>OY759232.1:14041748-15241748 GCA_963662185.1 Eilema griseolum | reverse complement strand
AAAACAAATCATGATACAATGAAAAGAAATGGAACAATTTGCCATCCCTTATAATTTAAATTTTTTCATTTTTTTATGTCAGATTTTGCCTCTGCACATGTTAACTTCTAATGGCCAGTATTATTTCCTATGGGTACATGTCAAAATAAAACCAAAATGGCTTCTTAGTTGTCACAAATAATTAACTTAATATGATGTCAATAAATACTTACATAAATATCAGGCAATATAATCAAGTTAAATTAGCAAAATTTTAAGATCATATTGCATAAAAAATCATCCTAGTAATAAAAAAATATTATAAATATTATCTACCCACTGATATTATAGATAACACAATAATCATAATTTGTTTTCTTGAACAGGTTCCAGATACAATGGGCAAGTTGCGGTCGGATTCATACTGCTGGAGATGCCATTGGGCTTTGGAACAAACCTCTCCAATGTCATGTACTGTCTGCCCAAGGACCTTTCACTACAAATGTTTGTCAAGCCCAGAGAAGAGCAAGATAAACGAACAGAAGAACTGGGTTTGTCCAGAGTGTATGATGATACTGCATGCTGAAAGTTCAGAGACAAGGTACAACTTATATGGTTCAGTTATAAATATTTGTCTTAGTAAAGTTTGAAGTGATTTTGGTTATGATTGTGTATTAAAACATAATTATATCAAATAATGTTTATATTGTAATACACAACTAATATTTGTTCTATGTAAGATGGAGTTACACGGGTAAAACCCATTTAAATCTGGAAATGTGGGCTATACTGGTCTCTCCAGTATAACCTTATTTCCAAATGATCTCACTCAACAATAACTATAATGTGTACTACTAATTCTGCCCAGTGTTTACTGATCTATTTATATGACAGTGCTTTCTGTTCTATTTGTCTGACAGTGTTTACTGTTCTATTTGTTGACAGCGCTTACTGTTCTTTTTGTCTGTCTGCATCATTTTTTCATATTACCCACCCAGCTATCCAAAACAAAGTGACCATCTAGAAATTTGATTCTCTAGCTGAATATTTTTAGCAATTTCTGTCTTTCCTAGTACTCAAATCGAAAATGGTCCATTAGTGTTTTGATCCCTTTTGGACTTGTCATTTTTCTTGCTGACTGTACGATTTTACCAAAATCTGTGAATGCAGTTCAAAATATCTCAAAATTTTCAGGCAAGTCTCTTAAAACATTTTGCTGTAACTACAATGGTTAAGGTATTTTTGTTATGGTTGCCCTTACTACCCTGTTTAAAAACCTGTTTAAAGTGTACAGGTACACTGAACATTAATCTGTGTTTTGATTACTATGCGAAAGTGTCTATAAAAATCTATATTTATATTGAGTTGATTGCAACTATTGTTTTCCAGGTCACAAGCCATGAAGAAAATCTCATTAGGAATGCTCTGTGATCTACTCAAGTACGCCCTGGAGCGCATGATGATTACCAATGGGGTAAAATATAGATTTCATACTGATATATTTAATACTACTTCTTATACTTATGACCTTACTTTTAGTATAATCTATGATGGCATATCGATTTTACTAATTGACTAGGGAATCTAATAATTACACACTACAATTGACAGAATCGACTGCTAGATATAGGCCTCTCCCAATGTACGCCGCCATAGCATCTAGGCCCCCGTTTTCCGTATCCAGTCCCATGCTGCCTTTTTGAGGTAGCCAGTCCATCTGACTTGAAAAAATTAAAAATTCATTTAATCCATAGTTACAATCTAGTGAACACACTACAATACGATTTGATGATAGTTTAACAACATAGTTTGATGAAGTCTGGCACCCAAATTAAGATTAAACTTGTGTTTAGGGTTCCAGGGTTCCTGAAACCTATCACAATCAACAAATAATATACAATTAATTAAAACACATTAGTTCGGTGTTCATGAGTCTTTGTCTTTGAAGAGATTTGAATTTGTCATAGAGAAAGAATGCAGTCTGGAATAGCTTGAGCTACTTTTTCATACATAGGTTCACGTGGGTTGCGGAAAAGAGATCAGTATTTCACGCGGGAGATACCGCAGGCATCCACTAGTCCAACGTTATATGTTTGCCTTTATTTTATTTTATAAAATTGGTACAGATACAGACATCAGATTACTGTTGGTAATTATACAAAAAAGACACTTTTTCAAATAATCAACAGCTACTCATGGACATGGAAATCGGAAGTTTTGTTATTTTTTATTTTATTATTGTAATGTTTGTGATTCACTCTAAATTACAACACAATAAGAAGCATAAACTAAAAATTTAGAATCAGCTAAGATAACTAATCTATTCTTTTGAGGTCGGTTAATGAAATGTGTAAACAATAGTATGTATTTAATAAGCTCAGCATATTATTTCGACGCCAAACTAGTGGCTATTCAGTAGAATACCGATTTAAACGAGTTGTTACTCTGCTTGGAAATAGCGCGTGGACTTTCACCCAACGTATGAACCGACAAAGGGGCAGACATTAGCATGTAGCAAACGATCGCGGCTGCGTCGGGCGGGTCTCGGGCGTCTCAGCAAAATGACCTTGCCACTTATCTACCTACTAACAGCGCGATCCCCGGCGCAACGATTCCCCCGTCTCTTTCTAACCCTACTAATCAATACTGAAGAGTCTTGTGTTGCTATCTCCCTCCCTTACGCTAAGAATAAACGCGTCTGTGTGTGCTGTATGTTTGCAACGGTCTGTATAAACGTGTGCTATATATTTCGCGATTCGTCATTATGATTTTGTCGTCACAGTTTTCTATTAGAAAAAAAATATGCGTGTTTTACCATTTCGACTATCGCTGAGCAGCGAAATCATGTTACGTTGTAGTAATTGGAATGCAGTTTTCTTCAATATTCCGATAATGATTTTAATTCGTAAGAGAAACACAATAGCGTATGAGCGTACGTTTTACATGATAGTAAGCGACCAACTTAACGTGTGGCGTTTTTGACCTAAGACTAAGATTTTATCATTCGAATGCAAACTGTATAACTTTAATTTTGGGTTCACTATGCTGCGAACCCTTTCATAATTTGATTAAGACTATCTATGTAAGCAATACTTCTGTTCTTCCAAGACCAGAATCATAATCCAACTACGCTGGTATACTTTTCACTATGTTTACATTTACAAAATGATTCATAAAGAAACATTATCAGTACGACACTTGATATAACTAGCAACATCTCATAATACCTTATTTATATTTAGAAAGTTTGTAAAAGCGAAAGAACAACAGAAATAGCATCATTATGCTAAAAAATGTAGGAGGTAGGTACTATTGAATTATAGGACTCAATACAATAGTACTCATTCCTACGAATTAATGCACAAGATCGACTATGACGCATATTGGGAGAGGCCTATGTCCAGCAATAGATTACAATAGGCTAAATTATTGAATTATGCATGCATACACTTTATTTTACATCCCATTCAGTATTTGGCGAGCACCTTACCGTCAACGGAACACTTTTCTGACTCTGTATTGTTCTTTAGAATTCACTAACAGAGAAATCTAATACCTGTGTACCTACCTGAGCTGAATCTGTGCGAGACAGCAATCTCACATTTCCATCCGTCATCGAAACTATCTTCGTTTCTCCCGTAAACTTATTAATATCATGTAAAAAGTGGGATGCTATCATCAACTAACATTATTCAATCCACTGCTGGACATGGACTTCTCCCGTCCGCAAAGCGAAGGCAACAGATGGACGACTTAAAAAAGGTAGCTGGAACTACCTGAGATAGATTGGATGCTCAAGGCAAGGCGTAAGATCGGATGCTCACGTTCTTTTTAACAATACTAGTAACTGAAAGGACTTGTAGGTATCAACCAGTGGGGTAGGTACTTAATCACGCAATATTTTTATCCTCAACAAAATGTTTTGCTGTAAAAAAAATATTATGTTAGTATGTGCAAATGCATGAAGTGATTCAAATACTTATCGATAGTTTGCGTGTAATTGAAAACATCGAAATTAGCTACGAATATCATTCGTGAGCAAGTTTTAGCAGCAGAAAACTAGTTACGTTGCCCAAAATACTTTCTTTGTAACACAGAATTAATCATTGATGACTTGTTGCCAAGTTTTAGACTAATTCGTATCCGATTTGTCGTTCCATCATATTTTTTTTATTACAACTTAGAAAGGCAGAAGATCGGAAAAAATGGCGCACATTGGGAGAGTCCTATGTCCAGCACTGGACTGCGGTGGGCTAATTGGTTGATTGATACAACTTAGAAGGCAGACAAGCACACGGCCCACTTGATGGCCGTGTTGCCTACCCTGTAAGAACAGAGATTTTCTGTGCCGTCAGTGCAAAACACAAAATCAGGAGAAGCCTTTGGTCTTCCCACTGACAGCACAAAACTGTCTGGCTACCCTACTCACCGCCGGGAACACAACTCGAGGTTATTATAGCCGTGGTATTCTGTTGGGTGGAGGTACTTCCGCAGTCGGACTGCTTATTTGGGACGGAAATACCGTCGGTCCTACCTTTTATTCACATTACTCATGATTCATGTAATACAAGAATGATATCAACAGTAATCTATCCTATAATAACCTTTTCAAGGGATAAAAGAAACAGAAACTGGAACATATGCAAGGTATTAAATAAATATAACTTAGATATGTGTTCTCTTTCTATCCTAATACCAAATTTCAGCTAAACATCCAAACATCTTCACAAATTTTTGAATTATTGATAATAGTAGAATTTTAAAATATTAATGTTGCAGGTAGAACCCTTCATGCAGCCTGTGGACCGCACGTCGTTCCCTGACTACGACAAGTATATCGTACATCCTATGGACCTATCGCAAATGCAAACTAACATTACCGAGGGAGCGTACGGCAGTACGGTGGCTTTCCTTGCAGATACGCAGTGGATACTGCACAACAGCGTCATTTTCAATACATGTTAGTATTTTATTTTATTCTAACACTTATCTGATGAAGGTGGCGAGTTGTAGGTAGTGTAGCAAATTCAAATCGATTAAGAAATAGGAAAAATTGAATCGGTTCAGGCGGGATTCGAACCCGCGATCTTTTCCTCACAGAGAATCTATTTGAATAGTTAGAATACTAAATTTCAAAATTTCTTTAAAATTTCATTCAAAAGTGTAGCAAATTGTCGTAAAGCTGTTCGAGGAAGCATTTATTTTTATATAGGACACGCCAACTTGACCTCACCTCGCCTGATGGTAAGCTAAAGGCAAAGTCTCAGGAAAGAGGGTCACCATTACAGACACTAAGTGTTACAATGGTGGTACTCAGCTTGGCGGCCTCATCAGATGCTTTTTCACGCCCCGCTTAAAGGCCCCGGGACTGTAGGAAGAAGGAAACACGTGTGCTGGTAATGAATTCCAGGTCTTGGTGGTGCGGCAAAGAAAAAGTGTCTCCGAACCGCTTGGTTCTTGCTCGTATATTCTGCACAGTGTGAGGGTGACATATACTTACATGTTAATGTTATTTGTAAATCTTTTACGATATTAAGGTTGGAAATGCGAATAAATGTGCACTGTTTGTATGACAATACGTTTGGTCGTTGTCGGTTCCACAAAAGAAAGAGAACTCGAAATGGGTGACTTGGAGTTGAAAATTGTCAGTAAACTTAGTACCATGGGCATGGGCACAGCACGTTATGTAGAAGTATAGTAATATACGTATTATTTCAATCAATCACACTATATCCAACTATTAAAACCTTGGGCCCTTTTTCGGATTGATCAATCGTAACGTGACGTAACTTGACCAAAACTGAAGCTGATTTAGTTTCGCGTTTCTTTTTTTATTATTATCCTAGTATATATGTATATAAGTCAAATTGGCGTGTCCTACACGCCAACTTGACTTCACCTCGCGTGAAGGTAAGCTAAAAGCAAAGACTCAGGAAAGAGGGTCACCATTACAGACACTAAGTAATGTTATAATGGTGGCATTTAGCTTGGCGGTCTCAGCAGAAGCTTTTTCACGCCCCGCTTAAAGGACTCGGGACTGTAGGAAGAAGGAAACACGTGAGCTGGTAATGAATTCAGGCGTCTGTTGTCTTATACTTTATTCAATTGAAATCTATCAAACAACTATCGTTACGACTTTGATTAAACACGATTAATAAAGAATAATGCCCTAGGTAAACTCATTACATACATACATACATATAATCACACCTTTATCCCCGGAGGGTTAGGCAGAGGTGAATTAACATCCACTTTTCACCAATCATACAATTAGGTCCCACGTAATAGGGGATGAGCCTATTGCCGTCTTTCGGGCACTATTGTAGACTCAAGCAATGCATCTGAGGCTGAGTCTGGGTTGTATATATCTGTCTGATGTTACAGCCCTATCCTTAAGTCGCCTTGTACGACACCGCATGCGAAGAGATGGGTTGGTCCAAATTCTACTCTGTCGGGAACCGCGTGGCTTAATTATATGAACTCATTAACCTTACTAATCAAGCTACCTGCATGCTTTGTACATAATCATAACTAAGTATTTCTATACAGGGTCCCGTGCATGTAAACGTATGAAGAGAGCGGATCATTGCGATGGACAGCCAGCCTACTACGAACCAGTGTGTGTTTGAAGCCTGCCAAGCGCAATGCTCCGCTCTTTCTCTATACGTTTACGTTACGATCTTTATAATTTTTCGTGCTCGGGGCACAAGTACACTGTTTTTGGCACGTCGGGGTCGGGAGTCTGAGTGGACTTTGAAACAAGTCCGTATAGCATATATCGGACTGACTATTTGATGCCTTTAGGCAACTATAACACTAATTATAAACATTAATTATACAAACAAGACAAAAGGCACAAGGCGTATGATTTTTTATTATTATAACTGTATTTATTACAGGTATACTAATAAAAAATCAAAATAAATCAAAGTAAAAGCGTACGTTTCAACGCGCTTGCAAATTAAAATTGCGTCAATACGGACGATTTTGCTTTGATTATGCCCTTTGCCTCTTGCTTTCTTTTCTGTATAATTCACGCCTTAGCCCGACCCTCAATATTCTTCCAAACGTGCTCAATTTAAAGCCGGGTACTGTTCTTTTCTGTGTAATATCGTTCAACATCTGCTTAACTATTAAATAAAATACATTGCTAGATATTTCCGCAAGTGCTTGATTAGCTTCCGGGCTCGAAACTGTGTACGTTCAACAAACTCTTAATTAGTGTTTCCAACAGTGCAATCCAAGCTCACAGCGGTGGCGAGAGCGCTGGTCCGCTCGTGCCGGCAGGAGATGGGCGAGATTGAAGCATGTCCTGAGTGCTATGCAGCGGCACACGCCCGAAGGCCTACATGGTTTACTGATGTGTGTACTACTCCACATATCCTGCTCTGGGCCAAATTAAAAGGTTGGTAACTCATTATAATATTATCTCCAGTGAAATAATATATGGTAACTTCGTCAAATGGGTGAGAATGGTCAAATACGGAACTATGAGAAATATCAAAGTACTTATAGGAGTCTCAGGCTGGATTTGATTAAAACTATAACTGTTGGTATCAATGACTTAAAAAAAAACTATATATTATTAACCATTCGGTAGAGTCGCTAAAAAGGAACAAATTCAAGGAAATAATGACACAAGAACAACAAACTTAGGTGTAAACTCATTTAAAAAAATCACTTTTTATTTTTTTAAAAGACCATCTTAGCTGGAATATATTCTCTATATAATAAATTAGAACTTTAATCTATAATATCATTTGATTTTAGGCTTCCCCTATTGGCCAGCGAAGGGGATGTCTGTGAGCAACGTTGGCCATGTGGACGTGCGTTTCTTTGGCGCGCATGACCGTGCCTGGGTCCCTGCCAAAGACTGCTTTTTATACTGTGAAAAAGATCCCAATAATTTCAGAACTAAGCGACAAGATATCATTGATAGTATGCAAGTAAGTACAATTATTTCCTTTTGTAGACGAACAGTCCTCGACTATGAGTACTGGACTTAAAGTAACTAAGCTAATAATTGTTGAACATTACAGGAAGCCGAGGAGCACATTCGAAACATTGCCAAGAAGTATGGCAAGTTTGTATACCCTGCTTTCAAAACACCATTTGTTGCCACTAAGTTAAATGAACTACTGAAAATGATGGTAAGATCTGGCTATTGGAATTTTTACTAAGTTCAAAATTTTACCAAATTATTTTATTCAACATATAAACAATACAAATGTCACATCATTATTTGCAATCATAGATTTTGTAATGTTATGTCAAATCAAATAACCCACCCCGTATCGTTCCCGGCGCAAAGGTGCCCATGACACTGGTAGCATTGCCTCGCTGAATCGCGAACGCCATCCTCTGCCCCAGAAACGAACCGGAGCGGGTGTCATCACCTTGTTCGTGGAGTAAATTAAATAATTATAAAACCTTATATATCTTCCACGAATGAGAGTGAAATGGCCATAGAGTGTAACTCTGCGCCTGACTCTGTCTTTCTGAAAAGCTATATATATAAGCCTTGGAATCTTTAAAGTTTTCGGATGCGGTTGGCATAAACGCAAGGTTGATGATGATATCTTGAAATCTTTGCGTCACGTGTGAATAGAGTCCTGCTAATTAGTGTGTTTTATTGTGAACCAAATCATCGCTTATTAGCAGGTGCAATAGTGGTAAATTTTACTACTATCTCCATTTAGCCTCTGTGGCGTAGCGGTAGTGAACGCGACTGCTACGCAGGAGGCGCGGGTTCGATCCCCGCTTAGTGCAAATATTTGTATGCATGAATATGGTTATTTGCATTGGTCTGGGTGTTGCTATGTATAATATGTATGTATTTACAAAAAAAAAGTATTTAAGTATGTTTATCCGTATTCTAGATTCCATAACACAAGCTAGTAAAGCTATGCTTACCATGGGTCTAGATAGCGTTGTGTAGAATGTTGTAGAATATTTATTATTATTATTATTATATTTAGTAGGCCTATCAGTGATAAAACAATAAATATCTAACGCTAAACATTGAACAATATTGCATTCTAGCTTTTTCTCCCAGTGCCTTTTAAAGCTATCATTCTGGCTGAAGACATTTACAGATATTTTCAACCTCCCTAAATCCTCTCACTAGTTATTGTACCATACATTTTTAAGGACTCTCCTCCAAGTTAACATAATTGAATTGCAGATACCGTCTTTCGAAGGTGAAGTGGGTACATCTATTAAAGACAAATCTAGGACATCCCCCACAGCTACCAAAAAAAAAAGGAGATCCAACTCTAAAAGTTCTAAGTGTTCTTTTAACGACGGGTTAGTAGTTTTTGATAATAATTATCGCTAATGCAATTCTAGGACATTATACATCGCCATGTATATGGCAATGTGTAAATCATAGATTTACGGGTACTAGAATGTGGATAAACTCTGATACCTCTTACAAAGATTAAAGTGAATTTGATAATAATTATTTTACAGAGATATTAGTGACAATGAAGATGTGAATGAAACAGACCATTCTACAACTATTACCTCTAGAAAAATGGCCGACGGCGCTGAAATTGCAAGAGAAGAAGAAGACCCAAGCTTTGATAAACCGTAAGTGTGTGGAAACGACTAGTAAGAGATTAACAGTTTATTGTTTTAATGACTATATTTTCCTTTTATTTACAGAGAAAGTATAAATGTGGACGCAAGTAAGTTGGGCGAACCATCTTTGCAGACAAACAAGAGTAGCGACACACCTTTACAGATAAATAAAATTACTAACCCACCTTTGCCAACAAGCATAAGTAGTGGACCATCTTCATCAAACAAAATTTCCGAACAGTCAAGAAAACGTCGTCGTTCAGAACTGGAAGAAGCAGTCATTACAATAATGGAAAAATCTAATGATACTCCTGAACCTAAACGAAAGAAAAGTGAGAATAAAATCAGAGAAAAGAAGAAATCTGTGGAACAGGAGTCAAGCAGTATCAAAGAGGTTGAGCAAAAACTGGACACGGTTGAAAAATCAAAGAAGACTAGTGAGGTCAAAAAAAATGGAACTTTAGACAAAGACAATGAACCCTCAAGTAGTAACTCCGACTCGGATAAAGATAAGAACCCGAGAGTAACACCGATAAGGATAGCCTTGGTACAAAAAGATAAGCGACATAATCTTAGGCCTAGCACAGCCAAAGAGGCCATGGCCAAAATAATCAATCCTATAAAACAAAAAGATAAAGAGAAAGATACTGATAAGACTTCGCTCCCTAGACAGAAACATTTAAAGACTGAAAAATCTGGCGATAAAACTCCTAAAGATGATAAATTAACAAGGTCTGAAAAACGAAGAAATTCTAGAAATAAATCATTGAACAACACTCCAAAAGCAGATAAACCGAGGTCTATGTCAATTGAAAAGAAATCTGAAAAGGCTCCAAAACCTGATACTGAAGTTAGTAGTTCTAGTAAAGAACAAACTAAAGAAGTCAAAGATAAACCCAAAGACAACAGTACCACTATAAAAGAAAAAGACCATCAAGGTTCACCAAAAGCTCATACAGAGAACGTGAAATCTGCAAAAGAACGTCTTAAATTCGACGACGATACAAGTCTTGCAATTATTGCACGTGAATCTCGGACAGCCGAACTATCTAACAACAATAACAATAATATATCGGGCCTTCCCACGATTAGTAGTGTCCGAAGTTTGTCAACTACAGCCCATAACACTGGCACTGTTTCTGCTAAAACAAGTAATGCTAGATCATCAGATGTGACTATCACAATAAAATCAGTTCCGAACTCAACCCCAACTAGTACAGAAAGCTTCAACAATACAGATGCAACGTCTAAACTTCAGAAACTGCGGAATGATGTAGAACCCATGGTAGGGAGAGTAGGGGTCCGAGCTTTTGCGAGAATGACGTCACCTGATAAATCAAATAAAAACGATGATGTTCAAATTGAAATAAAAGCGGAACCGATGGATGTAGATGACCCTGAAAGGCAAATTGAGAAGCTGAATCTTATGAGCGCATTTAGACTACAACCAGTTAACCCACCCAATACCACGAATAATTTGAGAGAAGTCCGGATAAATAAGGTGTTGGTAACTCCTCTTAATGCAAAAAAGACGCCTGGTAAAGCTATTGAAGTAAGGCCACGAGCGAAAAAGACGTTTCCTGTTCAGTCTAAAAAGCCGGAAGATGGACAGTTGAACAGTAAAAATAGTATGGTATACATTCCTATCCAGCCGCCGATGACCCAGGCCCCTGTTAGACCGCCGCGCGTCGTGGCCGGGCCGACGAGTATTTCGCTCACAGCTAAACCATTGATGTCTACGGGTATATCCAGTGAGTTTACTTTTATAGTTATACTAATTCCTAATTATTTATGTAAACCCAACAAAATTAATACAGTTGATATATAAATTATGCACAAAGGTGAACTTAAAGTCAATTTAAACTCAATAGGAAACCTTTAACTTATACAAAAAGAGTATGTTAATGAAGTCTCTATGGATCTATCTAGAGTCAGGAGGACTCTAGTCCCCCTGACTATAAAACTTACGACCGTTTTTTCTAATCGCCAGCAGATGTAAGATGCTGCAACTTAACAATTTAATAATGAGTAAGTTACTCGCGTGGTTCCCGACAGAGTAGAATTTGGACTACCCTCTTCCCATGCGGTGTCGTACAAGGCGACTAAGGAATAGGGCTGTTTAACATCAGACAGATAAATACAGCCCAGACTCAGCCTCAGATGCATGACTCGAGTCAACAATAGTGCCTGAAAGACGGCTCACCCCCTATTAGGTGGGACCGAATTAAATGATTGGTGAACGTGGGTGTTAATTCACCTCTGCCTAACCCTCCGGGGATAAAGTCGTAATTATATGTATGTGAAGAGCAATCAACATCATTCAAAAGATCATTAATGTTACAATAGTCCCCTAAAACTGTCTTAATTGCAACTTTGAATTTATTTACAGCCAGCAGCTTAGTCAATACAGTGACGACGCCCGTAATGCAATTATCTTCCATCTCGACACCGCCCTCATCTACAGCGGTGACTACGAGCACATCTATGAACCTTGCGACGCTAGGACAGCTCCCAACCGCTGTACACACATTGCCGCTTATGACGTCCGTCAACGGACAATGGATGTTCAGCTTCCAACCCATAATGTCCGTTGGAGCGATAGAAGTAAGTCGTGATTGATTTTAATCATTCTTAAGTTTACCGCCATAGTCCCTTACTATAGACAGATTAGGGAACTTATTTTGGTGTTGCAGCTACATATCTTCGAATAGGTGTAAATACCTACTAAGGGGATAAACCTATGGAGCCCATGTCAACCTTTTTAGGTGCACCAACTAAACAACGGAACGAGTCTGGCATTGGTTTACTATTGGGAAGTCAGACGGCAGTCGCTTTCTCATAGGTTATCATACCAATTAAAATTCCTAATAGGCTTCCTAAAAATATAGGCGACGATCCAATCAAAATTCCAAACATATCATTGATATTCACGTTTCTTACACAGAACTCGCCATCACCGCCAATTTTGAACGGAATCGTTGAACGTGGCAAAAACGCGCCACCGCTCGTACCGTTAACTGGTAATACAACACAAAATGTGCACCCGCTGCAAGTCACTTCTGGGCCAAGCAATTCTCAGACGCAGTCAGCAGTGATTCCACCCGTGTCTAGGACATCTGGCGAAACTGGTACTCCAGGAGAGGTAAGCGCTACTTCCACTCTTATAATTCAATTGTATTTGGTTAATGTGGGTGTTGTTGGTGTTTTTAAATTTAAAATACCAAGAGGCTTTCCTATATAATTGTCCTATTTCCTATTAGAGGAATTCTCAAATACGAGGTGCTTTCTATCAAGGAGGCGGTGCAGCACGCGCCTCCCCATCCCCGAGGGCTTGATGACACCGCGGTTCCGGCAATTTACGACCCATAGACGGCGTGCCTTTTAGTCGATTCTATTCCTAGTAGTCTTAGTAGATATGGGTTGGTATGGCTTTGCGCACGACAAACAGTGCCCTTTCCAACATCGAACGACCAGACAAACAGTGACACACCATCTATGCATAGTAGATATTCCACTCATACGCACGAAACGTTTTAGTAATACGATCTTTACGTATGTTGCCATGGACTCCCTAGAGTGGGATGTCCTGCCTGAGTCTGGTTGCTGGAATGTTATAAGAAATCTTCACATCTAGAGTGAAAGGGTGCTTCTTAGCACGCGTGTAACCTCATTACTTTTATCAACTAAGATACCCCCCCCCCCCCTCCCCCCCTCCCCCCGCCCGCTCGGTGAAACGGAACAGACGTGTTTATAAACTGCTCCTAATCATTAATTTGTAAAAGTTGGAAAAGTTTAACTTCAGTTACAAAGAGGACCACCAGTGTGTAAACAATCAAAATACGAAAGTAACAGTGTAAATACGGTGTTGAATCATCAATAAATAACAAAGTTACAACCGAAAAACTGTTCATGGAATTCGTTTTAAGAGTGATTCAGCGACTAATTTGAAAGTTCAATACCCTCAAATTATTTATTCTCATCAAGATCTCCGCTACTTTACTATAGACCTCCAGTCCCAATATTAGGTCGATATTTTTGCTACAAATTCCAATGTCACGATAGCTTGTGCCGTAAAGGTCTTGGCAGCGGACGATTCGCAGTGTGGCTTGAGTTCGATCCCTAGTGGACACGGGCGCTCTTTTTGTATTGAATTTTTCTCAACCGGTTAATAGGAAGCACAAGTTCCAATTCCTCTTACATTGTAATAAAACAATTTGTCTAATAGAAACTCAATATGAAATGCTTTGGTTGTTTGAAAAATACAAAGGAGAACTGTATAAAATGTTCAGCCGATGCATGCGCAAAGAGTTTCTGTTCGCAATGTATTAAACCAACCACGTTGTCAACTGAGAAAATAAAAGTATGGAGATGCCCGGACTGCTGCGCTTTGCAAAAAAAAGGAGGGGATAACAGTTTAACACCCGTACGCTCCACGGATACAAACGTAACTACGAGGAAAAAGACCGAAACTTGCACGGAGGTTAACATCAATTCCGAGGTCAAGGAACTTATCGAAGAGGTACGGCACCTAACGCGAGAAATATCGTCATCATACTAAACTGGCAGAATTGGGGTCAACCGTGGATGCTAATGAAAGGCGAATAAAGAACCTGGAAAAGCGTGAAGAAGACATGAAGTTGCTCGAATCGAAGGTCACGGAACTAAAGCAAGAACTGAACGTACAAGCGCAACAACACCTGCGCAATGAAATAGAATTAGCCGGCGTTCCCGAACATGGAAATGAAAATTTACATCATATTGTACTCTTAGCGGCGCGGAAGATAGGTGTTGAGTTAAGTGACTGTGACATTGACTGGGTTGCCAGAGTGGGTCCCCGTATTAAGTCTGCATTATCTGCCGATCAAAACGTCAAGTTCTCAAGACCAGTGGTGGTGCGCCTTCTACGTCGGAACAAACGGGACCAGATATTAAAGGCCTCGAAGTCCAGAAGGAACATGACTTCTACCGATTTAGAAATTCCCGGTTCCTCACAAAAAATCTTCTACAATGAGCGCCTGACCAAGGAAAATCGTCTACTTTTTCGTGATGCAAGATCAAAGTCAAAGGAAAACGACTACTCCTTCTGCTGGTGTACACAGGGGAATATTTATGTTAAACAACGCGAAGGCAAGCCTGCCCTGCCAGTACGCACCCACGACGATCTTCAACGTATTTTCAATCCACTCATCTGAGTTTCTTTATGAAACCTCAACTCATGCACACTTTTATTACCCCATTATACATTATATATATGAACATCAAACATTATACATCTTGAAACCAATATTATGTAATAGTAATAGTGATGTCGGCACTTATGGGTATTACACACTACTATCCCTATACTACACCATTATCCTTATATCTGATTTTTTGATTACATTATTATTTCATTGTATGTATTATTATATCTTTATATTTAAATATATAGTACGCCACAACAACTGTATTATACAAAAAATCTGCAGTATCATAACAATTAAGAAAATACTATTATATTATATGTTGGGCAGCGGTTACCACCATAATAACTTTGTTCTATGTCTAACCTTTCTGAGTCCTTACTTGTTTCTGCCATGATTGATAAACACAATGAAGAGTTAGATTCTTTAAGTATAAATTGTCTTACAGTACCAATGCCTGAAAAATGCGCATCAGTGATAACAAAGAACCACAACTTTAAAATATTGACTTTTAACATTCGGAGTATCACAAAAAATTATGACCAATTTATAGTATTTCTTAAAAGAATAAACATTTCCTTTGACATATTAATTTTAACAGAATGTTGGCTAGACGACTGCACTTTAATACCAGAAATGCCATCATACACCAGTTTTAATACGAAGGCAATAATTAATCAAAACACAGGAGTGGTTATTTACGTTCATGATTCACTAAGCGCAAGTGTCACAGAGCCAGATGTTAGCGATGCTAGCGCATTGCAAGTAGAACTTAACAATACGATTACTCTCGTCGCTATTTATCGGCCACCCTCTGGTCAATGCAAAAGGTTTCTGCGTTCTTTAAATTGCCTCCTGGACAAAATCTCAAGCAAATCTTCGGTACAGATCCTTACTGGTGACATAAACATAAATTTACTTTCGCCCAAATGTGAAGAGGATCTAGTGGAATACCTGTCCTTAACTGCAGAACACGGCCTCTTCCCTGCAATTTCTGAACCAACAAGGGCGGACGCATGTCACGATCATATATTTGTAAACGTCGTCAGAAATGTGGTTGGTGTGGTTTGTGCTTCGAGTATAACTGATCATGACATGGTGATGCTTGGCTTAACGATAAACAGAACTGTTAAGCGTAGTGTGGACCGAACTATCACCAAACGTAATATAGTGGCTATAAGGAGTGAACTTGGGGAGGTTGACTGGCGCCAATTGTTAAGCAGTACAGCGGTCAACCAGAGAGTAACTAGTTTTTGTGGCCAGCTTACCGATATTGTAAGCAAGCATACACATACGACACGAATATGCCACTCAAAATATAATATCAAACCATGGATCACACCTGGGCTTATTCGATGTATGCAACACAGGGATCGATTACATCTCAAGACCAGAAAAGAACCGGACGACTGTCTCTTGCGCATAATCTACAAGAGATATAGAAACTTTTGCAATAGCTTGTTGCGTAAGCTAAAAACAGAGTACAACAATGAAGAACTGTCGAATAGCATAAAAAATCCTAAGCAGATGTGGAAGACTATAAAAGACGTGTGCAATCTAACAGCAAGTAAAAAAGAGCCTAAAGAACTCTTAACTATAACTACTGGCGCAGATCCGGTACAATCACTTAACAAATGTAGTACTTATTTTTCAACAGTGGGACAAAACCTAGCCAATCAAATATTGACTCAGCTTCAGCTTAACCAGAAAGCATTAGCAGCTAAGATCAGCAGCAGTCTTATACCAAACTCATTCTTTCTGCAACCCACTGACGAAATTGAAGTAGAATCATTAATTTTATCATTACAGAATGATAATGCGCCGGGTATTGACGGATTGACAAACAGCTTGTTAAAAGAAATAAAAAATGTAATTGTACCACCCCTAACTGACATATTTAACCTAAGCCTACAATCTGGTATATTTCCTGAGGCTTGGAAGACAGCGTCAATTACGCCAATTTACAAGTACGGTCCCAAGGATTCTCCGGAAAGCTACCGACCGATCTCGTTATTGAAGGCGTTTTCCAAATTACTCGAGAAGCTGGTTAACAATAGATTGGTTAAATATCTAGAATCTCACAAGCTTGTTTCCGAGAGACAGTTCGGATTTAGAAGAGGCAAATCGACTAATGATGCCGTAAGCCTGCTAACATCAACAGTCTCATCTCACCTAGACAAAGGACGGTTCGCTATAGGTGCATTCTTGGACTTGGCTAAGGCCTTTGATACCGTTTCTGTACCGATCCTTTTAGCGAAACTGGAAAAGAAATTTGGCATACGAGGTATAGCATTGAATGGTTTGAGAGCTATCTATCGGGCAGGAAGCTGTGTGTTAAAGTGGGTAACTCTAAAAGTGATCTACATACAGTAAACTATGGCGTCCCACAGGGTAGTGTGCTAGGCCCAACGCTTTTCATAATGTATATGGACGATATTCACTATGCAATCAACGCCAACATAATATGCTATGCCGATGACACTGTTGTCATATTTGATGGCGCAAGTTGGGTTGAGGCAGTTTCAAAAGCTGAGTCAGGCCTGTGGCAAGTATCAGCATGGCTGCGCTCTAATTTACTGACACTTAACGCCAATAAAACTAAATATGTTTGCTTCCACAAAACAGCGGCTTCGGCCCCTTGCACATCTCTTAGCATCAAATTACACAATTGCAAAGATATGAAAGGTTGCAACTGTGAACTCATTCAAAGGACAGCTAGTGTTAAATACCTTAGCGTAATCATTGACGAAAACCTGAACTTTAAGGAACACATCATCGTTTTGTCAAACCGAGTACGGAAAACCGCAAACATAATGAAATTACTGCGTTCTTCAGCGTCGACTGACGTCCTCAAATCCGTTTATTTTGCTTTGTGTCAGTCGCTTGTGACGTATTGCATAGGGAGCTGGGGTTCTGCTCAAAAGACCTTCCTTATGCAACTGGAAAGAGCCCAACGCGCAGTTCTGAAAGCTATGTACCAGAAGCCCGTTAGGTATCCCACAACACAGCTCTACAAGGACAGCGGGGTACCTACCGTACGCCAACTATTTGTGTTGAAAGCGTGTCTTAAAGCCCATCAAACAGTTATAAGCAGTGAACGATACGAACAACTGCTAAAGCGCCGCTCGTACAGAGTGACGGTACCTAAAGTTAATACAACATTTGCAGAACGGTTTGGTCCACACATAGAGTATTATATATACAATAGAGTGGCTAAGTCTTGTGATATCAAAAACTGCTCTCTAAAAGAGGCAAAAATTGTGGTTACAAAATGGCTGATTTCACTGACATACGAAGCTACAGAAATTCTTCTACTACACTAAGATGAATACTTGTAGAAATAACCGAAGTTTATAGTGTATATGATTAAGATTTGCCCAGTATGTATTTATTTATTTATATACATGCAAAATATATATATTTACATATGTACAAGTTATATACAACTATTACATTCATTTATTACACATCCATTATCTGTATCTTCTTCTAGCTTTTGTAAGTGTGATTAAATTAAACTTATGTGACCGAGCACTGAAATTAAATAAGGAAAACGTCACGGTACCCACAGGACAGGCTTGCCTAGTGTGGGGCCAACGGGAAAATCTATGTGAATGTGAAAATCTTCTTCTGGAAATAAATTATTTTATTTTTATTTATTTTATTTATTGATGAAACGCGGGTCAATTGATAAAGAAAAAGGAAATTGTACGCTAAACTGTATTATTTATTATACACAAAGTTACTTTTGGGCACTGTAAGCCGGGGTTCCACGGCCTGTCCAAAGCCTACCGAGGCCTGTGCTTATATTCGCACCCCGCGCTTAACCGTCCCCACGGTGTGTCGCTGTCGTTACCGTCTTTCCAATATGTTAAGTGACACGGAAAAAACCGACGCGCCCCTACAGGCCTCTACGCGCCTTGGCGCACCGTGCCTTCGAAGTTACTGACTCGCGACGGATCGGACGCCCCACGACAAGTCGTGACAGGCGCGACCGTTCTCACGGAGCTTTGACTTGTCCTGGCGCCGCGCGGCCTATCATAAAATAGCCCATGGGACCCAAGCATAAGGCGTCCTACCAATAAGGCATCTCACGTAAAAAAACATAGCTTATAACATTTATGATGATGAGGCTTTGTGTAATTAAAAACAACAGTAGCGTAATGCTTGTAGATTATGTAACTATACAAATGAAATTCTTATAATGCTTATTAACTTTATACAGCCACCTCGGTTGCAGCAGCGACCTGCCGCACAGTTGTTGAACCCGTTGGATCCCAGTACACCCATCGGTACCGTGCCCACACCGTCGTCTGCCGGACCTCTTACTGCGAAGCTCAACCAGAACGCTGTCAAGGTAACTTAATAACCTCCATCTAGCTTCGTACAGTCATCAGCAAACTTGCACGTATAGTCCGGGGTCGGCTCTCTTACTCTTTCTCGACTCCTATGTCTACCTCCATTCCTATAGGTATAGGATGACTTATAGGTCAACCATGAAAAAAGAAACCATGGAACGCATTTATCCCGAAATTGAACTCGACGACGTCACGTGACACTTGTCCAGAATAGATGCTACCGACAGAAATCCAAAGTAAATTTAAGTATGTAAATGCTAAGTCTTTTGTTCTAAAGCTTCGGATAATACGTGTTACATGGTAGCCCCTCTGGTCTGGTTAAGTAGTTTATATTTAGTAATAATATGTATTATTATATCTATCAAAATTTGTTTCAGTTAACGGATTTCTTCCGCACCTTGCTGGAAGATTCGTTAGAAAAGTTAGAGGAGCCAGCGGCACAGTTGACGCTCACAAGGCTACAGTTAGAGCAGAACAAGTGGAAGTATCAAGCGGAGATTGAAGAAATCAAACATAATCAGGGTATGTTATATTAATAGACTAGTTGATGCCTGCAACTCATCCCGCGGCACCAACTGCATGGAATTCTGATCCCGTTCGCGCAACCTTAGGCAACCTATTTTAAGGGGCCCCTATTGGAAGATAGCTCTTTGCGTTTTAGTTTTGGTTTCAAGGTGATAGTTATTGATACAATTTCTATAAATTTAGAATTGAATAAGTGATAAGATTATGTATTGCAGAGTTAACGTTAGCGGAGATGCGGCAGGTGTGCGAGAAGGAGAAGACCCGGGCCGTGGCCGAGGCGCGGCGCGCGGCACAAGTCGAACTCGAAGCCGCCGTCAAAGCTGCTAAGTCCAAGCAGTGGTTAGTTCATACTCTATCTTGATCATCTTACCTTTAGCCCCCTGTCACACCTAAGGTTCTCACTTCGAAGTTCGCACAGTCTTGAGCATATGGACATAAGGGCATATCGCAGTCTTGGGCATATCGCACAGTCTTGGCAACCATGGGATTGTGAAACTATGGCACGTGTGCACGCGCTTACGTGCACACTGTCTCTATGTGCTTTTTGTAGACTTACGTATATGGTTTCTGCCTACCCCAATGGGTTAGAGGCGTGGCTGTTTGAATGTGTCGTAGCGATAGAATACAAAAATATAGAGGTGGAATAAACTCGGTAGGTAGAATTCAGAGAGATGCGGATCGCCGTAGAAAGAAATCTTTCTGACAAGACGCAGTATGTCACACACTCACACCGCAGGGATATTAGTATGTGAAACCTGCAAAAAGGGATTAACACACTGTCTAGTTAATCTTCATCTCAAATAACTGTTCTATGAGTCTTCATAATTATAACACAACTCATTTCAACGTGACAGGTGTGCAAACTGCAGTCAAGAAGCTCAGTTCTATTGTTGCTGGAATACGTCTTATTGCGACTACCCGTGCCAACGAGCGCACTGGTCTCAACACTTCAACGTGTGTGCGCAGCAACGACAGGTAAAGCAATGTTTAGATTACATTTTTATGCACATAACTTTTGCATTCCGATTAGTGAAGTGTCTCTTAATCGCGGTAAACGATCGATTTCGGTGATCGTAGAAATTCACTAGCCCTTATCATCACTCGAGTGACAATCTTGCTTGCACTTTGGAGTTGAGGGTCCGCTTTCCTAATCTGTGTCTTGATTTGACTAGTCTTGGCTTTTATTAAAGGGACTGTCGTTTGACCCTCTAAACCTCGAGAAGAAAGCCTGCGTTAGAGCCTCGTCCGTTATTAAGCAAGTGTGCTAGCCACCACATGAGGTTGGGTTGGGCCAGTAAGATCTTAGTGGGGTCTCATATATCAACTGTATAGTAGCTATTGGTATTAGCTTAAAACATTCCAAGTTACCATCCACTATAGCTCTAAAACTTAACTTAAAAATAATAATTAAAAATTAAATAAATGTTGATTGATTGATAACAAAAATAAATACACATCAATATTTATTGATTTTATAAAGATCGTTTATAAATTTGTTAGTGTTCAGCACCTGGGGTTAATTGTATCTACAAATTATTAACTATAAATATGTTGACAGGAGGGGAGCAACAATAGTGAACCACCGGCCCCAACAGAAACCAGACTACAATCTCAACCAGATAATTTGCCAGTGAGTTGTCTTTTTTGATCTAACAGCTAAAAATTTTCCAGAATGGATAACAACATCGAGGTCAAAACCGCGGGTACTAAAACATAAAATTTTAACACTTGATTACACCCCTTAGGGGGGTAAAATACGAAATTTGCCCATGAGAACCTGATACCGATAGTTAAACATATTTTATTAGTATTATTACTATTACATAGACCCAACAAAAGAATAAATATAATGATATACGACTACCAACGGGTCTAAAAAGGCCACATTGAGTGATTCCGCTAAAAATGAGTAACTTTATGAATGTCCAGTAGATCTCGACCGATTCCTCTACAATTCGTAAAATGGTCGTATTAGTAAAATCTTAAGCAAAATTACAACATTTTTTTTACCACGCAGATTCTTTTAGTGTAAATGTTGCCGCATGACAAAAATAAAGATCGCGTTGTTACGAGTTTCTTTATACTGTACTGTTTTTACAAACTAAGTACGTTAATTTGTAGAATATGTGTTGTTAAAACAATGAAATATCAATTACCGGCCAGAGAATTATCGGAAATAAAATTATAAGAACGATATCAAAGTATAAGTGTTGCCATTATATGTTAGCGTCAGCAGCTTGACTTTAGTACTTTAGTATTATATTACTTAGGTTATGATTTTGACAGGCTATGTATGTAAGTATGTAATGGGTCTTTCATTAAGCGTATCCTATCTTTAAATTTAAATAAAACAAAGTTTGTGTGAGATAATATCGAAATTATTTATTTATTTGAAAAATGTAGTGATGCCATTATATGTGGAATATGACATCATTCAAATGTCCGCCACGGCTTCTCAGGGTGCTCCACCCTGAGAAGCCGTGGATATCCAATTTTCCATGACTTTTGCGCATAAATCAGGCTGAATTTGACCTATAGCATAGGTAATGTTGGCTTTGAGGGCCGCTGTGGTTTGTGGTTTATTCGCATAGACCTGAAAACCCCAGAAGAAAAAGTCTAGCGGGGTTAAGTCACAATATCTCGGCCAGTTCACATCAGGGGCCTAACCACAACCTCTTAAAGCAGTATTATTTCAGTCTAATTTCGTGTTTTGGTACCACGACGTCTTAAAACAGTATTACAATAATGTCGTTTAAACCTAGCAGTTTTGTGACGTCATCCATAGGTTTTGTTCATTTTGTTCATTCAGCGTCAAATATGACATTCTTTAAAAAGTCACCCGTTATACATATACACAATAATATTGAATAAATAATATTATACTTAACGCCAATTCACGTAATCCGCATCGTATGGAGTTACGAGAGGAATGCGACTCCTTCCATTTCACGATGCTGGTTCATTAAGCAAAACAGACTCCCACAGAGTGATGAATAGAGGCCACTCTGCTGAAAAGCCCTAGAAAATTTACAGAGTTCTTCGTAAAGACTAAGGTAAGCCCTGTGGGTAAGCCCATATTTACCTTGAATTAAGTACCTACATACTTAAGCATTGTAATGTGTGATTAACCACTATTGTTATTGTAAATATATAATGTACCTACTCATACTTATACATGGTTATTTTTTCTAGGTGTTGATTGTCTTACCATTTTATTTACCATTTTGATTCGAAGATAACAATATGATTAGCGAAGTCGAATATACGGATATAATTAGTGAAGTCGGATACATTCAGAGTCACAGGACAAACCGAGGGAACAACCACGGAACAAGAACAATAATAAGAGTTCAGCGGTTGGTGAAAAGGCTGCATTATGATCCAGACCACACTAATTTAAATATTTTACAAATATAATTGTTTTTTATTGTATTTAAAATAACAAGTTCTTATAAATTAATAACGTATGTACAAACTGTGTATGATTTGAAACTATGGGACAATATCATTATCTAACGACCGCTGTGGTTCAGCCGCGGTTTCGATTACCGCTCATAGCAAATATCTATTAGGCTTATTTAATTAGTATTCAAGCTATTATATCGATGATCTATAAGAGCTCTACCTCATTAAGATACCATGGCGATGTCGCCAGCTACGTATCATGCGCCGGTACTTGGCGACAACGGCACGGTAACGCCGCCGCCGCAAAGTTGGAAGCGTGGCAATGTACTACAGCTCTCTACGTGACTTCTGGATACTCTGGTGGCCTGGCGACGTTACCAGTGTAACCACTATAATGTACACGTGTGAACTGCTCCTCGCTCACTCAGCCGCCAGTCAGCTACCATTACTTAACGACGTAGACGAAGAAGTATCTCGATGCCTAAGATCAAGACGTAAACGAATTAAATGTCCGGACGCCATGATCACTCGAATTGACGGCCTTCGGAGGCCGGGCTTTGTACAGGGAGTAACTAGGCCTGCGCCTGGTGACGTCACCATGGTGCCTTAATGAGGTAGGGCTAAGCCAATCCAAAAGACAAAGTCAATGAAGTCTCAAGCATGCATGGTCTCAAAGTGAGTAGGTGATGTGATAGAGACGTAGTGCGCAAGTCTATTTTAACGTCATCGACATGACGACTTCGGTTCCCATAGCAACAATCTTTTAAAAAAAAACAATTTACCAAACTAGCTGCGCGCCCTGGCTTCACTCTGGTGCAAATATAGACATCCTATATAGAAATCCTGTGGATGATTTTATGTCGGACGTGTGTCGGTGTAATGTGATTATAAATGCCCAGACAATTAAAAACATTTAATTACTAATGGCGTTATATTTTGTAAGGTTTAGTTAATAAAGTATAAGAAAAAAAAATACAGTGGAAAATAAAATGTTACATATACACAGAGGTTCAACACAACACTCCTCCTCGCAATGATAAGCCTAAGCGTTTACTTAGTTCCAGATGTCGAGGTCCTGGTACTCCTTTCGTTAACACATCGGCCAACATATTTGACGTATCTTTGTACGCACACTAATAATTCCACTTTGTACATGCTCTTTCAAACAATGAATTTAAGGGCGATGTTTCGTTTGATACTTTATGATAGCATTTTCCCATAACTTCAATACTGCTTGGTTGTCATTGAATATCATTATTTTATCTTGTTTCACTTATGTTTTTCATCAGTAGCCTTAGATGGAGAGCTTCATTCACAACTTCTGATGGCGATATACCTATATATTCTGCTTCAAGAGTTGAAATGGCAGTTACTCCTTGCTTCTTGGATTCCCAACTTTCAACCATTCTCTGCTACCATTTCTTATAATATTTGCGTGACATGCTCATAAATGTCCACAACATAAACATAGTAAATTACCTACTAACTAATGGCTTTATTTTTGCGGTAGAAAATAAAATGTTACATAGATTTTTATAGGTCCACGAGTTAAATTTGACAGATGACAGCTATTTTTACCTTTTTGAAGTAAAATACTCGTATTTTCTAGGTACTTTATTTTTAAATTTCTTTGTTAAATATTGAATAAATTTCTACGAGCTCTACTATGAAATTTAAACCTGCATTTATAGGCGTATCTCGAGGTGCGAGTACCTAATCTCACTGGGCGACAAGCCCGCAGTTACGGTGGGTATTGTAAGCGCGTAGGTTGTCGCTACGAGCAAGTAATGCTCGAGAATAAGATGGCGGAGGAGGTCCGGGAGAAAAGTAAGACAATTTCAATTCCGTTTGTCGAGCCCGCTAAATGGGTGTCCGGCGGAGGCGACTCATGCGTTGGAGATAGCTCAGTGACCTCCATCCTCTGTGAGTGCGGACTTGAGGTAGACGCTACCCTAAAAGAAGCAGGGAGAAGACGTGGATACCATGGTTCCCACATCGAGGGGTCTAGCTAAAGCCTAAAGATGACCCAGCGTGGGTGACTAAATTGGCTTATTGATCCACTTTAATGTGATCGCGTGAGGTTTTAGTCGGTTTGAGTTCGATATAACGGCCTCGCTGACCACATAGGGGGGTTCCCGTGGAACACGAAAAAAGGTACTTAAATTATATTAAAAAACCATTCACTTATAGAAAATTCTATAAGTTAATGTGTATAAATACGGTTTACTTGCTTTTTGAGTTATGAAAATGATTTCTTGAACAGTATTTTGCATAACAATAATATATCCGTTGGGTACCTAGCAACTTCTTTAAAATCGCTCAATTTGACATAAAAACAATATTGTTAAAAACAATACTACTCCAAAATCACGTCATGGTACGAATTGAATGAACTAAAATTGAAGTGACGTCACAAAAGCACTAAGCAGGAATACATTGTATGCATAATGTACGGTTGTGGTACGGATATAAGCAAGATTGCTTTAAGCTTGAAACAAAACACTCCTGCAATAATACCGTTTTGTACACGGTTGTAGTAGGCCCCCAGCTCCACGTGAGATAACCATGCCCTCAAACCTCTCATGCACGTAGCGCCGTCTTGTTGAAACCACATGTCGTTGGTATTCAGATGATCCAGTTCATGCCAAAAAAAGTTGGTAATCCTCGACCTATAGCGCTCTCCGTTGACAGTGATGGCCTAGCCAACTTTGTTCTCAAAGAAATACGGTCTGATGACGCCGCCAGCCCAAAACCCACATCAAACTGTAACTTTTTCGTGATGCATTGGACGCTCTTGGATCTCATGTGGATTGGTATCGTCCCAAATTCGACAATTTTGTTTGTATACGTACCCATTCATTCAGAAATGGATTATGATAATTTTTCTGTGAAAATTACGGTCAGTTGCTAACTGCTCCAGTGTACATTCAGCGAACACACGTCTATGGTCTATGGTCGTTTACTTTCAATTCTTGGGTGAGTTGAATTTTATACGGGTGCAGGCCCAAGTCGCAACACAAATTTCGCCAAGTTGTGATCTGTGAAAGGCCGAGTTCTTGTGAGCGATGCCGAATAGATGTAGTTTCAACAAGATGGCCGCAACCAACTGTCAAAGATCGGACGTGCCTATTGGAAGACCCGTTATGTATGTAGGTTTATCTGTTCCCTCTCTGTTCCTCGTGTCACTGAATCTAATGTGGCGCTCTCTACTGGTCATGAAGTACTGTGTTGAAAAATAAATTTGAGATAAACATATAGTGTTTGGTATCATCTGAAAGAGCTTAATTAATACATTTCAAATATGTAGGTATAAATTATACCTATAACTTGTCTCAAAATAATAAAAATATAAGTATAAAACTAAAACCCGATTACCTACTGAAAAACCACGCTAGATGATGATGTAGCCCAGCTCATGTAAATAATGGTTTAAGTTAAGTAATAATGATTAATTGGTGAACGTAACATATTATATTCTTTCTTTCTTTATATTATAGCGTATTTATTAAGTAATAAGCAAAAAGAATTGAAGATGTTGCTGCTTTCGATTCTGCTAACTGACATCAAAACAATTTATAGTTTTTGAAACTTTTTACGGGTTTTCATACAAAACTGTCAACCATTTGAATTGCGGAATCAGAATTGAGCGCGGTTCATATCAATGTGCGCCCTTTTAACGATTTTCAATTAGACCCACATTATTATAATAATACGATTCGAAGAAAGCGGCCTTTTTAGACCCACAGGCCTTCTATAATGTTTATTTATTTATATATTTATGAACAAGCAGCTGATGTGTTCACTTCTAGTGATAAAATGTAATAGTCTTTATTTATGCTTTAACTGTCCGTCATTTTTTTTAAGCACTGATTTGTCTAGTTGTCATTATTATATAGAATATATAATTGTCTAGTTATGTCAGCAATAACGTCCTCTGGTAGTAACTTCCAATTATAGACTACTCCAAAGAAGTGATGAACAACCAGTGTGTCATTGTCAAGTCAGTAGCGCATGCTGTGTCCGCGGGACGGCTGTCTCTCCTGAGGAGGATGTTCTGGATATCTGGCACATTATAGTGTGTATCTTATATACTTCTATCAGATGACCTCAAAGTCGTCTTTGCTGGAGAGTGTTCAGTGCACAAAGATGCCACGGACTCTACGTCGTAGTCTAAGAGGAGTCTTAGACTTCGACATAGAGTCCGTGGCACCTTTGTAGCCTTTCTCTGAACATTCTCGAGAACATTTATGTCCTTGTGAAGGTATGGACTCCATGCCTGGAAGTCATATTCCAAGAGTGGTCTAAAATAGATTTTGTAAATTCTGAAGGAAGGACTTTCTAACGACATGTATAATAAATGAGTTTGTCTTTTTTTACCACAGCGGAGATATGTTTTGCCCACGTCAAATCAGGAGTCATATACACTCCCAGATCTTTTTGGAAGTTGACTGAAGTCAAGATGTTTCCTTCTAGACTATATGTAACTCTCGGATTGTTATCTTCTAAATGCAGGACATTGCATTTAGAACGATTTCATTTGATAATCCAATAATCTTCGGTCCAGTTTTGAATTCGATCCAAGTCATCCAGCACAGCTCCAGCTGTCCATTGTGTATTAGTGGGTTAGCAATGAAGGCAGACTGACACTCAATCAACTCGATTAAGTCTGAGATATACTAGCCCCAATGCATAATAGTTCGTCTAGTATGGAATGTAGTGCCAAGCTAAAAATATAAAAAGTAAAATATTGGTAAAATATGTAACAACATTTATAAGATGTAAACCACAATTTGAGGAGCATTTTAAAATTTATTTTACCATAACTAAATTTCTTTCGTGACTTTACATAACATAAAAACATTTAAAAAGTATTCTAAAAACGTATCGCAAAAGTATTTGTCTACCCTTGCCACTCACGCAAAATAGTTCGTCTACCACTTAGTTGTGTCGCCTTTGCTCTCAATGACAGCTTTAATGCGCAGGGGCATAGTTGCAACCAACGCTGCACGTCCTCAGGCGTAATTGACTCCTCAGGCGCCAAGAGTTTAGCCTTTAGCTAGTTAATGAAAATAACTGAAATTTTCAGAATTTATCCGTCTCACTTGACAAATGACACAGAATTACTTTTACAAATTTAAATTATGGACACAATTGTACAAAGAAGGTATAATCTTAGTTAACTCAATGATAGACGAACTCTTTTGCGTCAAATAACAATTAGACGAAATATTTTTCTTAAAACTTGTTCAAATTTAAAACAGGATATCTATGAATTTAAAAGGCTAAAATAATTTATAGGTTCATAATTAAAATAGGGCATAAGTATAAGTAACGCGACATGCTATAGTAGAACAGCTTAATATTTTATATAGACTGACAAAAATAATGAAGTTAAAAAAAAACTTAAAAAGAAAATTTCAGACTAGACGAACTATTTTGCATTGGGGCTCGTATTTATTCCAAATAGGTGAGGGGCAAGCACTGAACCCTGGGCTACGCCATTCGCAACGTTTTTTCCGCAAGCCGTTTTTTAGTCGCCGCAATGTTATTCCGTTTTGTTCATAAGAACCTCATATTTACGATACGGGTCTATTGGTGTTACAGAAAAACACGTCAGCGCCGGCGCTCACGGTTGGCGGCAAGCTGGCTTCCTCGCGCGGATATACACAAGACTCACATAACGTGACAGCGCAGAAAAACGCAATTATTGGTATGTATTAGTATTTACTAGGGTTATTACTGGGGTACCTTTATAAAAATTAGGCAATAATACTGTGCAAATAACACAGCATTCAAACGGCAAGTAACTCATGCCAATTTGTATGCTATGGAAATAAGAAGTCTGGGAACTTATAGCTTGATTAACTAAGTGAGAAACAGCGTGATAAGGGAACGTTCTGACATAGTAGAAGGTATCTGATCCCATTCTCTATATGTCGCTGTGAAAATGAAAGTCCTATCCGCAAAAAGTCCTCATCTCAAAAGGTCCAATTCACAGTCTCATTCGCAAAAAGGAATAGAAGGCCTGTACGGGACGTTATCCTGTACATTGACTCCTGTTGTGGAGTGTGCTGTAGTGGTAGTTTGGAGACCAAGGAAGGATAGCCGGAATACAACGTAAATACGTATATTATATCGTTATGGTAACAGTAGTAAATGTGTGTACTAGGTAACTAATAGTCTCTAAGTTTCATTACTTGTATTGCATATAAATAGTATTGTTACGAAATAAATGATGACGCGCGTTGCCGGTTCGGCCTGTGCCGCAGCGTCAACAATGCATGCACTGTCAAGGCACCATACATGCGATGTACAGTCGTGAGACTGTACAAGGCCCATTTATAAAACATCAATTTCGCAAGATGTTTATCTCTATAGTTCGTAGATTACAGAAGAATCGTCTTACAGTCAAAGTTGTACTATTGGTAACCACTGACATTAACACTGCCTGCATGTGTATCACCTTAACATTTAATCAATATAAGTAAATAACTAATTGTTCGTTTGTGTTACACAGTAAGCATGGTTGAAGATCCGAGCGGCAACCAGACAATGAAATGTGTGGGTACATACAAGTCCCCGGTGCCTGCCCACAACGTGTCAACATCGCAGTCGCCTCAGACACCCATCATACTCAACAAACAGGTATGTATTTGTATAATGTAGCACAATTTTATCCATTATAATTCTCCTAGCGCATAAAAGCGTTTCATATTTTGTATGGAGAGGTTACATACTACTTGGTATACTGTAAACCTATCGCACGTATTGAAAAAGTTAAAAAAAGACATGGAAAGGGACACCAGGTGGCAAGCTGTTTTTTTAATTGTTGGAAGTCTTATTCTGGGTTCACAAAATAAATTCCCATATTTGTTTTACGAATAACTAAAAGAAAGGCTTCCAGCCTTACATTTTTTAAATAAAATTGCACAAATGTAAATCCGATAACACGGATCTATATTTGTGCAAATGTAAATCCGATAACGGATTTATATTTGTGCAAACTGAGTTTACACGTTTTACACACACTGTTCTTGCAGGCTTAGCAGCACAACTGTGACTCCCCCCTCTGGTGTTGCACTCGTCCATAGGCCACTGTAACCACTATCCATCAGATGGGTCGTGAGCTTGTCAACCACTTAGGTGGTATAAAAAAACATACCTACATATATACATATACAGAATCACATCTCTTTTCCATTGGTGTAGTCAGACAATATATTTACACTTGCTACGACCTTTCGCTATTCATCCTTCCATATTTGTTTTCATACATGCATGGTGCACACCAGGTGCCTAGACCTGTTCTTTTCAAAGGGCCGTATTCTAGAATGAGATTCAGGCCTGAATCTGAATTTATCTAAGGACATACTTCATAGGAGGTAGGATACGGCGGTATTTCCGCCCAATTGAGCAGTCCGCCTGGGGAAGTACCTCCGCCCTACAGAATACCGCGGTTATAATAACTTCGTGTTGTGTTCCCAGCGGTGAGTAGGGTAGCCAGAGCACACTGGAGAATTTGTGCTGTCAGTGGGATGACTAAAGGCTTGTCCTGCTTTGTCCTCTACACTGACGGCACAGAAACTCTGTGCTTACAGGGTCGGCAGCGCGAGTGTGGCTTCTCTGGTGTTACAAACGTCCATAGGCCACGGTAACCACTTTTCATCAGGTGGGCCGTGCGCTTGTCTGCCACCTAAGTGGTATAAAAAAAATGAAATAAATTGAGATTCAAAACTGAACCATTATAGAATACGGGCCTAATGTCCTTATCATACTAGCAGTTTGGCGGAGACGCCGCCGCGGTTGCGAGGCGTCCCCGCTGCGCAACAGAATTTGTCAAATAAAAAATTAATCAATTAGACTATTGGTTTAGTTTAATATAATATGATTGGTTAATTAGCACGCCTTAGCCGTCGCGCTCCGCACTGTAAAAACAAACGAGACCTAAAAAGCGCTTTGTGAGCAGAGTAGGTACATTGTCAAGTTGCGGGTCATTTATACACATCTGCTTTAGATGACCTAATTAAATATAATTTCCCCTCGAACCCACGTAGTGTTCTACTGTAGTTGGACTATTTTTTTTAACTTCTAAAGGCTAACATGTAATTAATGCTATCAAATTTTTTATTTTTTAGATTATGAATAACGAGGAAAACGCGAATAAAAAACTGGTGTCATCAGGCGGCTATTTGATTGTAGGTGGCGGGACAAACAGTTCGTCGGTGGTGACACCTGCCCGACGCACGCATACTATTCAGTACTATTCATGAGCCAGGCCATACTACACGGCCTACAGTAAAACTATGGACGAAAACATGAAAGTGAGTGTCCAAAATGTTTACAAAAGTAAGTTGCATAAAATTTAAAGTGTAATTTCATCTCTGTCAACTCTTATTGTAGTTCGCCGATCGTATAAGACATACTTAGCTTATTTATGACTAAGCGTTCTCATAATCTATTTTAAATATTCAAACCTGTAATAATTATATTATAGAGATCAGTAGAATAATTCTCCGTAAAAATATGACCGGCATCTTTGTATATAGATTTTAATCAACATTCTAATTGGAAATATTAATGGATATAGAAAAGATCGTTTTATTTTAATACTCTTAGTTACTCTAGAAATACATAACGCAGACATATATTAATAGTAGTCATCAACTAGAACGGTATTTCAATATTATATACAAATACATTACTAAGTACCTACCTGGATACATCCATTTATGTTTAAGTATATTTATTACCGCTTCTTAACTAGTCTGTTTAGAGTTCACTATTGTAATAAAAAATAATTAACATAATCTTGATACTGGATAATCTTGATACCCATTTGTGAAGATTTACAATATTTGTAAAGGTACAATTAAGGCAGAACGTTTCTGTTTAATTAATTTGTATAATTGTACCTACAATGTTACTCCATATAGTTTATACTGTTAAACTGTGTACTGACTAAACTGTTTCAAAAGCTGCTTATTTAAATCCAAAATTGCACTGCCAAACGAGAAATGTGCACTTCTGGGTTGAAGAGTTAATCGAATCAAAGTAATTCATTTCACAGAAAGAGGTTGCAATAGGAAGTTCTTGTTGAAAATTTGGTTTAATATAGATAGGCTACCCAGGGAAATTTGTGAAACAAGAGTAAAGATTTGTTACACATAGTATAGAGTGAGTGCAATGTTTTTAGAGTTCAAATATCTAACGTCCTTCGATTGATAGGAAATAGTAGCTCGTTTTACTGGTCGGCGATGGTGCGGAGGATACTCGCTTTTAACATATTCTGAAGATTCATTTATGCCAAATAAATGAATTTGGATTCAACAATGTATTCCATTTCAGTTTTAGCCAGAGAAATTGTACAATAATTAGTGATTTCCTTTAGAAAACCTTAACTATTTTTTTTACTATAATTTCTATCAATCAACAGTGGGACCCAAAAATTCTTTCTCTCTCTGTTTTCTCATAAAATTCTGATATAGTATACTAATATATTAGGGTTGAATTATGTAGAAAAGGCATAAAGCGTAAAGTATATTCAAACCGTTGTAATTTGCCGTTTTGCCAAAATGTAATCGCAGAATAAAATCGCGTCGATACGTATTATTTTACTATGATTATGACTTATGCCTTTTCTGTATAAATCATGCCTTAGATAGAACCCTGGCTACTATTGTATCAGCCAGCTCAGCCAGACAACTGTGTGAAAACCTTAAAATAATTACTCAATCAATATATTTGATCTCTTGCACAAAAAATAAGTATCTTAGTGTCACATAGAACAACCTCAATAATTTAAATTTTAGTTCGAATACCAGAGTTGTGTAAATATTGTAAATTGTAATGCATTGCATTTGGATAACTTAATTGTGATGATGGTGATCAATGATACACAAGTTGAACTAATTATGAATATTGTCTTTCTATGTATATATACATACTTAGCTTGTATTTTAACGCAATTGTTGTGTCAAGGTAGATTAGGTTTCTCAATACTTGAGATACATATTTCTTGAAGAAAATATATTTTGAAGGTCTGTTAGCCTACGACAGGGGCTAGACATGACCAGTCAATAATTCGACAGGTATTTTTGCTATGTAACATAGCATAGTTAAGCTGACTTGTTAGAATCTGTTTCAAATACTATTTTGCACAAAATGCTTGCAAATTTATTTGCCATTTAAAAAATCTATAATATTAGACATACTAATAAGAAGTGACCCTTAAACCTTGGGGGTTACCATGAAACATCCGATACTTCGGATCCGCAGGAAATTCGAATAAAAGACGTAGCATTTAGCCATGTAGATACCATGAAGTCACTTCGGTTTTCTTCCGGTAGGGTTTTAGTCGAACTGAAGTGTCACGTACCGTCTTCGGATCTGATTTTGGGATAAAAGTGTTCTATGAAACCTATTTATTTTTATGATAAAAATGTAGCATATCACGTCACACACAAAATAGCTACTTGATTGGTTATAAATTGGTTTAGAAAAACAGAACAAGCCCAAAAATATCCATAAGTAGCTGATCACGTGCGAATCATGTTAAAATAAAAACTATTTTTAACGGATTCTATAGCTATTTACTTGGTATTATGTGATCCCAACGTATCAGTTGCCTTTCAGCAGCCGTGGTCACGAGGAGACCAAAGATGGCGGTTTTCTCATTGTTTGAAGTGAAGTTATCTAAAAATACCCGAATTGCGTTGAATATGTGTATTAAACAGAATGAACTTGCAGTGTCGTGAAGTCTTGTTGTATTTTACTTTTTTAAATCAAGTGAATGACTGGAGCCAGTCGAGATCTAGTAAGCCGGTAGGATTTCACGTAAAGTTCTGATAATATGATGTATCATTGTGATACAGCGATAGGTGTAAGACACTTCCACTTGTTTTTAAATTCCGTGGTATTTGAAATTAATGCCACAGATATATTTCTCTTTACATCTAAATGTATTCTTCGCTGTTGGTTCTTAAGTAGAAGTATGTACTATTTTGTACACTTGCTCAAGTTGCATTATATTGATCACAACTGATAATTGGCCATTGGCTATATATATTGTGTAAAATAATTTTAAGACTGCTAATATTAAGTTCGTCGTAATGTGCATTTTAGTTGTTTACTATTGATTATAGTTTAAATAGTCTGCGGAAGGCATTGCCTTTTTAATCGTATTTGTATATACACACGTATCATTAGATTAAAATTGTCTATACATTAGGCGTACTGAAAATATTGTTAAATTGTCTATTTGATATAAGTAATATGTGGCCGCTAGTCGAAAACTATTGATGTTCTGCATTTTAATAAAGTAAGTGACCACATTGACATTTTAGCTAAGAAATGTTGGATCGATCGTTTAGAAGAATGTGATAGGTACATTTTATTTTCGTTTCACTTACTATGAAACATATATTTTGAAATGGCATTAGACACAGTAGTGCGAGGTTTTTTGTTTGTAAATAGTAACAGTAGGTAATATTAAGAGCTTTTAGTACATAATATGGTACCTACAGAAATGTTTGTTTTATTTAATAAACATCTGATTGAAACTTATAATTCCTAGTCTCCATTTCTCCATAAGCATCATAAAATATTAGCTCCGGGTGCACCTATGTAAGTAGGTACAGGTACCTATATATTTCTTATTGTCTAAAACATCAGTCTTTTGTCCATGACGTCTGTTAACAATTAAAATGTTACAAAAATTATATAGTCTTACAAAAAAGGCTTTTCATAGATTTTCAGTTTAGATTTTTTTTAAAGATTTAATTTTATTATAATTTTCTTACATATATTTTTAATCATATTTTTTTTTATCCTTTTTACTATAAGCATAATATTTTACAAGCATACTATCCCAAAGAATAAGTAACCGATCAATAACCATAACTATTAAAAGCATACAAATTATATTCCGAAAAATTAACTACAAAATACCTATATGTGAACTATAGGTGTATATGTCGATGGAACCCGCTTCGCGGCGCTCCTATTTTTTTCTTGCGTTAACACAAGAAACCTAACTCGAAGGGTGAATGGCCCTTCTAACCTATATCTATCCGTGTCGAGGCGCGCGGTGTCCACGAGCTCGCTTCGCTCGCTCCCACGGCAGCGGTGTCGATGTCGATTATTCGTAAAGTACGTTTCCTTTATGCTTTTTGATCATTATCCCAAATAACTATTAGACATATAAACAATATACTTTACAACTTTATGCATATCAATGTTATGAATAAGAACAATAGGGTATACAATATTTATACTTAATAACACAGTGTGCTAAAAATCAATTATGGCACACTATTATTATGACAAAAAATGGGATCCCAAATAAAAACACTGATTACACCCTTTGTAAGTGTCAAATCTGGAAAGTAACTCGGGTGAATTATACATTATACACTTCATACGCTATATTAACGGACCTTCGTACAGTTAGCGACCAAAATTGCTTGATGATTTTTGACTTTGACTTTCTAAGCAAACCTTCACATTTATAACATTAGTAGGATTCCCTAGCAAGTAATACATCGTAAAACCTGTACTAAAGATTTTCAAAGCTTTTGAAGCCAAGACAAATTTTATTGTAAATTGGAATTCAATTACTTACCTATTTTTGTAGTTGACTGTACCTGACAGTGAAGTGTGCTAAGTAAAAAGAAAGATAATTTTGATAATATATTTAATTTTAAGTATACATAGCATAGACAACATGACTTGAATTGATACATGAACTGTCATGGCCACTTACATCAGTATCAAAATAAACGGGATATTTACTTTAATATCGGAAACTCAAAACAATGAAACATGGTAAATATCCCGTTTATTTTGATACTGATGAATTGAACAACATCGAGTACCTATAATCGTATTGGATTGAATTGAACAACATCAAGTACCTATAATCGTATTGGATTGAATTGAACAACATCATGTACCTATAATTGAATTGATTTGAACAACATTGAGTACCTATAATCGTATTGGATTGAATTGAACAACATCTAGTACCTATAAGATATTTAGGTCAGTCACTACCGCATGTTGGGCTCTTCACATATCTTCGTAAACTTTATCAGTATACCATTTAGGCAGAATTATGTGCGCTTCTTCATCCGTTTTGTATGCAGAAAACCTGTGCTGCTCATTGATATCAATTTTCAGTGTTAGTGGCACTTTAGAATCATAGCTATCTCCCATTGTTGCCTTCTCCGAACTAAAAGATTTCTTGACGAATTTTAAAAAGCTGTTCAAAAAGTCTACAGTTTTTTGCGGAGACCAACTATCCTGAAAGAGGTAAGTTTGTTCTACTTATTTAATCATCTACACACCATATAGTGAGGTACTAAAGTAAAGGTAAACAATCTTGTAGCAATTTTTTATAAAAACAAATAATAAACAAATAAACTAGGCAAACTAACTGACTGTAATAGTGGTTCGATTTCTGTTTTTAGTCTTTTAACCGAATTTCTAAAAAGGATTATATTAATTGAGTTTTTAAATAAAACATTAAAAAGCCACATCAAGATTGTTTATGTTTAGTTATTATCTAACCGAATGGAGTATAGGTGTTTTTGAATACAGTTGCTGTAGATATATCCACGGACAGATAGCCAGAAGTGTAATTGTCAAATTTATTTCGTTTATTTTTGCCGGCCGTCAATCGGACGATTAGGTACGTTTGGATTTTTCTGACTACCTACATAAAATTTTATGACAGAACCATCTAATAACTTAGGGAAATGGTGGCCTCATGGAAAGCACTCACCCTCAGCCTTAGTTCGTAAATTTACCAACCAACTTTGTAATAAACGTCAAAATCTCGTAAAATAAACGTCAATAACTAGCCAACCAAATAGAAATACAACAATTCATAGGCCTTTTAGTACTCACTTTGCAAATTCTGACTAGGTATGATGGGTCAAACCAGTCTATTGTTCGAACTATGCCATCATCATTACGGTATCCAACTGCCAAACCCTTCAAATCAGCCAAGAAGCATTGACACCAACATCTGAGCAGTTTGTATTTTCTGTAACAACAAAAATATTAGAATTTATACCTCAATCTTCCTTTTCTTCCTCTTGTATGAGTTCATTTACGGTAATATTCAGTCTTGTGATGTTGTCTTTTGTCATATCTCTGAAGTTTACATAGTGGTATGACACCTGACGCCCGACATGTCTCTAATCTACAACACATTGTTTACTTGAGCTTCATTTGCATCCATCAATGCACACCTGCATTGAGGGATGTGAATGAAGCTCTGCATTGAGGTGAGGTTGTCTTGGCCTCAAAGGTCTTGTGGAACAGCCATATGCTTTACACCAGCAATATTGAAATATTATAACTTACTTAAAGTTCACTACTTGCTGTCTTCGGGTCAACTCTTTTTGTGTTTTCAATTCAACAAAACCATTTTTCTTTAAAAAATTTAGATTTGCTTCCACATCATGAATGTCCTCAGGAACATTTTTAGGAGGACCTTTGTCTGCCATCATTGCATCTATTTGAGCTCCATAAAACAATCTGTGATTTCCTAATTGAGTAAAGTAGTATATTGAGAACTCCTCATTTTCTAACACTGGTTTCCCAATATCTGGTTTGGAAAGTGGTGTGTCTGGAAATACAATACCATTATTTATACAATAGCTGTTGAGAAGTCTCTACAAACTTGACAAAGGTATCAAAGGTGACAAAATGATGGTCTTGGTAAGTTGAAAACGTACAACACATCTGATATTTACTAAATCAGTGTTTTAACAGGTTCCCTGTCCGATGAATCATATTTGATTCATGGGTTAATTTTTGTACCAATTTTTAAACGTCCATGCATCATATATGATCAAACTCAGAGGCATTTTTGCCGTCGATTTTAAAATGGACGTAGGTGGACAAATACGGGTTTTAGTATTGGGACGTGTGGAGTACATCGTCTTCTTCAAGAATATTGAAAAAAAAGTAGTGATTTTATGTCTAGAACTTTTTTGTGCTGTACATAATAAAAATAAATTCCTACTTTTACTTAGTACTTTTTCACCTTGTTTTTAGTACTAAAACTACATTTTATGAGTTAATTTTATTTGAGAACACTTTGACAATTTTTTTTGTAATATTGAATGAAACCAAAAATTACTTCTTATTATGAAATTCATTATAGCACTCCAAGCAATAGCTCTTGCCACATCCTAGACATTCTGTGTGAACCTGTTTGGCTTTTAGAGGGTCACCTTCTGCTTTTTTTTAGCATAGCAGATACAACAGCGTCGCCGTATCAATTTTCCATCTTTTCGTGGAATTTCGGTAAGAATATGGTTTGAAATACGCCCTGTTGAAGTAGTTGGCGAGGGTGGTACGGTTGATGCTGATGATGTTTTGGACGGTTTCTTTATTACGACTTCGCCTAGCCAGTGTCGAATCATTGCTTCTTGGATTTCTAACATTGAAATTGAAGACTCTGTGACTACGTTATAAATCACTCTGGTATTTACAATTGCAGTTTGGAACAATAGGTCATACGCGATCTTTTTGTACCAGGTTAAAGTTTTTCTAAGGGGCGAATAATAACTGCTCAATTGATCGGACTACTCCAGTATGTTCAACTATGTGTTCAACCGGTTGAACAAATTGGACAACTTTTCTCCAGGTTTTTCAACTCCAAAATGTAGTTGAACTAGCTGGACTGAAAATTACAATATGTTCAATTATCGGTTCAACCGGTTGAACAAGTTGGACAACTTTTCTCCAGGTTTTTCAACTCCAAAATGTAGTTGAACTAGCTGGACTGAAAATTACAATATGTTTAACTATCGGTTCAACCGGTTGAATAAATTGGACAACTTTTCTCCAGGTTTATCAACTTCAAAATGTAGTTGAACTACCTGGACTGAAAATTACAATAAATTCAATCATAATATTGTTATGTACAGGGTTCAAAGAACGTTCAAGGCAGTTCTTTGAACCAAATAAGTACCTCGTAGTTTACGAGGTACTTATTTGGTTCAAAGAAGAAATCTACTAGGTACTTAATATATTTATTTATATAACTTGGTACAGTTATCATTGGATATATTAAAAAATATTCCTAATTACATTGCACATTCTAATAGAAATTGACAGACACTTATTTCCTTATTAATCAGTTTCATTTGTAAGTCCATTATTATTTTGTCATTCAAAATACTGACTTTATTGCGTTTGTTAATCTTTTGTTTATTTTTTATTTGCTTTTCTTTGACAGCATTAAATTCTGCATCGTCTAATAGAACTTTTAAAAGCTGCATAAGTGTGACTTTTTTTTTATTTTTAACGCACTCGTTATTTAGGTTAAGATGCCATCCTTCAACACTATTCGTTGTTCTATGGCGTTCTCCATAGACACACCAAGTGCTAATGAAATCGTCGTCTTTGAGCCAATACGACTCAACATATTTTACGAAGAGTCCTAAATTGGAGTTCGTTTCCAAATTTTCTATTAGAAATTCAATCTTTTCTAAAATGAACAACCATCCCTCTCTTATGTTCATAGAAGGAAGCAGTGGCAGAACACTCGTGAGTCGCACAATTTTTCGAGTGTATGATGGCTTTACAAGGTTATACTTTTTGCCCTTACGCCAAATAGCATTCGAAAAATGGTAATAACATCCTTTGGTGATTATATTTGGAAACACATCAATAATCGCAGCCCGTGCCGCTGTTTCATAATCGGAAGTGAACTTTTTTGGTGCCCAACCCGGAATTTGGCTTTTTATAATTTCAAACATTACATTATAAGATGACTGGGACAAGTCGGACATTAGAGCATAGATTAGCGGCACAACATTTGTATTTGTTTCGTTGCTCTCAATATCACCATGAATGCTGTAAATTTGTTTACATGGTGGTGGGCATGATTTAAAAGTCCCATCTCCAAAGATGTGATCAATAAATGGTATTATTTTCTTCATATTTTCTGAACAAAATACTATGATTCGAACACCACTATAATTATAATCTCCCAATAAAAATGACAAATACCTCGTTGGCACTATAATATCCGCCGGGTCCGTAAAACACGTTTTGGGTAATCCTGCAGCTTGATTTTTGACATTGTATAGAGTGCTTTTGATAGAGTCAAATACTGGAACTTCCGAAATTTTATCGAGGCCGCTATCTTTAATGGATTTAATTGCTTTTTTATAAATTTGGCGTACTGTTTCAGTTCCATCCGATAGTTTGATTTGCTGCTTACATTCTTCAATCTTTTTCTCGATTTCGATTTTTCCAGTATCTGGTTTGCAATGATCACTATGTTTTTTAAATTTTAAAATTTTATCATTCTGCAACATAAATAAAAACTTGTTTGAAAAATATTTTTATAATTATAGTTCTTTATTTCAGGTAATTGTCCATAGGTACATAATTATATAGTTTTAGGTACAAATCTAAATTGTCGGTGTTTACATATTTTCACTTTATGTCGGTGTTTACATATTTTCAGTTTATGTCGGTGTATACATATTTTTGGCTCATAGGTATATAAATAGTTAAAGTGATAATCACCTCAAGAGTCAAAGAACCGACGCAAGTAAATTTTCTATCTGTTCTCGTGGAACACCTCCATATAGACGATCCATTGATATAATTCTTCACACGATAATATCGGTACCCGCAGTGGACCAACACTACACCTTTGCCTTTGTGTAAAAAACACAAATCGTCATCGATTTCCATCGTATTTTATAAAAACAGACAAGAAAGAACAATTTCTGAACTCTTGGAAAACTGACGTTATATTAATAGACAATGAAATTAATATGTTCATAATTTTCCTTCATTTGCAATTAGTGATAACCTCTTTGGAGCAATAGCCGTACTAAGTTAGATAAATAAATATATTAAGTACCTAGTAGATTTCTTCTTTGAACCAAATAAGTACCTCGTAGTTTATCTTTGAACCTTGTACATAACAATATTATGATTGAATTTATTGTAATTTTCAGTCCAGGTAGTTCAACTACATTTTGAAGTTGAAAAACCTGGAGAAAAGTTGTCCAATTTGTTCAACCGGTTGAAACGATAGTTGAACATATTGTAATTTTCAGTCCAGCTAGTTCAACTACATTTTGAAGTTGAAGAACCTGGAGAATATTGTCCAATTTGTTCAACCGGTTGAACCGATAGTTGAACATATTGTAATTTTCAGTCCAGCTAGTTCAACTAAATTTTGAAGTTGAAAAACCTGGAGAAAAGTAGTCCAATTTGTTCAACCGGTTGAACAGATAGTTGAACATACTGGAGTAGTCCCAATTGATCTGCGACATCGATACCTTTTTTAGCATTATTATAGTCTATAACAGCAATAGGCTTGGAGTTTTCTCCTCTCCAAGATGTAACATTCGTCATCTCGTCGCCATGGCACGTGGAAATCATTAAAACGTCTCTTTTATCGTGCCACTTTAGTACAGTCACATAGGCATCCATTTGTCTAGCAACAACATCACCACGCTTTAGTTTTTTCTGGGTGACGTCTTTAGGTAGATTTTTCTTATTCTTTCGCAAAGTTCCAAGTAAATCAGTATGTCTGTCTTCAAATATTTAGCCAAAGCTAATCCAGTATAATAATTATCTACAACAATCAATCTTCCTTCATTTAGAAGTGGCAAACATAGTGACCCTGGTTTATCCAATCCTTCTATTGTCGAACCAGAACCAGCATGTATACTGTATGACCAAGTGTAGCTGTTGGTTGCACACATTTTGTAGATTTTAATCCCATATTTGTGGGTTTTAGATGGGTTATAAGTCTTTGAATATCAGTCTCCCTTGATGATTTATCTGGGAATCATCAACGATTAGAGTATCAGACGGTATATATAGTTCACGAAACTTTGGCACCATTTTATCCAACAGCGGCTGTATACGATACAATACGTTATTATTACCAGGCTGTACGTCCTCGAAATGCCAGCACCTCAGTATATTAGTGAATCTGTTGTAAGACACAGATATTTTATGAATAAAATCACAGTAATACAAAGGATCGAGTTTCCAATAATGCTCTATTGATGGTTTGATATTTATTCCCATATAAAGAATTATGGCAAAAAAATTCTTCATCTCGTTTCTAGTCACATCAACCCATCTTGATATTCTAGAAAATTCTTTAGTGCGTACTGTCTTCAGCAGACTAGAAAAGGAGTTAGTTTTTTCCACCATGTAATCAACAATATCATCGCTTATAAAGTATTCCATAATTTTTACAATACTAACTGAACCATTTTCATCTAGAAAAATCTGAAGATTCTGTATCCCACTATAACCAATAAAAGACTCTCTACCAAGCGGTAAAATATCTTCAACCCACATAACATCTTCAACATTGTTATTGCCACTTCTATCTACAGATAGACGGCTAGTTTCAGGTTCTTCAAAATTTACGGAATTATCAACAAGTTCACTCACCGGCATCGTCATTTCTTCATGTGACAACATTACATTTTCAATTACGCATAGAGTTTCTTCCTGATAATCCATCTGATTACTTCCCTCATCTTCGTCATCATCTAATGTTGATGGTTCGTACAGGTCACTACTCTCGTCACTAAAATCCCCAATTTCATCATCATTTTCTAAAAATCTTCGAAGTTCCTCGTCCGTGTACTCCCGACGAGATCCCATTTTATATAGCGAAATAATTAGAAGATAATTCTTAAATCTAAGACAGCAAAAGTAAGACTTCAAACGCAATCCAGGCGAAAAAAATTGTGAAATTTGTAACCTAAAATGAGGGTATGACATAAATCATATATGATTCATGGGACGTATGGCGATGAAATTTGATATGATATGTTCATGAATCATATGTGATACAGATTTGTTTTTCAAAATTATGGGTAAAATAAAAGACAAAAATAAATTTTACTTACACTATCACCTTTCAAAATATAAATAAAAAATGAATATTAAAAAAAACCGTTGGACGTAGGGACTTCCATTAACTCGGTAGTATGGGGACAGGGAACCTGTTAAACATGAGCAGCAGGTTATTTATGCCAATCTTTTAAAGGGCAGAGGTACTTACTTCTCCAGGGGTCTTATACTTTTTCTAATTTAAATAAGGTCTAAGACTAACTTTTCACCATTAAATATTTTGCTATAAAATGAAACTAGGTACATACAATAAGTAGGCAAGAATTAAAAATTGTATAAGGTTAAATTTAAACATTTAATTACCTGATAGCATGTACTGTTCAAATTTATAGCCCCAAGCACAGAACTTGTCCTGCTCCCTGCATGATTGCCTCCTTGATATTTCTTGTGGTGATTCCAATGAACATAAATATATACAGTTATTGAATAAACTCGCTACAATGCTTACTGGCGTACAGTTGTAAATATTACACATTACACTTATTAAACTCCTGCGATAACTTATGAATGTTATCTCTTCATTAACTAGAGATTTCAAATGATGTTTCTGGTCTAAAATGAACTTTAACAGCAGTGAGATTTTCTCATCATTATCATCAGTAGTGCGTTTCACTGCTTTGTCAATGTTATGATTTAAATCAAAGTACAGTTGCCCATCCGGAAAAGAAGTTAAATACTTCAATTGTGATAAGTCATGATGATATTCTCGCTGTACATTTACACTCATGTACCCAATGATTAAAGGTTTATTCAATCTTACAGCATTTTTTGGTTGGGTTTCTTCTTTATTTTCAAGTTGACCACCTGGTGCAAGATTGGCTTTCAAAACTTCACGATACATTACTATGACAAATGCTGAATTAACTTTGCAAACCTGTATTTAGCTTGAAAAAGCTACTCGATAAGAGGTATATTATTATTAATCATATAGAAAAGTTTTTAATAATCAAAACAGGTACCTAAAACGAAGCACGACTCACAAATGGACCAATGTAAATATGTAAAAGGGTCAACAGCTGATGATATAGATCTTAGAGCTTAATACATTTTTCATCTTTGGCTATCAGCTATAACTGATTATCAACAAAACAAGTCTGCCATCCGTCTGCACCGAAACGAAACACAACAAAAGAAACACTAAAATCAATTTTCTTTCATTAATGGACCCCAATGTCCAGTTTCTCAAGAAATTTCACCAGAGGTAGGTACGTTAGTCACGCCTGTAAATTTGTGTCCGTGTGTCCACCCTCCACGAGATTCAGGTGATCGATCAGGAGTTATGGTTGAATTTTAGAGGGTACACCCCAAAGAGTATATAAGAGTGTACACCCGGTACCCACTAAAATCAAATCAATAAATAAAATGACATATCATGTTTGGGGAGCAAGCTTTAGAGCTGTTGTACAAGTCAAAGTGCTACAGTGTCAAAGTGTCAAGCAAAGAGTATATAAGGTGTCAAGTGTTAACTATCAATGTAACAAGGTATCTACATAACAAGGCAAAAGCGTGACCGAAATGCTTAGAAAATAACCACTTTATTAAATTTAGTACATAGTATAAAATCTTTTCTTTATTTATTACCTTTGGCACTACCAGTACCCCATGACACTACTGGTTGTGCCACGGGTAAAAAAGAATTATCCCGTGACACTACTAGGCCCACAGTGCTCTCACGGGAAATTTGATTTCCCTGGGCACGTTTCAGGATACCAAAAGAAAATCCATAACTGAACCGTAGGGCTCTTCTCCAGTGTTGATTATTCCATGTACCTAACCATGCCATCATAGTGAGTGGCCAGATAATAATTTGTTAAAGTTAACCCGAAAAAACATGGTATACTTTAAACCACCGAACAGTACAGTGCTATTTAAACCTAAAAATGACTAAGCATGTTTGTAATATGGGTTCTCAAAGGCATACTTATAGACATATTTAGGAACGATTTTCTTTTTAAATACCTTATGGGTCCTAAATACAGAGAGACCTACCTCTATATCTGAGCGCCAATCCTGGTGGCATCCAAAGGTTGCACATTGCAACACGCGGACCGTTCTTGTACTCCTTTCATTATAGAAGGAGGTAGGATACGACGGTATCTTCTGTCTCAAATTGAGCAGTCCGTCTGGGGAAGTACGTAAGCCCTACAGAATACCGCGGTTATAATAATCTTGTGTTGTGTTCCCAGTGGTGAGTAGGGTAGCCAGAGCTCACTGGAGAGGTTTTGTGCTGTCAGTGGAAAGACCGTAGGCTTAAATTGACATCACTGACTTGTAGGGGCGTGAAATGTTGGCGCGGCGGTAAGTCTCCCTGACCGCCGCGCCAAGATTTCACGCGTGAAACGATTATCCGCTGGTCGCCCGCAGGCTGTACGGTTCCCGAACCTGGGGATTACTTAATCTTCGCCCCAGGAGGCTGAACCAGCAGCTTGTGTAAAGTGCCCGATGCTGTAGTCGTGCCGGAGGAGGAAACCGGAGTGGACTCGGCTACAGTATTTGGGAGGCGACCGGGGGCCCTTCCGCCCGTCGCGCCAGCCAGTCGCACAACCCCAGCTTGTCTATGGTGGTACGAAGCCTAACTTTGTCTTCTGCACTGAGAGCACAGACACTTTCTTTACCTTCGTCCCCCCACCTCCTTCATAGGTCGTGAAAAGAAATAAAAGCAAGAAAAACGTTACGACAGTGGCACTATTATCCACAGTACCTACATGTGGATTTCTGTAACATCAGGGGCCTACACACCAACCTCAACGCGGTCCATCTCCATTTAGAGACCGCGCAGCCCACCTTGTTTTTTTCTGACGGAGACGCAAATATCATGCCCAGCCGATACAGCCCACTTAATGTGCCCCGGGTACAAACTCGAGCATAACTTCCTGAGTCGCGCCGGAGTATGCTTGTACGTACAGCATGATATTTGCTACCGCCGTCTTCAAGGCCTTGAAGACAGGGACCTGTCAACTCTTTGGGTACGTATGGATCACGGTGGCCACACCCGTATCTTTGCGTGCCGCTATGGGACCTGTAGAGGTCCCATAGCGGTGACCTGGGTACAGCTCAATTGTTTGAGCATTTGCAGCGGTCTGCGGACAAGGTAATTGAGCAATACCCTACCGCGGATTTAGTATTCTTGGGGGACTTCAACGCTCACCACGTAGAGTGGCTGGGGTCTCCTAGAACTGATTTTGCGGGAAGGGCAGCTCACGACTTTGCACTGACCTATGGATTCTCTCAACTGGTGCATTCTATTACTAGAACACCAGAAATAGAGACCCACAGAAGCTCTATACTGGACCTTCTGCTAACTTCGCGCTCGGACGAATACTCAGTAACTGTGGAAGCACCACTTGGTACTTCGGACCACAGCCTCGTTCGGGCGCAAGTGACTCTCACGCGGCCTGAACCACCACCTCAATGGCGGCATGTCTGGCACTACACGTCGGCAGACTGCGACGGACTGCGAGAATTCTTCGCGTCGTACACGTGGAGGCGGATTTGCTTCACTTCAAATGATCCCAGCTCCTGTGCAGCAGCAGTAGTAGCTGATGCGATCCTAACGGCTATGGAATGCTATATACCCTGCAGGGCCTATTAATAGGCCCTGCAGAGAAACAAGAGACCACAAGCAATCTGCATACAGAGCTTGGACCACGGCTCTTGCCAATAAACATCCAAATATCGCCGAAGTGAAGCAAAAGTTAAATGCCGCCTCGAGGTCCAGTAAAAAGCCAACGGCCAGGGCTAAGTTTGAGTTCATCGGCAGAATTGGCGAGCGGCTTGCGCGCTACCCATCTGGCAGTCGTGCATTTTGGTCGCTCGCCAAAGCTGCCGAGGGAAACTTCTGCCAGTCTTGCCTTCCGCCGCTGCAAAAATCCGATGGTAGCCTGGCCCATGGCGCTAAGGAGAAAGCCGATCTCTTTGCGTCAAGCTCGACTATGAACGACGGGAACGCCGAACCACCCATAATCCGCAGCTGTGGTGCTTCCATGACTGAAGTTAAAATCACGCAACGGGTAGTCCAGCGCAAGCTTAAGTCCCTAGATGTTCGGAAGTCGAGTGGGCCGGACGGTATACCGACCGATACTTAAATACTGTGCCCCCGAGCTGTGCGCTGTACTTACACGTCTTTTCACACTCTCATACTCCGCAAGACGGGTCCCGACCTCGTGGAAGACCGCATTCGTGCACCCTGTAGCTAAGAAAAGTGACAGGACAGATCCGACCAATTATAGGCCTATCGCTATCACCTCCCTTCTCTCGAAAGTAATGGAGCGTGTTATTAATACACAGCTCCTGGGATACTTTGAGGGAAAGGAACTACTGAGCGATCGACAGTACGGCTTTCGCCATCGTCGCTCTACCGGTGACCTTTTTGTGTATCTCACAAACCGGCGGACGCAAGCCATCGAGAGTCGTGGTGAGACACTAGCGGTTAGCCTCGATATAGCCAAGGCTTTCGATCGCGTCTGGCACAAAGGTCTTCTTACGAAGTTGCCGTATTATGGACTCCCCGAATGGATCTCTCAGCTTTTTGTCCAACAGAAGCATCGAAGCCGTCGTCGACGGCAGCTGCTCGGACCGCATGAACATAAACGCTGGTATCCCACAAGGCTCCGTGTTGTCTCTGACGCTGTTTCTGCTGCATATCAGTGACATGCTGTCTGATGGCTCCATTCATTGTTATGCAGACGACAGTACCGGGTACACGTGTTACACGGGCCGTACAAATATCCCTCAGTCCGAGGTGGAGAAGAGTCGCGAACAACTTGTGTCTGAAATCGAGACTACTCTCTATGGAGTATACGATTGGAGACGACTAAACCTAGTTCAATTCAACCCCACTAAGACACAATTCATCGCTAAGAAAACCCCATTCATTGTAGCGCCGCAATTCCTGGGCACACCGCTTACCATCTCCTCCGTAATAGACCATCTTTGTACCTATGTTTCACAATAAAGCATTTGAATTTGAATTTGAAAAAAAGTATCGGGATCCTTGGTGTCTATCGATATCTCCAAAGACGTCCAATACCGAAGTAATTTGCAGGACAAGGTTAAGTTGGCATTAAGAAAACTCGGAGTGCTCAACAGGGCGAAGCAGTACTTCAATGCGGGGCAGCAACTCCTTATTTATAAAAAAACATAGAGTACTGCTGTCACTTTTTTGCTGGAGCACCTACATACCAGCTTGACCCTTTCGACTCAATGCAAAGACGGGCATTGAGGCTGGTTGACAATCCCATACTCACAGGTAGTGTGGAACCTCTTAGCCTTAAGAGGGATTTTGCCTCACTATGTGTGTTCTATTGCCTATACAATGGTTTGTGCTCAGATGAAATGTTTGACATGATGCCCGTAGCTACATTCTATCATCACACCTCTGGCCATAGACAGGGAATTCATCCTCATACATTGCGACCTGATGCGGTGCGCACTGTGCGGTATGAAAGAAAATTCATCCCACGCACACTCAAGCTGTGGAATGACTTCCCTGCTGCGGTTTTCCCAAGCGCCTACAATATGGGGTTCTTCAAGAGGGGCATCAGAAGGTTTCTTCATGGTCGGCAACGCGAGTGTGACATCCCTGGTGTTGCATACGTCCATAGGCTACGGTAACCGCTTCCCATCAGGTGGGCCGTGTGCTTGTCTGCCAACTAAGTGGTATAAAAAAAAAATGGCTTTTAGGCAGCAACTGCCATTTAACGATCCAACCACGAGACAAAAGCCTGCGTTACCATCGCTGTCACACTCAGGGATACCAGCTTACAGGTGAACTTGGCTTACCCCCAAAGATCTGGTGGGGAGCTACACACAACTACCTCATCCTCATTATTGGAAATTGGAATTTAAGTAATCATCATCATCCTCCAACCCTTTTCTGGACTCAGTTGAGGTCGGATTTCAGTATGACTACGAAACGTCTGAACTCCGATATTTATCGCTACGCGACCGGCTATTGCTTTGCGGTTGATTCTTTGCTTCTTAGTGGATGTTAGCAATATAAATAAAATAAACATTCCACAACATTCCACACAACAAGTAACTTTGGTTATAGCAGATTTGAATTGTTTCATTTTTTAAATCGCAATGTCTCCAAAATTGTGATCCATATAACAAAAGTACGAGACTTTGTAAGTAATTACATTTTCTACAACTTTTTCCAGCGTACTTTTGCAATAACACTTGCTGTGAACCAGAAAAATCCGAAAATACAATAATTTTGACCTTTGACCTTGAATAAAAAAAATGCACAAGCCCAATCGATGGGGACTTTTGATTTAAATAAAATATTATAATGTATACAAACCCCACCAATTTTCAGCTCTATGCGAATTTATGCCAGCTTATCATTTTATTTCTACTATTTTGATTGGATTATTAACACAAACAATTTATGTCAATAAAAAATGTAGACAACAGAGGTATGCAAAGAGTTTTTTATTATCAGAAACCACCATCATCTTTGGAATGTGTGTAAACAAAGTTTGAAAAATGAATTAACGTTAAAAAATAATTATACATAATTATAAAAAGAATTACCTAATGGAGGTATGTTTAAGTTCATTATGTAAATCTATTAGTTTTATACAAATAATTTGAAAACAAAGATTTACATAATTTTAGCACTAGTATACATAATAAAATCTTATTAAATACACCAGTTTGACTAAGTTAATATTTTATACTATAGACATATTAAGACTTAAGAAATAAACTAAGTATGAGTAAGTCTCTTTTGTATAATGGTGACCTAATGTTCAGTTTTTTGTTACCCATCACAAACACCGGCGACCTACAGACAGAATATGTAAAGTGGCGAGGGGTCCCTATAATGCAGTTCCTGCCTACCTCCCAATGGGTCACATGGTAAATAACATAGTAGTAATTAGGTAAGTTCTAATTTCCACCAGCCTCCTTTTGGAAAATGTTTACCCTTCGCCAACAGTAAAGTAATTATCTTACTTGAACATTGTAAAGATTTTATGTATTCTATTCTGTCTTGAGATGAGACAACAAATAAAAGATTTATTTTATTAATAACATATGAGTGAGTATTTGACTGCACATGCAATTTCATTTTTCTCCCTGTAGCTTTCTCTTTACAGATCAAAAAAGAAGTACCTATAGGACACAAAACTATGAAAACTTTTTAGCCAATCAAAATAAACATTGAATAATCTACAACAAATTTCCATTGTACACCCCTAATTTCAAATAAGCTACCCTGACTGACTTATAAGTGGGTATTGGTGACCTACCAATCAGAATAAATTACTTCTCCACTTGAGGAACCTTGGATCAGGGTCTGGACCTAGGTTCTTCCTGCAAATGGTCCGGCATTTAGATTGATAAGTCACCTGTTATAGTTATAAAAGTATTAACATCAAATTAGGGAATTCAATTCCTTATTCAATGGTACAAGAGCCATTCAAAGGAATTTATCATTTGATTTAAGGATGACATAAACCATTCATTAAAATATCCAGATAATTGTAAGATCAAACAGAGCTTAATCACAAGCACTACTAACATATTATTATCTAAAATGTAAAAAAAAGCAATATTGTCCATAGTTATACATAATTACTACTATTTCAATGGTTTTTTCTGAATAGCACTCAACATCTAAGGTTCTTTTTCAGGGAGGTCTTCTTCACCTGAGCTACAATCATCCTTCTCGTTTTCATCAACTGGGTAGTCCTCTATACCCAGTTTATCTAAAGATACGTTGTTCATATCATCCAACTCATCAGTGTCATCTTCATCTTGCCAGCGGTTGAAGTCAATTTTGAGCCAATGATGTTTCTTCTTATCACTAGTTAGTGAAGGCCAGAAGGGTGCATTCGCTTTATCTTTAGTAAGAATAACCTCTATATACCTGCCTTTATTTGTGTACGAACTTTTTTCTGGATCAATATCTGAATATAGTGGTATTACTACTGCGTATAATTTATCATCTGGTTTACAAATTCCTTCAAATGTAACAGTTCTTTTTTCAATTATAATTTCTGGTTTCTCTGATTCAACATTAAATGTTAAAAATACCGAAGCATTTTTCTGAGCCCATGAAACCGATGGTGGTGTAGGAAGTAAATGCGAACTCATTGTAACTGTAAAATAAATTAAGGTAAACAGGCGTTTGTACTTTTAATTATTAGAATAAAATGACAAATACTTGTGTACTTACTATATTAATCGTAAACGTTAGTTAAAATATCAAGACCAACCAACAAAAATCACTGAAACGGTACAAACAATGATGACAATTTGATTGACATTTGCTTTGTTTTGCAGCAGTGTTGCCAGAGTAAGATTGTCAAATGTAATACAAGCACAGAACAGAAAAAACTAGTAGAAGTGTGATACGACGGATTTAGTAGCGGAACCGCTGTCGGCAAACTCACACATACAACCGGTTAATAATACGTTGCACTACTAGTAAACAATTGTTATGATTGGTCGTATGTCTTTAACACCAAATTAGCTTAAAATTATGCACGCTGCAAAACAAAAACACACCTTATTGGTTCGACTGAGAGATTACTTTAATATAGATAAAAAAAGGTATTTATGTCGTTTCGTATCTGAATCAAACGTGCTCCCATTTACGAAAAAGTTCAGCTACTCCACAATAGATGTCAGTATATTCCAAAAAAGTTATTTAAAACTTTAACCCCTATCGTTAAAGTTGACATTACCTTGAAATATTTTCTCTCTCACTCTCACTTTCTTACACTCCTACTAGTGCGGGGACTAACAATATTGGCACTATCGATAGATTTTAAATTTGTTATCAAATGTTATAGGATTCTTAAAGCTGTTTGTAATTACGATCTAAGAGTAATCTACACTGACGGACTCATAAACTGCATCAAAGTAATAGACGACTTTGAAATAAATATTTTAACCAAGTATGCATACTTTCTATGCAGATTTAAATTGAAACCTCTAGATTGGTTCGTGAACTTTAAAACAGCGTAGGGTCATATCTTTAAGTTTAAGTTTATGTACTGGAAAGGACCTTAAGACTTTTATTGAAGAAAAAACAGAAATTTAAGAAAAATTGGTTTAATTAAAAAATTGGTTTTAACAATAGACACAAACTTTATGCAAGGGTTTATTTGTGTTTTAATAAGGTGTATTACCCCCACGTGCCCTTATTACGGATTCTAATCGGTTCCGCATAGATTTTATAAGGGTTTTTAAAAGATCTTGCGGAATATTGTCCCATTCTTCTGAAAGTGCTGTTCTTAGTGCTGCCACTGTCGTGGGCGAAGGGTTTCTCGCATATACAGCTCTTTTTTAATTGTCCCAAACATGCTCGATGGGATTAAGATCCGGGCTGCGTGCTGGCCAATTCATTGTACGTATCCCAACCTCTTCGCAATAATGTTGAACTTGTGCAGCTGCATGCGGCCGGGCATTATCCTGCATTAAAGTAAAATTTTCGCCTATGAATCCCATGTAAGGCACCACGTGATCTTCTAATATCTCTGTTATGTAGCGATGTGCTGTCAAACCCCCTCTATTACCGTTTTGACGGACCATGTCTATGAACACAAGTTCGGTTCGCCCGTTCATCGATATGCCACCCCAGACCATACATGAACCGCCTCCAAAAGGAACACGCTCCTCAATGCAACTTTGAGCATATCGCTCCCCACGTCGACGATAGACTCTTCTGCGACCATCTGCACCATATAAACATGTCCTACACTCGTCCGTGAACAATACAGAGGCCCACTGCTCTTCTGTCCAATTCAGGTGATGACGCGCAAATCTTAAGCGAGCTTGTCTGTGAGCTGTAGACAACTTTGGACCATTTGCTGGTCTAAAAGGGGTGATATCCGCTTCCTTTAACCTTCTTCTTATTGTTCGTGCACACACGTTTACTCCACGCACTTCATTAAGCTCGGTTTTGATGTTAACTGACGTGAGGAAACGATTTCGCAGGGAAGTTATAACAATAAATCGGTCATCACGACCTGTGGTTGCTCGAGTTCTGCCTGTACCACGTCTCCTCCTGTAAGAACCTGTCTCTACAAACCTTCTGTATATTCTAGAAACCGTAGACTGGTTTAAATTTAAATTTCTACCAATCGTTCGTTGATCCAAGCCCTCCCGCACCAATGCTACAATTTGTGCCGCTTGTTCGGACGAAGTATCCATATTATGGTTCAAAAACTCTCGATGTGTTAAAAAACTAACCCAACAATTATGCTGGTAACAATAATTCAATTGACAAAACAAAAAAAATCAATGAGAATCAATTTAAAACTTTGCTATAAATAACACGCAAATCTGATACTACAAGTAAATTTTCTTTCCCGGCTATATTCATTTGTTTTACTGCAGTTCTATTTTTAAATTTAATTTTTTTTTAAGATTAAGAGCCAGTCTTTCCATATTTATATAATTTAATCTAAAAAGTTTGCATACTTATTATAAAAAATCCTTTTAGAGTAAACCTGAACTTTGATGCAGTTTATGAGTCCGTCAGTGTACATTCTGGCTAAGAGAGATCCTATTAGCTTTACCACAGAAATTTGAACTGCTTTTTAAAAGTATCTTACTTTGAATTGACGTTAATAATAACTCGAATATAATGATGAGGCTGTATCCGAGGGAATTTCCGCACGGATAAAAAAAAGGGATAAAGGCGTGAAACTATGTATGTATTTAATTAAAATAAAACGAGTATCCATTTTAGTAGAAAAATAAATAATAAAATCTCTTTATTCATTTTTAAAACATATTAATTGTTTTTTTAAATACATAACATTGTTACAACGGACGTCGATATCTTGAAAACTAGTAATCGAATCATCTAGAAATGAAAACGTATTGTTAGTGAGCTCAGCGTCAAGTAGAAAAGTACTATGCAAGTACTCACCGTTCGTTGGCTAGACGAGAACAACCAGAAATTATATGCCTGAGGGATTCTCCGGGACGGTGACATGCCCGACAGATGTCAACCGTACCATCCTTAAGGATATATCTCCGGTAGTTGTTAGTCATTACAACTTCATCAGTAATTGCGCAGATAAAACCTTCGGTTTCTCCAAAGAGATCGCCAAAACGTAACCAGGAAACAGATGCTTTTAAATTTACATCGGACCCGTATAAGGCCCGATAAAAGTGTCCATGCAACTCGAATATAAATAATAATATTATTACTACTCCATCATCAGATCAGTTGCATGGTACCATATTAATCTATGTCATTCAAACTAAACGTGTATGCAAAAATCTATCAAAATCGGTTGAGGATATCTGCTTCAAAATGGAGTTGTAAGATTTGACCGGAACAAATTATATACGTACAGTGCAAGTAAATAAAAAGCTTGCTAAGCTAAGAATCAACATTTATACAAAAGTGATCTATTATTGCCCTTGGAATAATATGTACTTATTCAAAAACTGGCGCCTGGAAAGTTCTACATTTAATTTCAATAGGTGATGAATGCGAACATTTATATACTTTTCAACAATTGCCGTCATCAAATCAGTTACATGATTGGATGCGGGAAATTCACCTAATTGATGAGGTACAATATCATTGAACAAAGGAGTTCCAATAAACTTTCTCATTATTTTATTTATCGCCATTTCCTTTTGAAAAATCCCAATTTCAACATTTTTTAAAAAAGTTTCCGATATTTGACATATTTTAACTAGATCTGGTGAAGGATAAATCAAACCACCTTGATCTTTCGCAATTATAAAATTAATGGTGACTTATTAATGCACTTACGCAAATGTCACATTTTACCTTCTTTATTAATATTCGGGCAATGTAACCAGCAATATGACCTATCGCTTGTATACTAAAGTTAGAAAAATGCGCCCCTATTTCTTCAATTTCTGATTCATCCTCCATTTTATCATCTTGTGATATATCTTGAGCTGTAGTTTTGTTAATTCGTTCAACTGCTGATGTGCAGTTTAGGATACATATTTGGTCCAATGCTACACAGTTACCTTTATTAGAATCGGCCAATTTTATATGGATTAACATTTTTTTGTATGCCGAAACAAATTGCCTGGCAGTGGGATTATTGTTGGATCCACCTTGTGTCCTAATATTACAAAAAAAAAGCTCTAAATGATCCTGACTCAGTTTATAAAACGGTAAATATATTAATATTTTTGTTTGTATTAAACTTGTAAATAAAAGTTCCAAAGCTTTAATACACCCCAAAAATCCCAAGAACCCAGTCTTTCGTCGACTATTAATTAAATATGTACCGTTTTCCATTTTTAAATTTAGAATGTAATGTGACGCTTCACCTAAAAAATCAAATATATCGTTAGCGTTCGTTTCATTTAGAGCTTTCTTAAATTTGTATAAATGCAAATTTCTTGAATTAAATATGTCAAAAAGATTATTGCAAATAATCAAAAACTTTTCCGTAGGTTCGCTATCTTGGAAGGAGCTTATCCCTGTTTCTCTGCAAAATTTAATGGCGTCTGCGACACTCTTGCTAAAAAGTTGAGTCGCTAGCTTAACTTTCATCCGCTCATTTTGAAAATTAATATTGCGGTCTCTCAATTTGTTCGATAGATGAAAAGTCTCTGTACACAGGACGGGACCGTGTTGACCTTTCTATGACGGTATAAGTACCAGAAATATCAACACGGACCTACCCTCCCCCTCCTTCTGAGGGGTAGGGTGACGTGGTTTTGAGGGAGAGCGCAGGTCGTGTAGATCCTCAAAACAAGTCTGGTGGACTATCCTTCTCGAGGTTGTCGTCCTGTTCTTGGTCTAATTCCCTAAGAAATAGACGCAACAAAAACCTCCAGGCACACCAATGCAGAAATGTAGAGGTCATGTTTCTGCGTGTCCATCACCGAACAAGAGCAGGTGGTGGATAGCAATGACCTCCCGCGTGTTTGTGCCGTGCGCGGGGACCCGTACCGGGGGATGAAGGAGTCCTGGTGGTTGAGCGAGCAGTGGGCAGGAGTAGTTGCACACTGCAAGCAACACGCCACTTTGGTCTGGATTTCCTCTCACACGGGAGGTCACAGAGTAGCTTTCTGTGATCAATCGGCTGTGGCATCCCATAAGCGGGCTGCTTAAGCGAGGTCTCGTGGGTTGGGGAAGGGCAGGCGGCATGGCGTGGTGGCTTGGATGGAAACAGTACCGTCTCATGCTGTGGAAAACCAAGTCACATCTCGTTGTGTGCAGTCGCGTCCTCTTCTCAACTCAGGGGACCTATACCGAGGGAGTAGCTCTGGCGATCACTTGCAATGCAAGCGACGTCCCCGACGTGAGGGCTCCGTGGCGGGTGGAGAGCTCCCGAGGTGAAAATATTACTAGTACAACACATGGATCCCGAGACATGTTCAAAAAGCACCACCAGGAAGACCGCTGCTGCAAAAGCAGCACTTCCAAAACTTCCTTCGGGCACGATCACTGCTGCACAAGCAGTATCGTCACCGTCACCAACACCATCGGTCAAGATCGCTGCTGCAGAAGCAGTATCCTTTCCCACCACATCTCACTCGGGTATGATTGCTGCTGAAAAAGCAGTATCATGCCCAAACATTCTACCGAGTTATACCAGGAAGGCTGCTGCACAAGCACCCACCTCCTGCCCCACCTCAGCAAAGGGCATAACGGGAAAATCTGCAACTGGCAAAATGCCAGGGGCAGCAACCCGTCCAATGCCCGAAGCTGGGCCCAGTAGTGTCCCACCGCTCGCATTGAGGTCTGGTTCGGGACAAAATGCGCCGCAAGGCGCCACACCCCGAAACCCAGCCGAACAGGTTGCGTCAAAGGGTGTGACCCCAATAACCCGGGGTAAATCGGCCCACCAGAACTCACGCAACCCGGTGACAGCGACCTCTGGTCAACAATCTACAACACCCGAGGCGATGGATATGACCTCTCTTAGAGAGGCCATACAATCACCCACCACCAACGATCCCACCTGGTCGACAGCACATAAAAAGATGTCCTCGGCCAAAAGACGACGCTTCAAAGCGAGAGCAGAAGCACGAGCGAACGCAGCAGATGCCGCAAGGCATCCTGTTAACCCTGGAAGTTCCACGGGTGGCTCAGCCGTCTCCACCGCTAAACCGAAACAACAACGACCATCAACCAGCGTAAGACCGACGAAGCGCTCACGGCCAGAGGAAACTGTGACCCCAACGGGAGAGGGCAAAAAGCCTCGAAACTCCGGCAGGACCACTGGCTCGTACGCTGAAGCAGCTGCCACTTACCTCGCCAACAGTCTCTGTGTGGCCGTTATGACAGAGCCATTCCAGGATCTGTCACAGGCACAGGCAGAGGCTATAAGGGACAACATCGAGAGCAAACTCAGGGAAGAACTCCTGGCGGACCTCGATGCCTCCCTCTCTACCACCCCAAATGACCTGCGGTTTCGTGGTCGGCCCCACCACTCAGACGGCGTCCTCAAAACTTGGTGCGAGGACGACTTCACGCTGACGTGGCTAGTCACTACGGTAAGTGCCATGGAATCGCCACTACCCAACACCAGCCTTGTAGTTCGGGCGCAATCGGCAATACCGAGGAAGATTTCCTGCGTGGTTAGCGTGCCTGGCCGCGTTGCCAACCCCGAAAACCTGCAAAGGCTCCTAGCTCGGCAAAACAGGCACCTCAACATCAATGCCTGGGACCGCACTGCAACGAAGGAACACCAGGATGGCACGAAAACAAACCTTCACTTCCGCATCCCGGAGGCGGAGGCGAGGCTAGCCTTGGCCAATGAGCGTAGACTGTATTACCTGATGGGAAACATCTACGTCATTTTCCTGGAGCAGCTGCCGAACGTCGTTCCTAAGGGGGACGCGGAGAAAAACGTTGCCCAAACACAGTCACCGCCGGACGCACGGGAAACTGCAGTCTCGTCCGGGCCGACGGCGTCAACGTCTATGACGCGGGCGCCGCCGACTCTGATGGACACGGGTGCTCCCGAGCCAGCTGAGCAATTGGCTGACATGGGGCAAGATGGACCACCGTCACCACTCCTCGGCTCAGAGGAGGAGTGCTTTCCCGAGGGGGGAGGAGGGAGTGAACTTGGTGACCTCCCGTCCTCCCCGCTACGGGACTAACATAATCCAGGCCAACCTCCAGCACAGTCAGACCGCGACGGCTTCCCTGCGCCGAGTGCTGGAAGAAAACCCGCAGACCGTTGCCCTGATTCAGGAGCCGTGGATCAGAGGAAACAAGGTCTGCGGCCTCAACAACACCGGAGGCAAACTGCTGCTGGATACTTCCGTAAGTAAACCAAGAACATGCATCTGCCTACCTAAACACTCATCAACACTATTAATCAACCAATTCTGCTCAAGGGACCTGACAGCCGTCAGGTTGAGCAGAAGTGACCAGCATCAGCCAGACATCGTCCTTGCTTCCGCCTACCTGCCGAGCGACGAAGACGTACCCCTGCCGGAACTCAGCTCATTAGCTGAGTACTGCGAGAGGGAGTGTCTGGACATCATCATCGCAGTCGACACGAACGCGCACCACACTCTCTGGGGTAATAAAGACACCAACAAAAGAGGTGAGGAAATGCTCAACTTTATTTTCACAAACAACTTTAACCTATTAAATCAAGGCTCCGAACCCACGTTCGTTAACACTCGCCATCAAACGATAATAGATCTTACCCTAGCGTCAGCCAGAATAGCAAAATCCATCACCAAGTGGCATGTGTCCGAAGAGGCCTCATGCTCAGACCACAGATGGATTCGATTCTGCATAAACATAGAGCTACCAAAACCAAAACCATGTAGGCAGCCACGCAAGACAAACAAACAAAAATTTGTAAGTCTAGTTAGCGCAAGGTTTAACAACCTACAAAACCCCTCAGAAAACCTCAAAATTACCGACCTAGATTACTACACAAACGAAATCACATCAATTCTCATCTCAAGCTACGAGCAGTCCTGCCCCCTCACCACACCAATGGTTGGCAAAGGGCGACACTGGTGGTGTTTATCCCTTGAGAAGCTACGACGCAAGTTGAGAAAACTTTTCAACAGGGCTAAGAACACCAGGGAACCGACTGACTGGGAGATGTACCAAAACACAAAAAAAATATATAAAAAAGAAATACGTCGGAGAAGCGTAGAGTGCTGGAGACGCTTCTGCACAAACATCGAAACTAGCAACCAGGCATCCAAGGTCCAAGCTTGCCTCTCAAAAGAGCACGACCAATCAATTGGGTGCCTCAAAAAACCAGATAACACCTTTACAAAAAACGACGCTGAAACAAGCGAAATACTACTAACTACCCACTTCCCTGGATGCAAACTAGCAACCGATTACTCATGGGTGGACACAAATGAGCGACCAACCAGTCACCAAGACTGGGAGGTGGCTCGAGAAACCATTAACAAAGAAAAACTGCTATGGGCAATCAACACCTTCCTACCCTTCAAGGCAGCAGGCTTGGACGGTATATTTCCAGGACTCCTAAAATGGAGCGGCCCAATAATAGCAGACTACCTTGTTAAACTTTTGCAAGGTTGTCTCGCACACCGCTATATACCCTTGAAATGGCGGGAGGTAAAAATAATATTCATCCCCAAACCAGGTAGAAGTGACTACACTCAGGCAAAGTCATTTAGACCCATCAGCCTGACCTCATTTCTACTAAAAACACTCGAACGATTAGGTGACAGAGTGATTAGAAGTCAGATACTAACACTCAAACCTTTACATCCTAATCAACATGCCTACAGCGAAGGCAAATCCACAGAATCGGCACTTCACCATGTGGTGTCCCGAATCGGTGGAGCACTAAAATCAAAACAACCTACTCTTGGCGCCTTTATTGACATTGAAGGTGCTTTTGACAAAACCAATTTTAACAGCATCAACAGATCACTTCTCGACCATGACGTGCCTTCAACGCTTGTCGAATGGATCGACAATATGCTTAAACAGAGGGCGGTGCAACTTACAGTCAACTCCACCACACGAGGTATCGTAAGCAGAGGATGTCCACAAGGAGGAGTACTCTCTCCCCTATTATGGAACCTGGTGGTGGACGAGCTTGTAACGGATCTAAACGAACGACAAAAAAATAAATGCGGACGACATTACGATCCTGGTATCGGGGTTGTTCGAGAGTGCCATATGCAACCGCATGAGACAGGCTTTCAAAATAATCGAAAGCTGGTGCGAAAAGCACGACCTATCGGTCAACCCCCAGAAAACGGAACTAATAATGTTCACAAACCGAAGAGTACTGGGCCCATACAAGCTCCCAAAACTCTTTGCAACCGAACTAACACTTAGGGAAGAAGTCAAATACCTAGGGGTTATTCTCGACAGCAAATTGCTCTGGAACAAACACCTTGAACACAAGCTGAACAGGTGCACAATAGCCTTTTACCAATGCAAAAGAATGATGGGCACTACATGGGGACTCTCACCCAAAATAATTCTGTGGCTATACACAGCAGTGATCAGACCCATGCTAGCCTATGGGGCTTTAGTATGGTGGACTCGAACAGAGCTGTCTACCGTGATTGCCAGGCTAAAATCCTTCCAGAGGCTGGCCTGCTCATCAATCTGTGGATGCATGAAAACCACTCCTACCGCTGCTATGGAGATTGCCCTCAACATAGTACCGCTTGACCTGTTCATCCAACAGGAGGCCACCATCAACGCTATTAGGTTGTGGCACCTGGGACTCTGGGGCAACTATTACGACAGTCCCCATACCACAATCCTTGGACGAGCCCTAAAACATCGGCCACTGATGGCCGCCCCCTGCGATAGAACTTTTAAACAATATTTCTGGAACAAAAAATACCAAATAACAAAACAGGCCGAGGAAAAGGACTACTCCGGTATTGGAGAGGTACGCGTATACACTGACGGCTCCAAAACAAAAAATGGCTCAGGAGCCGGCGTACACTCTCTAGACCTTGGCTTGAACATCCACCTACCACTAGGCAAGCACAGCTCGATCTTTCAATGCGAATGTGTTGCCATAACAACTGCTGCGACAGCAATAAGCGAACTAAAGGTGAAGGGCTTAAATATAAGATTCCTAACCGACAGCATAGCAGTTTTGCAAGCGCTGGAACAGCAAATGACCAACAGCACACTAGTAGCGGAGTGCCAAACAGCCCTGAACAGGCTATCCACCCCAAATGCAGTAACGCTGCAATGGATAAAGGGGCATAGCGGGTCCTACGGCAATGATGCCGCGGACGAACTTGCGAAGAGAGGCTCTGGTATGAGCGTCGATGGCCCGCTACCATTGCTACCAATCCCTTTCTCGCAACTCCGCACTTGGACACGCGAGAGATCCGCGGAACTACATAACCAAAGATGGACACAAGCCACCGACTGCAAGCAGTCAAAAGTGGTTATGCCATCAGTAAACAAACGACTCACGAAACGTCTCCTAAAACTAGACAGAACAAGTCTAAGAACAATAATGGGGACTATAACGGGCCACAGCCCCCTCCACAAGCACCTATACACCATTGGTGTCACGGACAGTCCCCTTTGCAGGGGATGTTTTGCTGCCGAGGAAACGGCCGCCCACGTAGTACTGGAATGTGAGGCAGTAGCCTACCAACGATCACAAATCCTCGGTACAGTGAGGTCGCTCCGCGAAGCCTGTGAAGCCCCCAGTAAGCTTCTGCGCTTCTGGGCGGAGCTAGGCTGGCTACTCTAGCCAGTACTCCACACGCACAATGGCCCAAAAGGGAGGCTAAGTGCGGACAAGGGAGTCCCCCTTCCATTCCATTCCATTCCAAGTCTCTGTACACTGCAATTTATTGAGTTCAATGAGATGTTGCCACTGAATTTTATTGCCATCTCTATCAATTAAAGTTTTATGCATCTCAAATGTGTTCCGTAATAATTTTATCATATGACATGGATCTAAAATCGCGACAATGGGTTCTTTAGTAATAGGGTGCTCAAAAGATATGTTTTGTTCCTCAAAAGAACAACCAAGGTGCTTTGCCATAGATATATTTGACGCACAACCATCAAAAGTCAGGGCAACTATTTTAACGCCAGTTTCATGAATTAACTCTAAACATATTTTTACAAGGTCAGCACGCTGTTGACCAGTTACACCATCTACTAGGAAAAAACCAACAGGTACTTTAAAATTATTGTTCAATGCTGTAACTAAAAATACCAGCGCTTCTTTTGCCTCAGCTAAGTGATCGCCTTCGATATCGGTACCCATATTGACGTATCCATGAAATTTCCGGCCATCCCATTCCACACGACGATGGATACTCATCTCATCCACAACTAATGTGGCCAATAATGGTCCATTAACTGAGTCTGCTTTCTGTTTTAAAGCCGACAAAGATTCTTTTGTGAATCCAGGATCTCCTCCAACTTTGGCGTACCAACTTTTCAAAGTACGTGTATAGGGCAAACTGGTGTGAAAGGTCTTACGGACATACTCATAAGCTTTGGGAGAGTAATAATGCAAAGTTAAGGCGAAGCTACGAAGTGCTGGTGAATATTTATTTCTGGATACTACTCCGGCTTCAGTATTTTTCACTGCTCTTGCAATTAATTCACGTACCTAGAAATGTAATATCATTGAAATAAAAGCTACTTTTTAACAAATTCTATCATGATTTATTTGATATTATTAACATAAAATTTCGTTTCAGTTTCGGTAGAAGGCAGTTCAATTAAATGAGTGATATTCGCGTAAACTTCCGACATAATCAGGTACATTATTATTATTATTTACATATTAAATCTATCTAATATGTAAATAGAAATAATAATAATAATGTAATTAAATTTTGAAATGCACAACCGAGCATTTCAAAATAAAATTACGTAATGAATGGGGAAATAATACCTCTATATTAGTATTCTTTAGGCAATTCAAATTTTCTTTCGATATGGAAATTTTTTCCTCTAAACTGGCTAATAGTTCATCTATTTTACTTATTTTCTTTTTAAGCCTCCTAGTAGTGGACTGCAACCTTTTTATTTTTAATTCTTGTCTTTTAATTTTTTCTTCGCAAAACCTTAGTTGGCCTTTTAACTTTTTTTTTGCCGGCGTTGAACTCGAAGATCCACTCACAACTTTAAGTAAAATAAAAATAACAACATTGTGTGTTAATAAGCCGAAAACTTCTAAAAATTGAAAAGAAAAGTCATTACAAACTAAATATTAAACACTAGTTACATACTTAATTTTTCAAAACACTTGCTCATAAAGTGGCTTTAATTTCTCTAAGCTCTAATGATTTTATTGCTATATTTTTAAATGCAACGATGTTAAGAAATCGTCCCGTTCCGTCCCGGACGACAAAAAACACGTCGCGTATACAAAGACCTTAATAAGTTTTTCCCGCTATTGCGAAAATAATTCTCAACTCGTTTTCACTGTTGAAATTATAGTTAATTATTAATTGAATTGTGTACAAGTACTAGTTATGAAGAAAATGATTTATGCTGTTCACCGCCCGATACTTATATAGGTTTAACTAACTTATGGAAAGTTTACTACTTGAAAAACTACAAGGGTAAATATCAATTTTAGTATTATTTTATTCGCAAGTGTATTGAAAAACTACGTATGATACACGTGTGTACTGATGATTACCGTCTTCGGCTCTCTTAAGACCAAATAGCGCCTTAGCGGTAATCACCAACGTTACACACTCATATCATAATATACTATTATACCATTATTATACTACGAAGTTATACATAAGTTACAAATAATAATGCATATATTCTATACAATCTTGACATTGATGTACACAACACTGCCTCTCATTTGATTGCAATTCCTCTGTGCACTCCCGGGTTTGCTGGAAGAGAACTCAACATTGAGTTAAGCTCGCCTTTGTACATAACATTTCACTTCTTTGTATATTATGTCTTGTAAGTGTACAGTAAAGAATAAATAAGAAATAAGAAAAATACGATTACTTATATTTATAGGTTGTATTATATACCTATATTTTCGTATGTTTCTTTAATTAAACAATCTGCAGATTGTGACATCTCGTCTTGTTGTTTATCTGCTATAGGTTCATACTTTTCACTGGTTCTCCTCTTCTTTTTTGGTGGCATGGAGTGACAACTCTCCAAATTGGCATCATTTGGTTTTTGTAGCTGAAACAAATACAAACCTGTTAATAACCATACAAACAAAAATGCAAAATATTCGAAAAAATATTTTCTTTACTTTTTTGCCAGCTGTTATCGAAATGACCTATTTTCGATTTACGCTATAAGCTTTTGAAAGATGAACCAATAATTACCTGATCACAAAACTTTACAACTCTTGAAGTTGGAGTTGCTGTACGTTTGGTGTATCTCTTGTCATTTTTTGTGATAACAATATCGTCTTCCAAAAAATGTACAGAGCATATGGTACTAGATATTTTCGGCATCCAATCAACTCTACCAGTAGCATCTATCCATTTTTCTTTGATAGTAGGGTCTTTGGGAAATCTGAAATTATTTTACGTATTAAAAAAATATATTAAAACCATTCGACCAACGTTTGTAAATGTTAAGATCTTTAATAAGTATGAAAATGTAGATATCGATAAAGTTTGACTACATCACTAAATGAGTAGCGGAGAACGTTCCAGAACAACGAAGAACAGCATGAGTACTATGTGCAAACAAAAACAAGCTTTATTGTTATGCTGCAAGGTTGATTTTAGTTTGATATTTTTTATTTTTATTTCATTGGAATTTTACTATATCCTTACTTACCGGTGGTATGAAACACCTCCATTTCGAAGATTTCTACTCCTACTATCATTTTTGCACTGCAAAATGGCACAGTAAGGCATGTTTCTATTAAAATAGAGTCAAATACGCACGACGCAAAACTGCCACGCCTACTTCACACTTCCACCTACTTCTCTGTTCCGTGAGTACAAGCTAGCTTAAAAAGTACATTTTCGTGGGAATATGTAGGTAAGTTTTTTTCATAGTATCTACAGATTTCCTCACGGATACGTCCAGCCCCGCTGGAGTGGTTATATCTAGAACTGATTAAAACCGCACGCCTTCATGGGTCATCAGTCTCATCAGTGACCATAAACGTGATTGCCACTTTATTTTGAAAGTACACAATAGTCCCAAGGATACGTCTGAGCCTGCGGATTCAAACCGACTAGAACACATACCGTTTGTTGGTCATAGGTTGCCGGAGGCGAGATTGTCAGAGACATATCTCTAGCACCCTGGCCAGCCCAGGGCCACCTGTTTCACCTCTTTCAAGTTGGCCCTCTTCGGGTGCGGGATTATAGGTCTTACCGCCGCTATTATGGCGTGCCTTGCGCATGGTTGCCCAATTCGATGCACCAACTCTACTACCATGTCCATGTGGAGCTAGAACTTTACAGCCTGTATATCTCCAGACTTGTGTTCATGTCCCCGCTCCAGCGCCACCTTTTCGTATCGATATAGCACCAAAACGGCTATTTGGCGAAGAGACTAACCGCATCAAATGATATCGTGCGGTACCCCTTGATGGTCTGATGGCCATGATGTGCTACAGAGCGCGCAGCTTCTGCACATGCCTGATCTTCAAGGTCTTCTTCGCCCATATTGGGCACCCATATAAGGCCATGGACTGCACGATTTAAATTTTCTGCAGTTAATATATAGTATAATGTGTGTGTACCTCTAGGTTCTTCGAGCGTAGGCCTGGGGGTGACATGACCCCAGCAACTTCAACTCCTCGTTCTCAGAATTTGGTAATTTCCATAAGTAAATAGGTAAGGAATGAATTAAATAAAATCACATTAATGTTTTAAACTTTTTATAATTAATACAATCTAAACAATTTCATGAAAGATTTTTGTTCTTTGATATTATTGTACTTTTTACACAACGATATTTTCAACAGTACTTAACCTAGTTATTGACACTATCTACCAAACTTCCTCCTTTTTTTTTATACCACTTAGGTGGCAGACAAGCACACGGCCCACCTGATGGGAAGTGGTTACCGTGGCCTATAGACATATGCAACACCAGGGACGTTACACTCGCACTGCCGATTCTGAAGAAACCTTCTAATGACCCTCTTGAAGAACCCCATATTGTAGGCGTTTGAGAAAATCGCAGCAGGGAGTTAATTCCACGAATTAATGAAGATTCTTTCATACCGCATAGTGCACATCGTCTCAGGTCGCAATGTGTGAGGATGAATTTCCTGCCTATGGCGAGCGGTACGATGATAGAATGAAACTGTCGGCATCATATCAAACAATTCATCTGAGCAAAGACCATTGTACAGGCGGTAGAACACATACAGCGAGGCAAAGTCACTCCTAAGGCTGAGCGGTTCCATATCGAATGGGATTGTCGACTAGTCTTAACGCCCGTCTTTGCACCGAGTCGAAGGGGCCATGCTGGTATTCAGGCGCTCTGGCAAAAAGATGACAACTGTACTCCATGTGGGGCCGAACCTGTGCCTTGCAAAGAAGGAGACGCTGCCCCGCAGTAAAGTACTGCTTTGCCCTATTGAGCACTTCAAGTTTCCTTGATGCCAACTTAACCTTGTCCTCCAAATGACTCCAAATACTGGACGTCGCTGGAAATATCGACACCAAGGATCCCGACACTAGAGGAAGTGGTAAGCGATGTGTATTTAGCGGTGAATACACCTGTGTCTTAGTGGGGAATTGGATTAGGTTTAATCGTTCCCAATCGGATACTCCATAACACCAAATTGAAAAATCGTGATATTTTAGTCGTAGCCGTCACAGATAGGTACTTACATTCTGACTAAAAGTTCATATAAAAATAATACCTATTTGACCGTAAATGGTCTACTTGTCTTAGACCTGCTAGATTTGGCTATTTTATGTGATATAGTCGCATGCAACTAGCCGTAGGATGTGGGTTGCATTCATATACACGCGGCCAGCCAAAAGTGGCTTGCGTTCATGTGGTTTCATACAATACAAAAATCGACGTGCGTTCTGCCGTATCCGGCTAGCTGCATGGCGGCCAGCTTGAAGTTCGTTGTGGCCCTTATGCAAATAAAGTTATTTGAAATCATCTACTTAAATCATCGATGGATGTGATCCAAACCGGTTTTATTAGAAAGGCAATACCTAATGCGAACATGGTATTAATTAGTTATACCATTAATACAATGCATTTTACTTTTTGTAGTGATGTATCACGCCGGGTATCCACTAGTACCTATATATTATAACGAATAGCTTAAATTAAACATTAAACAATAAAAATCTAGACTATTCGTTATGCTATATCACTATTCTTTGTAAATGTATTCTTTGCAATTTCATGTAGCTGGGCGGCCATTTTGTCACTGGTTTCTTTCACCATCTTGCTAAAGTATCCTTCTGGGTTGTTCAGAAGTTGGTGAGGATGGTCGAACTCCACCAAGCGGCCTGAGTCCATGACTATGACTCGATCTGAATCCATAATGGTGTTTAGTCGATGAGCAACTGTTAGTACAGTACAGTCTGCGAAACGCGTTCTTATTGTTCTTTGTATGAATTCATCCGTTCTGAAAATTAAAAGGAGAGGTAGGTCAAGCATGGTCATACGATGATATTATCAAAAGTTGAAATTAGTATTTTCACATGAGAAATCTTGTATAAATAAAATACGTCGATACACATACACCGAAGAACATTGGATATTAAAAGTTGAACTGTAAGGAGTAAGAAGCATGTATCTCTCATTTAGCTATAGATACATCCTCTATAGGCCTCTAGAGAATAAAAAAAAAAAGAAATGAACTTGGGGTGATCTTAGGACCTAGCGGTTCTACTCAACAGGCTTTAGTTTAATTATGTTAGTTAACGTAGGTAGGTACATAAACTTAATGTATAGATTTAGATCACCCCACCCAAGATGCATTTATAGTCTTCCATAAATGCGTCTTGAGTTTTTTTTAATTCAAGACGAGTTTTTTTTGTTATTTTTTGAATTTCGAATATCAAGGATGTGTTCAGATAACTTATCTGGATGGACACATCCTTAGATGTGATTCTCTGGATACTCTGACCAATTGAGCTACATACTTATCTGAGATAATTATGTAGCTCAGTTTACTGGACTACATGATATCTGATCTGACTTATATCTGAGGTAAATATGTAGTCAGAGTATCCGCCCTGTAAGGGATTGGCTGCGGGTTCAAGTCCTGTTCCGGATGTTGACTTTTCCGATCTAAATCAATTTGGTGATTCAGTATACTATGTAAGTATGGTTACCTAGGGTCAACATTGGCGGTAGCCTCATCGAGCACTAGAATCTTGTTGCCGCGGAGGATAGCGCGTGCCAGGCACACGAGCTGCCGCTGTCCCAGTGAGAAGTTCGATCCGCCCTCTGATACTTTGAAGTCAAGAGCTGGCACTGCGGCTTTTAGATCAACCTATTAAAGGATAAGTATGAATTAAGATTTGATATTACGTCAACTACTGATATATTGCTAAGATATTTTTGGAAGAGTAGATTATGTAGTTTCAATACATAGAATATGCTATTTGACAAGTACGTTCGATTCTTCCCAATACTGCTGCAATTGTTAGTTTGTTCTGAAAAAAAAAAAACTATCACAACAAGTTGCCATTAAAGGTAAAAAATTCTTCCCTCGCAACTTGTTGCGAATCACACTTGCGTGGTGGCTGAAGGGATTGTAATGGCTTCTAGATGCCAATTATCATTGGAACTTGTTTACAAGGTACAAACTGTGCCCACAGCCAGCTCTCAATCTGTCATCTACACTACACTTTCTTGTCTGTGTGTGTCTAATATCTAATCTTTAAACCCTACTGTAAGCAAATAAATTTAGAAGACTAAACTAATTAGTTTTTACTTGAGGTTTGCGACTCTTTATACCTATACAAGTTAGGTGGCAGACAGGCACACAGCCCACCTAATAGAAAGTGGTGACGTGACATATGCACGGGTGCAATGTCAGGGACGTCACACTCGTGCTGCTCGTCTTACTCTACTCTATCAAAGCCCGAGCCAAGTATTTAAGTAAAATATCTAGTAGAGTAGTACTACATTGAGATCAAGTTAAAGTGTCCCTGTAACCACTTTCTAAATCTATGAACAGGTCTTCGACGAGTGGCCAAATCAAGGCCAACTCAACTATTTGGAACATGAAGGGCCTCTACATTGGGGTCGAGCCATGTGTCGATGTTTTAGTAGGTACTTAGGTAATTTCTACTTTAAACTTTATGTATTATGGAGTTTTCTTATGTAGTTTTTAAATGCTTAAGTATTCAATGGATTTCAATACTAAACTAACTGACATGTGTGCCTGTGTGGCGTAGCGGTAGAACGTTCAACTGCTAAGTAAGAGGCGCAGGTTCGATTCCCGCTCAGTTTAAATATTTGTATGCATGAATATGTATATTTGCATTGGTATGGGTGTTTCAATGTATAATATGTAAATAGGTACATATTTACAAAAAAAATAGTATCTAAGTATGTTTAATCCGCATTCTAGATTCCATAACACAAGCTAGTTAAGCTATGCTTACCATGGGTCTAGATAGCGTTGTGTAGAATGTTGTAGAATATTTATTAAAAAGAAACTACGAAAACATCTTAAGTTCCATAGTTTATCGATTACAAACAAACAAATATTTCCTCTTCATTACTATTAGGTAATACCATAAAGATAAAATGAACTTACGGCTTCCAATGCTTCCCAGAGCTGTTTATCATCGTAGTTATTGAAAGGATCTAAGTTGTACCGCACTGTTTCTGAAAACAACACTGGTTCTTGAGGTATTATGGATATCTTCGACCGCAAATCCTGTTGTAAAAAAAATAATAAAATTAGAAACACTATTAAAATATTTCTTATACGATGTACACACGGCCTTGAAAACAAGTATACACCTTTACAAGTGAACGTGTATGTAAATAATAATAATAATTTATTTATTCACAATCTTAAAGTACATTTTTGTATACATCACTCAATTGATCTTACATACGTATCTTTTATTAATTGCACGTGGTTGCGCCGATAGTAAAATTTGTATTTTCCCGCTCAATAGTAGTAAATTCAAATCGTCTCTCAATTGATTGACACTGAACACACACTTCCTATACCCATATCCCTCCCGCACTACCTTTAAAGTGAGATAGCAATAGTTTTCGCCCCGACCAATTGTTGAAATGGCCGCATCTTCGCTTCCGCATCGAACTAGAATCAGCAATGGCGGCGGCGCGCGCGACTCTCAGAAATTAATAATATTTGTTGGATTTTAACCGCTTTCATAGACCTTTACCGATCGGATTGTGCCTCTCGTGTCCCTCAAGTGATTTAGTGATGTGGGCAGCAGCTCCTGAGCCAGGAAGAGAAGACCGGTGCACCGGCTCCGACAGCACGTGGCGTCATAAAGGTTAGTGCATCCTCTCCTAATTTCTTGGCTTGCATTCACTGCCTAAACCATCTCCGCGGCAACCCGATCACCTATCTTGTTTGTTATGTAAAGTGTCATCTGAAATATTTAGCTTCATCCCCGCAAATACAGTCCACTAGCTCACGTGGCGAGAATCGCGCCACCATTCTTTTTGGTCCCACTCACCGGATCCTTAGTCGTAGTTCGCATTTTGTTATTTATTCCATAGGGAATAAACGCACCGCACCTAAATACCTAGTTATTTTAGTAGAAAACCCCGCATCTAGGCATTTAGGTTTAGATCTTAGGTATCCTAGACACCCTAGTGCATAGGCACAGTGTAATACCTAACGCATTTGGCTATTTCAATTTCTGAGTTGTCCGTTCGCCGCTAGTTCGCATCGTATTTACCTAATACCTACATAGGTAGGTACGCGGTTATACCTCTCTCGCATTTCTCTTATCGTATCGATCCTTAGTCGTAGTTCGCATTTTGTTATTTATTCCATAGGGAATAAACGCACCGCACCTAAATACCTAGTAATTTTAGTAGAAAACCCCGCATCTAGGCATTTAGGTTTAGATCTTAGGTATCCTAGACACCCTAGTGCATAGGCACAGTGTAATACCTAACGCATTTGGCTATTTCAATTTCTAAGTTGTCCGTTCGCCGCTAGTTCGCATCGTATTTACCTAATACCTACATAGGTAGGTACGCGGTTATACCTCGCTCGCATTTCATTCAAATTCATAAGAAAGTATTTTAATTTGAATAGATATTACGCAATACTTAATCCCTGAAATAATAGTTGAACCTAGACAGCGATCTAGCTCGCGTAGGTACGATCTGGTTGTTGTTATGCGCGTTTTGTTCAAACTTGCACTCGCAGTTATAAGTACCTACCTACCTACGGAATATCGTTCGCGCCGCGTCGCTGTTCTATACCGCTAAGATTAAGTTATTTCATTTGTTGTTTACCGCACTTTAGTTTGATATTTAGTTGTAAAAATGTCCCCAAAGGTTGGTAGTACCGATAGTAAAGTTCAATTGAAACTTTTATACGCTAAAAGAGAAATGATTTACTCTCGCGTACAATCGATTTGTGATAATGCACGTAAAACCTCTGATTTGGCTATTAGAGATTCGTTCTTATGTTCTATAGAAAACTTAGATAGTTGACATCAACGTTTTAGAGTTAGATTTAAATCCCGATTACTCAGTGAGTTATCAGGCCCTGTCGTCGTTTGACGATTTGTATTGTCGTATCAAACGCGTCGCTAGGAGTTTGGAGAAACCGTCTGACCGACCCAATCCCACTCGCGACCGACCTAAGTTGCCACCAATTCAAATACCCGAATTTGATGGTAACATCCGCAATTGGTGTTTATTTATAGATAGTTTTGAGAATACAATAAATAAGAACGTTTCGTTGACAGATCACGAAAAATTGCATTATCTCGTTGAAAAATTAACTGGTAAAGCTATAACCGTTTGCGCTGAAATTTCGTTTAGTGCCGAAAATTATAATTTAATTTTAAATACTTTGAAAGCTAAGTATGAGGATAAAAGATCGGTAGCTAACGCATATTTGGATCAGATGTTTGACTTGAAATCCATTACGGCATGTAACGATCAGAACTTAGAGAAGTTTCTAGATACTTTCGCATCATCTGTTCGCGCCGTAAAGAACCTAAAGATCGAAGACCTCTGCGACTTCTTATTTTTGTATATGGGTTTAAAGAAATTAGATTCCGAAACCATTCGTTTATTTGAGTCGCATCATCGCGGCAATAAAATTCCTAAGTTCGAAGACTTAGAAAGTTTTGTTCGCGAGCATATAAAAATATTGCAACGCTCTTCATCGAAACATGAAGGCGCGAAGAAAGTTGTTAGTTCCGAACGTAAAATAGATGCGTCATCGAAGTCACTGAGGTCAACTCATACTTATGTTAATACCGCACCAGCACATGTACAATCACCTGTTTGCTCTTTGTGTAATGCTCATCATTCGCAATTGTACAAGTGTCCGGGTTTCCTAAAATTATCGCCTAATGATCGTTATAAATTTGTTCGCGCTAATAATTTTTGTTTTAATTGTCTCGGTACTAAACATCGCGTTGTTTTATGTAATAGTAGCAATAGTTGTCGCAAATGTTCAGCGAGACACCACACTTTACTTCATTTTGAAAATAGTAACGCCGCATCCAATGTGAGCACAGTTGGTTCGTCGAGCGGTGGCACACCGTCGCATAGGTCGCCCGCGTCGGTGACGCCTGCGCCACAGCCGCAGCCCGCGCTCGCGCGCGGTCCTGCCCGCACGGAGACCGCTGCGAATGACGTCACCTTGTGTTCTTTGTCCGCTAGTGCTGCGCTCACTACTGTTGTTCTCGCGACTGCTCGCGTTATTATTGTTGATGCATTAGGTAAACCGCACATTGTTCGAGCGCTATTAGATGGCGCTTCGCAAAGTAATTTCATTACTCAAGATTGTTGTCAACGTCTTGGTTTCAATGTTAATAAGCGTTCAACCCGCTCAGTGGTGAAGGGTTTTGGGGGTTTACAGTCAGCTGTTCATGGCACCGTTAAAACAAGGTAAACAGAAATACTGGATAATTTCCGCTCGTAATTTGATTCGCGCTAGAGTACACAGATGTGTACCTTGTTTTAAACTCCACCCGCGTTTTATCGCGCCTGAAATGGCCGATCATCGCTCTTGTCGTGTTGTTCAATCCGCAAAACCTTTCGTACACACCGGCACAGACTTTGCTGGGCCTTTCAAAGTCACTATTGCTCGTGGTCGTGGCATTCGCTCCACGAAAGCTTATGTTTGTTTGTTCATTTGTATGACAACTCGCGCGGTTCATATAGAGTTGACCGGTGATTTAAGTACGCTAAAATATTTGCCCGCAATAGATGTTGATGACGATAGAATGCACCTTCTAACTCGTCACGCTCTTTTAGATAAAGTAGTCCAATCGTTTTGGAATCGTTGGAGAACCGATTATTTGCACACGCTGCAGTCGCGTCAAAAATGGAATACTATATCCAACCCAATGACCATAGGTACGGTACGGTGGTAGTCCTTATGACTGAGAATGCGCCTCCTTTACATTGGCCTCTAGGAGTAGTAGAGGAAGTTTTTCCCGATTCCCGCGGGATAACTCGTGTTGTACGGGTTAAAACCGCAACCGGATCGTATCTGCGCCCGGTTGTTCGCCTCTGCCCTCTGCCTAACCAGCAGTAGGCACGAGTTCAAACCTAGTTTTATATTTTAGTTATTATTTCCCAAACCTAGATTTAGATTAGACTTTAGATTTGTTCCGCATTTTTCGTTTTGAAGGTAATCCTTCAAGCCGGGGGGAATGGTTGCGCCGATAGTAAAATTTGTATTTTCCCGCTCAATAGTAGTAAATTCAAATCGTCTCTCAATTGATTGACACTGAACACACGCTTCCTATACCCATCTCCCTCCCGCACTACCTTTAAAGTGAGATAGCAATAGTTTTCGCCCCGACCAATTGTTGAAATGGCCGCATCTTCGCTTCCGCATCGAACTAGAATCAGCAATGATGGCGGCGCGGGCGACTCTCAGAAATTAATAATATTTGTTGGATTTTAACCGCTTTCATAGACCTTTACCGATCGGATTGTGTCTCTCGTGTCCCTCAAGTGATTTAGTGATGTGGGCAGCAGCACCTGAGCCAGGAAGAGAAGACCGGTGCACCGGCTCCGACAGCACGTGGCGTCATAAAGGTTAGTGCATCCTCTCCTAATTTCTTGGGTTGCATTCACTGCCTAAACCACCTCCGCGGCAACCCGATCACCTATCTTGTTTGTTATGTAAAGTGTCATCTGAAATATTTAGCTTCATCCCCCGCAAATACAGTCCACTAGCTCACGTGGCGTGAGAAATCGCCACCAGCACGCATTACAAGATTGTTGCTTCGTCACCTAACTTTATTACAAACTAAGACCCAAGTTTATTACAAACTCGTATTCCAGGATTTTAAGCTGTAGGCACCTACTTATTTCTTTGCTAGTGAATACAATCTATACATATATATATCTTAGACCTAAAATTTGCTCAAAATGAGGCTCCATACGCGCAGTATATGTTTCTTGAGTATCTTTTGTACAGGGTGCTGCGGTGGTCGCCGAGCTCAAATTCACCAAGCATAGATTTATTACAAAATAATCCGCGCGCGCCAGGGCACCGTTTATAGGTCCAAGATATGTGCACCGAGGTATACCTATGTATACAATAATTATTACAAGTTTCATAACTTGTGACAACTTGTACTCATGTACAAGTGTATAGGTAATTACCCGAGGAGAGGGCCAGATCGTGAGAGATGGCCCTGGGTCGGCCGGGGTGCGAGGGATATGCCTGTCAACCTCACCTTCGGCAACCAAAGCGACCCACAGGCGGCGTGCGCTTCAGTCGGTTCGAGTCCGACATAACCTCTTCCACCGGCTCCGGTGGGGAGTATCCGTGGGGATTTTGCACACGTTAAATAAAAGTATATAGGTTGCAACTATCATACCAAATAAAAATATACAATAGTTCATTATGGACGTACTTAATAATATTAATACAAGAATTTTAGTACGTAGAGTACCTGTAGAGCTAGGCAACTGGTATCGACATCGTCTATCAGCACTTCTCCTTCCACAATAGCGAGGCGGAATAACGATGAGATCAATGAGGATTTTCCTGCACCAGTTCTGCCTACAATGCCTACCTGAAAATAACATATTTTGTGATAGTACCGCTTCGATAGCAATAGGGTGGGAATATTACGTAAAAATATTGTTATCGCTAGTCAGGATTTTAGTACACGGAAAAGCAATTCAGAGCCATTCTCGTATTCAAAATTCACTATCGATCTAATCTCAATCTCCCAAATGTCAAAAACAATCACAAAACTCTTTCTAAAACATTATCCTACAACGTTTACATAAATATAGATTTGCTAAATGACAGATCTAGCATAGCAGCCTGAAAAAGATTCGATTTTATGACTTAGAATTAGTACCTAGATACTATTTGATTTACATACTTTCCATCCACTTTCAATGACTAGGTTGAGATTTTTCAGTACAGGCAAATCTTCCAGAGTGTACTTCATGTAGCAGTTCTTGAACTCGATGCGACCTTGTGATGGCCAGTTTTTAGGAGTTTCCTTGTCTAGAATCATAAATTTAGTACCTAAGTGTTAGTTAAAATTTATGAACAGCTTAAAATTAATATAACATTCTCTCTTTCTGTAAAATTATATATATTTTTTGTATATTTACTTATAATGGTTAGGTACTTGTATCAATTATGTACTTTTATCATCTTACACTTAAATGATAGGAGCACGTTAGCATTTAGCATTCTAGCAATTATTTATGGTTATACCCTCATAGTGAAATAGATTCTCTAGGGATCTAGTCACAGCTTTATTTTCAAACTATTTATCAAATCAAATCAAATCAAAATGTTTTTATTTTTCAACTCATACATTGTTATAACATTCATATATTGAGAGAAACCCCAGTAAGTTAAAAAATACTAGTGACGGGGTTTTCTCGCTGGATCCCCTAGGTTTGAGTATACAATGCTGAGAACTTAATCTAGCTGCTTCAATATAAAGATAAAGATAGAACAGAACTTATTACTGTTCCTCCAATATAGTAAATGTAAAACAAAATCTTCGTAAACCTACCAGCATACCCACTAACTGATCAATAGATTAGATTGTGGTCCAGATTTTGGATGTTGGATGGAGGTTCAGATGGTAAATGTTACTGTAAAAGCTAAAATTAACCAAAAATTGAACCCGGGCTCCAAGGTTGAATAAGAAAACTGTAATAAAATACTGTTACGTACCTCCTTTTTCCCATTTAGGTTCACGTTCGATGTGCGTGTACTGCAGTATGCGCTCGACGCTGGTCATCTGTGAGATCACCTCAGCGGTCTGCCGCACGCCGAACTGTAGCATGCCGGTCAGGATCAGCGTCTGCGATATAGCCAGCCCCACGTTGCCGGAGAATATCGTTTCTGTTGACAATTACGATTGTGAACTACTTTCGACCGTTAAGCAGGTGACGTTCTTATATTAGATAAAGGTGCTAAGTTTTCTTCTTCATAGTCTTACACTCCAGGCGCAGTGGTCGTGGTCATGGATTACCTGGTAGGTAGCTAGCAGCTTTTGTGAGTTTTCACCATTACTCTACATTCACGTTCACTTAGTAATAGAATACTTTGCAGAAGACGTAATAAGGCTTGTCCATCTTCTGGCTCCACTCTTCCCTGTACCGCCAACATTTCCAAATAGTCTTAGAACGTATCTATGAATAATATATAGATACGTCTGTATTTGCGTAGTCTGATTTTTTTAAATCCAACTAAAAACTTTAGAAACTATTGTGCAAGAAAAAAGTTTTCAACTGTTACGGAGAGCCCGGCTTATAAGCCCACTTTACACTTGCGGCGGCGGCGCGCCTGGCACATCTCCCCTTTCCGGGGACGAGTTAGGGACTCTGGAGTCCCCACACACCCGAGGAGAGGGCCGAGGGCCAGATCGTGAGAGATAGCCCTGGGTCGGCCGGGGTGCGAGGGATATGCCTGTCAACCTCTCTTTCGGCAAACAAAACGACCCACAGGCGGCGTGCGTTTTAGTCGGTTCGAGTCCGACATAACCTCTCCCAGCGGCAGTGCAGAGGTATCCGTGGGGACTTTGCGCACGTAAAAACAAAAAGTCCACTTTACACATCAAGTATATTGCAAGTATATCGTCCCGCGTAAATCCTAATTTTAAAGACTCTACAAACATTACAGCTTAGTCAAAATGTACATACCTAGCTAAAGGTTAATTCAGTGTCGTCTATAGTAGTAGTCTTTGTCTTGGAGAGGTGGTTTATATATTGTCTAATACCATACAATACGAATTCTATGAATATCATATGTTCCGAAAATTAATGATTTAAAAATTATAGGCATAATAGCAGCGTTCATGATACTCACTGCTGTCGATGACGAGGAAAGCGACGATGACAATGGTCAGATATAGCACACAGATAAAGTCCAGCCAAAAGCCTAGCGTTGCTCCACTCGCCAGGTAGCTGCTCCACGTAGATGTGTGGATATCCTGAAACGATATATTCGAACGATATATCTTCAGTGAACAGGAGTTGCAGTAGGTGAATATCTTATTCTTTATTAAATAATTATTTATTTGAAATAATAAAAAGATAGTGCAAAAAGTGGTAGGGAGAGACTGGATGCGGCAGGCGGAGGATTGAGAGTATTCGGGAGCAAAGGTGCACATTTGGATAAGCCCCAGCAGTGGGCTATAATAGGCTAAATAATAGATTGTTTGACTTATAAATGTCACGATTACTTAAAGCATTATTAAATTCTTCAAAGATAATATAAACAGTTATTCTACTATTCTATATACACTTACTGTCACTTATTGTCAGACTATGGTATTCTTTTACTAGAACCTAAAAGATTATGTACGTAAAGGAGAAATGGTGTTATCTTAAATCGAAATTACCTGAAACTTATCGAATTCTTGGATAAGCCTTTTCTCAGCCCCAGCTGACCGGATTGTACCGATACCATTGAGGGTAGCTGACATGTGAGAGAATACTGGGCTACGAGCTGTAACGGAGGACATTAAAATATAAACATTCCATTGTAATAAAATTTAAAAGAAAAATAGTTATCCTATAGATTTAGATTGAAAAAAGTTAACAATCCAAAACGGGACTTGAACCCGCGACCCTTTCAGGAGGAAACTTTCCGGAAAGACTGAAAACTTGCATTTTAATAATTAATAGAACCTAGTGCCTAAATAAAAAAGTAGCCCATGTGTAGTTCCAGACTTAAGTATCAATTTAGCGCTGTACCAAATTTCAATCAACAGCCGTTCAGCCGTTTTAGCGTAATTTTTATAAAATTAGTAGGAAGTTAAATAGGATTGGACCGGTCACTTCTTGGCGTTAGTCTTATTTGCTTCATAGTGGCCATATATATTATAAACTGCTCGAAGTTTCAATTAGTTGCTACTTAGATGGAGTCCTAATGCAGTCAATATCTTCTTATTGGAAATTACTTGAACACTAATACATTTTTCTGTAAACTTTGTTGTGCATGCTTTCGTTAGGTATTGAATGTTATTCGTAAATTACATAATTGCCAAAAAATCTTCTTCAGTCGATGCTTATAACATAAATGGCATTAACTGTAAAAAAAATTACTTTGTAGTTCCCCCAGTCAGTCAGTTGAGATAAGTAATTATATATTCTCTTTTACATTACAACAACGTACCTACCTATTCCTTGAATAAATCTAAAGGACATGTTTTGATTTATATGACGTGTAGGTATCAATAAATGTGTACTCACTAGTGCCTTCCAGCCGTTTAATAGACTGAGCGGACTTTAAATAAATCTGTAAGATTGTATAGAACAATAAAAGGATAATGGTGGTTGGAAGTAGCGTCCATATAAGTGCAGCCGCGTTCAGAGCCAGAATACTGAACATTACGAGATATATCTGTATGGACTCTAAGAGGAAACGAGGTAACAACTCGTCCAATGCACCAATGTCTTTGGAGAACCTATTGAGTATACGTCCTGTAAATAAAAAATAAAATTGTTGTATATTGTAAAATTCAATTACATTGCAAACAAACTACAAACATTAAAAATATATTCCAGGTCCGTGGCCGTACAAGTTGAAAAGGCATTAATTTATATTGGAATGATAATAAAAGCAGTAGGTATCATTGTAGGTCGAAATTAAAAAAAAAAAACAAGAGTGACATTTACTACTTACCAGAAGAGTTTGTGTCAAAAAAACGCATAACGCCTCTGAGCATTGAGTGGAACATATCGTTATGGAGGTTACGAGACGCTGTCATGGATACTTTGAAAAACATGAAAGCGCGGGCGGTGATAAAGAATATACAGCACACAATCAGAGCTGAGTAAACGTAGAGATATTGCGCTGTATCTAAGGGGCCAATGTATGCGTGGATATTTAGATCTGGAAAAGAAGGAAAAGGTTCATTATTTTATGTGAAAATTGAAGCGTGGTGTCGTCAGAGCTCAGGTTCAGTTTAAGAAACATTACTAGGGTAAGTCGGTTTTGAGTAGGTGCTGCATAGTGTTCTTATCGTGAAAGAACTACAATTTTTATGACGGGGTCGCTCAAGTGGTTTGCCCTTCAAAAATATCAAGTACTACACTCTCACTGATATACTGTTTAAAGGGGATTCGGAGCTGCTCGCTGAAGACTACGTCAGGATCAAGACTAATTGGTTTACACAGGGCCTCATATTGGGCCATGAGCCAGAGCTTTGCAGAGGAAGTCATATTGGTAATATGTGTCCTATTACCTATATCAAAACATATAGGTACCTGGTTTTTGGAAGATCCCGGTGAAGTAGTTGGTTATGTTGAACGAGCTGTTACTAGAGGCAGGCGTGCGGTTTAGGAGATAGTATTGTTTACTAGTTAGCGTTCTGTTATTTTCCAAATCCTTCATGGTGGTGACCTCGTTCGTCCTGTTATACGATAATATTAAAATTATATTTCGTCAAAGTATTGTAATTACTCGTATTTAAATGTGTATGAGATTTGCAGACATGTGGATAAATTTTAATAAAAATTTAATCGCTTCTAACTATACCTCGGTAAATTAAAAATTATATAAATAAAAATTCAAATATTACTCAGAACGTATTGTATAGCATCACATGTAAAACGATAAAGAAAATAAAAATGTCATCTTTTTCGAAAAGTGCAGAAGTATTTTGAACCTGATTATCCCAACGTATCCAGGTCGTAAAAGTAATATTTACAGAATTTTAATTACCAGAATGTAACCCAGTAATCACAGAGCGTGGCTGACAGTTGTCCCACAACCAACAGTAAAATCATGAACAATAATCTAGGGGTCTTTCCTCCAGCCCTCCAGTAAGCTCCGTAGACACGCCAACCCATCGAGCCGAATTCCCTTTCTTCTTCTTCCATCTCCTGGGCGGGTACTTCAAAACCAGTCATCGAATCAGTAAGGGATGGGCGACGAGTGGTTGACAGCTGGAGAAATGTTAGAATGTTAGATTATTAAATGGTTCTGGAATTAATGTAAAACATTTGGAATATTTGTTTGTAACAGGTAGATTTTTCTGTAAATACATACATACATACATACATAAAATCACGCCTCTATCCCCGGAGGGTTAGGCAGAGGTGAATTAACACCCACATTTCACCATAACTGTATTCGTTCCCACGTAATAGGTGGTGAGCCTATTGCCGTATATCGGACACTATAGTTGACTTAAGCCCCGCATCTGAGGCTGAGTCTGGGCTGTATAAATCTGTCTGATGTTAAACAGCCCTATCCCTTAGTCGCCTTGTACGACGCCGCATGGGACGAGATGGGGTGGCCCTAATTCTGTAAATAATCAGTAATATATAATATTATAATAAGCATGTACGTTTATTGATGAAACTTCCACTGTTTCCCAAGGTGAAGTGCCTATGTGAATATAAGTCAATAAAAAAGAGGTCACAATGAGATTGTTTCCTGAGTAATTCGTGAAGAAATATGCGTACGGACATATAGCAGAATATTGATTTAAAGCTTGAGCAGTTCCGTGACTATAAATACGTACCCTGGCAGAAGCGCGTCTGGATAGTGGAAGAGTTTTATCTAGTCTGGCAGAAGTGCGTCTGGAAAGTGGAATAGATTTATCCAGGGCATTTTTATCATCCTTGTCATCATGACTGGATGATAATAATTTAGCGAAATCTTTTCCAGTAGTTTGCAGCTCATCGTATGTTCCTTTGGCTTCAATTGACCCCTGTAATCACCAAACAATCAACACGAAATTCATGGGTCAAGTGTATTAATACCGTTAGTAATTAATCTGCCAGTTTGCTCAAAGTGTAAATAATTTACATTGTTCATAACGACGATGTAGTCGGCATCCTTAAGATAGTGGAGTTGATGAGTGACGAGGATGCGCGTGGTGTGACGTAGGTGTCCATTGATACAGTCCTCGAAAAGCTGCCGTCCTACATGAGCGTCCACGGCGGACAGCGGGTCATCCATCAAATAGATGTCTGCCTATAGAGAAAAAACAAAAACAGGAAGGTGAATAGACATTTCCGATAATCAGTTTGTAAGTTTTTTGGTGATTCTCTTATTAAATAGTAATGCAATAAAATTATTGTTAGTTTTGTGGATCTATGGTTCCTTTTTAATGTAATGCTCCTTGGTTTTTTATTCTTATAACGAAAACACAACACAATTAAATGTTACTAAGATATACTAGACTTAGGTATTGGGCGAAGAGTAGTTCGTGTATTCATTGAGCTACGCCTAATCTGCGATATCATTCATTATTTGAGTGAAAAATAATTGGGAACTTACTTGTCTGTAGACAGCCCTGGCAAGGTTGATCCGTGCCCTTTGACCACCGGATAACGAAACACCCCTCTCTCCAACTAGTGTTTGATCTCCATGGGGAAATTGTTGAAAATCCTTCTGAAGGGCACATACTCTTATAACCTGCAATAGATATTAGTTAAGTAGGTACTTAATATTAAAAAAAAAAGTTTTTACTCGATGTAATTGATTTTGAAAAATTAATAAAGTCATGAGTGTTACTTACTTCTTTATATTTTTTGGCGTTGTACGCCAGTCCGAATAAAATATTCTGTCTGACGGTAGCTACGAATAGCCAAGGTTCTTGACTGGCATATGATAGTGGTCCAGATAGGTACACGCGTCCACTGCTTGATCGTAGTTCACTCAGCAGTAATTGAAGAATTGAACTCTAGAAATAATTTTGTAATTTATCTAACAATTACTAAGACGTTGATAAGAAACTACAAAATTTTAGGTATCATAACTGCAAGTTATGACTAATATTTTTTTTTAAATTTTCATTTTGGAAAATTCGTCTAATATAATTACTACTATAAAAATACAGGTTTACTGATAAAGACGGCAGCGGTGACGCTGGCGGCTACATCCAATTCAGCTCGGCTCTACGCGTGCCCCTCTGAACAGAGGACACCGACGCCGACGTTTCAATAGAAAGATCGAGCGCTCATTCATATTAAAAAACCATATGCCAATATGTAAACATACTTAAATTGTAAAATTGAAATAAATTATAATTATACTGTTTTATTTAAAAACTCACTTTAAATAAAATAGTTAAAAGAACTCTTTAAAAATGAATGAAAACATTCTTTAGACAATTCGGCCAGAGAATTTTTTGTATGAACCTTTCTTAATCTGAATTTTATTTTATTTAATTATAAAATAAGTATTTAATTTAACCTTTCCTACATAGGACAACACGTGTAGGGCTTAGATGTCACCCTCACACTGTGCAGAATATAGGAGCAAGAACCAAGCGGTTCGGAGACTCTTTACCAAGACCTGGAATTCTTTACCACCACACGTGTTTCCTTCGTCCTATAGTTCCGGGTCCTTTAAACGGGGCGTGAAAAATCTGATGAGGCCGCCAAGCCGAGTGCCACCATTGTAACATTACTTAGTGTCTGTAATGGTGACCCTCTTTCCTGAGACTTCGCCTTTAGCTTACCATCAGGCGAGGTGAAGTCAAGTTGGCGTGTCTTAGATAAAAAATATATATAGAAAACGCATAAGGTATAAACATGATCAACGTGCGAGGCACCGATAAGGTGCGAAGGTGATTTTACTTTGATAACCCCTAACGCCCTTACCTTTTCTGTGTAATTTATAACTTACATAATGAGTAAACTTATATTAATTTATTGTAGTTTTCCACATATTTGCCTGAATTTGGAGGTATTTAACATACTAAAAAATTACCTTTCCAGACCCAACAGCACCAATGATGGCACACAGTTTCCCTTTGGGTATTGTTAGGTTAACATTGTTTAAAGTCATAGGTCCGTCCTCAGTCCAGTTGGCGCTGACATTCTCAATAAGTATGCCGATGTCTGGATTTATCGGCAACGGGCAAATGGCTGTACTCAGCATATCTTTTTCGTTACAGTCATATCCTGGAATTATAAAATGCTATTGGTATTCGCGGAGATTACAAATCGGCAAACGTTAGGTGGGACCGTCCTGTCAGCAAGATGGACCTAAAAAAAAGTGGCTGGGAGGCCTATATCCAGGGGAGTGTAATAGGCTAATGGATTGATTGATTGAAGTATTAACATATCACTTAAGGTACATAAAATATGCTATTATCGCAATCGCAGGTTTATAAGTGCCCGGTTAATGGCAATAGGCTCGCCACCTATTACATTGGGACCTAAACATAAACTGGCGAAATGTGGGTGCTAACACCTCTGCCTACCCCTTCGGGGATAAAGGCGTGAGTTTATGTATGTTATGCTAACTATACAACATATACAAAAATGAAATAGAGAAAAAGAGGGAGACTGCAACTTTAGGCATCGAAAAATTCCTCTTCATCGATCTCTACTGGTTCCGTGCCCAAACCATTACCACTCTGAATTCTGAATTCTGAATTTCAGTTCCTTGAGCGAGGTAAAGACCAGCCCTATGGCCACTGGAAGCATCGATTATGGAATGAAATAAATGTAATTATTAAGTATTGAACTCTTTTGACCTTTTATGACATGTTATAAAAAAAAAATCAGCTCGGCGAACCTTGATCCCTATGACACTGACAGTTATTCCCACGACACAACCTTGTAGTAGCGTCACCGTTATATTATAATCGAATTGGCGGTGTCTAAAAATGATATTTATTAATTTTAGGCAGATATATGCAATTACAATAATATCCCGTTGGAATTATAATAATTATTAACACTTACAAGAAATTATCTCAATCAGACTTTACGTTGACGTCCTGCAAAAGTTACTCCGTTTGGAAGATATCGACTAGTGCGGAAAAGTATCGATAAACAAATATCGAAAATGGAAACGAGTGTACAAAATACATCAATAGAGCACCTACGCTCTTAGTGTCAGATTTATAATCATTTAAGTTGTTTGCGATAATAAAATAAAGGAGATTTAACAAATTTATTGTATATACCTACTCAAATAAAACAAAAGCGGTTTATTTATGATTTTTTAATATACATTAATCTGAATCTGACAATGGTGTCACCGATTGCGTCTCAGACTCGGAATCCGAACTGCAGCTGCTTTCTCCTATGTTTATGATAAACGGCTGGTCTACTATATTGTCGTATCGCACGTCTCGATTCCAATCATCTAAGCATAGCTTTTTCGTCTTTTCAACCACTTTCCTCCAATTGTCCGGAGTCACTTGACTACATGCCTCTTGTAGCAACGTAAGCATTTTATTAGCTGTGAATGGTGGAGTGGTGTTAAGCCTGGCTGCACAACCTGAAACAATAATGGTTTAGATTGAAAATGATGCAAAGTCAAAGAGCGAGATCGGGGTAAGTACATTATAAGTACATAATTTTGTACGTTAAAAGTGTGTAATTGATATAAGCACATGGATAAAAATAAAAATGCAATTTGCTAGTGAAATAAAATAGCTTTAAATAGTACTAGCCGACTAGACAGTCACCAGTGACCTAAATAAAAACATGTTAAAATAAATACAAATCAACCCACCTTTGATCTGCGCCCATATCATTTCGATTGCATTATATTGGCAGTGGTAGGGCGGTAGCCGAATCACGGTGTGCCCTTTTGATTTTGCCATCTCATCCAAGAAATATTTCTTCTTTGTTTGCTGTTTATGAAGGTTCAACAATCTAACTAATTCCTTTTTCAGCATTTGAGTATTAGCTGCCACACCATTGTTTTGCAGCCACTCTATTATTTCGCCTTTATTGTTGTTCGCGGTAGGCGCTTTATTAATTTGCACAGAGTGGTATGGGGCGTTGTCCATTAAAATGTAGTGGGGCTCGTTTAAATTGTCTAATAGTTTTGTGAACCATTTCTTGAAATTCTCAAAATTCATCTCTTCGTGATAATCACTTGTTTTCACGGATTTGAAGGCCCACAAGCAGTTAGGTACAAAACCTTTGGCTGTGCCAGCGTGGCAGATAATCAAACGCTGGCCCTTGCCTTCTGGTGCTTTGGTACAGGATTTCTCTGTGTCGTCTGTCCATGTTTTGGAGACTGAGTGATTGGCGTTGAGCCACGTTTCGTCCAGATAAACCACCTTGTCCCAGTTCTCGATGTTTTTTATTTGTCGTAGAAAATCACACCTCATCAATCCAATGTCCTTCCGCTCCATTATCACTTTTCTTTTGTCACACTTCCCATAACGAAATCCACATTTTTTTATAACTTGTCTGAGAGAAGTGAATCCACCTTTAAATAAATCAGCCGATTTCAGCGACGCTAATAATTTTGTGCAAGTCGGCAGTTCACCTCGAAAATAATAGCCGTAAATATGGTTTCGTATCGCTGCCATGTCGAAATCATCGGGGTTAGTTACGGGTCGTGCCCTATTATGTTTTTTCTTCTTTGGAGTTGATAATTTGTTCTCCTCCATCGACGATTCGCCGAACTTCTCCTTTGTAATTCGGGAAACGGTAGCTTTGCCAATTCCCAAAGCATCAGCAACACGGTCGCGTACGTTGTCAAGTGGCAACAAAGGTCCGCCATTTTGTAGTTCGCGAGCAAAATAGTCACGCAAGCGTACAACAAACTCCCGCGTTTCACTGTTGAGTACAGTTTTTCTCAGTCTTTTCGGCATTTTGAAACACCAACAAACACAAAACAGCAACAATAACAAAAACAGAAAACAACAATAGTAACAAACAAAGGATTCCGTTGACACAAGAAAACACGTGGCGCATACAAGGCGTTAGCACTCGTACTGGCGTAGCGAACTGACAGTACTAGCGTAGTGACAGATCAGATAGTGTTGCTATAACTAAAATTTTAATTCACATTAAAATTATACAGTCCGACCATGTTACCTCTGCATCGGAATATTGGCAACCCCATATACAAATACACGGATACTTGTAAATATAACAAGCATTATAATTATAGTAATGTAGATTATATTTTAAAAACATGTTTATCGATGTGGCTGAATGCAAGTCACGCCTTTGCCTATAAAAAGTTGCGATATATCGACACGACCCGTCACTAGTATGAACTGTCATAGGGATCAAGGTTCGCCGAGCTGATTATAGTTGTTTTGATAGTTTTGAGACAAATCCTGATATATGTCCTTTATGCAATTTGGCATAGATATAAATTTGCATTCAATATATTTACTAACGCCTATTCATTAATAAGAGTACAAACGTACACAAAAGGTTGACCTACATTTAAGTTGAAAGTCCTCAATATGGGTAAGAATATTCTGCGATTATGAAGTTTGGATAAATGATTATTTTGCCAGGTGACAGGTAGACAAGATGAATAAAATTACATCTCCATTATAAAAGAACAAAGGTGATACCTTCACCTTTGTTCTTTTTTGATCGTCACCTCCGTCAATTTTCTGCATTCTTTGATAGTTTCATTTGACACATACCTACATTGTAAATGCCCTCTTCGTCGATTTTCTTGAAAGTAGTCGTAGGATGTATGTCAATTTCACTAAAAGCTTTTCTTTTCTTTTGACTCTCAACGCTTTGCAATAACTTTGAGATATCCACGTCAGGGACACTGCGGAGATCCTCCCGTTCATCTGATTCATAATATTACATGAATTAATATAAAGAACATTCACATGAAATTATAATATATTCAGCCCATGACAATGTGCCCGCATGACGGCAATAGGCTCTATCACATGGGATAGAAAATCAAAGTTCATGAAATGTGGGTGTTGATACACCTTTACCTATCCTTTCGGAGAGATACAGGCGTGAATGTTAAACGTATTCAGTTTGTTTACTGACTCGATAACATTATTTTAACAGTTGTTTTCATTGTAAACACACAATTAGTTGAAAAGAAAATATTTTTTCTGTATCTATTGATGTGAATCAAATTGCAATCATTTATAAAGTACCTACTACTAAAAAGAAGCGAAAGAATAATGGATTACTATTCTAGGATGCTTTGTAAGTTATTAGCAATATATAGGAGTTTAGAGAAATCAATAAATTAGGTACGAATGATAATTTATTTAACTCATTCTTACGCACCTAGCAACATGAATTCTTCTAGACGTTGGACTGATATAAGCGCTTCTGCTAAAAACGATACAGCATTTGACATGATGATTGACAAGGTTCCTTGAAGAGTGTTGAAGAATTGAGCTAGAGGGAATACCTGCAAATTGTAAAAGTTAATATACATAAAATTATTCAATTTCGGCTTACATTTCTTGCCTTAACTTTTTATTTTTTCATACTCACAATATCTGCAGTGACTTGGTAGCCAAACAAGGAGTATGAAAGTAACGTAATGTATAACGTCAGTCTTTCAGTGAACACCATGAAACTAAGGTATACTCCTCGAAGATATGAAGCTGACGTGATGCAGTTGATCTCATTTTTGCGTGCAACAGCTACCACTTGCTCAAAGGGTTTTTCCCACGCGTACATTTTTATGACCTGAGATAGAAGAAAAAATAATAAGTAGTTAAATATAAGCTTAGGTACGCAGCATGAACTCTTTTACTTTGAAAATATAGTTTAGCGTACCTGCATGCCGTTAATGATTTCATCCATAATGCGCACACGCTCATCTGTCTTGTATGCTGTTTTCTTTCGCAACCTTGCAGACAATTTGCTCATATAAGCTGCAAGTACAATTACAATTTTTAGATGTACTTAAGTTTAAGTAATGTCTAGAAATTTATCATATTTTGATTAGAGATAGTGAAGGCCCTATGCACTTTTGTATTCTCAATACTGTTTAGACTTATAACAGAACTGGTACTTTATTTATAAACCTATACCTTTTTTTTTACGTGCGTTAAATCCCCACGGATGCCACCACCGGAGCCGATGGGAGAGGTTATATCGGACTCGAACCGACTACGACGACGACGACGCCTGTGGGTAGTTTTTGATTGACGAAGGTGAGGTTAACAGGCATATCCCTCGCACCCTGGCCGACCCAAGGCCATCTCTAATAATCAGTCAGAAAGTTGTGGTAATATATAATAATAATAGATCTTAGAGAATCAGAAAAGGAAGGATCTTACAGGTTCAAATTAGAGAAAATTACTACACTTACACTGTACAGGAAGAGTCTGCAATACAATACCGACGACTCCAACAACGGCTGCATATCCAATCTTAAGATATATAAGATAGCAGACCACGATCAGCTGAAGTGGTAGTAACCATATAAAATGGCTGTAGATAAAAGCATAGTCGAAACGGTTGACATCGTTCGATAACAGATTTACAACTTGGCCTGCAGTGGTCTGCGCCAGTGCACCGGAGCTCATACGCATCACCTGATGATGAAGAAAAACATGTTTTTAATTAGATTCAATTATCGAGAGATGAAGTTACTGATGCACTTTTATTAGTTTAAAACTGAAGTTAGCGAAAAGTGCTGCCGCTATAATTTAGTTTTTACGTATATCTCGGGAAGTTCGAAACTTGAAATTTCTTAGTTATAAATCTAATAGTTCTTATTCTTTATATATCTAATATTATTAAGAATTGCTTGATTTTGAGATAACTTTCTCCTCTGAAGATTGCACAAATAATCATACATCAATTATATTAATTTATTTCTTTCAATGTAAAGAACTTAGTGTTCCTTCACTTCTGAAGGCGTGTACACTATTGTTTAGCCTAATACCGTCACTCGGAAAGCAAACTGCCTACTGAATTTACTTTTGCCTTACCTTTCTATAGATAAGTGAGCAGGCGGCAATGCGAACTTTCATGCCGAATTGTTGAGTAGAGTACGTCCCGTGATGGTTGAGGAAACCGATGACGATTGAGATCATGATGACGGTGGTTGCACAATACACTGCTTGCTCGTACGTCATGTTCGAGCCGGGCTCCCAGTACGCTAACATCATGCTTAGGGCCACAGGCTGGAACGGTCTATTGAACATAATATTGTTTTTACAGATAGTGAAAAATAGCGCAAGTCTAATCTATTATACCTACTTATATGTACAGCCAGCATCAGATTGATCTTGACCAGTAAAGTACTCAACAGATGATATTAAGATCTTTTTTAGCACCCTGTCAGTCAAGATCGATTTCATGCCGACTGTACACTGTACATATCTACGGGGTTCGGTCTTGGTGTGTCCCCAATCACTTTTACCTCCAACTAAATTAGATCTTATTGAGCACCCTAACAGTCAAGATCGATTTCATGCCGACTGTACACTGTACTTATCTACGGGGTTCGGTCTTGGTGTGTCCCCAATCACTTCTACCTCCAACTAAATTAGATCTTATTGAGCACCCTGACAGTCAAGATCAATTTCGTGCCGACTGTACACTGTATATATCTACGGAGTTCGGTCTTGGTGTGTCCCCAATCACTTCTACCTTCAACTAAATTAGATCTTATTGAGCACCCTAACAGTCAAGATCGATTTCATGCCGACTGTAGACTGTACTTATCTACGGGGTTCGGTCTTGGTGTGTCCCCAATCACTTCTACCTCCAACTAAATTAGATCTTATTGAGCACCCTGACAGTCAAGATCGATTTCATGCCGACTGTACACTGTACATATCTACGGGGTTCGGTCTTGGTGTGTCCCCAATCACTTTTACCTCCAACTAAATTAGATCTTATTGAGCACCCTAACAGTCAAGATCGATTTCATGCCGACTGTACACTGTACTTATCTACGGGGATCGGTCTTGGTGTGTCCCCAATCACTTCTACCTCCAACTAAATTAGATCTTATTGAGCACCCTGACAGTCAAGATCAATTTCATGCCGACTGTACACTGTATATATCTACGGAGTTCGGTCTTGGTGTGTCCCCAATCACTTCTACCTCCAACTAAATTAGATCTTATTGAGCACCCTGACAGTCAAGATCGATTTCATGCCGACTGTACACTGTACATATCTATGGGGTTCGGTCTTGGTGTGTCCCCAATCACTTTTACCTCCAACTAAATTAGATCTTATTGAGCACCCTGACAGTCAAGATCGATTTCATGCCGACTGTACACTGTACATATCTACGGTGTTCGGTCTTGGTGTGTCCCCAATCACTTTTACCTCCAACTAAATTAGATCTTATTGAGCACCCTAACAGTCAAGATCGATTTCATGCCGACTGTACACTGTACTTATCTACGGGGTTCGGTCTTGGTATGTCCCCAATCACTTCTACCTTCAACTAAATTAAAAGGAATAACGGTTAAGATTTCTAAGTGTCGTATTCATTTGTGTATTCGAAATTGTATATAACCTAGACTAGAGTTGTGTTGTACTGTGTACACATATTTTTACCTCTTATTATATTATCGACTAGATCACTTACTTGCAAAAGAGCGCTTGTAAGAGAAACATGATTCCAGAAGGGGCATAACTCATCCAAAATGTCTTGGCCATTGCGCGGAGTAAGGATGGTTTACGGTCCTGCTTGCTCGCCAGTGCAATTTCCTCCAGCCATTTTCTGTAACAAAGTACCTATCTTATTTGTAATTACGTTCAACAGTAGCTTATTATTTGTTAATGATTTAACGTAAGTGCACAATTTTTGAAGTGAAAACGTCGGGCGCTTTTCGTAAAATATTTTATGAGTTGGGAAAAAACCACTGAACACGTGATACCGTTACCGACACATTTTTGGACAAATAGTGACAATTGGGTATTTGACTGCCCAATACCCAAAAAAAGTCAAATACCCAATTGTTCCTTTTTTACTAAACGTCAAAACAATACGTTGTAAGGAAACTGGTATGAAATATTTTACAGTAACGTCATAATATTTGACAGTCATTTACCATTATAGTTTGAGTGGATGATTTAAAATAAATAAACATTAAAATAAGAACCGATGGAACTTTACCGCTCTTTTACCATTCTTAATTTGGTAAGTTCAGTTAAATAATTTAATTTAACGACAGGAAAAAAATTGTCATCTACATAAATTTAGGTACCAATATTTCATTTCTGTCGGCTTTCCCGGAATGCCACTGATTTTGTATATGTATTCAATTTAACACGCTTTAACTAGCTACATTTGTAACTAACGATATTTTCATAGGCTATCCTGTTGGCAAAGAGACATGAATGCATGACTCATTATTATTTTCTTCAGGTTGCTCCCGATTAAAGCCTTAGCTTCCACCAAGGTTTAGGGTCCGATTACTTCTTCTCCTCTATTAGTTTGGCTTATAAAAATATTGCTCCCGAAACAAACAAACCCCGAAATACACTTATAAATAATATGACCCTTATTAACCTTTCCGAAACTTTATTTGGTTCGCAAGCAAAACAGTTGATTAAAACAGTAAAGTGCACTGAAATTTGTTTAAAAGAATATTCGTACCTACTAAATATTAAATGAGTCTGGGAGTTACGCAAATATTGAACACTGTCTTCTATCTACTGTTTTATTACTTACCTAACTGGTAATCTTGTAATTTATAGACACATGTGACTTCATTAATCAACCCCTACAGATAGGTAGGTAAAAAGAATGAAATTAATAACAACTTATAATATTTGGCGCCAAATACGTATTCACCATTTTTTTAAACAAGCTAAGGACACCAAAGTAAGATCCTAGAAACTGTGACAGATTTTCTTTGTTAAGAAGAAGTTATTGTGTCACATTCTTTTTTCTCTATTCTCTCTTTTCTGTATGGTAATAAAAAGGGGGTGTCCGAGGGATACCCCCGCCACCTGTTGGACACAAACCAACTAAAAGCACATACTATCTTTGGTCGATTGTCAGTCCAAGGTGTAAGATTAAGATTACGAGTGTTGCAGTGGTTGACTAGATGACAAAGCTTCATTTTATTCCATACTAGCTTTTGTCCGCGGCTCCGCACGCGTGGATGTCGGTTCCCGGCAATCATTCGAATTTTTTTCACCTTTTAAACCTTTCCTAGACCTCCACGAACATTTCAAGACCAAGATAAAATAAATCCATTCAGCCGTTCTCGAGTTTTAGCGAGACTAACGAACAGCAATTGATTTTTATATATATAGATAACATATAAAGTATTGTCATTATAAAATATTTACATTGACATATTACACAGCAGCACATAGGCCCAAACAAAGCTGAGCTTGTCATATGAGTTCTAGATTGCAGATAAATACAGGTACTTTTTAATTGTTTTTTTTTGTGTACTTCTGTCTGTGTTTGTTGTTTGTGTAACTACCGATAAATCAATGTGTCTGCTTCGCATTCGAATCATTGGCATTGTTAGAAGAGTTCATGCATGAATTGATTACATCACTGGCATAGAAATAGTAAAACCAACGATTCCATGAAATGACGAAAATAGAAACTACGGTTGTCACTGTCAAATGTATACTGTTTTATTACAAATCAAAGAAAATTTAGCACGATTTAACATTTATTAAATGGTAAGTGTTGAACTCCTTTAGTTCACGGAATTGTTGATTTTACTTATATTATAGTACGAGAAACTGTATCGGCACGGCATTAATAGTTAGTCATCAAAATAATACAACTAATGCGTGAAGTGAAATAGCTTGTGATATAAATTTAAAAAAAACTTTACTATTTTTAATATTACGAAAATATAAGCCCTTTCTACATTCGTATTCTCAAAAAATGGAATCAAAACGCAACAAAAGAAACCGAATAATACCAATAAAATCTTGGTGTTGAGCAACACTAAATATCACAATTAATTATTAGAATTGAACTATAAAAATTATATTATTTAAAACGCGATCTCAAAGTTACTCAACATACATCTATGCAATTAGATCAAACCGGTAAAAAGGCCCACATCTTTCTACGAACACTTCATATCAAAACGCATTCTAAAATTGCCCTGGGCCCTAATCACAGAATAGCCCAGAGGCTTTATTCTGAGCGACATCGTATTTGAAACGCAGTCGTATCGTGAATAGACAGTGGATTACAATAAGTTTACATAGAAGAGAGAACTGGCGTAAGACTAGAACAACTTAAATGAGTGAGTAAAAAAAAGTAAATCTCTACCAAAAATTAATGTCTGGAGCAGAAAAACAAGCTGTTACCCGAGGGAGCCACGGAGCCACTGATCTTGGTCAGATATTCAATATTATATATATTCCCGGTGTAGCTTATGTCATGTCATAATCTCAGTTAAAAGTAGCTGTGGTCAAGTAGATTAGGAATAATATAATAAGGTAGGTAATAAAAAGGAATCCTTACTTAGAATATACGAGAAATGATATCAGTGAAAGCGAATAAAAATGGACATAAAAAAGAATCACGGGTACTAATAAACTAAATTTTGAACTACTGGTTAGTTGCAGAGTTGCAGGTGATGATAACGATGCCGGCGTGCACTGTCACATTTGGTAAGTTCATAATAATCGTTAAAGTCACTGGTGACAAGCTATGGATTATTGAAAATTGGTTATTGAAATAGAGACGATATTATTATAATCTGTCTTTTAAATTATACATTTTACTAAGGGCTAAAATACGGATGCATCTATATGAAATTCTTTTCATCACATCAATTAAGAAGTACATACATCAGCTCCTAGAGTAGTTAAAATGCCGTTATCACTGTAGATAACCGTAACCTTCGAAAACAAGCGGAAGTACATTCGATATTCGAGAAATAAAACGATGCATAACCGGTACCATTGGCTAGTCATGTTGATCGTGGGCATAATTGTAACGTATATTATAACTTATATAATTGTAAGCTAAATTTGAAGAATTTTTAGTGATGACCCTTTGACATCAGTCGGTCTCCTCTCTGTTTGACATGTTCATTGAACATGACTTTGCCATAGTTTTATCCAAGTTTACACCAAGATCGACGCGTCAAGAGTTTCCATTTAGGCTGTGCAGTATCTCTCCCAGTTACTCCAGTAACTATGATGATTCGTCGAAAAGAATAAGATAAATAATTTGAGCAGGAATAATTTTTAGTCGTTGATCCTATCAGCTATATTAACTATTTTTACGACATCATCGATATAGGTAATGTAACATCTTCATATTAATAATTAGATGTGTAAATGACAATGTTTCAGAAAGTGTAAAACGGACAATGACAAATGACTCTGCCCATAGCTTCCACCTATGCTTGATGTAATTTATTAATTTCGAGAGTGCCGTGGCATTCCTATGATAATTTACTTTTATTATCTAGTATCGTGGGACTACGTTTTTCTTGATTTCATGTTCCTGTCGTTGAACGTTTGAATTAGTATTAAAGTTTTCGGGATATTTACCATGTTGTATTGTTTTGACTTTCCGACATTTCGGCGCTGTTGCAAACACCATGATCACGGAGGAACTGGAGTATTTGCAGTGAAAAGTAAAAAAAGTTTTTTACGAGTAAATATATCAATCTACCATTTTTCGACTACTTTTACTATGTGTATCCGCAGTGCCACTGGTTTCACTCTCACTACAAACTCGAACCCGATCTCGATCACGTTCACGACACATCATGCTTACAGTATCCACTCGCGATTTTATTTTGGCTTGATCCCGGTTGTTTTTGCAAAGACGGACAATTGGATGCCAGACGTTCGGTAATTGAAACCCATCCTCACTATTGAAATTTTTATACGTTTTGATTTCAATCGCTTCCCTAACCAATCTCGGTATATAGCGGTAAATATCTCGAAAACTTTATTACTAATGTGAGTTACCATGATAGTTTAAACGTTTGATTACTTTTTTTTATATAGGACACGCCAAATTGCCTTCTCATCACCTGATGGTAAGCTAAAGGCAGTCTCAAGAAAGAGGTTCAGCATTACAGACACGTAGCATGTTACAATAGTGGCACTCAGTTTGGCGGCCACATCAGAAGCTTTTTCACGCCCCGCTTAACGGACCCGGGACTGTAGGAAGAAGGAAGCACGTGAGCTGGTAAAGAATTCCAGGTTTTAGTGGTGCGGCAAAGGAAAGAGTCTCCGAACCTCTTGGTTTTTGATCGGATATTCTGCACCATATGCAGGTGATATCTAAGCCAGCTAAGTTGTGTTGTGTTTATTGTTTGAGTGTTATTGTGTAGGAGGGGACAACGATTATTATTATACTGTTCTATTATTTAACTTTTGGTCACATGGGCATATAATTTTTTACTAATTGAATTCTGTTTATTAGTTCCTACAATCTTTGATCATCTGTATTTTAACAGCTATAATAAGTTAGTGGCCATGTTGTGGTCTTTTGCGGTACCAAATTGGTTGAAAACAGGAAAATTCCAACGATCACATATGAAAGTGATACAGGACGGATGCCATATTAACGTTATTGTACTGGACAATACGTATTACAAATTTATCACAATGAGTGAATTGAATAAGCGGCAGTTACAGTTGGTATCATGAGTCTTGAGTGCAACGGTAGTACATAATTTCCATCAATCAGCCTATTATCGTTTATTTGGACAAAGAATAGGCCTCTCGCAAAAGAAAACTAACTTTTTCAGTCGTGTAATACATACTAATGTAGGTATGTAAAGGATTGGTATTGCCATTCAACGTGGCAATGCCGCCAGCCTTCTGGCCACCCTCCTGGTTGACATCGATGGGGAGGAATTCTTTGATACCCTGAACCTGCAGGATTGTTTAGGTGTATTTTGTATTGTTTTTATATTTTAATTTAGATAACTCCCATTACATTATGTAAATAAATCATGGTCATGATACGTTTTTTATAAATACATAGTCGCAGGCAATAGCTAGTGTAGTTTAAAACATGATAAATATTGTGTTTAGAATAAGGTTACAGGTACTTTACATTACCTACAACTTTTTATTCCATATTAGACATAATTTATCCTTCTGATATACTTACGCCTGTTTATTCCCGAAAGGGTAGGCTGTATTCATTTTGAATCTGTATATTGATCATGTGGCTACATCAGATACCGCGATAGCCTAGTGGTATGGTAATGCACTGCTGAGACGAGGTCTCGGGTTCGATCTCAGGTTTTACCATGGCACACACCAATGGCTTTTCGATGCTTTTCGAAGTTATGTGTGTATTCATCGCAGGTTTATAAGTCCGGTTAATGGCAATAGGCTCGCCACCTATTACATTGGGACCTAAACATAAACTGGCGAAATGTGGGTGCTAGCACCTCTGCCTACCCCTACAGGGATATAGGCGTGAGTTTATGTTGTGCTACATCCCGATAATAGATTACTCTGGATCGGTATTCCACATGGGTGGAGTCATAAGAAAAAGCTAATGCGATTAAAAAACTGTATTTGATATATAAATTGCCTGTCTTTCGTCAGTAGTAAACTAGGTACTCGTCGCTAGTTGCGATCAAATGTGACCTTCAGTTTCAGCCAAGCCTCCGTCGTCGGCCATGTCGTTCGGTTCGGCATCGGCGTCATCGCAATCGTTCTAAGGCTATTTTGCAATCACTAGCAAATAGCAATATGTAATTATTTACGTCATATGTGTATTGATTCCATGAATTTATTAAAAGTTTTTATGCCACTCCTTCATCATCTATAGGTAACTGAGACTAAGGCTGTAATTCCATTCCATTCCATTCCAGCTACGTTCAAAACTTGCATATTTAAACCTTGATTTGGCTATCTTAGCTTATTTTTTTTGAAACTTGCGACGTTTACGTATATGGACGTCAAATCTTGCAATCTAAAACAGAATAACTTCCTCCAAATTGCAATGTTAGTTCAGTAGTTCATTGCAAGATATCCAGGATAAGATTCAGTTTAGAGGCTCTTCAATGGTCACAGAAATGAAATTTTGCATACACACACCCAAGCAAATAAGTATACATTTATAACGAATATAATTTAATTACACTAAATTCATTTAAAAAACAGATTTAAGTGGTTAGTCTATAATTATGTTTGGCTATTATCTTAAAGTATATAAATCGTTAGCGCATTCAACACCTAATATTACACAATACCTACCTGTAGTCCTAGACATCAAGATAGGGTAGCAGAGAGTAGAGTCTTGCTGCTTCCATATGCACCTTTTGGTAAATGAGGATATATAGTAAGGTAACACGGGCTAGTATCCGTAACTATACGTCATGGCGCGGTTTTTGAGTGAATGAGAATATAATTGATAACCATCTGTTCATCAGTAAGGAAATTACAGTTAACTAAATTAAAGTAAATTACAATTAACTAAAACAGTAACATGCAAATGATATGCACGAATAAGGAAATGCAGAAGAACGGAAATTTGATTTATGAGTAAATCGAGGTTCAATCATGTGATTTAGTAAATTTGAGAGGAGTCATTAAGTGGTTCGAATATTTCGCACATTTATTACCTATTTATATCCATGCTATGCTGTAGGATTCGCGAGCTTCGCGAGATTCGCGAGTTTTGGTATGGACAGTTATGGAGAGAGAAGAGAGAGAGAATGAAGACAGATGGAGAGAGAAGAGCGAAAAGAAACAGCGTATAGAAAGGGAGAAAAAAAACAGGAAACTGCAACGCACAAACACCCAGGCAAATGCAAATAGACAATTCATGTGTAAAAATATTTGCATTGAGCGGGAATCGAACCCATGCCACCTTGCGTAGCAGACGAATGCACTGACGGACGCCACGCCACAGAGACCTGCTTTAGTTCATCATATTTTCGGAAGTCAATGGTTCATCAATGGTTTGTAATACTCAATACATAATATTATGTTTGCGTTATTAAACTGTAATGTAAGCATGTTTGATCACGCGCATTCAGTGAGTTTTATTAATTTCACAGAATTAAAGATGTTGTCATTTATTTATGTATTTACTTTTAGAGGTGCGGTTTTAATAGGTCTGAATCCGACATCCCAACTGGCCGGCGGGGAAGTGTCCATACGGATACACCTTCACTAAATAGATACAAATCGCGTTACTATCAATGTACTTATATTGACAGACTCGCGAAGGTAACGAAATAATTATTCTGTATATCGACTACCTAATCAACCCATGGTTGCATCTAGAGGACCGCTACTGACATCGATCGCAAGGCTAAGCTAAGGTAATTTTCATGTCTCTTCATTAAAGGTGAGAAATATACCTAACCATAATATTGTGTCCATCACATTATGAACTAACAACAGTCAACGACAGAATGGCCGACACTTCGCCTTGTCCTAATTTAACCCATCACGAGTAAAAAGTAGGTATAATATTTACATCAGCTTATTGTTATACAGAATGCAGCGTCTCTTAGCAAAATATATTCTTTATGTGGTCGATAAAAGTAGCAGCTAGCTATTGTTGTTTCTTTTGTACATACTACATCACACTGATGGCTTTGATAAGCGTATTATCATTACAAAATTTACTTAGGCCTTTAAATATTTTACTTTTAATAACATAACAATATCTACTTCGGCTTTTTAGGCACTTTGCTACTTAGATAGGCATACTTTTAATGGTATAACTAAACCATGGAGGTGCGTTGGGCGTCGAAGAATTTCGTACTTCAAGGAATGAGCTTTGTGTGAAGTAGAAATGAACTGGAGTGATTTCATTTATTATTGAAAAAACAATTGAATCACAGAAACAAAGTTCTGCGATTGACATGAAAAACTTCGAGTAGGTTAGGTAGGTACGCTGTGGTCCGCAAAGATCTAATTCACATTCACTAGCTATTGCTTAATAGCTCTTATAAGGTTTCCTGTATAATTCGGCCAACGTTTCTGGCATTTGTGATTATGTGCTGTCCTTCTTATTGGGTAATGTGGACAATGATGGCGGTACATCAACAACAGTGCGATACGCTACAGGAACTGGAGTCATTAACCAATTTAAAGAAGACTTTAGACACATTCGACTTTGTTAATTTCTGAATTCGTGGTAACCTGTTCCTGTTTAGTAGTACAAGATAGAATTTCATCCCCAAAACTTTGTAAGAATTACTTACTTAGATAAATGTAGGTAAGTACTGTATCGTTATTTATGGAAACGTTTTCTATTTGCTCTTTTAATTTTGGTTCTTACGGTGCGGTCACATTTTGTTCTATTTTGTTACTAGCTTTCTTGTAGAAGAAACCTAATCACATTCTGTACTTCGTACTAGGCGCTCCGTTCTGTATAAGAACATCACAATAAAATTGTTCCAATGATTATAATTCAATGTTTCGAATTGGGTAACTACTAACATAATTTTTCTAATCCCATTCCATGGTTATTTTACTGGTTTTGCAATAGGTTGCTAAAATCATGATGGATGCGAAAACGGATCTAAATGCGATTATTTTTATTATTAAAAGTCTTGTTCAGACTTAAAATCTGCCGAATGTTTAATTGCAATTGGTTGAATAGAATCAGAGAATTACCAAAAGTAGCAATAACCGACATCTGTTAGTACCTATGTATACCTACCTATCTATAATAAAATTATTCGTTGTGACTAGGTGCGTGGTAGGCAATGCGTGATTGATACTCTTGGCAATCATCCATTAGCGACGATTACCCTTTATCACCAAGTCCGGCTTTGTGTCACAACTAGGCGCTACAAAAGAAGAATGAATGCCGCTATGATATATGTAGCTTAAACTGTATAAAAACTCTATGGAAGCAGTAAGTGCCCTTATAACGCAGCAAAAAAAAAAGATCTACTACTTTGATAGATGAGTAGACCTAGAAATTACATCCCACAACGAGCACAAATTGACAGTGACACAGAGTAACATCATAGTGGCTGTGCTTCTTTTTAACATGTCTAAGGCATTTAAGTCACCCTCTTGATGTATTGCATAGAAATTAAACGGGAACAGTATAAAGGGACCTAAACTGAATTGCATTAGGGCGTACCTAAAATGCAGAAAACAATGTGTGGTAATTCAAAATATTAACAATATTAAGGAAATTAGGGCATACAATTATAAATCAGATTTCGTTGGGAATAATTTTGGTGTTCCTCAGCAGCGTGCTGGGACCCTTGCTATTTTTATTATATATTAATAACTTTCCTGAAATTGTGGTATTATATATACTGACAACATTTCTCTGGTAATGACATGTAATAAAATGCTGACATTGATAGTTTTAGTAATGACATAAACAATACCTACAATCATTAGTATTATCAAATGGTTTAATCATAATAATTTACTGGTTAATCTGAATGACATTACACAAAGACTTAAAAGTATTCTATAAACAATAACAAATCACTGTAATCAAAGAAACGTCATTTTTGGGCGTAACATTAGATGAACAGCTAAACTGGAAACGGCGTGTTCACAGGGTATGCAACAAAATTACTAAATATGAACATGTCCTTTTGTACATTACGGGTATTAAAAAAACCATGAATATGTATCCTCTGTCCTAAATTGTGGTGTCATCCAGTGGGATAACTCCACAGAAGTATAAAGAGCCTTTCTAGTTCAAAAAAAGTATATTCGAGCAATTGCTAGTATACCACCTTGGCAATCGTACAAACCCTTATTAACGAATTTCGGATACATGTGTACATGTATTCGAAATATTCGTATTGTTAGAATCGTCGTAGTCGTCCGCTGGTTATAGGCTATATAATATGTCACTCAATCTATTGTGGCGCTCTCTAGCGGTCATAAAGTACTGTGTCAAAAATACATTTGAGTTAGATATGCCGTATTTGGTATCAACTTAAAGAGCTTAATTAGCACATAACAGATATGTATAAATTATACCTATTACTTGCCCTAAAATAATATAAATGAAAAAATAAGATTATAACTAAAACCCGACTTCAGAAAAATCACGCTCTAAAAATTATTAAACAAGAATATATCAGGGATAGCAGTGGTCGTTTGCCCCTTTTCCCTAGAATGTATTGTTTGGTTTGGCTAAGTGGCATACGACCACGGATATCCTTAATATTTTCTTGTTTAATAATTTTTAGAGCTTGATTTTTCTGTTTAAACTTATATATTATTATATTGACAGTTTTAGATTGACTCATTATTTTATTTGGACATTATGATTATTTGAAATTGATTGATTGATTGTTATGTTGACATTCAAAGTTCACATATTATTACTTTCTTTACACTATAATATGGTGTATATCATGTGTGTATCATGATTATATTGAAATTTTTATATGCATGTAATTGATAGATTCTGAGTACCTAACTTCATTTTTGAGTTTTGCACGCCTAATGGTAGGCTAAATGTACGGAACACAAAAAAAAATGTAATAACCCATTGTAACTATATTCGAGCAAATAACGATTATAAATAATAAAACTTCGTAGGAATTTAATAATGTATGGTACATGACTTCACATTTTAATTCACAAGCTAGGCGATAAATTTCTTTATTCTGGCTAAACAATCTTTCACCACAAATTTCATAATTTGTACAAAAAAAAATGTTAACCTATAAATTCCTTTTAGTGACAACCGGTTTCACAACGAATGCATTCGTTTATTTTAGAACGACTGACAAGATCTCTTACTTAACATGTTTTATTTGAATATGTAATTTTTATTGAACTGTGTCATGAGAAAAGACCCACTTCGGTTCCGCTCTCAAATTTAATCTGACTACCTACCTGATGCATAGAGATATAACTAATATTTATTATCGTTGGGATATGTTTGAGACCCAAATGAATTTCACCTGCCATTTAGTGCACCTGCTAAACAATGGAAGAGGCTCTAGTGCAAGTTTTCTTCTCGTGGTTAGGAGATCAAATTAGCGGACCTCAAGCCACACTTTGGGCAGTAGTTGCAGACTTTGGGCGTAACTGGAAAAGGGACTTTTTGCATAAAGAGGATTGTGCGAAAGGGATATTTTACGAATGGGATATTTTGCAAATGGGACGTTTTGCGAATGGGACATTTTGCGACCTACAGACTTTTTGCGAATAAGCCATTTGAATATCGATCCTGCAAATAGGTAAACTAGGTTTATAGAGACTACGTGTATATTACAACGTAAATAGACGCATATATAATGACGTACTCTAAAAAATATACAGTACGGCTCCGGTATAGTTTCTAGTGCACCTTGCAAAAAAAGAAACTGAAAAGAATATTCATTGTAAAGTTTTCCCTCTATATGATTTTATTATGACACATAAATATAGTAATATAACTATAAATGCACAATTAGTTTATTAATAGGTAGGTACCATATAAATGCAATATACCATGCATCAGATAAATTCAAAGAATCCTCTCATCATAAAAATGTAAGTACGTCGTTATAAGTACACATACTTCCATATGTACTGAATTTATTACAATAATTAATTGATTAAGGGTCTTTGTCACAATAATCGAGTCCTCAGCCATGATGCCCACACGAGGATTATAAAATGAATCGTCTATTTTTTTTTAAAGTAGCATCGTAAAGCACGTGGCTGTGTTGCTAGTATTCTCGTTCAATATTACCCATCCAAAGAGAAAAAAATGTTATGTTTCCAACCTCTAATTTGTCATTTGCAATTGCAAGTTGGCTTCTGTCTATTTGTTATAGCTTAGTGGTCAAGTACTAATATTCTATAAAAAATACGAAAGTGGGCTACAGCCCTTACCCGTGTATTGTACTTGTATCTGCAATTGTCGAGTAGGTATAGGCCGCCCATCTTTGTGGGTAAGTGTGATACGAACACAAAGGTAATACGAGTAGAATCTGTGCGAATGGGAAGTACTAATCAAGGGGACGTAACTCTTGTTAAGTCATTTACACACAGTTACTACTTACAGCAGTACCAGTACATCATGTTTGAAGCTTACTCACCGTTTATGTGACAATAAAGAGTAATAGGAAATCCAATTTTTCTATTAAACCATTTTGAAGTCTACTGTGTCCGCATTCTTATTTTTTAACATTCGTGCGAGCGTATTGTACTCGTACATCTGATTCACCAAGGGCAGGCTACACTACACTTGTATTGTCAAGCTCATTGTCTGCAATAGCATACAACAGCATGTGAGGCCTTGAAAGATATTTCGACAGTTCATTTTTTGAATATAAATTGCGCCTGAATATCCTCGAAGAGGTACGTAGAAATAAATAAAAGCTAATTTTGAGCAATTGGGGAAATATTGGTTTTGTTCTCACACGTTATATATTAGTATAGAGACCAAGGTGGAACAACTTCTTTTGTTCGATTCTGACATCAATCCTATCCAAAACTTATTGACTGATTTTACAGTGGCTTTATGGGTTGGCAGAAAATCAGTAGGTAACGATGAGGAAGGGTGGTGCTTAGGGGTTACGAAAACCAAAGGATTTGCCAAAAACCCAGTTATGGGAGGCTTTAATTGCACGGAACGGACCTGTTCCATGAACGTATCATATGTAGAGTCGTACTGGTGTCTCACTTGCACTTCTCAACACAGTGCAGTTTCAGTCGATTCAAAGTGGACATAGCTGCATCGTCATGCTCATGGCGATGTTATAGGAATGTTTCCATGCTGTAAAATGTAACGTATCATAATCTTAGTGTTTTTTCAACTCGGAGTCCAAGATCCTTTTGTTTGCCTTCTATGGAAATAATGGTTGCTGACCTCCTGACCAACAGAGGACAAGAGGTAGGACATTACGGTATTTCCGTCCCAATTGAGCAGTCCGACTGGGGAAGTATCTCGGTCCTACAGAATACCATGGCTATAATAACCTCGTGTTGTGTTCCCGGCGGTGAGTAGGGAAGCCAGAGCTCACTGGAAAGTTTTTGTGCTGTCAGTGGGAAGACCAAAGGCTTGTCCTGATTTTGTGTCCTGCACTGACGGCACCAATGTTCTTATAGGGTCAGCAGCACGAGTGTGACTCCCCTGGTGTTACACACGTACATAGGTCATGGTAACCACTTTCCATCAGGTGGGCCGTAAGCTTGTATAAAAAAAAATAAAAAAAGAGGAAACCAGCACCAGGGTCTCGTCCGTTAAATAGTAGGTGTATCAGCTTGCAGGTGGTGTTAGCTTGGTCCCGTAGGTCTTATCTATATTATCTGTGGTCTTATGGACGCCTCATACATCATGGAAAAATGTACAGATCTACGTGTGTAATTTACGTTTTGCGCATCTAGTTAGATCCGAATAGTGCAACTGTTTGTTTTTAGATATATATGAACGTGACATTCTATGCACATAATCAGATATGTAAACGTTATGCATATACTTAACATAACTTACAGTTGGGATAAATATGTATTTTCACAAAAGAAATCGCGATAGCGAAAAACTGTTTTATATGAAGCTTTAGCATAGTCAGCATAAAGTCATCTGATGCTGACAGTACCTTTAGTGTAGGTGCAAGGTCGACGTACAGTAGGTACACAGGTTTCTCTGCCACATTATTGAAGTGTCGACCGTCAAGTAGATAATGATTACGTGCGAAACAATAGCCATGCAGATAGATGCAACATGCTAGTCAATGACCCTAGATGCAAAAGATAAATAGGTACTGTTAATAGGTTTAATTTCTTGTAACTATGTTGTTGATAATTTAGGGATTACTTATCAACATACTGGCTGTTGCCCGCGGCTCCGTGAGTGTTGGTTACCGTGACAAAACATCTAACCCAATACCAAATTTAATTAAAATCGTTCAGCGGTTTAGGCAAGAAAGTGTAACAACACAAACGATCAGATGGTTAAGTTACATAGGCGCGGTTGCCATTTGGGTAGGTGACCGCTTGGTGGTATTCCATCTGAGCGCATCCGTGCTTCGAAGGGCACGTTAAAAGTCGGTCCCGTCTGTCAATAGATCAGGACGGAGGCCTATATGAGTCGGCCAGGGTGCGAAGGATATGCCACCGGTAACTTGACCTTCGGAAAATTGCGATCCACCGAAGGCGTGCATTTTAGTCGGTTCGAGTCCAACATAACCTCTCTCACCGGCTCCGGCGGGGGGAGGAGGGGTGTATCCGTGGGTATTTATAAATAACATGTATGTATGTTTATCCGCATTCTGAAACACATAACAATACAAATGCACGTACGACTTTTCTGATAAAGCTGATACTGAGCCAAATCAGGGGAAGATGAAGGATTGTGGCGTGGTTTATAGGTCATGGTAACCACTTTCCATCAGGTGAGCCGTGTGCTTGTCTGCCACCTAAGTTGTATAGACAAAAATGGTGTGGTGTGGTTGGTAGTAAGTGTATATATATGTACGTATCATGATCGTTATTCTTGCGTTTGCACCCAAGTCCTATTCCTCGCACCCCGGTTAACCCAGGGACTTTCTTCTCGATCCGGCCCTCCTCGGGAGTGGGGTCCACGGAGTACCCAACTCGACCTTCGGAAACAGGGAGGCACGCGAATCGCGCCACCAATGTGGTCTGCTTCTGCCAGGGTGGCCGTCGGCTCCACCCATCACCCCCAGACTTGGACGTGGTCTCTCTACCACCACATCATAGGGTTTGTCACTTCTTTGTACCTTTTTGGTTTTTTAAGTTTATTTTTAGGGTTTCGTACCCACAACCCTTATAGGATCACTTCGTTCCATCTATCTGTCTGGCAGTCTGTTTGTCTGTCTGTGAAGACTTTTTTTTCCCAGGAATTCGTAAAGGTATCAAATTGAAATTCATACCATATACTAAGTTCTGTGATGCCTTGAAGCTGTGAAAAAATCAAACTTCTGAGACAATACTATCAAAAGATATTCAGATTATGTAGCATAAGCTCGTCCTTCAATTCAGTTTTGTACGGAACCCTCAGTACGCGAGGCTGGCTCGCACTTGACCGGTTTTTTAAAATTAATAATGAATTACTTAAGTAAAATCCTTTATAAATAACATGAATATAATATTTTCACATTAAATTCTTCAAGTTCAAGCAGTCCCAATGCTGTTATTTCTAAATTGGATAGTTTTCAGTTTGACATCCCCAATAGCTGCAGATGCCCGTTTAAAAAGTCTGGGTTTATAGGAGAAGGGAAATCCTGGCATGGGTAAATAATTCTAAAACTTTACTGTGCGGTTAAAAGCGGTTATGTATTGTTAGTGCCATTTTGTTGAAACTGGGATGGAAGAAGGTAGGATAAGGAATATTCAACAATCAATGCATATAACGTTCTGGAATATATTACAAACCGCTAGCAGGACCCAAATGAAGCACAATTTGTAGTATGTGTTCTAGAACACAGATAAACATACTTAGTTATGGTATAAGGAATTGAACCCATAGCCCTTGAAGTAGCACACTCGCAATCACCATGCGCAAAGATCGATAACGTAAATGACTAAAATAAAGGAATGGGGTGGTGCAACTTTTTCTTTCAAATTTTTCATACGATAGGTCTCATTTTTTTTGTATTCTATTCCACTTAGGTAGGTGGTAGACAAGCACACGGCCCACCTAATGGAAAGTGATTACTGTGGCCTATGGACGTATCACACTCGCGCCGACGACCCTGTAAGCACAGAGAGTTTCTGTACTGTCAGTGTAGAAGACAAAACAGAGAGCTCATTTAGAGAATCAGAAAAAATAATTTAAATAAGTAATTACAACATAAATTTACTCAAGTTATTTACTCAGATATGTCTACTACCGGAGAACGCATCGTCGTGCAGTGACGGTCAAGAGTAATGCCAAAAGTTCTCTCGATCATATAAATATGCCCAAGGCCAGCTGCTCCGGTCCTTGTTATTGAATGTGCACTGACATCGAGAATGTAAACTATAGTTTAAGATACAATTGAGAAAAAAAAAAAACCCTACATAACGAAATCATTGTCAGCAAGTACTTCTTTTTTATCGTTCGAAATATCCCCACGAATACCCCCTCGCCGGGCCCGGTGGGAAAGGTTACGTCTGACTCGAACCGACTAAAACGCACTCCGTCTGAGGGTCGTAGGTAGCCGGTAGAGGTAAAGTTGTCGGAGACATATTCCTCGCACCCCCGTAAGTATGAGTATTATGGGACCTAGTATTTATGGGAACAGTATTGTCAGACATAATATGATTGAAGATTCGTATTTTTACATAACATAACATAAACTCACGCCTATATCCCCGAAGGGGTAGGCAGAGGTGCTAGCACCCACATTTCGCCAGTTTATGTTTAGGTCCCAATGTAATAGGTGGCGAGCCTATTACTATTAACCGGGCATTTATAAACCTGCGATAAATACACACATAACTTCGAAAAGCATTGAAAAGTCATTGGTGTGTGCCATGGTAAAACCTGGGATAGAACCCGAGACCTCGTCTCAGCAGTCCATTACCCATACCACTAGGCTACGCTATTTTTAGGTAAATATAAAATACATGAAATTTCAATGTTATGGTACAGTATCTACATATTTTAGTTAAATATAGGAGATGAAGACTAAAGGCCTGCAGTAGCCTGCAATGCAGAGAAATTACATGGCGTATTTTACCGTTTGTATCTTTTTTTTATTTCGATAGGTGCTCTTCGTGGACAAATCCAGGTGCTATTCACTCTATAAGCTGGGTACTCTAAGTGGACTACACCTTATTTTTGTTATCATTTCTTTGCTGTTATCAATTGATAGATTATTATTTTAGTGTTTAAATCACATTTCATTGCTAAGAAAATTTATGTTATGTTATCAAAGCAATAAAATATATACGAAAAAATAAACCTATCTATATCTATTGACATACTTAAAAGGTTTTTGGACCAGAACTGTAATTTATGGTTGGGTTAAGATATTTTCTCTTTTAGACAGTTACTGTATTAAAAGGTATTAATCGTTCTCCTTGATATAATCTCAAAAGTGATTTAAAGCAGAAATAGTTACAGGTGATTACTGTGTAACTATTAGAATAAATTATAATAGACTTGACTTGTGGCTATTACTCAATTTCTTGTTGATCAGTTACCGTAAAATGTCGGCACTCGATGACGTACATATTGACGATTTAATCAAACGTTTGTAATGCAGTTAAAAGTTTGAATAGTGTACGCCGAGGTCTCACGAAGGGTGCAAGGTCATTTTAATGCCAGGACCGGTTGTAGTTTATAAATGTTATTTTTATAAGTATTTACTTTAACTGTATCGTGTGCAAGTATTTATACCTCAATGCCAATTGCGTGAGCTTACTGACGTAGTATGTATCATTAAGTTTTCAAATGTTTGTAACTACTAATTACGAGAATTCTGATCATAACATCAAAGAGGGACATAAATCGCTGCATTGTTATGATAACTGATGATATAACAAGATATAATAAATATATATAATATATATATAAATATATATATTACGTAATTGCAGTTTTTCAATAAATAAATAAGTAATTCTTCGCTTAGTTTTATTTTGTATTGTGGATTGGGGATGTACGTGATGATTGGCTGATATTTTATGTACCTACCTATATTAATAATGCATGAATAGATGAAGGTAACTAGCAATTATATTATTATATAATTTACTTTAGTTTTAATTCATCCGTTGCTATTTTTATTGACTTATATAAATTAGAAGTTGTATTAATGTAACAAGGGATTGATTGGAATAATACCATTGTTGAATTAACGTATCGATTTACCGGTTCCTTGATTTTGCAAATTGATACTTGAAAATGTTTTACTGTTTAATAAAAATTTAGACATCACTTTAAATTACGTTAACAGTCTTCCAAACAAGGCCTCGATTATGCCAAAGCAAAACCACTGTCATACCACGAATACATACATTCATATGCTATAAAATCCATTTAATTATAGACTAGAAATTTAATTATAGAAGTCCATAGGCTTTTTTTCTGAGTCAATGAAAAAGTGTAATGAAACTCTTTTCATTTAATTTTGGACTTTAGGCTATAGATATAAAGTCTTAAATTTAATACCATTTTTCGCAGTGTCTGTAGTATGAATGTTTTGCCTTAGTGGAATAGAGAACCAGATAGGAAAATATTTGTTGTTCTTATATTGCATGAGGTGCAGGTGTTCATTTGCAAGCAGTGCATATACACCTACGTCTTGCGTTGCGTCGTCTTCGGTGTGTGAAACTGCCAATAGTTGCACTCTAACAAGTTATCACTTATCAGGCGTACATATTTGATATATATAGTACAAATACATATAAGCAGAGTACAGTTATTTTTATCAAGAACAAGAGGAGATACATTGGATTAAAAGTAAAAATCTATGAAAATTGTACTAAAAATAATATTTTCTAAAATAAGATATTTTAATATAATAAGTTATTTTGATAAATTTTTGAAGGTTTTTTTTCCGCGTGGTTTCCGGGAGAGTAGAATTAGGGCCACCCCATCTCTTCCCATGCGGTGTCGTAGAAGGCGACTAAGGGATTGTCTCGAGTCAACAATAGTGCCCGGAATACGGCAGTAGACTCACCCCCTATTACGTGGGACCGAATACAATTATTGGTGAAATGTGGGTGTAAATTCACCTCTACCTAACCCTCCAGGGATAAAGGCGTGATTATATGTATGTAAATATGTAATATTTTCTGTAATGTTTTAGAATTGTGATGGATGGAGCTTCTTACGTTGCTAATTTAGAAAAGAATTATTCAAAAGTATTTGAAACAATGTAGTTCTGGTAATTGAGTATATCATAAGGAGTATCGAATATCTAAGGAATTTAAAAGTTTAAATAATACAACAAAATACAGACTATTCGTTTTTGTTTTCATTTACTTGCAGCAATTAACAGGTCCAACATCTGGTGCCAGCTTATCCTTAAATTTTGGAAGACGTTGTAAGTACTTATATAAAAACTCGCATCTTACAATACATGCACAAATCCTTTATGTATTATATAAGTACCTACGATTAGTTATTATATCGACAAGTATCACTCTTATACAAGTTCATTGAATGCCTTTAGCTAGTACTATCTGTTCTGTACTTTTAGTGTTTGAGCACGTCTCACTGTTTCTGGTATTGCATTCCATAGGTGCGCTGTATGAATGGAAAATGATGTACCGAGCATGATTGATGAATTGATGATTACATTACATAATTTAAATTTTCTGATAGCATTTCATAAAACGTATATTATGGTAGGAGGTAGGACACGGCGGTATTTCCGCCCAATTGAGCAGTCCGACTAGGGAAGTACCTCCGCCCTACAGAATACCGCGGTTATAATAACTTCGTGTTGTGTTCCCAGCGGTGAGTAGGGTAGCCAGAGCTCATTGCAGAATTTGTGCTGTCAGTGGGATGACTAAAGGCTTGTCCTCTGCACTGACGGCACAGACACTCTGTGCTTACAGAGTCGGCAGCGCGAGTGTGGCTTCTCTGGTGTTACACACGTCCATAGGCCACGGTAACCACTTTCCATCAGGTGGGCCGTGCGCTTGTCTGCCACCTAACGATTTTGGAATAGTGGTAAAAAAGTTATAAATAGATAATTTGATAGTAAGGTCTAAATGGGCTTCTCATAAATCTGCACCTATGGCCAAACAAGTACGGGGGCTACGCTATTGTGGCTACTGTCAAACTTTTAAGAGAACATCGCTTCCTGTAGGAGACTGCGTAAGCTTCGTAAGATCTACTGATGGCCTACAAATCCTACTATGTCATGATTTTGCAACCCTCGATCTCATTTGAAGTAGTGAGTACCTTTGGCAGATTCCCTCCTCTCCACCAAAAATAAAAGTGGAGTTTTATATATTTCTTAGATAATTAAAATACCTACGTGTTACCCGGCAGAATAGAATTTGTACCACCCCATCTCTTCCCATGCGATGTCGTACTAAGCGACTAAGGAATAGGGCTGTTTAACATCACACAGATGTATACAGCCCAGAAGACACCCGACGCTTTCACTCTCACAGTCTGGGGTCCTCTTTACCAGTCTACATGTGGATTTGTCTAAACTTCGATATTTTCCGTGAAGCGACCGTCATCAGACCTCCAAAACTCAATAGCTATAACGAAGCATCTCAGTTAGACTAGTTGTTAAACTTTTTAGGACTCCGACTACCTAAAACCACTGCTAAAGATGTTCGTATGGCAACCGGGACCAACGGCTTAACGTGCTCTCCAAGGCACGATCAGACCTCCCCGTTTCCGGGGACGAGTTGGGGACTCTGTAGTCCCCACACCCGAGAAGAGGGCCAGATCGTGAGAGATGGCCATGGGTCGGCCAGGGTCCGAGGGATATGCCTGTCAACCTCACCTTCGGCAACCAAAGCGACCCACAGGCGGCGTGCGTTTTAGTCGGTTCGAGTCCGACATAACCTCCTCCACCGGCTCCGGTGGGGAGGTATCCGTGGGGATATTGCGCACGTAAAAAAAAAAGGCACGATCAGACCAATGCAAATACCTATGTTCATGTATTTGCACTAAGCGGGGATCGAACCCGCGCCTCCTGCGTAGCGGCTGCGTTCACTACCGCCACGCTACTGAGGCTGGAAAACAATATAAAAATAAAATAAATATCTTTAGGTAAACAGAAATATAAATAAACGCAGATATATAGACACTATTAATTAATTTATGTTATCATACCATCTAAGAATCAAACCTGAAACCATTTGAAACACTGCGCTTTGACATCGTTTTGTTTTTATTATTACTGTTATGGTATTTTTAGTGTTGATTTTTTTTTCAAATCAAATCATATTTATTGTAAATCATAGGTACAGAAGATGTTCACATAATAATTAGTTCAGCTATGTTTCACCATTTGGGTATCCACTATTAAGTAGATTATTAATTTTATTAACTTATTAGATTATTAATTAAACTATTAATTTAGTTATTACATATTTTTGTGAATATTATGAGAAAAGGAAACTTACTGTTCTAGACGATCGCCAAGTTTATCAGAGAGATGACTGTCTTTAGGTTTCGTGAGGTCCGCGTCGTACAGGTCCCTCTTGTAGCCTCTCCAGAAGGTGGGCATCATCCAGGTGAACCATGTTTTAGAGAAACAATTCGCTCTCTTGTAATTATTTGACTTCTTCTCACGGTCCTTTGGATGCGTTTTCTTAGTATCCTTCGGGTCTGTATTGCCACTGACCATTTTGGTACATATAGTGCAATGAATATAAAATTATAAAAAACGTTTTTTAACTATAATTCTCGAAATATTATGTTATCTATATCAACATTATTGTCGGTGCGGTTAAGTTCGCGACGGTAACACTTACTCGGCAATAGGTGAAGCGCCTGATTAGAGACGATACGAAGCGAGCGCTAACCTGCCACTTACTGGCGGCGCGGGCGCAGAAAACACTCGCTTTATAATGTATAAAACATCAGACTAACTCGTGGCGGTGGGTGCCTCAAGCGATTGCAAGGTGGGCTTAAAGCTTCATTTATTTTCATGTTTCCACTTAGGTACTTTCTGTAATATAATTTTCTATGCATACTATGCGGATCTGGTAACTGAGGTAGATTTCTGTGGCTCGTTTAGATTTTTAAGCTCACTTAGGTTATGAACTATCATGTTCGTCCGTGGACCTATAATATATCTTCAAAAAGTCATTTGAAGTAGATATATATAAATGTAGATTGGGACCTAAACATGAACTGGCGAAATGTGGGTGCTAGCACCTCTGCCTACCCCTTATGTTATTATATATATTTGTAACTCCTCCAATTTACTGATTATTAATTTACATGTGGGTTCCAAGACAATTTTTCCGGTTCCAAAACACTACTGTTGACTCTGGTGTACAAGAGAAGAGTTACAGTCGTTTGAATGTGAGTGGAATTAGTAGTAGCAATAACTAACAGCTTTTGTTTGTTTTTTTTAGATGATAATGATTTTTGGACAATAAATGAATTCTGCTGCGGTCTTCCCATGCGCCTACAATATGGGGTTCTTCAAAAGGGGCATTAGGAGGTTTCTTCGCGGTCGGCAGCGTGAGTGTTGAGTGTGAGGGCGTCCCCTGGTGTTGCACAAGTCGATAGGCCACGGTAACTACTTCCCATCAGGTGGGCCGTGTGTTTGTCTGTCACCTAAGTGGTATAAAAAAATGTATTTATTTCAATTTTTAAAATCAATCTGTTTTGATAGGTATAAGGTGTACAATACAATACACACATCTTTATAGGTACCATTAGGTATATTTACCTATATAGGTATAATAAGCTCGCGAAAAGTAATGGGCTTGTCATTATAAGGAACCGTAAAACACAGTAGGCGAAATACGTTATATTATGTTAGTATGTTGATTCATCGCAGTGTATTCCTTCAGATATATATGTGTTAGGTTAGCTGTCGAATTATAATATATACTATCGAATTTTATTATATACTATCGAATAATCAAACAACAACTCGTTAAAAAAACTGAACCGCTCTATTCACACACGTGTTGCCTTCTTCTTAAGGTAGATTAAGACCTAACGAACATAGAGCTAGAGCTAAAACAAGGGCATTCTATCTAAATATTTTATTGAAAATGAAACTGTGTTTTCAAATAAAGAACAACGTACGAATGTTCTATCACCATTTTCACTAAAGTAATTTGACGGAGAGTTGATAGAGTGAGCATTGACTCGTTTGGTCTAAATTCACCTTTATATTCTCAGATTCTTCAAGCGGCGCGTGAAAAAGCATCAAATTACCATGGTAGGGATCACCATATTGGGATTGACAGCATCTGGCATGGCAAACCTTGTATTAGAGACTTAGTTTCTCACCATCCAGAAGAGTACAAACGTTTGATGTCCCGAATATAAAAACATCTCTCACGGAGCGAGATGGGTTAGCCCTTATATTCTTCTTCGCCTGGAAACATTCGTCCTTAAAATTTACATGGTACCTTGAAGAAGATATTATATTATGTACCTACGCATCGATATAAATATGTACATTCTATCTCGATCATGTATTTATTTGTATTGTATTTAAAGGCTCGAACAACTATCCGAATATACCTATGTTTGATTTTCACCATACTTGAATTGAGGACATGCACGAGGTCAGTTTAGACGACCGATAGGTTTGTTTTAACATTAAGTTTGTTTTGATTTTAGTTACTTCAAACAAATTATTATTCCCAAAATTCTTGTCTGCACGGTTTCCGACAGTTAAATTACACAATTAACACTTATTTCTATCAATCAATGTTAGCTTATTGCAGTCCACTGCTGGACATAGGAACGCACTCTAGCACCAAAGCTTGCCGCATAAAATCAAATCCAGTTTCCTTCAGGTCGTCAATTCATCTGGCTAGGAGGCATCCCATCATCCGTGTGACAATTTAGTGTCTACTCTAGATGTGTGACCATTAAATTATCTCTTCAGTTTACTATGGGTTATTTTAATAACTCCAATTTTCCAAAGGTAACTTAAAATTTGTTCCTCAATCCAGTTGCATACGAAAAACTTAATGTGTTAAAAGTTATGTACATGACGTTATCTGACTCAAAATTCTATTAAGTCCCAGTCCTCGGAATTCACGCATCTTTAAAATGCTATTTAAAATTACATTAATATGTGACTTGGTTGACTACATAACATGAAACTCTAGTAAGTCCCAGTCGACGGAATTCACGCATCTTTAAAATGTTATTTTGAAGTTATTACATTTTCTGACTCAGATGAACACTTAAAATGAAATTCTAGTAAGACCAAGTCAACGGATTTTACGCATCATTAAAATGCTATTTTAAGTTATCTCAGTTATATTTGACTCGGTTGATTACTTAACCACAAATTATGGAAGTGTGCTTCTTTTATAAACCCTAAATAATAAAATGAATTTCATTAAAAATCCATAAAATAATAATATCCACATTGAGGTTAATGCAGTACCTAATCAAAGGTTATTAGGATAAGAAAAAAATAATTACCTATGATTAGAGAAAAAATAAAATATAACCGCTAATACGTACGATGATGGTAATTAAACAAGGTAAACATAATTCTCACATTACTTAACTCCTGCGAATCAGCACAGGCGCCACACACGGGTTCGTTACCACCTGAGCTGATTCGCGTTTTCCTATCGTAATCGATTTAAATAGTTATAGCAGCATCCTAATTCTGAAAAATTTCCTTGCAATTGTTTTAGCGGAGTAATGAAAAATCTATGTCTGAATCACATTACAGTAACATCATTCATTAGCTCCGATAGTTTATACGAGTATCGGTAGATGGCTCTAATTGTCGCCCCTAAAAGAATGTATAGAAAAATTTAAACATCGTCGTCATGTAACATATGTTATCTTCATCATCATCATCTTTGCCTTAGCCCCGGTTGCATGCAAGGACTTCATACGGAGACCAGGTTTCGATTTATCACACAGTTCATCACAGGCGTGACTATATTGTACTCTGTGTACTACTATTTATTGATAATAGGTTATCTTAGATCCCAGTTTTGTCAGTAGAGATTGGATGTCTCCATGTGAAAAAGAAACGACGTAGTTACGTCGTGTTTACTTCGACCAAATCAGTCTTACATATGTGTGTTCAAAAGCGTATAGGCTCCTTTCGTGGCCGGATGACGGTATTGAAAGAGTTAATGCCAAGTTCCGGTACCATGTTATCATAGTATTGAAGTGCTATTGTGGTGTGTAGCAGCTGAGTGACAATGCGGCACACAATACTCAGGTCTATTGACATTGCGTGACGGCCAATGGTGAGGCACTTTTACATACCCTCAGTGCACTTACGTGTCGTATCGTCTAACACATTGAGCATTGTGAACGTGATATTGTACAATTCTTTCGATTTATAATGCTAATGCTCTAGCCTATACGGTCGACATCGTTGATCTAAGACCCAGATTACCCTTAGATCGATAAGTATACATTTTCGATTAGATTTTTCCGTTTGTGATGATGATCTCATTTGTCTCTAACGTTGTTAATTGATATACATCAATGATCTATAATGTCTGGCTTCCTCAATGGTATATAAAAAACAAGAGAAAATATTTAACATTACTTGACAACTGATGATGAAACAACTACAAAGTGTCGAAGAGATTTGATAAAACAAGTATTCTGATAGAATACTTACTCGAAATTTTACAAGAGACTTTTTAGGAAATACTAGAAGACGATCATAAGTAATTATAGGCGATAGGAGAAGCGAGCAATTCTCGTAAGTGTCATAAGTGTATTCAATTGTTAAAATGTAAATTTATTAATAATTTTTTGTTTGTCTAGAATCGTAAACACATAAGCATTTTCCTATGACCATGACTGCTATTTTAATTTCCGTGTGGAAACCTTCGGTTACTAGTTCACGAGAAGCGGTTATGTCGAACTTGAACCGACTAAAATCACACGATACCTCTGACATAGACCTATGGAAAGATTGTTTCACTCTCAGCAACAGGACTCATGCAGATTGATTTCTAACAGGTCTTTATTTTTAATTTATGCGTCTTCACATGGTCCAGATCAAGATCATTGGGAGTCAGGATATGAGGCTAAGACACTATTCAACTAGTTTAGCATTGTTAGTAGAATAGATACAGCAATTGGTTCACCTCCTATAATGAGGGGCACATTGCGGAATACGTCACTGTGATCCCTTCAGGGATATATAAGCGAGATATGGCTAGAACCCTGAAACAACCAAAGCGACCCACAGGCGGCGTGCGTTTTAGTCGGTTCGAGTCCGACATAACCTCCTCCACCGGCACCGGTGAAAAGAACCCTGAAACAATTCTGTAAACGTGACTATATACATAGTTATAGGTTTTAACCTAAGTAATTCACTGACTTATAACAAAATATTTTAGTTTATTCTTTTTCTAATGACTACTTTTGCTGTCAGATAAGTTTTAGACAAACCAAATGTCTAAATTGTCGTTGTAAAGCTTTAGTAAAATTTAAAATGTAATTTTTCATTGTATTTATTATCTTCTTTCTATAAAACAATTCAAATGCAAGACATAAGTCATTATTTTTCATTTATTTATTTGTAATTTGCCTGTGACGTTACTGTAATTCTTTTATATCGTAAATTTGTAAGCAATAAAATGGGAACAAACCACGAAAATGATTGCAACCAACCGACTGAAACAACTAAGATTGATCTAAAGGTGAGCCAAAATATATATAAGTTAAAATCAAAATAATGGTTAAGTGCGTTAGTCTTTTATTCCTCAGTTAGCGAAATAGCATTAGTTCTTCACTATCCATGCTTCTTGTTATGTCTTTCAAAACCTTCAGATCTTAGTATTCATTATCATTCTATTATTATTTCATTATGGACCCTGCTCGCATGGTTGGGATATATTAAATTATTAGATTAATGTTTAATTTTCCTTCCACTGAAAGCTGTTGCGTTCCTTTTATTTTCCTTTCCTACAGGCAAGTGATATGGTCAATTTATCAACAAAGACAGAGTCAAATATTAAGCAACGTCATACATCCATGAGTAGTCTCATTATATGGAATATTTCCAAAGCACTTGAAAGAAAACCATATATGGACTTGAAGGTAACTGCAATCAAATTATTGTATTCCAAAAACAAAGCCAAAAGTTAGGTAGGTATATAAATAAAATAGTTCCAGGATTCTCTATACCCTAAGTCAATCAGCTTGGGCCCTAAAAGTACCTAGAGCCACCTGCTGGTCAGTATGCACCTACTAAACAATGATGAGCCTCGTACGCAGGTTTCTGTGTCGAGGTTGGGAAGTCCGACAGTAGTCACTCCCATAAAAGCCTTCAGAATTCGAAGTTTAATGATAAAAACCATTGTACGTATAGATATTATATCACTGAAGTTCTTATATGTAACTGAACCTGCATGAGCTGGATGTTTATATTCACAATTGATGACCAGTAGATGGACAACGATTTAACTAGTTTTATCTATATACAACCTATGCTATTAAGAGGATTGGATTATTTCGATTCATCCTGACTTATTGTTCAGTCCGGAATAAAAATGGCACAAGAGCGGATTCAGCGAGTCTCCCACGAAGGGAATACGACCATATCGCAACACCCAGAGGAAGAGCACCTAGTGTGTGCCCTGCTTGCGTGGCAACAGCTGGGTCATGCCCATGCAGATAGTCTTTATAAGTAAGTACTGTTTCTTTTAAACCACTAACTATTACAATATGCACCGCGGGAAGATACACTAAGTAGCAATAAATAGTATCCAAAGTGTTTCTTACAAATTTACTAAAACTCTTACTCTGAGTTTTTATAATTTATCTAAGGACAAGTCATTTTTTTATTCAAGGTGTCGCCCTACAATATTTAATTACTAATACGAGCCATCAACTTTCCTGTGCGAGTAATACAAAAGAAATCCAGCTGAAAGGAGAAATCTAATCCCCAAACAAATTGGGTCTTAACAATATAGAATGATACTTCTTTCCTAAAAATTCTCCTTTGACTAAGTGTTATAAAAATAAAATATTACATGGTGACAGCGTCCCTCTTGTTTTTCAAATAAAACAATTTGAAAAATACACATAATGCTTATTATGTTTATTATATATAATTCCATATCAATATTATAAATAAGAAAGTAACTCTTGCTGTCTGTTAACTTTTACGCCTATTGAACCGATTTTGATGAAATTTGGCACAGAGATAGATTAGATCTTTAGGTAAGGACATAGGTTACGCTTGGTTGCGGTGATCGATATCCACGCGTATGGAACGGCGGGCATCAGCTAGTAATAAAATTGTTCTTACAAAGGGTGCAACTATGAATGCGAATTCAACTCGCACTTAACCGATTTTACATACTTTGTGATTACAGTTTTATAATGTCAAAAGAAATTGGAGATCTCAGCAACACCAGTAATTCAAACTACGAGAACCAGCATAAAACCGTAATCGTTACATCAAATTCATTTAACATACTTTGTAATGAATCACGTTCATCCAAAGACTTCGACGCTTCAACTTACGGAGGGTACACAAATGGTTGTATTATCAAACTACCCGTTGAACCAAAAATAATTATGAGAGTGGATGAACCACCAAAAAAGAAATGTACAAAATGTAAACGTCAACAGTCCAAAGAGTCAAAAGTTTCAATAAAATCACAAGAGTCAGTTGTAGCGTCAATTAAACCATCAAGTCAAGCAGCGCCAAGTTCAAAAAAGGACTGTTGTGGGAAACCAGGGATGCAGGAGTCCACAAATACGACAAACAAACTTGCTGCAGTAAGTAGATATATTGTTAGTTTTCTATAAGTAGCTAATATACTTGACCGTATTCTAACCGGCTATTAAGTAATATAGTCATTGCGGTTGAATGTCGTTCAGCTTTAAGTTGAAGTTCCAAAAACATAAAAAAACATTGTTATTACCTGCTGTGTATATTATTATTATTATTATTTATATATCACTTACCATCAAAATGGTCCTGATTCTTGTCTTATCTTGTAGTCATACCTTAGTAGATTGACATAATGTTTTTTAGACTTGTTTGAAATTAAGGTATACGTTTACAACTATTGTAATTTGGTTATTAATATATAGGCATGTTGCATGGAATCCATGTGTTCTGAGAAGTTGACTAAATTGGATGCTGATACGGCAGAACTGAGAACGCGCGCGGAGAGACTAGCAAAGCGTGAAGCTCAAAGAGCTGAACTTTTAGAACGCGCTGAAGCCGCTTGGAAGGATCTCGAGCGAGGCTATCAAAGAAGATTAGCACTCGCCCAAGAAAAGGAAGAAGATATTACCAAACAAGTAAATCTAGTTGAAAAATTAAAATTTTTCTTGTAATCTATAAGTGTCAATGTAGTTAAAATTGTTTATAATTTTTATAGATTCAGAAAATGATCAATGATAGAAATAGTTATAAAAAAGCTTGTAACACCCTGGCTCAGGATTTAAAAGCCAAAGGTGACGCAGCTGAGGAAGTTCGATGCTTGTTAAAAACTGTAGAAGCTGAGGTTTGCCAATTTGCATGCCAGCGTCTCAAACTGAGTGAAGAGGCAACACGAGCTGAAGCTGCCCTTGCTGAACAGCAATGCAAAACAGTACAACTGCAGAGAGACTTACAAGTAAAACTTTCTAGTATGGGTAGTTTAGTAATTTGCAATGGCACATATTATTATTATTTCTCTTTATTAAAATATACAACTTATAAATTATATTTTTAAATATATATAAAAATCATCTATTTAAAAATAAAAAAAAATGCTCCACCGGTATCGGGTACAGGGACCAAGCTACGGGTTAGGGCTTAGGGAAAGGAACTTCCGCACGATGCGCGCTGTATCAAGAAGCACAGCCTTCTGCATCTGGCCCTTGACCCAACCATCTAACCAGAGCCTCTTTAGGTGTTGATCGAGGCTCTTCGCTATTTAGTCCATTGACTGACACGACTATAAGTAAACTGATTGCTGAGTCAACATTCCATATGTCGATAATCTCGTGAACCAAGTCCAACTACTTAACCTGTACATCTTTCTCAGCTTTCACGAGATTCTCGTCATGAGTATGGTGATGTGAACAATCAATGCTCGGCGTTCGGATCGGTCCACCATCGGACCACAATGTCAGGCTTGTTGGCTACAACAGTCATTAAAGATAGATCCCAGTACAATGTGATATGACTATTTTCTAGAACTGGCTCACGACGTTTAGAGTTGTATTTCAGAGCAAGTCGCTGATGGATTATCCTGGCTACTTGATTATGTCTATGCAAGTAACCGGACAATAACCGGAAGTAATATGCCTGAGAGATTCACCAGGCTGGCGACACGCTCGACAGATGTCAATTGTGCCATCCCTCATGATATACTTCCGGTAGTTATTCGTTTTGATAACTTCGTCAGCAATTGCACAGACAAAACCTTCAGTTTCTCCAAAAAGGTCACCGAAACGTAGCCAGGACACGGATGCCAGTATATCTACTTCAGGCCTGTGGAGAGTTCGATAGAATCTGCCATGTAGCCATACCTCCCTGCGGCTGTCAGTGTCAGCTACTATAGACCTGCACCAGTTCTCCTTAGCCAAACTGAGCGGGGTGAGTCCGGTATTCTACGTTGACTACATCAGCATGCATATCCACGTTAGACTTAAGAAAATAGTCTCTGGGATTGCACACTTCGCGATTATGTAGTCTTAATATTTAAAAATCCTCGACCTCCACATTTCCACGGGATGTACAATCTCATGACTGACGTGGACGTGGATGATGCATTCAAAATGCAGTCAACTGACTCCGGACTCTTTTATCAATGGTATCGAGTTCAGTCTGAGTCCACTTGAGTATACCAAAGGAGTACATCAAGAGTGGCATGACCCTGTTACAAGCGCGCATCTTGTTACCATCTGACAAAAGACTGTTAAGTACTTTTTTCAGGCGGCCAAAGAAACGTTCCTGTAACATTGGCTTCATGCCGGCCTCATTGATGCATAACGCCTGTGACATACCCAAGTACTTGTAGGTCTCAGTTACGAGGAGTGATCTCAGGTTAATGGAATCAGAGAGTTGTAGACCTTCCGACTCCACCACTCTACCTCGCTTTACATGAACGACTGCGCGTTTGTCCACACCAAACCCCATTTTAATATTGTTACTGAACGCTTCGGTTACTTTCAGTAATGCCATTAATTGAGGATTGGTGTGGGCGAATAACTTAAAATTATCCGTGTAAAGCAGGTGGGATATCATCTGACCATCTCTTCGTAACCTATAACCTAACCGTGAATTCACTAGTAAAGTGCTGAGTGGGTTCAGGGCTAAGCAGAACCAAAGAGGACTCAAACGTTGGTAGACATGTAATTGGTCTATAATTATTGGGCTCCAGAGTACTACCTGTTTTATGGAGCAGATGGGTAACCCTTGTCGTCATAAAAGCTGGTAGTGTCCCAGATTCAACAGCGGATTGAAATTGAATTGAATTTACATGGACCGTGCAAATATCCCTCAGTCCGAGGTGGAGAAGAGTCGCGAACAACTTGTGTCTAAAATCGAGACTACTCTCTCTGGAGTATCCGATTGGGGACGACTAAACCTAGTCCAATTCAACCTCACTAAGACACAAGTGTGTGTATTCACCGCTAAGAAAACCCCATTCATTGTAGCGCCGCAATTTCTGGGCACACCGCTTACCATCTCCTCGAGTATCGGGATCCTTGGTGTCGATATCTCCAGCGACGTCCAATACTGAAGTCATTTGCAGGACAAGGTTAAGTTGGCATCAAGAAAACTCGGAGTGCTCAACATGGCGAAGCAGTACTTCACTGCGGGGCAGCAACTCCTTCTTTATAAAGCACAGGTCCGGCCTCACATGGAGTACTGCTGTCATCTTTTTGCTGAAGCACCTGCGTACCAGCTTGACCCCTTCGACTCAGTGCATTGAGGCTGGTTGACAATCCCATACTCACAGGTAGTGTGGAACCTCTTAGCCTTAGGAGGGATTTTGCCTCACTGTGTGTGTTCTACCGCCTATACAATGGTTTGTACTCAGATGAATTGTTTGACATGATGCCCGTAGCTACATTCTATCATCGCACCTCTCGCCATAGGCAGGGAATTCATCCTCACACATTGCGACCTGAGTCGGTACGCACTGTGCGGTATGAAAGAAACTTCATCCCACGCACACTCAAGCTGTGGAATGACCTCCCTGCTGCGGTTTTCCCAAGCGCCTACAATATGGGGTTCTTCAAGAGGGGCATCAGAAGATTTCTTCATGGTCGACAGCGCGAGTGTGACACCCCTGGTGTTGCATACGTCCATAGGCCACGGTAACCGCTTCCCATCAGGTGGGCCGTGTGCTTGTCTGCCAACTAAGTGGTATAAAAAGAAAATTGTGAAGCCAAAAGAACATGCGAATTCCGTAGCCATTTTAGCCAGAAGTTGTACAGTCCGTCCGCTCCTGGGGATTTCCAATTAGATAGCAGATGGACTGCACAATCTACATCAATGGCATCGTTACAAATTTCGTTCATGTCCGGGATGGTCTCGCATGCTCTTTCAACCTCACTCATCCAATCGCCTTCAATATGGCTAACGGGCTCCGACCAGATGCTGCGCCAAAACGCATTAAAATTTATGGCTTCAGCATCCGGTTGCCGCACGTCTTTCACACTTTCATCTGTTCGCTCCCAGCTTCTATATACTATATACCCACCTCTGGTCTCTTCGGAACATGCGAATAACGGTAAATCGATTGACGCGTTTTATGTATTTGAGAATTCGGTTTGCCCATGCGTAGACTTCTCTGCTTCAGAAAGTCAATGCGCTCCTCTGTGATCCGAGACGCATATTCTTGGGGACTAATTCCAGTTCCCGCAAACGCTCGAGTCACATAGCGCATCACTCTAGGGCGGGTACTACCCGACCTGAAGCAGATTAGCTTACCGATGAGCATCCTTGTCCCGGCCACACGTCGTTCAATCCTGCATTGCCATGCTGGTATTTTTTTTTTTTGTATATAGGACACGTCAATTGGACTTCACCTTGCCTGATGGTAAGCTGAAGGCAAAGTCCCAGAAAAGAGGGTCTCCATTACTTACACATACCATGTGACAATGGTGACACTCAGCTTGACGGCCTCATCATATGCTTTTTCACGCCCCGCTTAAAGGACCCGGGACTGTAGGAAGAAGGAAACACATGAGCTGGTAATGAATTCCAGGCCTTAATGGTGCGACAGAGGAAAGAGTCTCCGAACCGCTTGGTTCTTGATCGGATATTTTGCACCGTGTGCGGATGACATCTAAGACCTGCACGTGTTGTCCTATGTAGGAAAGGGGAGGGTGGGACTAATTGGAAGAGCTCATCAGAACACTCCCCATGGTACAGACGGTAAAATACAGCCATGGACGCAACATCTCTACGCAGCTGTAAAGGTTCTAGGGTGTTCGTGATCTCGGGATTCCCAATGATGCGGACCGCACGTCGCTGCAACCTGTCGAGAGCATCTAGTAAGTACTTTGCTGAACCATCCCAGAGATGCGAGCACGCACCGCTGCTCCAGCGTGAAAAATCGTCTCACTCTGTTCAGGACTCCGAGTTTTCGTGAGGTTGTTTTGATGATACTTTCGATGTAATTTTTGTTATTCAGGTTGCAGCGAACATCCATACCTAGGATATTGAGATTATCCTGCAGTGACAGTGGCGTGCTCTGAAGAGTGGGGAGGGGAAGGAAAGAAGATACTTTTGCTGTAAACGCACATGCCTGCGTCTTCTTGGCATTGAACTCAACCAGGTTCTCAGAGCCCCATTGAGAAATGTGATTCAGGATCCCGTCAAGCTCAGTGACAAGAAGCTGCCTTTTCTCTGCGATATCTGACTGCTTGGCCGCAGGATGTCCATGATAACTCCCATGTAAAGTGCTATCGTCTGCATAACAATGAACATTGCCGGTAGACAGCATGTCGTTGATATGCAGAAGAAAGAGAGTGGGTGATAAGACGGACCCCTGGGGCACGCCAGCATTTACCTGCAGAAACTCCGAAGCTCGTCCGTCACAAAGGATGCGAATACGACGCCCCTGCAGGAAGCTAGCAACCCAGTTGCACAGCCTAGAAGGCAGACCAAAGGCAGGTAGCTTGGAAAGAAGCGATTTGTGCCAGACTCTATCGAAAGCTTTGGCGATGTCAAGACTAATTGCCAGTGACTCGCCGTGCTTGTCCATAGCCTCACCCCAAAGATGGGTAACGTATGCTAGAAGATCACCCGTTGACCGTTTCGGTCTGAAGCCATATTGCCGGTCATTAATTAAGGAGTGATCCTCTAGGTGCCGCATGAGCTGTTTGTTAATTATTTGCTCGAACACTTTGCACAGCACTGAGGTGACGGCTATGGGTCGATAGTTGGCTGGCTCCGAGCGATCCCCCTTCTGAACATTCGCCTCTTTCCAAGGCAAAGGCACTGTACCCGAACTGTAGGATAGCCGGTACAGGCGCGTAAGCATTGCAGACAACTCCGCTGCACATTTTTTCAAAACTACCGCTGGAATACCATCCGGACCACTGGCCTTCCGGACATCGAGTGATTGCAGCACTGCACGGACATCGCGTTGCCTGATATGGATATCAGGCATCGCGTGGTCACTGTCGGGTAGTGTTGGTGGCTGCGTACCACAATCATCGATTCGGGAGTTGGCCGCAAAGAGATTAGCCAGCAGATTTGCCTTCTCTTGCGGCTCACGGGCCAGGGATCCATCAGGGTTACGCAGCGGAGGCAGCGAAGGCTGACAGAAGTTGGCTTGCACGGCTTTAGCCAGTCGCCAGTAGCCACGGCTTCCCGTGGGATGCATCACTAGCTCTTGACCAAGCCGCGCTATGCGCAGGGCATCCGCTCTGACGTAGGCCCTTCTACAGACCTTTGTGGCTCTGTTGTACGCCGCCTTGAAGTGGCCCAGATTGGGATGGCGCGTGGCGCGCGCCCTTACCCAAGCGCGGTACGCAGACTATTTTTGTTCAACAGCTTCCGCGCACTCGCGCCCGAACCAAGGGCGCACCCCGCGGTCACCGGTGACATCGGTGTATGAGATATAGTATTCCATACCCAGACCGATCTCACCGGCGACAGCAGTAGCACAATCCGATGGGTTCTTACCTTCAAAGCAGCGCTCAACCCACGGGATGGACGCAAAATAGTCACGCAAAATGGTCGGAGTTGCCTAAAGCGGCTCGCACCGATACACTGTACCGGTCCGGATCACTCGTCAGCAGAAGGTCTAGCAGAGAAGGTGATAGGCCCGACCTTCTTGGTATCCTAGTGACCTCGTGCACCAATTGGGTCAGGCCGTGCGCCAGAGCAAATGCGTGGGCGGCTCTTCCCGCATGGTCTGTTTTGGAGGAGCCCAACCAGATCTCGTGGTGGGCGTTAAAATCCCCCAAAAATACCATTTCGGCATTCGGAAATCGCTCCTGCGCATCATCTGCCGCCTGACTCAGATATTCAAAGAGTCGAGTTGTCTCAGCATCTCCTGTATGGGAACGGTAGAGGCACACATAGATCTGACTCGTAGGGCCATGGTCTACGTGTACCCAAAGGATGGAGAAGGATGGGTCCTCTAGGTAGCGCAAACGGCGACAGCAAACATCCGCCCTAACAAACACGCACACCCCGGCTTTTGCACGAAAACTTTCCTCAAGAACATAGCCAGGGTAGAGCAAGTAGGTCGTGTCGTCAGGGCGGTGTATTTGCGTCTCCGTTAGAAAAAACATGGCAGGTTTCGCCGTTTCTAGGTGTTGGTGGACGGCGTTGAGGTTTGCATGGAGCCCATAGATGTTAGTGGACTCCACCTCATATAGCAAGCTTTTGGGAGTGTGACGAGCAGATTAGGTTGTATGGAAGGCTCTTTAATAGGAAATTTAAGACCTGCCAGCAGTACAATACAGCATTGAATGAGTGTCACCGAGATTTTCACTATTTTCTAGATAGCTAGACAATAATGAATCAAGGTCACTCACCAGAGCCAAATTTCGTCTATGCATAGGCAACCGACGCAGACGTGGCCTAACATTTAAGGGCATCGATCGATATTCCCGCATCGCATATTCCAAAGCCTCCTTAATCAGTTCATTGTACTGAATACTTACTGGAATAGATGTGTCATCCAGCCCAACATGTGTCTTCATTTATTTGAACCACTGGTGCAGGTGTGGAAGCATGAGCTGGGGCGGGGGTGACACAAATATCTCGCAAGTATTCTAGTCGTAGAGTCGTAAGTACGGTTTCATTCAACATGCGATTGCGCTGAATGACTCGCACTTGGTCCGATAGTTGCTTTGACGATGTGTTGGCGGAAGGTTCAAGCGCCTGAAACAGAGGAAGTACTCGAGTACGGTTCGTACTGAGGTTAGCTCCCCCCTCTGTAGCCGCATAATATGCCCGCATGACGTTATGTTCATTGAAGTAGTCCATCGCATGCGGTGCACATTACCACCGGGGCCCTATTCGAAGCCGGTGGGCGTCGGGGAACCAAGCAGGTCGGTGGCCGGTCTCTCTTCGCCTGACCTGACGAGGTGTTGGGGACGTCGGCGGTGAGAAGAACTCGTCCATCGATGAAGAGGTCGACGCCACTGGTTCCACTGATAGAGGCTGCGCGGCGGAGCTTGGCTTCGAGTCCGGGGTTGTTACTCGTGCATTTGTACGTCTGGCCCGAGTTAATATTTCTCGTAATTTTTGATGTTACATTTTTTGTTTTACAGTACAGCTTCAGTGTTTTATTTTACTGATTTGTTTATAAAATAGGTACATTTTCTCCATCAAAATATTTGAAAAAATTACGGAGCAAAAATGACAATGATTGACACTGACGAACAATGTGAAAGAAAGATACATATTTCATAGGTTCATTTTATTTCCTGTCGGCTATCGGATATCGGATATCGTATATCGTAGCAAAGACCGATATCGGATTGGATAATGGGAAAACGCTCTAACTGTTCTGTTCTACTATGTACAAAATCTCTCACATTCAGATCGAGTTTGTCTGATCCTAAAGCTCCTATCTAATAAAAAGTAATACTAAAAATTTGTTCGACCGAACCTCCGAGCGTGAAGCACTCGCGGTTCGGTGGAACTAATTTTTCGGTCATTCACGCAATCTGGGGTAAATTGTTACCTACCACTTGACCATCATAGTATCTTCTTCGCATTTCTTCCGTTTTAAGAGATGGGTGGCTTAACGTTACTCTTGCTGGGTAAGTATGTCGAAACTAGCACCTGTATTGTAGCTTCAGTACTAGAAAAGTCACTGTCGCAATCTGCTTTTTCTAATTGTAATGCTCTTTTCCTACTGTTCATAAGAAATAATGCATACATATGACTTTTACTAAATTTGACTTCCTATTAAAATCGGACGCCCGTAAAATTTAATTGATCTTTATAAATTATAGATGCAATATTGTGACTCAACTGAAACCAGTGATAGAGTCAACGCCAGAACATAAGTCCCACCGTCAAACTCGGAACTAAAATTGACATCGCCACCATACTCAGCCGTACTGTGTTTTGGTTGGTTCAGGTCATGACAGCCAATAAATTTTTTTATGATGTACTAGTGGGAATAATAGTTCCTAGCATAAATCTTGATCCCAATCTCGTCACACTATGTACACTATACTCGTAATAAGCACAATACGCGTTTTTTGGAGGATAGTATGACGTGCTACGGCGGCGAATGAGCTCAAATCCACTAATCACATTAAAAACTGTATTGCTGAGAGGTTTCACAACATGATTAAACACTCTCTCTTGATACACTTTGGCTTAAGTTTTCACTCCTTTTACTTCTTAAGTTCAGCAGTTGAACTAACTGCATTCATAGGTATCCGAACAATAAAAGATGTGGTAAAACAAAAAGACGATACTGGCAACATTACATGTTGCGAATGCCAAGCCGCGGCCAAGGGACTTATTTTGTGGCGCGTACTATACAAAATTTTTGACATTGTAACGTTTTTTATTTCATGTTTGACAAATGACTATTATTATTAAGAATGGAAAGTTAAGTGACAATGTTGCTGTAACGATTGGTAATGATATATGACGTGTAATGATTATCCTTATCAATAAATGAGTCATGAGTTACATGTATCCGAGCGGTATACTATAGGTACATACGTATACCGCTTGCATTGACTCACCATCTCTGTGTTTGTATCCGGATGTGTACTCCTAGAAAACTAGCTCTGTGAAACGACGTATAGTTTGGTTAAAAAGTATTTTATACAACAACAACATAAACTCATGCCTATATCCCCGAAGGAGTAGGCAGAGGTGCTAGCACCCACATTTCGCCAGTTTATGTTTAGGTCCCAATGTAATAGGTGGCGAGCCTATTGCCATTAACCGGGCACTTATAAACCTGCGATAAATAGACACATAACTTCGAAAAGCATCGAAAAGTCATTGGTGTGTGCCATGGTAAAACCTGGGATCGAACCCGAGACCTCGTCTCAGCAGTCCATTATTTTATACAAACTTGATCTTTACTAAAAAAAGCCATATCTTCGTTTTTAGTTCAAAGAAGAACAAGTGCGTCGTAAAGTGATGACGATGGAAAGTGAGATAGAATCTGCTTGTGCACTAACACATGAAACAGAACGTGCACTGCGTGCAGAACTAAGCGGTTTGCGTGAACAAATAACGCAGGTGTCTAATCAGCTGCTCGAAGAAGACGAAGTGAACCAGCGACTTAAAAACGAGGTTTCTCAATCTTTATGACTTCGTATACATTATTGTATTGTAGAATAATAATTATTATCATTTCAGTTCACTAAATTCTGATAGATTAAAATTATGAATAACCAATTTCTTCGGAGTTTCAAAAAGCAAACCACATGTTGAATACTTTACTAAAATTTATTTAGTTACAGTTATATAGTATCTACTGTACACAAGTTGCTGATGCATCAGCATTAAAGGTCTATAGTATTTGTACCTAACTTGTTTACCTACACACTGATCTACACTGAACTGATCACAGGAATAATGCTTGTCGTTTGTAAAATTAAGTTCACCTCGCTGATTGTCAATGTGTGATTTATGACTACACTGGCCACTGGCGCGCCTGATAAATACTTAGTAGCAATTGCATTACTATGGAGTAGCTAATACGCAGTCAAAGATTAGTAAAGTTAAGAGAGGATTAAAAAAAAATGCCAGTTAGTTCTTAAATAATATGTTTATAATAAGTAATATATATCATACATCAGTATCAGAATAAACGGGATATTTACCATGTTTCATTATTTTGAGTTTCTATATATATCATACCTCCTACACTAAACATAAAAACCATACCGTGATAGGCTATAGGTACTAACGGGATGAATAGAGATCAAAGGGTGAATAGAAATGAAATGCTCAGCTACATTCTGTAGCTATTTTCTTTCAAGTGAAACTATGGGCTATAGTGTGACCGCGAGTACTGTACCGCTCCCATGATACTCACGGCATGGCTAGAGACACTGCTGTGCCGTAAAGAAAGATCATGAGAGGAGAGCCAGCACTCGCGGTCACTTCATAGTTTAATATAATAATGAACAGAATTATGAAATATCTGGTTAAATACCTATATGAAATTTTGTAAAAGAAAATATTTATAAAATTTAACGACCATCTTATCTCTATTCAGTCATTAGAAGGATCAAATTCACCGTTTTTTTCAAATACCTATATGAAATTTTGTAAAAGAAAATATTTATAAAATTTAACGACCATCTTATCTCTATTCAGTCATTAGAAGGATCAAATTCACCGTTTTTTTCGTCATCATATTTTTGTATGAGTTAGAGGGGCCTTGGGATGCGTCGCGCACAGGGTGTCGGATTGCCGGCATTTCTTGCGTCGACGCATGGGGTTGCGATCCTTGTCGCTTTTATACTCCATTCTGACAAGAGTTGGGCCTAAAAACCCATTTGCCTCCGAGGCACGGGAGTGCTGGTCAGCACTTAATAATGGTGCGCGGATCCCAACGGCTCCCCATATCCAGAGGTCTTGGGATGTGGTAGGAGTCAGACTCGCGCACGAGAGGCGTTTGGAAAATACAGTTGTGGTGGCTCGGGCTAGACTACTCGCTGTGGCCCAGCCAGAGGCTGGGGCATGGTTGCAGGTACCGTCACCTCACCTGAGCACTTTATTGGACGACTCCTTGCGTGTGGCAGTGGCTCTTCACTTGAAACTGCAGGGTGTATGAACCCCGTAGATACACCTGTGATTCCATGGTGTTGTCGTTGTGCTGCAGGTAGGTTCCCTCGTCACCATGCCCTCAATGAGCTGTTGCGCTGGGCCCTTGTTTCAGCGGATGTGTCTTGCGCCCTCGATTCACCAGGCCTGTCCAGAACGGATGGTAAGAGGCCGGACGGGTTAACTCTTATGCCGTGGAGGAGGTGTAGATCCTTGGTTTGGGACGCGATCTGTGTTAGTACTGTGGCTGCGAGTCACCTGGGTCGCACAACTCTTTCCCGGCTGCGGCCGGAGATGCAGCTAGCAGCTGCAGCTTTTACATTGTGGTGCCAGTTGCAGTGGAGACCATGAGTAGTTGGGGTATAGAAGCAAAAACAACTTGTAGGAGAAAACTGGGGACTCTCGCTCCATCAGTTATTTAGCTAACAAAGGCTTAGTTATCTGCTCGAGATTGTATTTGACATTGCACCTATTAATTTGAAATATATTTACACAAATATAACAATTTATCTTAATATTTACGTGTTTAAGAATAATATAATTTATAGCTGGATGCACTTCGTAAGGAAAAGTTGGAAATGATTGAAGATTTGGAGGGGTGTAAACTGCAGTGTGATGGAGAAATTAAAAAGCAGATGGACGAGGTACTGGCAAAAAGGCTACAGCTGCAGACATTAAAGGACAAAGAGCTGGAGTGTAGGTGTAAACTACCCATTGACGCTGCAGTGGAAGTCAGGCGTACTCCTTCTCTCGCTGCGCTATGTAAATGCTCACCAGAAGATAGGCTGCTGGTAAATTAAAATTCATACCAAGTTACTTTAGTATTTGATTTATTAATCATAACTCATTTATTCATAGGTATCATTACACAGTAACTTTAGCGGTACATTAAATTAGGTCTATTTTTTAAATCTATTCTGATAATTACTATAGGAGGTAGGACACGGCGGTATTTCCGCCCAATTGAGCAGTCCGACCTCCGCCCTACAGAATACCGCGGTTATAAATACTTCGTGTTGTATTCCCAGCGGTGAGTAGGGTAGCCAGAGCTCACTGGAGAATTTGTACTGTCAGTGGGATGACTAAAGACTTGTCCTGCACTGACGGCACAGAGACTCTGTGCTTACAGGGTCGGCAGCGCGAGTGTGGCTTCTCTGGTGTTACACAAGTCCATAGGCCACGGTAACCACTTTCCATCAGGTGGGCCGTGCGCTTGTCTGCCACCTAAGTGGCATAAAAAAGAAAATCACAATCATTACAGCAAATTTGTACTTTTCATTCTTAATAATAGAATTCTTTTGTCAAACATAAAATAGAAAAAGTAACAACGTCAAAAATGTAGGATCACAGGTTTCAGGGTAGTCACAGTATTATATCAATAGATTGAAAGGATCAATTAATTTTGAATACTGTCAAATTCTAACAGCAGTCAAATTTTGTAAAAGTCAAAGCTAAATATTCTACGTATTAACAATAATAAAGAGTATTAATTGAATAACACAAATCAAAAGCGTGGGTGTTTAAATAGTATATCTACGAGAACAGTGTATCTAAAAGGAATAAAACGTATCTACCTAAACGATGCTTTAGTAAGATAAAACTGCTTTTGAATAAAGTCATTGCAAATACCAGGGTACATTTTTTTAGGCTTTATATAAATCATGATGACTTTGCAAATATTTTAAAACTACTAAACCATTATCATTTTTATTGCCAAAGTATAGTCAATGACAGAACTTACTTAGCACTAAAATTGTTTTACAGGACTCATGTTCTTGCACATCAATGAAAGGTAGACTTCTGTCGAACCTGCTGGCGGATTTGTTTGGAGGACTTCAGTCTGAATTGGGTGGAACTGGCTCACAAATGCCCTGTCAGTTATTGAAATGTCTTGAAGACCAACATAATTGGGATCGAGCCAGTGTCACTAAAAGTAATCTAAGAGATTACTTCTCTAAGTTACTAGTTGGTGAACTGGACATCGCCATTGCTACTTCAATAGAAAATTATCATGCAAAGGTAAAATTATTATTATATTATTAAAGGTCTTATTTATTAATTATTTGCAAACTTCTACACTTCTATTGGATGAAATTTTAAGCATTTAGTATGCTAACTATTCAAAATCGATTGAGATAGAAACAATTGAAAAGGTCCAGGCGGGAATCGAACCCGCGATCTTTTAAATTTTTTCTATCTTAATCGATTTCTACACTTCTGTCTGCCATTTGTACATACATATAATCACACCTTTATTCTTGAGGGTTAAGCAGAGGTGAATTAACACCCACATTTCACCAATCATTGTATTCGGTCCCACGTAATAGGGAGTGAGCCTATTGTCGTTTTCCAGGCGCTATTGTTGCTTCGAGCCATGCATCTGGGCAGTACATATCTGTCTAATGATAAATAACTTTATCAGTCAAGGAAAGAGATGGGGTGGTTCAAATTCTACTTTGCCGGCAGCCACGAGGCCATTAGAATTCGTTAAAATATTTTTATTAATTTTGTACCAGAGCTTTGTGCGTCAATTAGTGGTGTAACGGTTGACTTTGGCTCCGAAAATCTCAGAATAAGCTGATTGGGGGCCATCCACCCTATCTTGCTCTCTGTCTCTTTATGTAACCTGATTGAATATTAGTAAAATAATCGACTATTTATCAAATACAGTGGGTTGGTGTTTCGTGTGCTGATACTAAAATGAGAATGACTCCTGGGCCAGGCGACGACTTAAACGAGGGATGGGAAATGCGGGCTATTGAGCGACGAGCTCATAAGCTCGCTGCTCAACTTGCAGAAGAACTGTACGAGAAGCGGGCCGATGAACTGACAAAGAGAGCAAAAACAATAGTTACTTCGGGACCACCGCCCTGTGAGTGTAATAAACGGGGTGACTCACACCATGGTAAGTCTTATAAGTTTAGCCACAGAATACACACATAACCCCCTACAATTCGTATTCAAGTGAGTTCGCTCTGTCATAAATAATAAGCTTGAATATTTTAATGAGTTTTAGGGTACCGTACCTCAAAAGGAATAAGTGAACCCTTATTGGATCACTTCATAGTCCGTCTGTCTGTCTGTCTGTCAAGACCTTTTTGTCAAGAATGCATGGAGGCATCAAATTGAAATGCACACCACATACCTACTCTATAAATATCAATATAGATTTATATGCAAAACTCAAACTTCTGTTGCCTTAGAAGTTTGAGTTTTGCATGCAAAATACAGGGTGTATTTTTGAAACGGGGCAGTTAGGGCAAGTACCTTAACCGTTACAGTTACAGCAAAACGTTCTTAAAAGACCTTCCCTAACTTTTTGGGACATTTTGAACTGCATTCACAGATTTTGTAAAAAACTTACAGTTAGCAAAAAAATGCAAAAAGTTCTAAATTTTTTTTTTATGCCAATCGATTCTATTTCATGTGGGGATCAAAAAACTCTATGGGACCATTTTAGCTTTCAGTACTAGAAAAGACAGAAATCGCCAAAAACGTTTCCCATACATTTCGTACGGAAATATGATAAATCAACTCGAAACTCATAGGTCAGGTAAAATTTTGAACTTTTTTAAATAAAAAAAATCATTTAAACATTTAAGAAATTGGTTTAAGAAATAAATTGCTCAAAATGATTTCCATTTTCACGAATACATACCTAAGTCTATCCTTTTTTGCACTGAACGAATGGCGGCTAATAATGTTCTGGGATGAATATTACGTAAAATGGTCATTAATGCATCCTTGAGCTCTTGAACACTGGCGTACGTCGTCTTACACACCTCGTTTTTCACGAAGCCCCATAAAAAAAATCAAGTGGTGTTAGATCGGGGCTACGAGGTGGCCACTGTGTTGGACCATGTGTACCTATCCACTGTGTACCGAATAGGCGGCTCAAATTGGAACGTGAAAGGTGACTGTTATGTGGCGGAGCACCATCTTGTTGAAAATGAACTTTTCGCAATTCCGACAGGGGCCATTCGTCCATCTCGTTTTCAAGATGGTGTAAAATGACTTCATTATACATGGCAGAATTCAGTTTCCCTTCATAAAATTCCACCATTATGACTCGATTGGACATTATACCACACCAACAGTTGAATGAGAAGCGAACCTGATTATGACTTGCCGTAACTCTTAGTGGATTTTCTTTGGACCAATAGTGGTGATTTTTTCTGTTGTACATACCGTTATTGGAAAAATTCGTTTCGTCTGACCACAGTATGTAATTTAAAAATTCATGATCTCTGCTTATTTTTCCTCTTAGCCATCTGCAAAAAGTAAGCCTTCGAACATCATCACCCGGATGTAACACTTGAACTATGCACCCATATCGATAGCACTTGTAGCCGTATTTCTTCCATATCTTTATCACAAGGGAGTGGGATACACCTACTTCAAGGGCGACTTGCCTGGACGATACCTCTGGATATGCTTCGACATAAGTCAGAACCGCAATCTCCGTGTCCATGTCCACATGAGGCTGCCGCTTTCTTTTGAAAGAACCCTGCAATTCCAGGTTTTTCAAAAGATTTGTAATAACCTTTCTTGTTGGCACATGCCGCAACGGATACTTATTGCGGTACCACACTAATGCAGCTCCCGCATTTCGATTATTGACAAAATACGCTTCTAACAAGTCAATTTTTTCACGATTAGAAGACATTTTAGCGAAAATCCTTAATTAATAACTCATACGAATTTTCTCAGCTGAAACTAAGTATAACACACAGATTTTCGAATCAAATTCGAAATTTGAGGGTAAAAATTCTTTTTATTTACTTTACAGTCAATTCTACCCACTTCCTGGCCATAACAAAAAGTTAGACCATCGTAGAAATTTGTTTCTGTTGCCGAAATGTATGGGAAACGTTTTTGGCGATTTCTGTCTTTCCTAGTACTGAAAGCTAAAATGGTCTCATAGAGTTTTTTGATCCCCACAGGAAATAGAATCGATTGGCATAAAAAAATTTTTTTGGACTTTTTGCATTTTTTTTAGCCAACTGTAAGTTTTTTACAAAATCTGTGAATGCAGTTCAAAATATGTCAAAAAGTTAGGGAAGGTCTTCTAAGAACGTTTTGCTGTAACTGCAACGGTTAAGGTACTTGCCCTTACTGCCCCGTTTCAAAAATACATAACATAACATAACATAGCTTAAGTTCATCCTTGAATGCAATTTTGTACGGAAGCTTTTTATTAATACAATATATGAGGACCTAACGTCTATACCTACTTAGTTTTTCTGCGTCATACTTCTCTGCATAAACCGATGTGAGCTTCTCCTGCATGCGCGATGTTCTTATAAATCCAAATAGATCCCCGAGGGGATTGAAGCTGGGGATCCAGTTGGTCGAGACGGAGTCGAACATAGGATAAAAGATGCAGTCCAAACATGAATTTTCACTTTTGTGTCTGTACTAATGTTAGCAGATATGTATAGAATGCAATTAGAGGCAGAATTGTACTCATTTCACTTAAGTTTTTCCATTTATAAACCAGTCATTAATTTAGTAGATACAAATCAGATGTTAACTATTATCTCATTTATATCTTGCCAATTCCTTAGTTTATCCATGCCTTTTGGAATCAACGACACCATTTCAAGCTAAGTTGCCAGAGAGTCCTCACCAAAAAGGATCACAATATGATAAAAGTCTATCTCCCCCACCATCATCCTACTGGAAGCGTACGCATCGCGATGTTACACAACTTAGGCTTGAGATTGAAGACCTCAAAAAGGTAACTTTACGTTCATCTTGAGATCTTTGTTCAATTTGATTCCCATAATGATAACGGGAATCGATAATAGAGATGTTTGGCTTCCTGCATATTTGAATAGACAAACCTATGTGCGATGATTGCTGGAATAAAAAGTGCATTTAAGTATTTGATATTTTTCTGTCAAAAAAAAAAAATTACATATAAGGGTTTATTTACAAGTTCTTTACATTGATATTTGCAAATTTTATACAGGAATCTATCAAGAAGGAAGATTTGAAATTAATGGAAGAGAAAATTGCAAAAATAGTTCAGAAGACTGCGGTATGTTAAAATTTTGTACAAAAGTAGGTAATAAATTTTAATATAAGATAATACTAAACTACTAAATATAACATTTTTTTTAAGGGGCCGGAAAGTGAAGACGTCGTATCTAAAGATAATACAAATTACCAAACAAAACATAAAAAAGAATTTAAATATGCAAGAAACACCAACATTGATGAAAGTACTGCTCCCAATAAGACCGGAGTGAATAAAAAAAAATCATTTGATTTTAATAATGCATCTAAAAAACTGTATGTTCAGGAAAAACCCACTAAACAATCAAAAAAATATAATTACAGTCATACCTACGCAGTTAATATGTGTCTATGTGCAACACAGAAACCTAATAAACACTTACCAAACAATCAGTCATACTTTGAAGTTAAAACAATGAAACAAAAGTCACCAAAGGAGATTCAATCTTTACCTCACAATACCCAGCAATCAAAAATTATGACCCAATCCCCATCAGATAATGATGAAATGCTCAACATAGTCTCTATGGAATCACAATGTGACAGTAATTGTAAATGTTTCCGTAAATTACCATCTAACACATCAATAGATAAATTGCTTGAAACTTTAACTAAATGGAAATCTGATTTGGGGGAAGGGCCAGAAGATAAAATAATTAAGAATGTAACGAGTATTAGCAAAAATTGTCTAAATATACATTCTAAAAGTATACTAAAAAATAAAAGTCAAAATGATTCAGTAGAAAATGGTAAGACAGTTAATGAAGGTGAAATGTGTATAAACAAAATTGAAGTTGAAAAACAGAATCACTCTATTAAACTTAATGAGGTGATTAAGACCGCATCAGAATATATGACAGCTGTTAATTTAGATAAAAATATTGAATATTCTGGCAATTATGCAGACTCCAAGGAGTCAGTTATGGAAAACAAAAAGCTAGAGGTAAACGTGATGAACATATGCTCAGATTCTTTAAACCACAATCATCCAAGCCCAACTAAACATAAATACCAACATCCTCTTATTCCAGGAGATATTGAAAAACAAAAGTATATAGTTTCTCAACAGTTACATAGCACATTAAGTGATACACCCAAATCGCATACTTTGACAAATTCTAAAAATACTAGAGCTATTAACACAGAAAGCAATAGAAAGGAGCCAGCATTGACAGAGAGAGTTAGACATACAGATGATACTCAGAATAATGTAAAATTACTTCAAAATTTAGATTACTACGTAAAGTTTTTAGGTGTAACTCTAGTAGATACAAAGCATCACAAGATATTTAAAGATTCTGTTAATAATTATCAGGAGACATTATTGTGTAAAGAAAATTATAAAAATATTCACAAGGAAGTGGTAAAATCTGGAACACCAAAATCAAGCAGTGACTCAAGTAAACATTTTCCAGAAGAAATTGTTCTTAATTCATCAAAGAAACAGAAAAAATGTGAATGTAAGGCGAAATTTGATGAATTAAAAAGTTTCATCATTGGTTTACTCAATGATCAAGTCAAAAATAAAAACACTGGACACAAAGACAAAGCTCTCGATTCACAAAACCTAACACGTCCAATAGAAGCACTTGGAAGTTGTGTTTGTTGTAACACAAATAATGTGGAGTGCTCAAACGATTTAGAAGTTAATGCTTTTGATTTATTAGAGGCTCACTTAAAAGAAAAGATAAAAGAATTTAAATTTTGTTCATGTCAATCCTCGTGTATATCAGTTGAAGAAGAGGAAAAAATATATCGGACAATATTGAAAAGAGTAAAACAAGTAATATCAGATTGTGCAAATGAATTGAAATGTAGTGAAACAGAAAGTTTACTGGGTACTTCTGAAGGGAGTTGGCAAAGAGCTTACGGATTATTACGGGAGTACTTGAAAATGAAAATAAAACGTGCTCAATGTTTACCTATAAACGAAGATAAAGATGAGGTTTTACCGGATATTTTAGATAAGGTTTGTAGTTTAATTGAAACTGACTTTCAACGATTAACAGACATGTGTAAGTGTGAAAAAAAAGAAAACCATAGTACAAAAATTACATTAATAGAACCATTATCGAAGCTTGACAAGGTATTACCTGAAAAAAAAAAAAATTTTCCTCCGGTTAAAAATGATACGAATACAATTTCTCAACAAATTTCAATAAGACCTTCAATTTTCCAACAAAGTATATCATCACAAGTACTTTCCGACTTAAAGAAGGACACTAAATCTTGCAATGCTATGGTTAAAAATATAAATATAGCTAATGTCTCCACACAAAATTTAATGAAACCTTTAACACAAAGTTTATCATCTCAAGTCCCTTTAGATATAGGAATGGCAACAAAATCTTGCCATGCAATACTTGACAGTAAGGTAATAACTGCTTCAAAGGAAAATTTAACTGAATCTTCACATCCTAGTCTTCAACAACACGTATATTCTCAAGTACCCATTGCGTTCGGATTGGAAACGAAATCCTGTGATGCTATGATTAAGGGTGAAAATATTGTTAAAATAGTATCAATAATAGACATGTCTAACACTAATAATGTATCACAACATATGGCATCTCAAGTACCTCGTAATTTAGGAATGAAAAGTAAATGCTGCAATGCTATGATCAACATAATTCAAAAACAAGAATCCAAGTTAAACACACCAAATAAATTGTCTCACATTGAATATCACCCAACGCTTGCTACATGTGGCTGTGACGTTCCAGATACAGGTACTCCTCCAGAATTAATCTATAATACTTGTAATTGTAATTACAGTCATAAACAATGTAGCAATCGAGATTTTGAAAGTAGAACCGTACTTTTTAACCTTCATGCAGATGCCCTAAAAAGTTCTAATGTTAATAACTCAAATAATTTTAAGAAACATATAGATTCGATACAAACTAATGTTTTAGAAAATACGCAGTCACTCCCTAATTTAAAAAGTATAAAAAATAAAAATGCATTGTTTATATTTGGGGGTATAGAAAGTAATATAAATAGTATGAACAATGATACACCAATAATAAATAATTATGCACCATATAATAACACGCCTTATATTGGTACTACTATAGATTGCAACTGCGACAGCAGTTTTAAGTCTTGTACATGTACAAAATCATTAGTTCAAAATAGTTGTAATAAACTTGGTCATAATTGGAAACAAATTTTTGCTAATAACAATAAGACTATGAAGCAATTTTCATATATTATGAAAAGCAAACATAACAAACACAACGATAATAAGGTTTGCGAAATTGTGTGTAATATTCCAACATTTAATAAAAGAGACAGTGAGAATAACGCGTGCGAATCTGAAGAGATATTTTTGTCACACTCTGAAAAACAGATTGGACCAATAAAAAATAGCGTAAACAGTAGTGACAAAAATACAAAATTTATGACTGATAATTGTAACGGTGAGTATAATTGGTTTATAAATCCACATCCTCTTAAATCCAAGACAAAATCAATGAATGCAAACCCGTTATTCTATTATGACCCTGTTGACGAACCTGCATCATCTGAAAAAAGTGCAACTTTGACCGAATTTATACCCAGTACTGATAATTTAACTGATGCTCTATATTATGAACCTATTATTACATCGAAAATATCTTGTGAAAGTCTTACAACCTCAGACACGAGTATTAATACTACAAAACCATCTCAGGATTGTACTTGCGATAGAGTGCCACTTTGTCATGTCAAAATGTTGGTCGAAAATATTGAGAGAAATTTAATTGAATCCAAATGTACATGTGATTCCGTTTCTAAGATTTGCCCAATACATTCTAGAGCTTTTCGTTAAATATTTATTTAGAGTGTATTAAATTATATGTTGTATTTGAATTAAGAATAATTTATAAAGATTCATTTATTGTATTTAATATAAAATTAAGTTTCCAAAAGTGTTTTATTTCAAAATTACACTTTGTTTATTCCTAGTTCCCGCCCTGAGCCTCCCATAAAGGACGGAGTAGAGACTATAGACGTCCTAACGTCTATAGTCTCTACTCCGTCCTTTATGGATATGGATAAGATCCTAATCTTCCTCAATGTATAATACTGCAGGTATTCCGCAATAGAGCAGTATTCTACATAGGTGAATTTTGCAAATCTTTTAGGCATAATGTACAATCGACAAGGAATATTACGATACTCCTTTTTATATAAAATTGTAAGAAAAGGTGTATACTTATATACTTTTTCAGCTTTGTACTTTTCTTCTGACTTGCCAAGAATCAACAACAGGTCTCTTGATTTGACAAGTCGGGAAGATTAATAAGGGCCGGACAAAGATCGCTCATTTGCACTACAAGTGCGCTGTTGACATATAAGCGTCAGCTGATGGGTGAAGACCTAGGCGATACCTAGGTGTCGCTGTGTCATAGATGTGTAACTTCAACCTGCCTCTTGGAGGTACTCTGTCTCAACTAGGCCTGTATGACGGCATTTCGATTACAGAATGTTCGGTAATAAGTAAGTAACGGTAAGCAATAAGCAATTTGTTTGTTATCATCTACCTAAGCGATGCTGATAGAAAAATAAGTTTAATTTATAAAAATATGCAGCATAGCAGTAAAGTGTCGTTTTATAAAAAAATATGTTTATTTCATATCAAAATTTTAGTACAAACAACAGTAGGATTGATTAAGAAAGAAAAAAATTTAAAGGGAAAAATCGTGTGTGTCAGGATGGCATGAGAGATGTCTGAAAAGTCACAAAATTTGCCCCACATAAACAGTTATTTGGTGCAAATTTTTCCTGAGCCTGAACCAGTAGAGTTTAGGCACAGACCTAAACCGCGGCACGGCAACATCGACGGCCGGGCCGTTCTATAATGACCACAAACTCGATATAAATAAAAAATCTTTTACTCAAGTTTTGAAACAAGGTAAATGAAAGACACGAACAAATAACGAAGAGTGGATGCTGGTACAAAAGAAGAGATTGAAAAACAAATTTATTGGAAACAAAGGAAAGGGTAACATATTGAAATATCGAATTTCTGATACCCGAATCTTAAAACCCCAAAAATGGTTGGTAGAACTTTTAAAAAGAGATGAAATGTAATGAATGACAACTTTCTATAATTCCGTTTTTAATTTTCCAGATGAATCAATTTCCAGGTGCACTAAAACTAAATTTTCAAATAGTATTTTTTTGTTTCCCATATTAACATAATCCAAATATTAGTATACCAGATTCTCAGAATATTTTTTTTGTTTCCCATCGTACCATTTTCTAAATAAACTATTACCATTTTATTTGATTCTCATACAATCGTGCTCCAGCTATATACAGGTATAGTAAAATTCAGTAAATTTATGCGATTCATTTATTAGGTACAGCAAGTAATTTAGAAATTTCTTTTAAATATTTAATTTCACTTAAAAATTATCTTTTATTTTCATAAGTTTCTGCAGTTTTTCCTCCTTTTGCGTGTACTTTTTCCTCCTTTTGCCTGTACTTTTTCCTCCTGTTCACTTGTGGTTCACCTAGTATAAATTTTCATATATCAGATTCTATTATAATCGTTTCTTTAATTAATTCACAAAGAAGTAGGTAAAACCTGGCTTTTCTTGTCTATTACGTGATTTATATGAATTTTGAGTTCGGGGAATTTCCAATCTATTTACTATTTCGCAACTTAGTTATTATTATTATTATTATTTTGCTGCGAGTGCCAGATGCATAGTTTTCGTCGAACCAGTTTGCTATGTCTTTTCTATCGCCTCAAAATAAAAATTGCCAGTCAGTGAATTTATTATTTTAGTTACCTATAACAGATAGGTTTAAGTGTCAAATTCGACTCAATAGGTTAGGTTAGGTTAGAACTTCGACCCTCTAGTTAGACTGCCAGAACCGACTCGCTATTGTTTTACTTGTCCATTACAGACAGGTTAAAGTTAAGTACCTACCTTGTAATTTTTTCAATAGTTTATGGAAATAATATGGAATTTCATTAGCTGATAAGAAACTAAGTGCTAGAATACGTTTAACTTCGTCTCTGAAAGTTAAGTCTGTTGCGTATCTTTGTGCCTATCCTCGAGTTTGTATTTGACGATACAAAATTTGTCCCAGGTGAAAGTGACAACTGTGTAACATTTTTATTTAAAATATCCTGGTATTTTAAAATTTGGATATTGTTTGTCTGGATTTTTTTTTTTTTATACCACTAAGTTGGCAGACAAGCACACGGCCCACCTGATGGGAAGCGGTTACCGTGACCTATGGACGTATGCAACACCAGGGGTGTCACACTCGTGCTGCCGACCATGAAGAAACCTTCTGATGCCCCTCTTGAAGAACCCCATATTGTAGGCGCTTGGGAAAACCGCAGCAGGGAGGTCATTCCACAGCTTGAGTGTGCGTGGGATGAAGTTTCTTTCATACCGCACAGTGCGCACCGGCTCAGGTCGCAATGTGTGGGGATGAATTCCCTGCCTATGGCGAGAGGTGCGATGATAGAATGTAGCTACGGGCATCATGTCAAACAATTCATCTGAGCACAAACCATTGTATAGGCGGTAGAACACACACAGTGAGGCAAAATCCCTCCTAAGGCTAAGAGGTTCCACTCTACCTGCGAGTATGGGATTGTCAACCAGCCTCAATGCCCGTCTTTGCAACGAGTCGAAGGGGTCAAGCTGGTATGCAGGTGCTCCAGCAAAATGTGACAGCAGTACTCCATGTGAGGCCGGACCTGTGCTTTATAAAGAAGGAGTTGCTGCCCCGCAGTGAAGTACTGCTTCGCCCTGTTGAGCACTCCGAGTTTTCTTGATGCCAACTTAACCTTGTCCTGCAAATGACTTCGGTATTGAACGTCGCTGGAGATATCGACACCAAGGATCCCGATACTCGAGGAGATGGTAAGCGGTGTGCCCAGGAATTGCGGCACCACAACGAATGGGGTTTTCTTAGCGGTGAATACACCTACTTGTGTCTTAGTGGGGTTGAATTGGACTAGGTTTAGTCGTCCCCAATCGGATACTCCAGAGAGAGTAGTCTCGATTTTAGACACAAGTTGTTCGCGACTCTTTTCCACCTCGGACTGAGGGATATTTGCACGGCCCGTGTAACACGTGTCCCCGGTACTGTCGTCCGCATAACAATGAATGGAGCCATCAGACAGCATGTCATTGATATGCAGCAGAAACAGCGTCGGAGACAACACGGAGCCTTGTGGGACACCAGCGTTTATGTTCATGCGGTCCGAGCAGCTGCCGTCGACGACGGCTTGGATGCTTCTGTTGGACAAAAAGCTGGCGATCCATTCGCAAAGTCCCTCGGGGAGTCCATAGTACGGCAACTTCGCAAGAAGACCTTTGTGCCAGACCCGATCGAAGGCCTTCGCTATATCGAGGCTGACCGCTAGTGCCTCACCCCGACTCTCGATGGCTTGCGACCACCGGTTTGTGAGATACACAAGAAGGTCACCGGTTGAGCGACGGTGGCGAAAGCCGTACTGTCGGTCGCTCAGTAGATCGTTTCCTTCAAGGTATCTCAGGAGCTGTGTATTAATGACACGCTCCATAACCTTCGAGAGTAGGGAGGTTATAGCGATAGGCCTGTAATTGGTTGGATCTGTCCTGTCACCTTTCTTAGGTACAGGGTGCACGAATGCGGTCTTCCACGAGGCTGGGACCTGCCGCGCGGAGTATGAGAGTGCGAAAAGGCGTGTAAGTACAGGGCACAGCTCGGGGGCACAGTGCTTAAGCACCATCGCCGGTATACCGTCCGGCCCACTCGACTTCCGGACATCTAGGGACTGAAGCTCGCGCCGGACCACCCGTTGCGTGATTTTAACTTCGGTCATGGAAGCACCACAGCTGGGGATGATGGGTGGTTCGGCGTTCCCGTCGTTCATAGTCGAGTTTGACGCAAAGAGATTACCCAAAAGATCGGCCTTCTCCTTAGCGCCATAGGCCAGACTACCGTCGGATTTTTGCAGCGGCGGAAGGCAAGACTGGCAGAAGTTTCCCTCGGCAGCTTTGGCGAGCAACCAAAATGCGCGACTGCCAGATGGGTAGCGCGCAAGCCGTTCGCCAATTCTGCCGATAAACTCAAACTAGACGTTGCCTTTTTACTGGACCTCGAAGCAGCATTCAACTTCCGCTTCACTTCAGCGATGTTCGGATCCTTATTGGCAAGAGCCGTGGTCCAAGCCTTGTATGCAGATTGCTTGCGGTCTCTAGCTTCCCTGCAAGGCCTATTAAACCACGGGCGTTTGTTCGCTCCTGTCGCGACCCAGCGGTTAGGGATGTAGCATTCCATACCCACTAGAATCGCGTCAGCAGCAGTCCTGTTGCACAGGAGCTTGGATCATCAGAAGTGAAGCAAAGCTGCCTCCACGGGTACGATGCGAAGTATTCTTGGGGGACTTCAACGCTCACCACGTGGAGTGGCTGGGGTCTCCCAGAACTGATTTCGCGGGAAGGGCTGCTCACGACTTTGCCCTGACCTATGGGCTCTCTCAACTGGTGCATTCTATCACTAGAACACCAGAAATTGAGACCCACAGAAGCTCTATACTGGACCTTCTGCTGACTACGCGCCCGGATGAATATTCCATAAGGGTGGAAGCACCTCTTGGTAATTCGGACCACAGCCTCGTCCGGGCGCAAGTGACACTCGCGCGGCCTGAACCACCGCGGTCACCTCAGTGGCGACACGTGTGGCACTACAAGTCGGCAGACTTGGACGGACTGCGAGAATTCTTCGCATCGTACCCGTGGAGGCAGCTTTGCTTCACTTCTGATGATCCAAGCTCCTGTGCAACAGGACTGCTGCTGACGCGATTCTAGTGGGTATGGAATGCTACATCCCTAACCGCTGGGTCGCGACAGGAGCGAACAAACGCCCGTGGTTTAATAGGCCTTGCAGGGAAGCTAGAGACCGCAAGCAATCTGCATACAAGGCTTGGACCACGGCTCTTGCCAATAAGGATCCGAACATCGCTGAAGTGAAGCGGAAGTTGAATGCTGCTTCGAGGTCCAGTAAAAAGGCAACGTCTAGGGTAAAGTTTGAGTTTATCGGCAGAATTGGCGAACCTCTTGCGCGCTACTCATCTGGCAGTCGTGCATTTTGGTCGCTCGCCAAAGCTGCCGAAGGCAACTTCTGCCAGTCTTGCCTTCCGCCGCTGCAAAAATCCGACGGTAGTCTGGCCCATGGCGCTAAGGAGAAGGCCGATCTTTTGGGTAATCTCTTTACGTCAAACTCGACTGTGAACAACGGGAACGCCGAACCACCCATCATCCATAGCTGTGGTGCTTCCATGACTGAAGTTAAAATCACGCAACGGGTGGTCCGGTGCGAGCTTAAGTTCCTAGGTATTCGGAAGTCGAGTGGGCCGGACGGTATACCGGCGATGGTGCTTAAGCATTGCTGTGTTGTGCCCTGTACTTACACGTCTATTCGCACTCTCTTACTCCGCGAAGCAGGTCCCTGCTTCGTAGAGGACCGCATTCGTGCACCCAGTGCCTAAGTCCTGACAGGACAGATCCGACCAATTACAGGTCTATCGCTATAACCTCCCTTTTCTTGGAGGTTATGGAGCGTGTTATTAATACACAGCTCCTGAAGTACCTTCAGGGAAACAATCTACTGAGCGACCGACAGTACGACTTTCGCCACTGTCGCTCTACCGGTGACCTTCTTTGTATCTCATAAAGTGGTGGGCGCAAGCCATCGAGAATCGGGGTGAGGCACTAGTGGTCAGCCTCGATATAGCAAAGGCCTTCGATCGGGTCTGGTACAAAGGTCTTCTTACGAAGTTGCCGAACTATGGACTCCCTGAGAAACTTTGCAAATGGATCGCCAGCTTTTTGTCCAACGGAAGCATCCAAGCTCTCTCTTTATAAGGCACAAGTTCGGCCCCACATGAAGTACTGCTGTCACCTTTTTGCTGGAGCGCCTGCATATCAGCTTGACCCCTTCGACTCGGTGCAAAGACGGGCGTTGAGGCTGGTTGACAATCCTATACTCGCAGGTAGTGTGGAACCTCTTAGCCTTAGGAGGGATTTTGCCTCGCTGTGTGTGTTCCACCGCCTATACAATGGTTTGTACTCAGATTAATTGTTTGACATGATGCCCACAGCTACATTATATCATCGCAACTCTCGCCATAGGCAGAGAATTCGTCGTCACACATTGCGAACTGAGACGGTGCGCCCTTTGCGGTATGAAAGACACTTCATCCTACGCACACTTAAGCCGTGGAATGTCCTCCCAACCCTGCTGCGGTTTTCCCAAGCACCTACAATATGGGGTTGTTCAAGAGGGGCATCAGAAGGTTTCTTCATGGTCGGCAGCGCGAGTGTAACACCCCTGGTGTTGCATACGTCCATAGGCCACGGTAACCACTTCTCATCAGGTGGGCCGTGTGCTTGTCTGCCACCTAAGTGGTATGAAAAAAAACAAGAAACAATTATTTACATATTTAATAAACTATTTAAATTTTTCTTTGTCCATAAAATACAAAAAATGTCATTCTTGCTAATAGTAGTGATCAGTTTTATGGAAATTGGTTTTAATGCAAAATATGGCTCGTCCTAATCTGGATTTAAGACTACTAAAAGTAATAAAATTGTGAACGTACTTACTTCAACAACAGCGTGAGTGACTCCAAACAAAAGATTTTCCCATTGTAATTGTTGTATTCGCGTGCTTCTAAGTAAACTAAGTATTTCTACATAATTTAAAGTAGTTGACCATTTTACCAATTTTTATTAAATTTAGGCTAATCACTATGATAAACAAATCGATAAACTAGTAGGTATTAGGTATTAAATAGTGATAACCGTCGACTGTAGCAGTGATGAATATATCTTTATGAGTGTTATCACAAATATAGCTCACGTTTAAACACCCAGTGAAACAGTACAGACGTAGCTACAATTGTTGACGACCAGATGATACCATGTTAAAGTGTGTGTGAATTTATTTTATTTAAAAATATAATCGATTCTTAGCCAATTCAATATGAATACAGCTAAGCAAAATGGTACTGGCCATACCGAACAGACTAAAAAAAGAAATAAACCAAATGTGTTTTCACGACTTTTCTTCTGGTGGATGTGTCCTGTGCTGATTACTGGTAACAAAAGAGACGTAGAAGAAAAAGACCTTATTGTTCCTAATAAATCATATGATTCGGAAAGGCAGGGTGACTATTTTGAAAGGTAAGAATTGATATTAACGCTTACATTATTAGCCTTATTTTTTAAAGCCTCACTTTTTGAATTCTATACATGTTGTATATTACTTAATAATAATAAAAAATACCTATCCAAAATTGGAGATGACAGAACGCCCGATACCGAATTTCATATAGTTACCGAATTTCAGTGCCTAACTAAATTTCAGATTCTGCATTTCAGATTCCGATATATACATACTGATTTTTTCTGCTAGTACCTACTGCCGGTATATATTCGTCAGTCATGATGCCACTGCCGCTATTACATTTTGTATTATTTTTGTTCTTTAACATAGGTATGGGAACGAATATTTTTCTGTAAAATCACGTATCTAAATAAGGACAGAAGTGAAAATTGAGCTTCTATCTCAACTTACTCTGAATGGGTGCAGACGCGAGTATATAAGAGAGAACTCCTTTCCAGCACTTCATGAATTCAGAGCCCACTTTTCTACCATACCTTTCACCATTAAAAAGATGATGAAAATAAAATAATATAGGTACTTAGGTATTTAAAATACTTCGTTATAATATCACTCGAGTCATAAAGCGATAATTCTATATTATAATATGCTATATGATAGTCATTTTTATATCAAAGTCGTGTAGGGCAATTGATAAGTTTCATATCTATAATTAGGAACAATGATATAAATAAAAATACAACAATATTTTTTCCTCACTGCTCGCCTAATGATAAGTAAATATACAGTAAAGTGTTAAAGCTATAAACCTTTGCATATATTGCAATAAATATCGATATATTATGCAATAAGAGTCTACAGGTAGACTCCTTAAACTGGAATTTTAAATTTTAGTGCGATACATTTGCTAGAAAACCTGTTATCAGAACAAAAAGTATCCATTCGACCTCCTTACACCTTAGAAATGTAACTGTAATATCTGAAACACCTAGCAACTAATAATCTCGCTATTTTAAAGCAGGTCGCATACCTAAGTAGCAAGCAGCAAGCTTGTACAGTAAATACTTATATGGAAGTAATTAATGCGCATATAAATAATGAAGCGTTGTGTAGCTTAGTGGTTAAGGAGTCGGTCTTACGATCTAGAGATCCTGGGTTGTGATCCTTGCCATTACACTACCGACGTGAACCCACTCCTCACACAAGCAATTTAGCGTAGCTAGAAGGAAAGCTGGAAGGGAATATAAGTAATTTCGGATACTAATATTACTTAAAAAGAAAAATATACGACCATACCTACCTATATTTGCGCTGCAAAATTCTTCCAGTCGTAATGTTGAGAAGCAAACAGCGTGTACTATAAGCTTTCTGTCCAAGCAGCAAGCTAATAGTACAATTGCTTATTGTGCAAAATTCAATGCTTCATTTTGCTAAGGGTTCGAATAATAAATATCTATAGTAGGTAAGAAATAGAGGTTTAGGGACGCTTACCTTCGTGCTTTGTACACGTACCTACCTATTGTAGCTCTTAACTAAGTTTGACGAAAAGATAAAAGAAGAAAAAATAAAATATAATATTGGTTTGTAAATAGAATTTCTACTTTTATATTGTTTAAAACAATTTTTCTCGTTTGTCGTTTAACTGGCTTCTATGTGAACATCGAATTTTAGGGTTAGCTTTGACCTACTAATTTCGTTCGATTATCTTGTGCAGTATTGTGGAATAGATAAAGTTTGAGGTAAATACTGGTATTACCGGTTTACCGTTGTCAAATACCTACGAAAAATTCGTGCATACCCAATTAAAATGCATGATAATGAAAGAATGTAACTAAACATGACTGCTATTGACTTAAAAAGAGAATTAATTTATAGACATAAAACAAAAATCTGCAGGTGAAATGGCTTGCTTGTACTAGCGCTGTGATAATGATTATATGGATACTACTGGTTGCACAAGCAAACAAGGTCAATCAAAGAAAAAGCTCAAAGAAGTTCATTTATAAAATACTTATGCTTTTTTGGAAATCAATCACTTACTTTTTTAATTAATTTTTTTTTATATAACTTAGGTGGCAGACAAGCACACGGCCCATCTGATGGAAAGTGGTTACCGTGACCTATGAACGTGTGTAACACCAGTGGAGTCACATCGGTGCTGCCGACCCCGTAAGAACAGAGATTTTATGTGCCCTCAGTGCAGAACACAAAATCTGGCCAAGCCTTTAGTCTTCCCACAGACAACACAACAACTCTCCAGTGAGCTCTGGCTACCCTACTCACCACCGAGAACACAATACGAGGTTATTATAGCCGTGGTATTCTGTAGGGTGGAGGTACTTCCCCAGTCGGACTGCTCAATTCGGACGGGAATACCGTCGTGTCCTACCTCATCATAAACAGTAAAGTAATTATTATATCATTTTCTATGGATTTTACTCTCTCACTTTACATACTCGTTTATATAAAACTTAACAGTGAGATCAATAGAAAATCCATAAATATCGGAATAGTCTTAACCTAGAAAACATCATCTGACTGATCCGCTTCCACTATCTCTTAACTTTAAATTAAATAACAAACGGAATTATTTTTTTGCAATAACAATTTATTTTCTATAATCACAGATAAGTTCATTAATCGCTCTACGGTAATCAACATAGATATCGCTAACAATGACTATTAACTTTAGTACGACACTGCCTATTGGTTAATTATAAGATAAGGTTCTGGTATCCCGAAGAATTTAATGTTTGTTTTGGTTGCCACATACTATATATTCTTTTCGCTTAGCTATTTATCTGCACTGTTAGCTTTAGTGTTCAATAAAAAATGTTTCTATCTATCTATGTCATGTTTTAAAGTTAATGTTATTTTGTTAGCTGTAAAGATCGATTATTAGGTATAGAAGTTAAGGATGTCTTCAATTTCTATAATCACCGTTTCAAAATTAAGTGACACAACTAATACGATGGGTCCAGAATAATTCCGGAAACTAAATCTAATATGGCTTACTTTCACTTGTGCTTTCACTAAATTCAATAAAAATATGTTTGCCTTACGTATTGACAGTTCATTCCGAATGTCCAATAAATAAGATTGAAAACAATGGAAGCATCTTGTTTCCAACTAATCGATAACGTTTCCAGCATATTATTATGTTTGCTCGTCTTTCAGTTTCATATGTTCCTTCAACTGCACAAATATTTGTTGGAGTTCGGAACATATTCAATTCCATGAAAATCATTTTATAGAATTGGTAGTACTATCAGTACTTTGTCTATATACACTCGAGAGCAATGAATCCGGGTCACTTAAAGAATGTTAAAAATCTCGGAAACTAAAAATGATAGGTTAATGCAATAAATTGTATTTAATAGACAATGTAATACTCCTTAAATGAAAGTAAAAAAAATATGAGTCACCATACATTTTATTAACACAAAATTACATAAAGAAAAAAACTGCTGATCTCTCCTTAAAACAAAAATAGGAAACATGAAATTTTTGAACTTTATTACGATTTTCTTGAATTTTAATACTTCGTATTGCCTCCTCGTGCTTCCATTACTGCGTTTACGCGGTTTGGCATGCTGTACACCAAGTTCCTTATACGATTTTGGGGAATATTCTCCCATTCCTCTGTGAGAGCAATTTTGAGCTCACGAAGCGTGATTGGGGGAGGGTTTCGTTGTTTTACGCATCTGCCTAGCTCGTCCCAAGCATGCTCGATCGGGTTGATATCCGGGCTGCGCGCTGGCCACTCCATACGAGTAATGTTCATCTCTTGAAGGTAGTCATTCACAATCCTACCTGTATGAGGTCTGGTATTGTCATGCATAAATATAGCATCCTCACCTAAATTGACCATAAATGGACCAACGTGATCATTGAGGATTTCTTCCACATATCTTACGCTAGTTAAAGAGCCGTTTTCTATGATCACCAGCTCTGTGCGACTTTCAGAAGAAATTCCGGCCCACACAAGTACAGACCCACCACCGTAGGCTACTTTTTCTTCGATGCATGCTTGCTTGAATCTTTCCCCTGGTCTTCGATACACTCTGTGTCTTCCATCGTGCTTGTAGAGCATAAATTTTGATTCGTCGGAGAACATAACTTTTGACCAATCTTCAATACTCCAATTTACGTGGCTCTGGGCATAACTTAGTCTCGAAATACGATGCCCACGCTCCAGTTTAGGGCCGTTTGCAGGTCTAAGGGGTTTTAAGTTAGATTCAGCAAGCCGACGTCTTACTGTCCATGCACTTGGGTTACTTCCTCCGAGGCGTCGAAACTGATTGGTGAGTTCAGTTCCTGTGAGAAAGCGATTTCGAAGCATGGTGTTCACCAAGTATCGGTCTTCTCGTGCTGTGGTACACCTGGTTCTGCCCGTTCCTGGTCTGCGTAGGTTAGAACCAGTTTCTTCGTAACGTCGGAGAACTCTTTGTACTGTTGACAGCGACACACCGACAGTCCTGGCTGTATCGCGCTGACTCCGGCCGGTTTCCAGCATTGTAAGTATTCTGGTGCATTCTTCAGGCGTAAGCGACATAATTTCAGCTTGATTAATGAATATAGAGCACTATCAACATGGTTTATGTACCCACATAAATGACAGATTACAAACAAAAGCAACACCAAATGCTGTAATTTCGTAGTTCCATCTTCGAAAGTGGCCCTTTTTCAAATTTGATTTTTTTATGATATAACTTTACAATAACTAAGAAGTTTTAATACCTTCATTTAAGGAGTATTACATTGTCTATTAAATACAATTTATTGCATTAACCTAGCATTTTTAGTTTCCGAGATTTTTAGGATTCTTTAAGTGACCCGGATTCATTGCTCTCGAGTGTATTTTAAACGATATCTACGTGAGATCACTGAACCTTTTATTTTTATCTCTTAACTAGCTGTTCCCTATTGATGAGCCCGCGGAGGACTGAGCTTAATTAATAAATGATGATGAATTTTTTTGGCAAAAAACTAGTTTTCGTCGCCCGAAACTTCGAGATCAGTGTAAATTTTGAAAAAACCGCTCTAGAATTCTTCTTAAGAATTGTTATATGAGTAGAAACAACGGTTATTGACTATTTATCTGGTATTTATTTAACGATCTTGATAACACCAAGGAACACCCAGATAAGCTTGAAAGTAGCTTAGCCAAATATGATCACGTATCTCAACACAGGGATTTATTCAAGTGCCTCTTAAATTCACCTTCGATATAATAATCTGCAATTTTTTTAATCTATTCTATTTGAACGTTTAAAGTTCATTGTACAGATAGCAAGGAATGCACTGCACTTTGCAAAGGCACGTGGCTAAATTATAACCGAGTAGGTTGCCACATTGGAAATTTATACATACATATAATCACGCTTTTATCCCCGGACGGTTTAACAGAGGCGAATTAACACCCACATTTTACCATACATTATATTCAGTCCCTCGTAATAGGGGGTGAGTATATTGCCGTATTTCAGGCACTATCGTTGACACGAGCCATTCATTTGAGTCTTAGTCTGGGCTGTATATATCTGTCTGATGTAAACAGTCCTATCCCTTAGTCGCCTTGTACGACACCGCATGGGAAGAGACGGGGTGACCCAAATACTATTCTGCTGGAAAAGTTATACTGGATATATTAATGAATAATAACCATGTCCCATATTTATTTCGGGTCAGCGTAACATTCATCACTCATCTCTGGTAGCAGTCATCTCAACATTTATTCCCTTATAGCTATATCATCTTTCACATAGTCCCCCGATCTCCTCTTAGGTTTTCCTCTCCCTCCCCTACCATAGTTAACATCTTCTTTAAAACATAACTTTCATCACTAGGTACGCATTATACGTCGATAAATGGATATTTCTGTTAACATGATTTGTTTGAATTATTATGTTTACAGATAAATACATTTCCTGATAAAAAAATAAGCTCCTAGTAATTTTAATGATTTTGATATGATAATTGCACGTTATTTCAATATGGGTATATCAGATAATATAATGATTTATCTATAGGTACATCGCAATCTAAAAAACTTCCTGAAATTTAATGTAAACGTATTGTTATTTTTTATTCTGCAATTAAACTCGCAAAAATTATAGATACCAGAGAATTAGACAGGTTGCTGTAAATGTATTTACCCCCTTTATAGTAATCATTGTATAGCTTAGTGTATTTTTAAGCGTTTTCCCTTTTTCAAACGGGCTTATCCTACCCAAAATTTCACTATTTCTTCTTTTTCAATTTTTATAGTTTTGGTTCCTGGTAGAGTAGAATTTGGGCCACCCCATCACTTCCCATGCGGTGTCGTACAAGGTGACTAAGGGATAGGGCTGTTTAACACCAGACAGATATATACAGTCCAGACTCAGCTTTAGATGTATTGCTCGAGTAGTCAACAATAGTGCCCGGAAGTGCTCTATTACGTGGGACTGCATTCAATGATTGGTGAAATGTGGGTGTTAATTCACCTCTGCCTAACCCTCTGGGGATAAAAGCGAGATTATATGTATGATTATATATTATGTTACTTATAAATTTCATTAGTAGACTACTAGCACAAACAGAAGAGCCAGTGAAGTTACAATTTTTAAACCTTCACCTTGTGGGGTTTTTTAGTTCCTGCTTTGTTGGTTTTATATGTAGTAAAGTAGGCAAAATACATAATAATTATTTCCTCTATTTAACTCTTTGCAATTATAATGACGTAAATATATTGAAAAACTAATAGAAAAATACCTGATCGCAGCAGGATTAGTGTGATATGATGCAATTTTGTAGATAACAGCGTGAACTCATTTCTATTGTGGCTTACTAAATATCATACTAGACACATAATATACTCACGCATTTCTGCCCACAGCAACAGCCCGCCATTTATTACTGCCCTTATATACTTATTTTTAATGGATATTAGATAATCACTAAGACCAATTGAGCATTTTATAAGGACTTTACACCATTTGACACTACTGGGCATAATCAAGAACTCACTTAGTAGCCAGAATACCTGGTGATTAACGAACGAGTCTCTGATACAAGCTTCTTTATGTTTTTTTTTACCACTTAGGTGGCAGACAAGCATACGGCCCACCTGATAGAAAGTGGTTACCGTGACCTATGAACGTGTGTAACACCAGGGGAGTCACACCCGTGCTGCATGCCCTGTAAGAATAGAGACTTTCTGTGTCGTCAGTGCAGAGCACAAAATCAGGACAAGCCTTTGGTCTTCCCACTGACAGCACAAAAACTCTCCAGTAAGCTCTGGCTACCCTACTCACCGCCGGGAACACAACACGAGGTTATTATAGCCGTGGTATTCTGTAGGGTGGAGGTACTTCCCCAGTCGGTCTATCGCGATTTGGGGTGATATGGCAGTCACTTTTCACAACCAAGAAAAGTCGTATACTCCACCGAGGGGTAGGATAGTGGACCCCGGGCTCCAAAGTACAAGCTTGCAACCGGGACTTTTATATAGAACACGTCAATTAGACTATGCCTTGCCTGATGGTAAGCTGAAGGCAAAGTCTCACAAAAGAGGGTCACCATTACTTACACATACCGTGTGACAATGGTGACACTCAGCTTGACGGCCTCATCATATGCTTTTTCACGCCCCGCTTAAAGGACCCGGGACTGTAGGAAGAAGGAAACACGTGAGCTGGTAATGAATTCCAGGCCTTAATGGTGCGACAGAGGAAAGAGTCAGCAAACCGCTTGGTTCTTGATCGGATGTTCTGCACCGTGTGCGGATGACATCTAAGACCTGCACGTGTTGTCCTGTGTAGGAAAGGGGAGGGTGGGACTAATTGGAAGAGCTCATCAGAACACTCACCATGGTACAGACTACGAGGGTTTTAATGTAAAAAAGACAATGTGATTTATAATATGGTCTTAGAAAGCACTTTTCTCATTAAATATGGTACTCAGCAGTGTCAAGGGATTGCGATCTACCTCTAATATATTTGTGAAATATTCGTGAATCATTAACCAGTTGAAATCTTCATTAGCTCGTGTACGTGATATTTTATATTATCAAAGATGTTATCTACTGATATATTTCGTATCGATGTTCATGAATTTATCAGGCTTCAAATTCCAACTAGGAATTCCGCTATACCCTATAAAGGTGTATAATCGCATCTCTCCCGTCCTGCAAGCACAGCATATTGATAAATCATGATGTGCATGGGGTAATGTTCTATTCTTTTTTGGGTTTTACTAACTTTTCGTATATGTATCCCAAAGAGAGGTGTACATTGCACCCTACCAGCACCTTTAGGGACCTAAACAACTTCAACTGCTAGTCGATGCTAAGCAACAGACGTGGCTATGGGGTGGTGTTGAGAGAAAAGACGGCGATTGCTCCCGGCCAAATTGTATTTTTGTATGTAACGAATAAACTCAAACAACAGAACCGATCTTTTTGCCTTTGTAAAGCTACATCATTATCACTGACTAACATAGGTATACCAATCAAAAACTATGAGAGGACTCCAAGCTCCGAAGTCCAAACTTTAGACCCAACTGAGAATTCACTACGAGGGTTCCTGGGACAAGATTCTAAGTACTGCAGTCAAATTAATAAAAAAAAGCTGTCATAACGGTCTTAATCTTTCCATTGAAACATGTGCCTGTCTGATGATCCGTTTCTGCAGCCAAAGATATTAAAAAAAAATCTGAATGCCATAGGAAAAAAAAAACAAAGAGACGGGAAGCGGCAGTTCGGTTCGATATTCAATTGTTTATTAAGTAGTGAGTTAATTATTTACATAAATTAATTTTCTTCTTGTTCGTTATTATTCGGACAAGGTTTGTATCAAAAAGAAATAATTAATGTAGTTACTATGATTCTATGATTGGCGTGCAGCTATATTGGTATAAAATAAGTTCATCGAATTTTAAATATATTATGTAAACTATCTGTAAAAACGTGATTTTTTTATTTCGAGGAGATTTCAGCTGTATTGCCGGAGTCCATTCAAGGTCCAGTACCCACGAAATTTACATAGAAGTACCTGTGAGTTATACCAAAACCAAAACAACAATATTTTTTTAAATCAGTTCATAAACGACTGAAATATCCTGAAACATAAAAAAGAAATCAGTTAAAAATATATCTATGCATGTGATATATATACATCGGTTAATAATGTACCTACATGTAAAAACACACATAAATGTTCATAAAATGAAAACTACTGGTCCAAATTGTGTCAAATTTTTATGGCACCAAATGGCAACTATTCTACGTTGAAATAAAAAAGACGTAAATCGGATCTAACTAATCGAATTAAGAACCTCCTTCTTTTTGGAAGTCAGTTAAAAATAGAGGTTGAAAAATAAAAGAAAGAATAGTGACATATTTATACTGCAAAATAGTTCGTTCCACGGGTTTTTTAATGTATCCAAAAATAATTATTGCACATGATGAACTGAGATTTATATAAATATACTTACATGAGTAATTATTATGCACAATTTCGAGCTTAACCCAATATAAATTCTCTCCTGGCACACCTTTGTGCCAATAGAACTTATATTTTTTTTATTATATATTTTTTGTATACTTGTATACAAAGTGTAACAAAATAAATTCTTGGAACTTTGTGTTATTACTTGGTATCCGGCAAATATGTGTCGGTTAAAAATTTCAAAAATATTGGGTGAGCTAATTCTATAAAATTCAGTTGCAAAGACTGCCCAAATTGACATAAATGCCTATGCTAACCGTACCACATCGATATGTTCAGCACACGGGTTGCAGTAATCAGTTGACTTTTGGAAGTCAATGACCGGTGGAATTTTCGTTGGTAAGTTTCATGAGCCGAGACGCCACGAATTCCGAATTGCGGCACCGTTTTAGTGTTAGCATACAAACATGAGGGTTATATTAAACTAGCACCGCGCCGCGGCTTCACCCGCGTAAATCCTGATCCCATGGGAATATCGGGATAAAAAGTAGCCTATGTTACTCACGAAGAATGTAGCTTTCTAATGAAAAAAGAATTATTAAAATCGGTCCAGTACTTTTTGAGTTTATTCGTTACATACAAAAATACAAATCTTTCCTCTTTATAATATTAGTATAGGTAATAAGTGAAAAATTAACTTACGGTTTTTTCATATTTTTCGGGCAAAGTTACCGATACTGATCAAATCCCCAAAGTTACGCCTTATATAGATAGATTTTCTTTTTATAATCTTGTGCAAAGTTAGTCGCTAACTTGGCATGAGTTAAGCTAATTGATAGCGATGATGATTGTACCGTTTTCCAATTCAATTTCAGTGACATAACTTTCTGTTTAGGTACTGGTTTGAAGAAGTGAAAAGAGCTGCCAACGAAAACAGAGAGCCTTCGCTATGGAAGGCCTTGCGGAGAGCATATTGGTTGGCATACATGCCAAGCGCTATTTACATCGTACTGATAGCTGCAATGAGGTCAGTATACTAATACGCATGTGTTGGGAACTAAATTAGTAGATATCGTGTAAAAGGTATATCTTCAGGACGGGACATAAACCGCGACATCATTAACTATGATAATATTAAGTTCAACTGTAGTTATCTATTCTGTGTATCATAGTATGTACCTATGTAAGTATTTAGAAAACAATGTGCATAGGCATTTTTATCCTCAGTCTGCAACCATGCTATGCATACTATAACGTTGTCAACGACTAACATGATAATACTACGTTCAACTGCAGTTGTTTTTCTGTGTGTCATAGTTTGTACGAGTATGTAAATATTTAGAAAACAAAGTGCAGAAGTAATTTATATAATAAGTAATAGTCTGCAACTATGGTATACATACTACTAGCTGTACTTAGATTAGGTCTAGATGGCGTGGATAGAAAAAATATGCCCTAGAATATTTATTTATGACCCATACATTACCGGCGTATGTAGACGAGAATGTCTAGGCTAACACAGTCGGATAGAATATTTTCATGGTAAGGTCGTAGATTTTAATTGTACCTAATCTACATTATAATCATGACACGGCATTTATAAAAAATACCTAGCAAGAATTTATATGGGTACCTTATATATTCTGACAAATGTAATTTCGTCATAGCACTGGTGCATGACCGATATATCCACAATGACGACGCAACAATCGTAGTCGACTGCAAACCGCTGTAGCAGATAGGTACAGCTTATCGTGGTATACACTTCTTTTTTTACGTGCGCACAATCCCCACGGATGACCCCTCCCCCCCGGGGAGGGGTTATGTCGGACTCATACCGAATAAAACGCACGCCGCCTGTGGGTCGTTTTATGTTGCCGAAGGTGAGGTTAACAGGCACATCCCTCGCACCCCCTCTCGATCTGGCCCTCTCCTCGGATGTGGGGACAACAGAGTCCTCAACTCGTCCCCAAAAATGTGGAGGCACGAAAGGCGTGACCATACATACTTGGCCGCTGGCGAGAAATAGCCTCGTGGAAATGGGGCCTAAGGTAAGTAATCTGCGATAATGAACGATATAGATATAATAATATGCGTAATCGGTTGCGATTGAAATTTACGCTATAATCATGACATTGCGTTTATAAAGAAAATAAGTAGAAAAAAGACTACTACGAACCCTATTCTCAAAAATCTTCTCTAAATCGTTATTCGGTCCAATATGGGTAACATCTAAAGTATCATCTACATCACGCAAGCAATCTCTATTGTATATATAGATATAGTCACACACACACACACACACACACACACGCACATACCTACTATACATACTTAAACTACTTTAATTGCTTGATAAACTATGGTTTTAATCTGTATAGATATGAAAGAGCGTAGTCACCTGACACAGGCATTCTTTGCTTAAAATGTGACCACAGTCAAATTTTTTTTATTGTGTTAACGTATCAATATAATCGGGATTTTACCATGTTTCAATGTTTTGAGTTTCCGATATTTCGGCGCTGTTGCAAGCACCACGGAGGAACTGGAGTAGAGGCGGTGAACATAGAAAAAGTTTTTTCTAGGAGTAATTATATCGATCTACCCTTTTTCGAGTTCTTTTACTACGCGTATCTGCTCTACCACTGGTTTCACTCTCACTACAAACTCCAACCCGATCTCGATCATGTTCATGACATACGATGCTTACTCGATCCACTCGCAATTTTGTTTTGGCTTGTTCCCGGTTGTTTTTGCAAAGACGGACCACTGGATGCCAGTCGCTCGGCAGATGAAACCCTTCCTCATGATTGAAATGTTTATACTTTTTGATTTCAATCGCTTCCCTAACCAGTTTTGGTTTATAGTAACGTTCTGTCGAGAGCATCTGAGGGTTATGTAACTCGATCCATTGGTCCGTACCGGACTCCAATAAATGTTGAGCGATTGCAAATTTATGCGGTTCATTGTTTTTGACTGCCCTGATGTGTTCCTTGATTCGGTATGTAACCGTTCTTTTTGTTTGTCCTATATAAGAACTGCCACAGCTACAGTCAATCTTGTACACTCCCAGCCGGTCCAGTAGAGAGCCATCTTTGGGTGAGCGCAGGCATTGCGACAGCTTTTTAACTTTAACTTTAGCTTGCAACAGCGCCGAAATAAAGGAAACTCAAAACAATGAAACAGTAAATATCCCCATTTATTTTGATACTGATGTGAGTGACCATGATAGTTCAAATACCTATATTGTGGAAACAGGTTTATTGAACACCGGTATCGGGTACAGGAATCAAGCTACCGGTGGTTAGGGCTCCAGAGAAAGGAAGTTCCGCATGATGCGCGCCGTATCTAGAAGCACAGCCTTCTGCATCTGGCCCTTAACCCAACCACCTAACCTGAACCTCTTTAGGTGTTGGTCGAGGCTCTTTTAGTTTAATTTATTATTATTATTATAGATATAAAAAATGCGTAATCAGTTTCAATTAAAATGTACATATAATCGTGACAAAGCGATTAATATAAAACTTAACATTTAATAATGTTCTTCTTTCATGCCAATTTTTTCTTTGCTCTACCGATTGGTTAGCAATTCTACAATATTTATTTGAGCCTACATAGGTATTATAATACCTAAGCTATAAGAACAATATTCCCATAGCTTGTAGGTACTATGATAATGTGTGTCCGTTAGACCACGTTATCTATCATATTACAAAATGAGGTTATCGTTTGGTTGTAAAGAAGACATTTTCTTCTTCTGGTAAGAGGATAATGTGGTCTTCAGAACATAAAAATATCGAAGTAATATTATATTTGGTTTTTCTTTGTATACTTAAGTACATTTGAAATATGTTTCGTTTCGAAAGAAAAAAATGTAAACACAGAAAATACTTTAACTATAAAATTGGAATTTGAGTTTTAGTGATATCAGTTCATTTAATAATTTACTTATCTCCATAAAACTTTAATATCACTTGTATAATATATAGTTATTTGACTTTTGATATCAATAGAACAATAAATTAAAATTAAAATGACTTTATAAAGATTAGCGATTGGACATGGTACAGCTGTACTGAACTGTTTATAAGTACCTATGTACCTATGTTTCGATAAAGTCAGCCCTCACTTCTAGGCTTGACTGTAGTTGTCCCTAGGCTGGAGTAATCTCTGCCACTCAGTCTGCTTATGATTCCATCAACGCGTTTACCGATTCATGGTCCTCTACGTGCATACCTACACCACAGATTACATAAATAATCGATGCCTACACTTAATGACTAAAATGAGTCATAAAAGTAAAAATTATTTGATTACACAGATATAAAAATACAAAAACAAACCAGATAGTTAATCTAAATCAGGAATGATTCAAAAAAGATTTAAATCAATGCAACTCAGGGCATAGGAATCGCAACGTTTTGTTGCCGTTACGCTGATGACATTACTTATGCCTATAAGTAATGTCATCTGCGTGACGCGTGACGGCACTATGTCTATACAAATATTCATGGAACTAATAAGTACTACGTATAACTGGAATGTGTACTCACTATAAGCGTGTACACAATATAAGACTTTAATGAAATGGGTGAAAACTGTATTTAAAACGAACGGGGAAGCGAGCCGATAGAGACAGCAAGCACGAGGTCAATGTGTCCCTTTCTATTATTGCCAGTACACATGACAATACTTTTTAGTAGTTTATTATATTTGTGAAACTATTATTAAATATCATAGTAAAAAAAATGTGTGCTCTTGACTCGTTTCAGTCATGAAGTAGAAATAAAAACGTAACATTTTATGATCATTAAAACATCGCAAGGTTCTAAACTGTAAACATATAATTCTTTTGGTAGTACAATGGTAGGATTTTGAACATTAACGTCGCAATCAGCTATCCTTAATGGCATAGGGTGTATGCGCTGACTTGTTCGTAGTCTTAAAGTAATTTTATTACCAATTTGTATTACTATCATGGTGAAAAGGTGTATTAAAGGTTGCAGCAGTGAAACATTGGCAGGATGTAACATATTGTTACGATGGACGTATCGCCATTGATGTTGCTGGACCTTTTCCAATGACTGAAGAAGGTAACAAATACATCATAGTAATGCAAGATTACTTCACTAAGTGGCCTGAAGTATTTGCGACACCCAACCAGGAAGAAGTCACTGTGGCAAGGAAACTGGTTCAGGAAGAGGTCTGCCGGTACGGCGCACCTATGGAGATCCACTATGACCAAGGACAGAACTTCGAGTCTGCTCTATTTCAAGAAGTGTGCAAACTCCTTGGAATGAACAAGACCCGTACGACTCTAGAGCATCCGAAGTCAGACGGAATGGTCGAGTCGAGGTTTAACCAGACGTTGGAAAATCACTTGGCTAAAGTTGTCGATGAACACCAAAGAGATTGGGACCTGTAAAATCCCACTGTTCCTGATGTCCTATCGATATGCGGTACATGGCAGTATGGGACACACCCCAGCGAAAGTGAATTTTGGTCGCGAGATTAGGCTAGCAGTGGATGCAATAACCGATACGCCACCTGATAGTCCTAAGCCCGTGACGGATTACGTGAGTGAACTTCGAAACCGACTAGACGAGGTGCACAGAATGGTCCGGGAAATCAATCTGAAGACAGGTGAAAGGATGAAAACCCGGTACGATAGAAATGCAAACACCAACGGTTTTTAAGAAGGAACACTGGTATGGTTTCATAATCCGCTACGCAAGAAGGGGAAATCTCCAAAACTCCAAGCTCGCTGGGAAGGGCCCTATACGGTTATTACGAGAATCAATGACAACGACCTCCGTGGCGTAGCGGTAGAGCATTCGACTGCTATGCAGGAGGCGCGGGTTCGATTCCCGCTAAGTGCAAATATTTGTATGTATGAATATGTATATTTGCATTGGTCTGGGTGTTTCTATGTATAATATGTATGTATTTACAAAAAAAAAGTATCTAAGTATGTTTATCCGCATTCTAGATCCCATAACACAAGCTAGTTAAGCTATGCTTACCATGGGTCTAGATAGCGTTGTGTAGAATGTTGTGGAATATTTATTTATTTATTAATGACATTACTTACCGCATTATGAAGGGGATTAGGGGAAAACCAAGGTAGTCCATGTGGATAGGTTGACGCGTCATCATGGAACAAATGATGCACGGGACGAGCATGACTAAAAGGGGAATAATGTTACGACCGACGTCGATATCTCGAAAACTAGTAATCGAATCTTCAAGAAATAAAAACGCAAATTAAGAGAGATGTCAATTCCTATTTCTTGCAAAATATTTGGTCACCCTAGCAGAGTGCGATACAAGCACCTCCTTGTTGCTATCTCTTTCGGACCGTTTTCCTAGATCAGTGCACATTCCGGTTGTACGTAGTACTTATTAGTTCCATGCAAATATTAAAAGTAATTAACTGAAAGGTACATCTAGTTTTTGCGTCCCATTCTAAATTAAATTCCTTCCTGCCTCACACAAGACCCACGATGCAATTTTTATTATAAACAGCTTGTTGACTACTTTAGGTGTATCAATACCCGTTTTAAAATAAACATAAGTATCATAATTACTGAATAATTAAAAATCGTTTTAGATTTTACACCTCCGAATACACCCTTTCATGCAAAAAGAATTTTAAAAATCGATTCACAAATGACGGAGAAATCGAAATACAAACATCAATAAAATCTAGTTTTCACGTCGAATATATTGTATAATCTCTTTTTATAAACTCGGTTAAAAATGATAACTATTGATTCCTTTTATTATTATACATTAGTAAAAAACTGAAGAGTCTTAAGAGAAGAAGAAAGACAAAAATGGAGTGTCATTCATACGCTCTTGTGAATTTAATTAAACAACTTCAGTCCGTAGTGAAATACGAGCAGCACATAGTTGTGAATTCCTTTGAGATTAAATCCTAAGAAACCCGGTCTTTCATAAACATTTAACTTACTAAGATAGTTTTACAGAAATACTACTAGGTACTCAATGTACCTACTAAAAGAATTAATACTTTTATTTCAAACCTGCTGATGCCCGCAACTCCACCCGCGTGAGTATCAGAATAAACGGGATATTTACCATGTTTCATTATTTTGAGTTTCCGATACTGATGTCAGTGACCATGATAGTTTAAATACCTATATTCCACCCGCATGAGTATCGATTATCGCTACTTCGATCATATTACCGATTCGACTCATCAATTGCGATCAAACTTATTTGAGATTTTAAATCAGTACAAGAGTTTAAAAAAAACCGCATCAACACCATTTCGTAGTTTTTTTTAACTAGGACACTCCAACTTGACTTCACCTCGCCTGATGGTAAGCTAAAGGCAAAGTCTCAGGAAAGAGGGTCACCATTACAGACACTAAGTAATGTTACAATGGTGGTACAAGCCCCGCTTAAAGGACCCGGGACTGTAGGAAGAAGGAAACAGTTTCGAGGAGGTAGGACATGACAGTATTTCCGTCCAATTGAGACGAGTTCGACTGGGGAAGCATCTCTGCCCTACAGAATACCGCAGCCATAATAACCTCGAGTACCGGCGGTGAGTAGGGTAGCCAGAGCTCACTGGAGAGTTTTTGTGCTGTCTGTGGGTAGACCAAAAGCTTGACCTGCTTTGTCTTTTACACTGACGGCACAGAAATTCTGTACTTACAGGTTTGGCAGCGCGAGTGCGACTCCCTTGATGTTGCACACGTCCACAGGCCGCGGTAAGCACTTTCCATCAGATGGGCCGTGTGCTTGTCTGTCAACCAAGTGGTGTAAAATAAACGTGAGCTGGTAAGGATTTCCAGGTCTTGGTGGTGCGGCAAAGAAATGAGTCTCGGAACCGCTTGATTCTTGCATTTGTTTATGCATTTGTCACGAACAAGCCGACAAAGAGACAAGAATTAAACAAAAACATTTTGTGTTCAGAATAAAATTGTTAATCTAATATAACCCAACTGCTAATAATGTAGATTACAAAGTGTCTTATTCAATAATATAACCCAAATAATTTTTTTATATCTTCACGATTAATTTAGAATTTTTTAATAGTTATACTTACTCGTTGATTCTGATACAACATGAGCAGACAAAATATCATCATACTTATCCTGGCCGTCATCAGGTGTAACATATAGGTACAGTCGACAAAGAAGATACGGTTACACTTTCTCATATAAAGTCGTGTGTAAAGGTGCAAACTCATCTCCTTTGTCGACTGTACCTGCGCAAAGTAGGAAACGATTGTTCTACAACCCTTTTGTAGAACAATCGTTTCCTACTTTGCGCAGGTTTGCATTTTCTCTGCTGACCTTGTTATGATAAAAAATAACGATTATTGTTGTAAAAACAATAAAATGACATGACATTTATCCTTATCGTCAACTAATAACGAAATACTTACGTGTAAAAGATATCTGTATATCATTTTCACACACGCACTATACTTATATTAGTATTACCCCTTTATTAATGTTTAGCACATTGGCGTGGGGCTGTCTGATGTGGAATTACTGCTCGTTTAATCTTGTCTTTATCTTCGTGATATAGTAGTTTTATTTTTGACATTCAAAAGCATCGTTTGTACATACAGGACCATTTAATACTTTTGGAGCTTAAAACCTTACCTGTAGCTACACACACAAAGATGGATGAGGCTCCGGCGCAGGTATTGCCTCTCAGAGTTGGAGATCAAGCGGCAGTCGCTTTTGTTAAACTTAACAAACCAAGGCTTTAACACACTTTAGTTAAAGACGACATAGGAGATACGGTTGCATATTTACATACAACTTTATTAGAAAAAGTGCAACGTCATCAATATACAAGAGACTGTAACCCACAGACAAACCAGTCACACGGTTATGTGGAATGTGATTTTACGAAACTTGTACTATTTAAAAAGAAAAAAAACGTTATGAAAAAAAAAGTGTAATCTTTGAATACAACTTTGTAATCGCTAGAAAGATGATGACAAGAGCATCGTAGGAATCAGAATTAAATAGATGAATACATAGGCTAGTTGATTTATTTATTTCATTAGCCGCCATGAAGTAGATATAAACATACATTATATCGAAACATTTTTAAATTTAAAATCTGCATTGTTTCAGACTGCTGCTAAAAACTGGCTAGGGATGCTTTATATTTATCGGTGTATTTTGCACGTAATCACTTAATGTAACCTAGTAGAAAAATTCAACGAAATATTTGTTTTACAGGACGGCCCAACCAATTTTGTTCGCGGAGCTCCTCAGTTACTGGACTGTAGATAATGATATGGAAAAATTTGACGCAGGATTCTATGCATTTGCCATGCTGGGTCTCAACTTCTTAAGTATGATGCTCCAGCACCACAACTCCCTCTTCGTGTTCCGCTTCAGTATGAAAATAAAAATAGCAAGTTCATCGTTATTATACAGAAAGGTGACACATTTACTCTACATCCACCATTATACATACTTACATACATATAATCACACCTTTATACCCGGAGGATTAGGCAGAGGTGAATTAACACCCACATTTCACGAATCATAAAATTCGGTCTCACGTAATAGGGGGTGAGCCTATTGCCGTCTTAAGGCCACTATTGTTGTCTCAAACCATGTATCTGAGGCTGAGGATGGGCTGTATATATCTATCTAATGTTAACAGCTCTATCCCTAAGTCGCCTTGAGAAAAAACACCGCATGGGAAAAGATGGGGTGGTCCAAAATCTACTCTGGCGGGAACCACGCGGTTTTCTGCCGGGAACTACGCGGCTTCTGCCGGGAACCACGCCGAACACTATTATTCAACTATCAAATATTTCTTATAATATCGAAAATAAGTTTGTTTAAACATTTTTGATTTATTTAAAATTAGTTTTCTGACAGATTTCATTAAACTATCAAGAGTAACTTTAGGCAAAGATAAAAACGTAGGTAAATGAAGGAAAAAGAGGTAGAAGTTTCTCGTTCAGACTCTTTTCCAGTTCCATAGTCAAATTAATAGTCCGTTTACTCCTTTATTAACGATGTGGCGGCAGAGCTTATGTTACTCTTTGACTCGAACCGATTAAAACAGCAGGCCATCTAGAGTCTCCAATACCGGTATCGAGAAAGTGGCTTTATCACTCGGCCGACCCTGGGCTATCCCCGTATTTGAAATGGCCCCCTCGTGCAGTCTAAAGTGTTAGTAAAGCGAGAATGATATATTTTTCTCGTCCACTACATGGTGTGAGGTATCATAGGATCGGTTTTTTAAAAACATTACGGGATGTGAAAGATTTTCTTTCTTTTTAAATATGTGAGTAAATAAACGAGTAGCTTTTCATTGCGTCGTAATTTCAGTGTTAATGATTGTTCACAGTTGCTCCGCATGAGTCAATCGTCAGTAGGTGAGGTGGCCGGCGGCAAGCTGGTGAACTTACTGTCCAACGATGTCGCGAGATTCGACTACGCGTTTATGTTCTTACATTACTTGTGGATGGTGCCCATTCAGGCTGGCGTAGTACTCTATATACTGTATGAATCTGCTGGATATGCGCCATTTGTTGGCTTGTTTAGCGTCGTGTTATTTATTCTTCCGATTCAAGGTAACTGTGAACCTAGATATCCTACTTAATATTACAAAATGTGAATAAGTTTGTTTGGATGGATGAATGGAGTTACCATCAGGCTTGCTAGATCTTGACCAGTCCAGATAAGATCTGTTAGTTTTTGTTCTGTTTTGAAATTTATTTGCGGATAATTTACGTTTGTTCGTAACTGCTCATTCCTTATTATACTTTACAATTAATTGTCGGTAACTACTTACTATCAAATACGTGCTTGAAACTAGTATAACTTACGATCCTAAGTTAAGAAGATGCCAATTATAAATATTTTATTCAGTAGCTGGCTTCGCAATCCCACAAATAACTTCGAAGATTTCTTCTTAATCGGATACATGAATTATTAATTTTTGAAAGAGGCTATGTATATAACTATGTTTCTTAGTGTTTTAAATTTTTTTCACAGCCGGTTTAACGAAACTCACTTACGTTATTAGACGACAAACTGCTGCAAGGACAGACAAACGAATTAAGCTAATGAGTGAAATTATTAATGGCATCCAGGTAAATCATTTTCTTCTAGAGTATAGGTTGGTTATCCACTAGACTCTCATAGGATATCGGTTACATCTAAAGCGTAGAGTCCTCCTTCAGAGTTGAAGTGCTGCTGTTACGGGAGCGACTGCTGTTTGACCTCCCAAACCCAAGAGCAAATAAGGCTAACTTGCCCTGTGGTTTGGTAGGGCGTACTCAAACAAAAAAATGCAGGCGGTCTTTGGGGACTGCTGATAGAAGAGAAAACTAAGTAACTTGTGAATTGTACCGTCGTGACACTCGTAACGTCCAAGCATTCAGTGACGATGACGCGATTACCATGATTATTATTCACCCAAAAAGTACTCAACACGCCTAAAGAAGTTTTCGTCTCTCAAATTCATGGTTAACTTAAAATAACGATATAATACAACTCCATAGCACTATATTTTTTATAATTTACGTGACAGGTCATCAAGATGTACGCTTGGGAGAAACCCTTTCAAGCGGTGGTTAAGGCTGCTCGCGCATACGAAATGCGCGCTCTCTGGAGATCCGTGTTCATCCGGAGTACCTTCCTCGGTTTTATGTTGTTCACGGAGAGAAGCATTCTATTCGTTACCATATTGACACTCGCTCTTACCGGTAATTTGATCAGTGCTGCAACGGTAAATACTATTCCTTATAAATGCATATACTTGTTATATTTAGTTAACTTTAGTAAGGTTATATTTTAAAAGCCCTAGCGGCGTTTAGAACCAAAGGGTTAGCTTTTCTGACTTCCCTATTTGAGTAAAGTTATTGCAACCATTTTTTGCAATCGTTGGTTTGATTTGTGAATTTGTTTTGAAAGGGTCAATAAGACCAATGTTTTTCTGACTTAAGTAATAATTACCAATAATAAGACTTAACTATATACTAATATTTTTCAGATTTATCCTATTCAACAATACTTCAGTATCATTCAAATGAACGTAACGTTAATCTTGCCGATGGCAATCGCAAGTTTTTCAGAGATGATGGTCTCCTTAGAACGTATCCAGAATTTCCTCATGATGGGTAAATGTTATGTTAAATAGATACTTAACTTGATTGTTCCCGTTCCGCGTGGTTCCCGGCAGAGTAGAATTTAGATGCATCGCATCGCTTGAGTCAACAATAGTGCCCGGAAGACGGCAGTAGGCTTACCCCCTATAACGTGGGACTGCATTAAATTATTGGTGAAATGTGTGTGTTAATTATTCACCTTTGCCTAACCCTACGGGGATAAAGGCGTGTGTATGTATGTATGTACTTAGGAACATTATAATTATATACTTTGTATGTATTACCATAAGCTGTTAACGACTTCTGAACGTGTATGTGTGTTTTAAACAGTGCACTTTAATAACAGATGATCGAATGGACGCACAGCAGTCACCAAAAACAAACTTACAGAAAAATCTCTCAAACGCACATAATGGTATGAAATCTGACTTGGAGCCGCGTATATCCGTTTCCAAGCAAGGCGTGGATGAGTCGGCTTCATCTGAATATATTGTGGAGTTGAATAACGTCAGTGCGTCGTGGAGTGCTGCTGAAGACTCTTCAAAAATGATTTTGAAAAATATATCACTACGTGTGCGAAGGGGCAAATTGTGCGCTGTTATTGGCCCTGTCGGCTCTGGAAAGGTATGCTGACTTATCAAATTTAATTAGCTTTCCTGGTATTCTGTTTATCATTAATAGCTTCTTAGCCAGCCTATGGCCATAGGCACTGTTCTTATGTAATAATACTAATTATATCTCCAAATCCTTAGCAAATGTGTACCACTGGTGAATTTAGCACGCACCAAAAAGGGGCAACAATATAAAAAAAACATGTCATGTCTCTTTTAAAGTATCGTTCCAATGACTGTTAATTTTTAATAATATAGTAATTTTACTAATAAACAACACTCTTCCAGACATCCTTACTTCAACTGTTGATGAGAGAACTACCAATTAGTATTGGCACCTTAAACAGAAAAGGAAAGGTTTCCTACGCCTGCCAAGAATCCTGGTTGTTCCCGGGCACGGTGCGGGATAACATTCTATTTGGTTTGCCTTATGACGTCAACAAGTATAAAGAGGTAATTTATTGAGTCATAAAATACATATAATATATGAGATGACCCCCACCACTATTGTAAGCCGGTAGACCTGTTGGTTAACAGAAAAGGCTCTACGGCAATTGCTCCCTTGAACGTCCGTTCAAAAGAAAGAAATGGAGTAAGTAGACCCCGGGTTCCTAGATGCAACCAGGAATACTATCATCTTCTTAGCGGTAATACCGCTGAGGAGATGATAAAGATATGATAATAATACTTAATCAATCTTAATATAATTCGGAGAAATACTTAATTAATTGAACATTATTTAATTTAATAACTAATAAAAGAAATAAATTATCATTATTTTGCGACTTATTAACCAGTGAAACCACTATTTTATTTGCCATTTATGAAAACATAAAGTTGTCTACCTAAATTGGTAGACAACTCTATAATCAGTTTAAGAAGTGCGTGTTTCGTGCTGAAAAGATCAATTTTCATTAAAAAAAACAGCTATACCTATAGCAAAACAAATGCCAAAGTAATTTCAACGAACACAGCGGACGTTAAATTTTTATTGAGGCCGTCAATTTACCCGCTGTTAAATAATTTAACGCAATCAGGCATAATACTTTATTATTCATTTGCTTTCATCTTTTCCTTTATATTCACAGGTTTGCAGAGTGTGCTGTTTGCAGCCGGATTTCAAACAATTCCCATACAATGATTTGTCTTTAGTAGGAGAGAGAGGAGTATCTCTCTCTGGAGGACAAAGGGCTAGAATAAACTTGGCGAGAGCTATCTATCGTGAGGTACATTGATGACATTATCAAAAGACAAATATGTGATAATTTATATTGATACTGAGTATATACAAAGCAAATGATGTTCTCAACAGATACATTTACAGTATCACAGTAAAATATATTTCAGGCATTTATTTTAGAAGGCAGATTAGTTTACAATAATAATTTAATAGAAATATTAATACTAGAGCATTCCTGTGGGTTTCTTGATGGTGTTCTTTTCTTTTAACCGCGGTAGCCTATTGGTATGGGTAATGGACTGCTGAGACGAGGTCTCGGGTTCGATCCCAGGGTTTGCTTTTCGAAGTTATGTGTGTATTTATCGCAGGTTTATAAGTGCCCGGTTAATGGCAATAGGCTCGCCACCTATTACATTAGTACCTAAACATAAACTGGTGAAATGTGGGTGCTAGCACCTCTGCCTACCCCTTCGGGGAAATAGGCGAGAGTTTATGTTACGTTATGTTATGTTCTTTTCTTGTTATCATTCGCCAAAGGAACCTTTTCAGGGATGAAAAGTAATTTACGATATTTATGAGCCTCAATTATGCTCTGTAATTTTGAAATAGTGATGCCATGTACTTAATTTCCCAACGCAGTTGGAGAAATAATGTTGACGCAGCTGAACTTCGATATTTTCCGTGAAGTGACTGCCATTTGACCTCCACAACCAATTAGCAGTTTCGAAATTCCTTAGTTAGACTAGTTGAATTTTTGAGGACTCCAACTACACGTATCGATTACCATAGATGTTCGTATGGCGTGCTCTCTGAGGCACGGAAGCTCCCAGATCAGTGCAAAATAGATATATCCATGCATACTAATATTAGAACTGAGCGGGTATCAATGTCTTTATTATTTATATTTAATTGATGAGACTTCGTATCTACCTAAAATTAATATTTGAAGGTAAGCTATAGAAATTAAGAATCTTAATATTTTCATCCATATTGTAGCAAATACGTATATAGGAATAAAACTTTTTTTTTTACGTGCGCAAAATCCGCTCGGATATCTCCCCACCGGAGCCGGTGGAGGAGGTTATGTCGGACTCGAACCGACTAAAACGCACGCCGCCTGTGGGTCGTTTTGGTTGCCGAAGGTGAGGTTGACAGTTATATCCCTCGCACCCCGGCCGACCCAGGGCCATCTCTCACGATCTGGCCCTCTTCACTGGTATAGGTATAATACTATGAGTATAATGTATGTTTTTATTTCATTTACAGGCTGACATTTATTTACTTGATGATCCACTCTCAGCTGTAGACGCAAATGTAGGCAGGTTACTGTTTGAAGACTGTATTAAAGGTTATCTGAAGGGCCGCACCTGCATTCTGGTCACCCATCAAATTCATTACCTCAAAGCTGCTGATTTCATCGTTGTGTTGAAAGAGGTACTTATGTTTTAATATACAAGTTTTATTAATCGACATTCAAAACAATAATCGAGTGCCTATAGTGACTTTAAGTACCAATTGATTAATACTTAGTGTTTATAATCTGTCTGGCAGGGCGGCATAGAAAATATGGGCACATATGATGAATTGGTGACAACAGGAACTGAGTTTACTGAGCTGCTCTCAAGTGCGAGCGAAGGTGGTGACGCTGAGCCAGAAAATGTAAGTACAACGGTTATTCACGATGGTGATAATGTTTTTAACTCGACTTGAATTATTGCCAATCAATCATTTTAACGATGTATATTGAATTATTATATATAATTAGTAATAGGAGTGGCGGTATTTCCGCCCAATTGAGCAGGGGAAGTACCTCCGTCCAACAGAATACCGTGGTTATAATAACTTCGTATTGTGTTTTCGGCGGTGAGTAGGGTAGCCAGAGCTCGCTGGAGAATTTGTGCTGTCAGTGGGATGACTAATGGCTTGTCCTGCTTTGTCCTCTACACTGACGGCACAGAAACTCTGTGCTTACAGGGTCGGCAGCGCGAGTGTGGCTCCTCTGGTGTGTAAACATGTCCATAGGCCACGGTAACCACTTACCATCAGGTGGGCCGTGCGCTTGTCTGCCACCTAATTGGTATAAAAAAATATATTTTATATCCAAAATAATATAATAATTCATTTATTTTCCAGATAATTAAAATCCATTTTTTGTTAGTAAATATTTAAATCTATGTTAGTATTTATATATTACAAAAGATTGGTGCATTTTATAGACGTGCCTTAATATGTGTCACTTATAGCCCCTGTCCACAAGTACATTGAGCATACTGTTGTCACCAAAAGTAATAATTAATTGTGTATGTAAAACATCTCAAATGTTCAGTTAATTTATTTAGAATGAATTGAGATTTGTATTTTTGTGTAGTTCCCATAATCTGCGTGATCGTCTACTGAAATAAAAAGGTCGTGACGTGACTGTGTGGTTTGATCTCGACCTCGATTTTTACAAACATACCTAAATACATCCCTATGATCTAGCCTATTTTCTTCCGGAGTACAACACCTAACTATTTGACTCTTACTTTACATAGGTAGTAAACGAGCTACCTCGATCTTCGATATTTAATAAAATGAAAACTTAAATTTAACTTATTTTTGTTCTTTGTAGAGAAAATCTTTCACTCATGTAATTACAACCTTTGTCAACTTAATTATATGCACATTACAGAAAGAAAGACCCGTACTTATGACCCGAATATCGAAGATATCCGTTAGGAGTGACGAAGTTGAGGAGGAAAAGGTGCAAGTTCTAGAAGCAGAAGAAAGAGCTTCTGGCAGTCTTAAATTTGAGGTTATATGGCAGTACCTTAAGGCAGTGCAGTCCTGGTTCTACGTTCTCATAGCGGTGGCAGCATTGCTTGTCACCCAGGGCTCCGCAACTACGGCAGACTACTGGCTCAGTTTCTGGTTAGATACCATCGATATTTTTAAGCATTTTCACCCCAATAAACTGAAGATCCATGACTGAACTGATGATCGGTTTTTAAGAAATGTTTTGTTTCATATAGGACACGTTAATTAAACTTCAATTTGCCTGATGGTAAGCTCACGAAAGAGGGTCGCCATTTGTACCATTAACCGTGAAACTCAGCTTGACGGCCTCATCATATGCTTTATCACGCTTCACTTAAAGGACCTGAGACTGTAGGAAGGAGGAAACACGTGAACTGGTAATGAATTCCATGTCTTAATGGTGCAGTAAAGGAAAGTGCCACAGAACCGCTTGGTTCTTAATCGAATATTTTTGCACCGAATGCGGGTGACATCTAAGCCCTGCACGTGTCTAAGTCCCGTGTAGCAAAGATTTAAACTGTTAAATGACAAATCGGATCCGGTAGACCATAATTAAGTTGTGATAGTATGAATTGGACAGAGAAGTTTCTATTAAAATTAATGTAAATTTGTGTTTTAGGACAAACCATATAAATGACTACCTAATTGCATTACCGGACGACCAAGAACCAGGTTTGTAGCAATACTTTTAATTTAGGTACAGATTAGATATTTAGTAAAAGTTAGTGAATGAAATATCACTCGAATGAAAGCGTTATATTAAATTATGTCTTGACTATTTTCACAAGATATTATAATTGTCGTACAGAATTGCAGAGCAACGGCAAAGTTTCGAATTTGTGTTTTTTATTCAATAGGACAGAAAAAAATCTTATTATTGTGTTAAAGCCGCGGTAGCCTGGTATAGGTAATGGACTGCTGAGACGAGGTCTTGGGTTCGATCCCAGGTTTTACCATGGCACACACCAATTTATTTTCAATGCTTTTCGAAGTGATGTGTGTATTTATCGCAGGTTTATAAGTGCTCGGTTAATGGCAATAGACTCGCCGCCTTACATTGGGACCTAAACATAAACTGGAGAAAAGTGGGTGCTAGCACTTCTGCCTACCCCTTCGGGAATATAGGCGTGAGTTTATGTTATGATATGTTATTATTGTGTTATAAAACCGCTTTCGATATTTTTTATCGTCGGTAATGAAACGAGAAATAGGACACAATATCAAATTAATAAAGCGTACCATTTTATAAATACGAAGAAAGAGGTTTTTTGCTGTCCTGTAAAATTTAAAAACACAGATTTGTCACTTTACCATTAAAGTGACGACATCATTAAAATGTACTTTTATGAATATACCTTCGTCATCGCAGGGCAATTTCAGTTTGGATACGACTGGGTGCTTCGCGGTGAGCTTGCGGACGGCGCCGCCGTCACGTGCTATGCGGACGACACGCTAGTGACGGCGAGCGGAGCTACACACCGCGAAGCGATCCTGAGGGCCACGACCGCGGTTGCTCAAGTCGTGGAACGGATCCGGCGGCTGGGCCTTGAGGTGGCTTTGCATAAATCCGAGGCCATGTTCTTTCATGGACCTCGGCGCACGCCACCACCTGGTTCCAGTCTCACAGTGGGAGGCACTCTCATCGGCATCAAGCCCCAGATGAAATATCTGGGGCTCGTGCTCGACGGCCGGTGGGACTTCGGGAAGCACTTCCGAAGTCTGGGCCCCAAATTGGCGGGCACAGCCAACGCTCTGGCGCGGCTACTGCCCAACCTGAGGGACCCGGATGACTCCTGCAGGAGACTCTACGCGGGTGTCGTGCGGTCCATGGCCCTGTACGGGTGTCCCGTGTGGGCGGACACCCTGAGTGATCGGCACATGCTTCTGCTGCAGCGTCCGCAGCGGAAGTTGGCGTGCCGCATCATAAGGGGGTACCGCACGATATCATTCAACGCGGCGAGTCTCCTCGCCGGATCGCCACCATGGATCCTGGAAGCGAGATGCCTTTCGGCGCTATACAGGTTCCGAAGGGCGGCGCGGGAGCGGGGTCACGATCCCGAGCCCGAAGAAATTCGGGCCGTGAGATCCCGGCTCCACAGGGAAATGGTGGCAGAATGGGAGAGACGACTTGGGCAACCAAGCGCAGGGCACGCCGTAGTAACGGCGGTAAGACCCATCATGGGGGAGTGGCTAGAGAGGCCACACGGCAGCCTCTCGTACCGTCTGACGCAGATGATCACCGAGCACGGATGCTTCGGAAAGTATCTGCGTCGGATGCAGAAAGAGCCAACGTCCGAGTGCCATCACTGCGACGCGAGCGAGGACTCAGGTCCGCACACGCTCACCGAGTGTCCGGCGTGGGAGACGCCGAGGCGGGAGCTTGTGGCGGCCCTGGGAGTGAGGGTTCTCACGCTCTCCACCTTGCTCGCGGCGATGGTTCGCTGCGCGGATGCGTGGGCGGCCGGCGCCTCCTTCTGCGAGCAAGTAATGCTCGTGAAGGAGGAGGCGGGGCGAGAGCGGCAGCGGGAGCGACGAAGGATCGCAAGACAAGCTGCCCGCGCACGAAGGCAACTCGGGCGTCGATGAACGACCTCCGCCCCCCATGAGCGCCGGCCTGGGGGTGACAGGTGAAGCCGCCTGTCACCCTTGCAGAAGCAGGCCGCGGCGGCGGCGCGCGTGGCGCGCCTCCCCGTTTCCGGGGACGAGTTGGGGACTCTGTGGTCCCCTCACCCGAGAAGAGGGCCAGATCGTGAGAGATGGCCCTGGATCGGCCGGGGTGCGAGGGATATGCCTGTCAACCTCACCTTCGGCAACCGAAACGACCCACAGGCGGCGTGCGTTTTAGTCGGTTCGAGTCCGACATAACCTCCTCCACCGGCTCCGGTGGGGAGGTATCCGTGGGGATTTTGCGCACGTAAAAAAAAAAAAAAAAGGCAATTTCAGTACATGCAACCAAAATTAGAGTGACTTAGCAAACTGCCTGAAACCTGTTCGTATTCAAATAACATTTTCAACAACTTATTATTCAATTAATCAATCAGCCTATCGTAGTTTACTACTAGATATAGCCCTGTCCACATGTAGGCTTGCATCTACTGTTTCCCCACTGGCCAGACGGGTTGGTATATGGTTTTATTTCTAGTTGTCTCTCGCAGTAATATCGTCTGCGTATTTTTCCGTTAGTCACCTTTTAGGACAACCTTCGGATGAGATGGGTGATACTTGCATTCTTTTTCCGACACTATATTGATAGCTTACTTTGTGATGGGTAACTTGTTATTACATTTTATTAAATTAACATTTTGATTACAGATCCCAGTCTGGACACGCAGATTGGCCCTCTGACAACCGCGCAATACTTGATAGTATATGGCTGTGTGATCTTAGGAATTATTATTTTCTCACAACTGAGGATCGTTACCTTCGTTGTTATGACCATGCGCGCGTCAGAGAATCTTCACAATATTATATATGAAAAGTTAATTGTAACTGTCATGAGATTCTTTGATACTAATCCTTCAGGTAAGCAATTTTTAAAAGCGTTTTTTTATACCTTTGATAGTAGACAAACACTCGGCCCATCTAATGAGAAGTGGTCACCGTGGCCTATGGACGTATGCAACACGAGTTTCGTCACACTCGCGCTGGTGCCACGCTTTAATAGGCCACGTTTATGTCTTTCCATGACCATGGCTAATAAAAAGCAACCAAAACGCCGACGCTAGATTTCTGTAGTGTTAAGGAGATGGTCTTATGATCAAAAGGTCCCGTGCTCCAATCCTGGCTATGACACTACCTACGTAAACTTCTAGTAACGATAAATTTAGCTTAGTGAATGGGTTAGGGGGAATGTTTTTATTATTTGTTTTAGTAAAAAGCAATACTCAATACATTTATGGCATTCCATAATGTGATACAGATGTCAGATTAAGATTAAGTTACAATTATGGACCCTGTCGGGCACAGCACAATGTTTGGAGAGAGGGAGAATTTGCTATTGTACGATTTCATTTCAATTTTTTTATTTTAGCTATAATATTAAGTTTTTTATGCCATGTCAATTGAAGAGTGATGATATGATAATGATAATGACGTATTAAATCGTGATACATTAACTTAAACTCTAGACAGTTAATACATTATTGTTCACAGGTCGTGTTCTAAACAGATTCTCAAAGGATATGGGTGCCATGGATGAACTATTACCTCGAAGTATTCTAGAAACCGTTCAGATGTATTTGTACTTGACTAGTATACTTGTATTAAATGCTGTTGCATTGCCTTGGACTTTGATACCTACGTTCATACTTCTAGTCATCTTTGTCTTCCTACTCAAATGGTACCTGAATGCTGCCCAAGCTGTTAAGAGATTAGAAGGCACAAGTAAGTAAAACTGTTTTACATACCTACATACAAACAAATAATCACACCTTTATTCCCGAAGGGTTAGGCAGAGGTGAATTAACACCAACATTTCAACAATTAATCAATTCGGTCCCGCGTAATAGGGGGTGAGCCTATTGCCGTTTTCCGGGTACTATTATTAACTCTAGCCATTGATCTGAGGCTGAGTCTGGGCTGTATATTTCTGTCTGATGTTAAACAGCCCCATCCCTTAATCGCTTTGTACGACACCGCACGGGAAATGATGGGGTGATCCAAATACTACTCTGCCGGGAACCACGCGGCTATACTATATAATAAAAAAAAAAAAATACTATATAGTATAATATATATACTTTATACTATAACTGTTTTATCGTCACTTTATAGAGAGTATGTCTGTCATACTTTAGTTGTAAGGAATATCGTTAGCGTGAAACGAAAATTGGATTATTACCTATTGTTGTTGTATAATTAATTTAACTACTTTTTCTGAACAAACCGTAATTACGAGTATCATATTTTTGTTAGCCTAGAGAAATTTTCTCTTCGGCATGTTTGTCTTGGCAAAAACATTGCATCCTTTTATCTCGATCCATTAGGCCGAGTACCTACTGCGTTGTGCGTGTGCACGAGTTAGGACACTTGTTTCGTTCAAAACACATTGGGCTAATTTTGTGCAGACAGTTTGCACACAATCGTGCAAAAAGCCTGTATACGTGATATTCATGAGGTAGTAGAGGCTATTTATTAGACAAACGACGTGTCCGATTTCGTGAAAAGAAATAAAAAAAGATGAAAAGGTTTAAAAACTATATCTGACTCAAATATCTGAATCCTACTAATTCAATATTCTTTTACGTACGAAAAATCCCCTCGGATGCCGTATGGCCTATCTAGCCACTCCGCCATGAGGGGTCTTACCGCCGCTATTACGTCATGCCCTGCGCGTGGTCGCCTAAAGGGTCGCTCCCACTCCGCTACCATGTCCCTGTGTAACTGGGATCTCACGGCCCAAAATTTTTTTAAGCTTGTGTTCGTGTCTCCGCAAGGAGTTCTACTGATACCTACTAATATTTTGTTCATTCAACAGCTAAAAGTCCGGTTTTCGGAATGATTAACTCAACAATATCGGGATTGTCAACAATTAGAAGTTCAGAGTCTGAGACAAGACTTCTTCGATCATTTGACGATGCACAGGTAAGTACTTTTCCATTATGTAAACTACTAGTTATCAAAGCCAAAGCAATCTATTTTATCATTAACCATATTTACCAATGCCATCATAGTATATTAGAGGTTGCTTATTGCGCTAAATTTCTTTGAGCGATGATGAAATCAAGTATGATATTGTGAAAAGTTTAATGAGAAAAAGTAGAGAACTAAGGGTTTACCATGAAAATAGTAAAGAAAGCAAGGAAGGTAGGACGCTCTCTAGCAGATGGACTGACGACCTGAAAAGGTGGCTAGGATAAACTGATGCGGAAGGTGGAGGATCGGAAGCAATTTAAAATGGGAGAAGTCTACAACCAGTAGTGTACTGCAAGGAGGAGGATGACGCTATTGTTTGCTATACACATATATTAGGTCTTTACCTATGAAATTGCCGAAAATTTCTTACAGATTCATGAGTTAGTGAGTTAGTTATTTCCATTATTTATATTTTGTTTAAAAGTTGATTTCAAGATTTTACAACTCTGTATTAAATTTTGTTTTTATTGGCCGCTTGATAAATTAAATTCGATCTTTAAAAACTGTACTTCCTAAATGCCCATCCATTTTGATGATAAATTTCATATTACTTTTTTACAGCTGTCATTTTTCAAAAATGTCAGAAAATTGTTTGTTAGTTTAGTGTTGTCTCATTCATACACAAATAAAAACATTAAATTTGGATTTGTCATTCCTAAAAAAAATGCAATAATGTTAGTACTGAAAATTGGCTTTCCTCCAATTTCTTCAAAAAAAACGGCAAATTCATATATAACGAACTATTATATGGTACCTCTTTCTCACCCGGAATACCTTTAAAGAGGCTATAGCTAACCCTTTGCTGAGTTCTCAGAAAAACTTCAATCATTTAAAACATGATTTAAACCATATTAAGTTATACCACAGAATATAGCAAATACTTCTTCTCTTCAAGCTACCAGCCTTTGGTCTGCCTCCTAGACTGTGCAACTGGATTGCTAGTTTCCTGCAGGAGCGCCGTATCCGCGTCCTCTGTGATGGACGGGCTTCGGAGTTCTTGCAAATAAATGCTGGCGTACCGCAGGGGTCTGTATTATCTCCCACTCTCTTTCTTCTGCATATCAACGACATGCTGTCCACCGGCAGCATACATTGCTATGCAGACGATAGCACCTTACACGGGAGTTATCACGGACAACCTGCGGCCAAACAGTCTGATATCGTGGAAAAAAGACAGCTTCTTGTCACTGAACTGGACCGGATCTTGAATCACATTTCTCAATGGGGCTCCGAGAACATGGTCGAGTTCAATGCCAAGAAGACGCAGGCTTGTGCGTTCACAGCAAAGGTATCTTCTTTCCTTCCCCTTCCCACTCTTCAGAGCACGCCACTTCCACTGCAGGACAATCTCTATATCCTAGGCATGGATATTCGCTGCAAACTGAATAACAGAAATTACATCGAGAGCATCATCAAAACAGCCTCGCGGAAACTCGGACTCTTAAACAAAGTGAGACGTTTTTTCACGCCGGAGCAGCGGTGTCTTCTCTATAAGACACAAATTCGCTCCTGCGTGGAATACTGCTCGCATCTCTGGGATGGCTCCGCGAAATACCTACTAGATGCTCTCGACAGGTTGCAGCGACGCGCGGTCCGAATTATTGGGAACCCTGAGGTCACGAACACCCTCGAGCCTTTGCAGATGCGTAGAGATATTGCTTCCTTGGCTGTATTTTACCGTCTCTACCACGGTGAGTGTTCTGACGAGCTCTTCCAACTAATCCCACCATCTCCTTTCCTACATAGGACAACACGTGCAGGCCTTAGATGTCACCCTCACACTGTGCAGAATATACGAGCAAGAACCAAGCGGTTCGGAGACTCTTTTCTTTGCCGCACCACCAAGACCTGGAATTCATTACCAGCACACGTGTTTCCTTCTTCCTACAGTCCCGGGGCCTTTAAGCGGGGCGTGAAAAAGCATCTGATGAGGCCGCCAAGCTGAGTGCCACCATTGTAGCACTTAGTGTCTGTAATGGTGACCCTCTTTCCTGAGACTTTGCCTTTAGCTTACCATCAGGCGAGGTGAGGTCAAGTTGGCGTGTCCTATATAAAAAAAAAAAAAAAAAAAAAAAAACTTTCAATAGAAAAAGTTCCATAAATAAATATTTTTATTTACTATTCTAAAACCAAATTATTGATTATTTAGACAGATTGACTTCAAAAAAAGTATGCTAACGATTAAGACAGGAAAAAGTGAAATGACTCAGGTGGGACTTGAGTCCCTTACAGGGGGAATGTTTTAACTACTGAGGTACCGAGTCTCACCTTGAGTCCTCCAAATTCTTCCTATACATAATTTTGAATATTTCAGGATCTTCATACGAGCGCATTCTACACATTTGTTGGCGGTTCTACAGCGTTTGGTTTATACCTGGACGCCCTTTGTTTGGCTTATCTTGGAATCATCATGTGTATTTTCATTCTTATTGACTTCGGTAAGGTTTTCTTTCTATCACAAGCTTATTGAGACGACACTGATTCAATCACATAAACCAATGTGGTTGGATCAGTCTCGTCTCAAACGAAACTAAATAATAATTACGTAAAAATATTTCCTCCTCCGAGTCTCGATTGACTGCCTTTTCTGTTTATCTACGAACTTCATACTTTCCGTGATGCGACTGCCATCTGATTTCTACAACTCACGCACTGGAGATGTTGAAGTTTTATAGTTCGACCAGTTGTTGGTTTTTAGGGCTCCAAGTACCCGTAACGACTGCTATAAGAATTAAAAGAATGGGAAAGGACTACCACCTATCATTTTGAACACTGTGACAGCTTACAATTAATATGCTTACTATTTTCTCTTGTTATTAGTATGTACTATTTACTTCGTATATCTATTTATGTGCTATAGTTGTATATTATTTTACTTTATTTGAACTTCTGTCATATGTTTCTTTCTTTTGTTTTTTTTTAATACACCTTGTTTCTAGTTTACTTGCTAACTACACCAAATCTTTTACTTTATTACACTACTGTCCATCCCAAGGTTGCCTGGAAGAAAGCGCTAAAAACTGTATGCATGCTAACTACAAGTTTTTCTGTAATCTATTGGTGTACAATAAAGAATTATCTCTCTATCTATCTATAGTTATTTGTATAGCAACTGGAACCAATGAAGCCTTAACATGCTTTCACTTTTCAACAAATTGAGACAAGGAGGGAGGGGTTTTAATGAGTTAAGAAAAGGCACTCATTCTTAGACAGACCCGCCTAGTATTGCAATAATTATCTATAGTATGATTAGTATGTTTTTTAGCTCATCATATTTTAATATTTTTCAATTCTTGTCGTAGTTCTTATAAAAACAACGCGGTTAGACATAAGTATAATGGTTTTATATTTTACAATCAGGTGAGATCCTCTCGGTGGGTAGCGTGGGTTTGGCAGTCAGTCAGTCTATGGCGCTGACCATGATGTTACAGATGGCAGCGCGGTTCACAGCTGACTTCTTAGGACAAATGACAGCTGTCGAGAGGGTTCTCGAATACACTAAGCTGCCTATCGAGGAGAACATGGAAGTAGGACGTGAGTATAAAATAAGATGCAATTAAAATTGACACCATAGTGTATAGACAGTCTATAAATCACAGAAATATATTTCTGTGCAATAAATATTGCACAGAAAAATAAAAATTGTACATCAATATTCTGACAATATTATCGATATATAATATCAATATGTCAATATACTAACTTTTAAACTTTCGCGTCCCATGATATACTATAATGTTTATGGGCGCGATCATGGTATAGGTACATGAACATAGGTACATGGTATAGGAACATGGTACCGGCCGCGGTCACAGGCTGACTGGCTCAGTGGTGCACGCCTGCCGTCTTCGAGTCCGTGAAGTAGTAGGTTCTTCATCTATTCGCACATTCTCGATATATTTAATATTTTCGTTTCGCCATGTACCGTCACATACTACACTTACAGTGTCCCCATTCTTTAAGCAAACTGTCTGGTGTTTATCCGACTGCACAGAAAACCGAGGTTGTATATTTTGAATCCCGATAATTTAAACCAATCTTCCCGATTGAAACTGTCCCTATACCATGATCGCGTTAATTCCCATAAACATTATTGAATAATATGTCGATATTATATTGATTAGACCTCTAAAATCCGATCCTGTATATCCATATGCGCCTATACATCGCAGTTTTCGTAATCATGTTGTCGCCAAACAGCATGTGTTGTGGCTGTGTTAACTGGGCTGCATTCCAATGGCTGAGTGATAGAGCTATAAACCTTAAATATCACCATCCCTCTCCCTCTGGATCACACATCATGATAGGCCCACAGAAATCAATATATTGAATAAAAAACTGTGATGAGGGAAAATCTATAAAAATAAATATATTTTCAGCTTCTGTTCCACCCAAACAATGGCCGTCTGAAGGAAACTTGCGCTTCACAAATGTTTCGTTACAATATGCTGCTGAAGACCCGCCAGTACTGAAAAACTTGAATTTCGAAATTACAAGCGGCTCAAAGGTATAGTAAATGTGCAGTCAGTAAAGTAGATAAGCATATGCAGACCTTCTCAAATAAAGATATATGTAAAAGTGTCTACTTATCTATTTTACCGACTGTATCTATCTCAATATGAGAACGAATTACAGTGTGATTTTAGATTGAACGAGATAGAACAATAGAGTGTCAGTCATCATTTTCTTAGCTATTTCCCAGTTGTGAGCAAAGTTTACACTTTGGAGCTAGAGGCCCGCATATTGTTTTTGATTAGTATCCGGGAACGACTGCTGTCTGACCTACCAAACCCAAGAGGAAAAACCGCGCCAGAGTCTCGTCCCGAGGTTGGCCTAACAGAGAGAACTTTAACATCTTCAAATCGAACAGAAATTACACCTAGTTAATTAGTAAGATCACAAACGAACACACCTATACTCCATTTGGTTAGGTATTTAACTAAAACTAAATAATCTCTGACTAAATAGTAGTTCAATTTTGCTTTTTAATCTTTAACATAACTTTCTAAAATGAAAATTATTAATAAACTGATTTTTTAAATAAAACCTATAAAAAACACATCAAGGTTGTTTACGTTTTGTTAGTTGAGTACCTAACCCACCTAACCGAATAGAGTATAATTCATTTGATCAAATGTTGCCATACATGTATTACAGGTGGGTGTAGTTGGTAGAACTGGAGCGGGCAAGTCGTCATTGATAGCAGCCTTGTTCCGACTGTCCATCATCGACGGCAGCATTGAAATCGACGGGGTCGATACTAAAGGCATTGCTAAAAAGGTAATTTATTACAATTTAATTTTCTTAAATTAAAAATTGACAAGCTTTAAAAAACTATTGATCTTTCATCTGATTTACCTACCATGTTCTTAGATACACTCACGACTTCCTCTGTCTGAACTAACATCTTTTAATGTTTGCTTCTATTATGCTATTGTACTATCTCATTTAAAGCAGCCTCAGCATGTCCCACATCGACAAAATTGCCTTATCTCTTTAATCAATGCAATCGCTAGAAAAGATGTCATGGGACGAAAACGTCACGATGTTGAATTATCAATTTCATTGGTCGAAGAGAAGCGAAGAGATTTGTCAACGCCGCCGCTATGCTAAGGCTGCAGTTCTTGAATGTGGAAATTGAAATGTCCTCTTGGACTCATACACAGCAAATATTAACGCCAACTTTGATTATTTCTAGGAACTAAGATCAAAGATATCAATCATCCCGCAAGAGCCAGTTTTGTTCTCAGCTACATTGCGATATAATTTGGATCCGTTTGATAACTACAGTGACGATGAAATTTGGCGAGCGTTGGAACAGGTACTAAAGATTTTATTTTTCTTTATTTATTCTCTGCAGCACGTTTTTTTTTTCATTTTCTAAATCTAAATTGAGTAAGAAATCCAGCGATAGAAAAATTTCCCAGACTTATCTTTCTCATGTATCTTTTTTTTTAAATTTGTCACTCAAAATTTTCAATTTACCCTAGAAAGTAATACCTATCTACAAAAACCTAAACCATGATATAATTATAGTAAATCAATCAAGAACGGCGTGTATATAATCCAAAGCCATTCTTGATTGCCAGTTATAATAAACGTGCGGTCAAAAAGTTAAATATATAGTTTCAGATGCTCTTCCTACGGTTATTTTACGTGACTAACTTAAATTTATGTATGTTAGGTTGAACTTAGAGACGCGGTTCCTGCGCTGGACTTCAAGGTTTCCGAGGGAGGCAGCAACTTCTCGATGGGACAGCGGCAACTGGTGTGTCTGGCCAGAGCCATACTCCGCTCCAATACAATTCTCATCATGGATGAAGCTACAGCTAATGTAGACCCTCAGTAAGTTTCGTAACACACTTCTTTACGACTTCAAATAGTGAAGTTTCATGGATTGTATTGTATTAATATATATAGATACTAGTGGCACCGGTACTGATGGCATGGTGGTAGTGAACTCGACTGCTACGCAGGGGTGCGGGTTCGATTCCCGTTCAGTGCAAATGTTTTTATGTATGTGTCAATTTGCATTCGTCTGGGTACGAAAAAGTATCTAAGTATGTTTATCCGCATTCTAGATTCCATAACACAAGCTAGTTAAGCTATGCGTACCATGAATTTATATAGCGTTGTGTAGAATCGTGGAATATTTATTTATCTATTTATTTATTATATTATAGATATAATATATGCATTGGGTTATAAAATATATACAAAACTATGCTAACTATACAATATTTACAAAAATGAAATGAAATAGCAGGAGAGACTGTAACTTTAGGCATTGATAAATTCACCCATCAAACTCTACTGGTACCGTGTTCAAAAGTTTGGGGCACTACCACGCTCAATAGCGATGCCAATTTTTTAAGCAAGGTAAATGCCAGCCCTGTGGTCACGGGATACGCCGATTAGTCGCTTCGCTATTACTTTGAATAACGCACACGCGCTTGGACCCCACGAACCCAACGTTTCGACTCCAAACGGCTCAAAAATATAATAACCAAATAAATTGGAGTATTTGCGCTGCTTGAAAGTCTCCGCTAATGTAGCAGCAGAGTATGCACATCAGCAAATCAAATCAATCAACTTGCAAACAATGTATTAATTAATACTTGAGAACCAATTTTATTATACTAATATTATGTTACAGGACGGACGCACTGATTCAGAGGACCATTCGTCGTCAATTTGCATCTTGTACAGTATTGACCATTGCTCATCGGTTGAACACGATCATGGACTCAGACCGGGTGCTGGTCATGGACAAGGGCGAGGCGGTTGAGTTCGATCACCCACACACTTTGCTATCGAACCCTACAAGTAAATTCAACTTTATGGTCAAAGAAACCGGAGAGAAGATGACTAGAGTCCTAAAAGAAATTGCAAAAAATAAATTTGAAAGTGATAATAAAGTGGCTTAATAACAGTGTATGAAGTATTGAATAGATTAATTTGTATGTAAAATAAATAGATATAATATTAATAAAGTTAATACTGAGATAGTTTTTGTATCTTAGGGTATTATTTGAAATATAATGAGTTACCACAATGTTGTGTTCCTATTGGTCTTAGTCATTCCTAATTTTATTATGATGACGATATATAATTATCCTCGCTGGCACAGTCGGGTGAAAACGAAAGATATTAAAATACATTAACTAGGTAACTAATGTGATTATAAGTCTCCTCATTTTGCTGTTTTCGGTCCCTTGCTATGTAAAACCCTTCCAATAAGTAATCGAACTATTTTGTCGGGATCAACTAAATTAATTGGCTTAGCCTCTGATTGTCGACCAAATTAAAAACCTCTATGAACATCTCATTACTAATTCTAAGTTTGTGTCGATCAGAAAATAATGGATAGATTAAGAAATGAGCATATTGAATTGTCCCTTCCAAGTCGAATTCATCTTTATTATATTGGCAATAATACTATTATTATAGCAGATTGAATAAATGGTATAACACTTTGTACTTTAATGCGTAATAGTGGTATTAAAGAAAATTTTTAGAATCTGGATTTTGTTAGGAATTGAACACCGGATGTCCGTTATAGTCATAAAAATTGTTTGTTATTGTTGATTTCTGGGGAGTTATTATTCATTTTAAATAAAACAGGGTCAATACGTAAAATATTCAATCAATACGTAAGTTATTAGATATTATAGAAAAAAAAAGAATACAGCAATTTAACAAAAATATTACTTTAATTTCATTCAAGCTTCCCGTAGCGCAACCTAGTATCTGTTGGCGAAATATGTATAAGTAAAATCAGGATTAATGATAAATTATTAATCTTTCTTTGGGAAAGCCGTTACGATACCATTGTACTATATAGGACAACACGTGCAGGGCTTGGATATCACCCTCACTCTGTGCAGAATATACCAGCAAGAACCAAGTGGTTTGGAGACTCTTTTCTTTGTTGCACCACCAAGACCTGGAATTCATTACCAGCACACGTGTTTCCTTCATCCTACAGTCCCGGGTCCTTTAAGCGGGGCGTGAAAAAGCATCTGATGAGGCCGCCAAGCTGAGTGCCACCATTGTAACATCACTTAGTGTCTGTAATGGTGACCCTCTTTCCTGAGACTTTGCCTTTAGCTTACCATCAGGCGAGGTGAAGTCACATTGGCATGTCCTAGATAAGAAAAAAACCAGCTGCTTCATAATGGCGAGGAAGACTCATTCTCACGTTCTTGTTCTATTGTTTTACCGCTTTTCTTTCGTTAATCTACAGATTTTTCTACTCTTTCATAGATCGTAGAAAAACGTTTCTGGGGTCTTTAGGGTGACAGGTGGCCGTTCTGAAACTCCCATATCTGCGATTAGAATATCAGCCCGCCCTTGAACTACTCTCCATTGTGCCCTCTGCTAGTCAGATGGACAAATGAATAGCCTCCGCGCAGCCCTCTTCAGGGTCACTCTCGTCTCGGCCAGAATTAGCCGCATAGGACATCATCTCACTTGCGAGTGAGAGGCACTGTCATCTTCGTTGCCCTGGCTGCACTTCATGGAGGTGTACCCTTGGCAATGAAGCATGGATCCATGGTCTTCGGCTACCTGCGCGCGCATTATTCTATCTTTTAAACGAAACGTCAAGTGCCTTTAATTTGTCACACATTGTCAAGAGTAATGTCATAAATTCTTCAAACACTAACAAATAAAGTAAACACGATCCGATGGATTCCACCTAAACATCACAATGACGCGCAAAGAATATACTGGTTATTGTGCAACTCAAGAAGCAAGTCATAATCCTACTAGTAACGAATCATGTTATAACTGTACGGCTACTAAAATTGATTTTCCTAAATGTGCTATGCTTCTAACATTTTTTTTTCTCTTGATAATCGTCTACCTTTCTTGGGCGCTATACCATTGCCGCCACTGCTGCCGTAGAACCTGCTAAGTTGAACCTTGGTGAGCTAAAACAGTTTTTGTAACTTGTTAATAGGTAGGTAAACATCTTAAGGTTGCCCTACATAAAACGTTGTCCATTAACTATACTGCATTATTGCATTACTGCAGTATTAATTAGTATAGATATATATACGCACTTGGTCTCGAGAGTTCTCGGCGTGCGATGGAGGTAGAACGACGGTATTTCCGTCCAAGTGATCAGTCTGACAGGGGAAGTACCTCCGCCCTATAGAATACCGCGGCCATAATAACCTTGTGTTGGGTTCGCGGAGGTGAGTTTCGTAGCCAGAGCTCATCGGAGAGTTTTTGTGCTATCATTTGAAAGACCAAAAGCTTGTCCTTCTTTGTATTTTTCACTGACGATACAGAAACTCTCTGTGCTTACAGGGTTGGCAGTGCGAGTGTGACTCTCTTGGTGTTGTACACATCCATAGGCCACGGTAACCACTTTCCATCAGGTGGGCCGTGTACAATCGCGGTAGCCTAGTGGTATGGGTAATGGACTGCTGAGACGAGGTCTTGGGTTCGATCCCAGGTTTTACCATTGCACACACAAATGACTTTTCGATACTTTTCGAAGTTATATGTGTATTTATCGCAGGTTAATAAGTGCCCGGTTAATGGTAATAGGCTCGCCAAATATTACATTGGGATCTAAAAATAAACTGGCGAAATGGGTGCTAGCACCTCTGCCTACCTCTTCGGGGATATAGGCGTGAGTTTATGTATGTATGTAGTTGGAAGACCACAAGCTTGTCCTGCTTTGTATTTTTCACTGACGGCACAGAAACTCTCTGTGCTAACAGGACTGGCAGTGCGAGTGTGACCACCCTGGTGTTGCACACGTACATAGACCACGGTGACCACTTTCCATCAGGTGGGCCATGTGCGTGTCTGCCACCTAAGTAGTATAAAAAATAAAAAAAGACTAGGAATACAGGATTTCTCAGTGCGACGTAGTAAGCACTACAAAAAAATACTTTTAAATAGGTTGTTGACTTATATCCTCATGAGGATAACCTGTGCTCAGACACAGGGCAGACTCTGGTCCGTTGTTTAGCAGTTTACTACTCTACTGGTTTGCTTCTTTCAATGCTCATTCATTAAGTACTTTTTTTTTATACCACTTGGTTGGCAGACAAGCACACGACCCACCTGATGGGAAGCGGTTACCGTGGCCTATGGACGTGTGCAACACCAGGGTGGTCACACTCGCGCTGCCGACTATGACAAAACCTTCTGATGCCCCTCTTGAAGAAGTACTTAACAGTATTACTTATTTAATCAATTATATATTTACAACCATCACACTACCTATCCTATTTTGTATCCTTTTACCTGTCCATAATTTGTTCTTTTTCAGCACAACAATGTTTTCACGTAAATTGTAAACGTATTTGGCACCCACAAAAACTTTTCTAAAAAAATAAAACATACATCTTTTTCAGCATACAACAAAGGAATGAAAACTAAACGCTCATCAGTGTCATCCATCTTATCACGTTACTGGTACGTGAATGAGCTGTGAAGTCATTTGTATATAATGTAAAGCGCGTTGTTATCACATAGATTTGGGTCCAAATCTCCTCTCCTGCCAGTTGGTACAACTGGTGATTGACAAACCATGATCGGCTCTTATGCAGGGTTTCCTTTCATATGACAGTAAAAGCTAAAATAAGCCACACTATATAAGGTAAGAGTGGAAGACCGAACCCTACACTCATTAGATTAATCCGGGATTGGCAGTAGATCTAAGAACAGTAGCACTCATTGATACGTAATTCACATAGGTCATTTCACAGAGTAATTTTTTCATGGGTCTGTATTTTTACATTCATCCGTTATAATATCCGTAACATTATTGTTAATTTAGGTTTAAGTTCGCGCAATTCCGCTGTGCACGCAGTGCTTTTCTATAAATATTGTGGCACTTAGCTTTTTCTAAATTGCATGTAATTGTTAGTGTAATGGTGTACTCAATGTTGAAAGCCTAATAAATAAATAAATATTATAAATACTAAAGTAACTCTGTCTGTCTGTATGTTACACTCTCATACCTAAACCACTGAACTGATTTTGATGGTATTTGGTATAAGGGTAGATTAGATCTTGAGAAAGGACATAGGCTATGTTTTATCGCGATAACACACATCCACGAAGGCGGAGCGCAGGCAATAGCTAGTACTATGTAAATTTAATACCGAAGGCAGCTTTGGTAAAACCGCAAGTGGGTCGTATGCCTTATTCGTACAAATTGTCTTTTCGTGTCTCGGGTTATGCTTGCATTTCAATTTTTACAGTAAACAATACACGTCCACAATTCTGCTTATAAGTAACTAAGTAAGTATATAAGTAAGTAAGCTGCTGCCCGTGGTTCCACCCGCGTGGATGGCGGGTATCGCTTAGTGTTGAGTCAACGCTATTGAGCATAAAAAAAGTCTAAAATAAAAGTAGCCTACATTAACTACCTGCCAATAAAAGTCCCGTCAAAATCGGTTCATCCATTTCAGAGATTAGCCGGAACAAACAGACAGACAGACATTAATTGTAAAAAATGTTATTTTGGTGTATCGTATTATATTCATATGCATGTAGTAAAAACACTTATTTCAATATTACAAACAGGGACTCCCATTTTTTTATTTATATGTATAGATTAGAAAAAAAGATACTTATATTTTTATTATCATATTATTAATTTGCCCGCGGCTTCGCTCGCGTTAGGTAGTATTATTATTAATTAGGTATAGTTTATGCGGCTTTACTTTTGTTTAGCATATGTAAAAAATTAGGGCCTACAAAATTTCTTTGTACACAATATTCTTAACTAATCTGTCATTAGGCGCTAAAACAATCAAGCTATTGGGTGAACTTACTCGTGAGCAAGCAACATAAAAGTGTCCATAAGAGAAACAATGTTCTCTCATGTCAATACCCGCAAATTAGTGAATTTGCTTGAGATTTGTTTATTGTCATGGCAAAGCAGACTTTTAGAGAAACTGTAATCGTTTAAATTCGAACGGGATATCATTAGGTATTAATGGGATTCGTGGTATAAATACAGTTTCCTCTTTCGCACGCCCAGTGCGATGTAACTCTTTCGCTTACAGTCTCGTACCGTTATAAAGTTTTCGTGGTTTTAAATTTCGCAACAACATAATTGGAACACCCACAGGCAGAATAAGCTTATGCTAAGGCAAACCTCTAGATGGCGCTAGCATACAGAAATTCGTAAATTTTAAACTGAAAAGTGACTAATCCATAGCCTGCATCTCAAAATCCTTTCTTATGCTTAATGCCTACATCAGATGCCTACGTAGCTTTATGCATGCAAAGTCTCAGCCCGATCGGTTTAAAATTGACAAAGTTTTTTACAAACTTTTATCCCCTATTTTATCATCTTGGGGATAGAATTAATTAAAATTATTTCTTAGCGGATGCCTGCGTTATAACATCTACCTGCATGCCAAATTTCAGCCCAATCCAAAAGCCCAGTGCAGTGGTTTGGGCTGTGCGTTGATAGATCACTATGACAGTCAGTCATACACCTTTGAGTTATAAATATTTAGAAGATAATGTTGTAGAAAAAAGTATTTTATATTGAGCTGTCACATAGCTTATGTTCAAAATAAATGTAGACTGATAATGAACCTGTAATTTAGTTTCATTGGTCAGAGATAGTCTGTGTCCAAACGTCCAAATCCAATGCCAAAATGTGAATTGTCAATTGAATGTAGTCGTCTAATTATTACAAAATTATCCAAAAGTACGTAAAATAGATATCAAATCAATGGTGGCATTGTTTTATTTATTAATATGCAATTTAAAAAATGAAAATAATGGGCCTTTGTTTTTGCTCTATCGCCACTAGTTTGAGAGGCATGTCAACTTCCCTAAAGCAGCACAAGTCACAAGCAGTGTTGGTAGCTTTCTCTTTTGTGATTATCTACCTATCCTACAAATTATTCCGCTGTTACCATCCCCGAAGGCGTTTGGCGTGCGTATTCAGCCCTCCATTTTAATACCATTCTAATACCTAATCTGCAAGCTTAATGGAACAGTAAGTAACGCGCAATGTCTTTCAGCTTTTTCATCGTTTTATTCGTTTATTCGTCTACTTCCACGGAAGCTTCATTAGGAGTTTAGCACCTTCAATAATCACATTACCTTTACATGACCCTTACCATATTTTTTTATCCCTCGTAATTTTAGGTAAGCCTATTACGGTCATCTGGATAACTGGACACGAAAATTAAAGGAAAATTAAGAGATGGAAAAATTAGGAGTGCATTGAAAGGGAAATTAAAAACGGGTTGTCGTTTTACGTATACCTGTAACTCATATTATTTATCTTGTGCTTGAGTCAACTTAAGGATTAAAAATAAAATTCAATTTCTTATGGTCTTACTTTTCATTCGCATAACATAAACTTTAACAACATAATTGTACTTTACTGTACTAATATAAACTTCCGCAGTTTTTTCTATTCGTTTTGTAATTATAACTTATATTTATCTTGCATTTTCTTGCAGATTACTCCGGAAATAAGAGTCTTTGGCCACTTGGAATAGCGCGGCACTATTTTTCTCACCGGTTTCACGCACCATAGATGAAAAATGGCTACTGGGGTCAGAAAGGAGCACGTATGGGTGATCAAATTCTGCAACCTCCCCGCTGCTCATGACGAGAACCCGATCTGAATCCATTATTGTGTTGAGACGGTGAGCTATCGTTAAAACAGTGCACGATGCGAACTGACGTCTAATAGTCTCTTGGATGAAGTTATCAGTCCTGCAACAAAAAGGGACTGTAAGTAAAATGTCTTCACGCAAACTATTTAAGAAGTTTACAATAATCAGAATACTTACTGAGGATCAACGTTTGCCGTAGCTTCGTCCATAATTAGAATTTGGTTGGATCGCAATACTGCACGCGCCAAGCACATTAGTTGTCGTTGACCTACCGAAAAATTAGAACCTCCTTCTGTAACTTTAAAGTCTAGTGATGGAATGGCTGACTTCAAATCCACCTGAAAATAAAACCTAACTTTGAGTAAACTAGTCTAGTGGAATACAATTGCCTTTTATTCTGTGACCTGACCTGTTCTAGTGCTCTCCAGATGTCGTCGTCACTATAGATATCAAATGGATCTAAATTGTATCGGATTGTCGCAGAAAATAAAATTGGCTCTTGTGGAATAATTGATATTTTCGACCGTAGACTCTGTAAATAAGCATTACTTAGTTAGCAATAGTTATTCTTCATAATACCGCATAAGTACGCCGTACGGGAAGTATCCTACCTGTCGCGAAAGCAATGAAGTGTCGAGTCCGTCAATAGAGATTAATCCCTCGATATAAGCAAATCTAAATAACGCTGATATGAGTGAAGATTTGCCTGCACCTGTACGCCCGACGATACCGACCTGTTTATTTATAAAATTGATATCAATGTTTACGTTAGTGAAAAATTAAGTATTTTATTTCCATTAAATATATTACCTTCCATCCGTTTTCAATTACAATGTTTAAATTCTTGAGGACAGGGTCTTCAGTTGGCGCATATCTAAGCGATACTTTTTGGAAGACGATCTTTCCCTCTGATGGCCAGTTTGGTGGGATTGGCATCGCTGCATAAACAGAGCAACAAACAACATACAATACAATCAAATTAGACCATTTTTTTTTTCAACATATTATTCAGTTTAAGAACATCAATATATTACGATCATGTCAAGAAATAATATATAAATATTACATACAATAAAACTAAAATAACTATAATACAACTTATAGCTAATAACAATTAAAATGCGTCGTGGAATTCCTCCGCATCGCATGCCTCTTGTGGTAGCGTTCCCAGAAGACTGGCAGCATTGCTACGTATGGCAATCTCTCTGAATTTAAATTCTCTGACCTAAAAAGAGGCCAGACTTCTGGTCACGAGAAGCGTCGACCATACGCTTCGCAATATCACGAAAGAGATTGCGCGCTCAAACCCCATGATCCCAAAGTCTCGACTCCAAACGGCATAAATTCATAATCTCCGATGAGATTGGAGTATTTGCGCCGCTTGAGAGCCTCTGCAGAAGCAGCAGCAGCACCAGCACAGCCAGCCGTGCTAGTTATATGGGTAGGAGCAATGATATCAACGCATGTGGCGTTCCACACCAGAATCCTACCCATCTCCCATGGCATTAATTAACGACATGCCATCGTCACGCGCCAAACCGTTTGGTTCAAGCACAGCTGGCACATCGGCGGTGACAAGAGCACGGCGGATTATGTCGTTGAGGCTGGCATGCAGTGGAATTCACCCAGCGCTCCTGCAGTTTGACAGGCCATGGTGTCCGAGTCTGTCAACGGCTTCTCCACAACGGCATTGATGCGGAGAAACACACGGCGTACCTAAACGGAGACAAGTTGCGATGCGTAAGGTAGTGTCATCTAACATAATCCCTACGTTAGACGACGGAAGAGCTTGTAGCCAAAGACCCGATTCCCACACTCCAACCGCCAGTAAACGGGCACGCTCAGCAGCATTGAAACATATATTTAGTATTTTTTTTCCAACTAAGCTGCAGAGCGACCCGTGATACGTTCCTTGGGAGATCGGTGTTTGTACATGCAATTTTCCAAGCGTTCACTGCATCAGTCTTACACAATACTTCAGAATTAACTAGTGTAGGTGCAAGTAAGGTAAGCAAGGTAAAGGAGGTAGGACACGGCGGTATATCCGCCCGATTGAGCAGTCCGACTGGGGAAGTACCTCCGCCCTACAGAATACCGCGGTTATAATAACTTCGTGTTGTGTTCCCAGCGGTGAGTAGGGTAGCCAGAGCTCACTGGAGAATTTGTGCCGTCAGTGGGAAGACTAAAGGCTTGTCCTGATTTGTCTTCTACTGACGGCACAGAAACTCTGTACTTACAGGGTTAGCAGCGCGACTGTGACTCCTCTGGTGTTACAGACGTCCATAGGCCACGGTAACTACTTTCCATCAGGTGGGCAGTGTGCTTGTCTGCCAACTAAGTGGTATAAAAAAAAATAAAAAAAAAGGATTTTCCTAGTTAATTCTTCCGTACTGTGGACTGAAGACAGGAACGCTGGTAAGCTGACTGAAATTTTGCGAATACCGAGCCCACCCAAGAATCGGTAGAGTCGCTTGTAGTAGCTCGGTCATCCAAGGCCACATTTAAAATTTAGGTGAGGGTATTTTCTATAATTTTGTCCATTTTTTTCAAAACTGTTACGTTTAAAAATGGTGTTGATCGTAGGGCATGCGTGGATTTTGGAACGAATAGGCAATACCGAATAATAGTGAAAGCCGAGTTTATATTAATTTTGTGTAGGCGATCCAAAATATCACTAAAATTTTGAATTACGATTACTGACCATTATTTATATTTAACTTATAGATTTAAAATAATGCCCTTGATATGACTATGTGTGTAAAAGTAAGTTCACTATGTGCTCGCGTCTGTAGGGTATACCTTCAAAGGATGTTTATATTAAAAAGAAAAATATTTCAATGGCAATTTCGGTCATTATCCAAGTAGGTATTAAACTTTCAAGTAGATATTTATTATTTAAGGATTGATTATAATACCACAGTCTAACGACTCATACTATTACTCATTATACTGTGATAATACCTTTTTTTAACGTGTGTAAAATCCCCACGGATACCTCCCCACCGGAACTGGTGGAAGAGGTTATGTCGGACTCGAACCGACTAAAACCCACGCCGCCTGTGAGTCGTTTTGGTTGCCAAAGGTGAGATTGACAGGCATATCCCTCGCACCCTGGCCGACCCAGGGCCATCTCTCACGATCTGGCCCAACTCGACCCCGGCAACGGGGAGTCGCGCTAGGCGCGCCGCCGCCGCGGCCTGCTTCTGCCAGGGTGACAGGCGGCTCCACCAGTCACCCCCAGGCCTGCGCTCATGGGGGGCGGAGGTCGTTCATCGACCTACTGCGATTATACTAAACATCATATCAATTCCCGCAAATTATATTTTAAGTATATTGAAGCGATTGTAAATTTTGTTTTACTGAGTTATGTGTCGTAGGGCGTTCCTTTTTAAAAAATTACGATACTCACGTCCCTCAAAGAGATTTTCTTCGGTATCAATTTTGGTATATTCAAGAATACGCTCTACACTAGTAAGTTGTGCCAGGAAATCGACGAGCATCCTAGCGCCGTGTTGTAACATCAATGTTAGAGTATTACTTTGTGTAACTGCGAGACCCACGCTGCCCACAGATATGAGATCACCTAAAACCAAGCATTCAGCTATAGTAATTACAGGGAATATTTGAAATAAGCATTATGTATACTTTTTTAATGTGGAAATGAGGGAGTTTATAAAAGTATTTTCTTCTTGATACCAATATATTACAAAACTCTGTGACTTATAAAACCCGATTGGTTTAATTTCTACATTAGGTAGGTATAAATAAATGTTTGAACATACCGAAGTCAATAAAAAGGAAGACGAAGATAACGCACGTGAGGTAAACTAAACAAAGGGTATCCAACCAGAAACCAAATGTGGAACCACCAGCTAAGAAACCGTTCCATGCAGCATTATGTAAGTCCTGAAACAAGAGAACGAACTACATATCGAAAAGTTCACAGTAATTCAGAAGCACGGAACACGGAATAATAACGCATTCTGAACACGTGTCGGGATATGGCTTGATGGCACAGATGGCACTGTAGTTTTCGTGATCATCTGGTTATTGCCATCCATGAAAAATACGTTCAAATTATTTTATATTATCTATTTTATGATTCTGTTAATTTATTAGTTTAATAATTAGTGGAATTGTTTCTTTTTTATTGCCTTTCATTGCAATTACATATTTTGTGTTTAGGTTTTCATAATTCATTTACTTTCACTCGAAAATATATATCGTGTTAACTCATGTATATTAATCATACCATCTAATTATGGTCTCTCCTTTGTGCCATCTTAGTCTACAGCAGCGTAACCTAAAATGTAGCCCACATTTGCTTCAGTACAATACTATCCCGACGCAGCAACGCCTCCTGTAAGGTAAGAAGAAAGGCGTTGCTGCTTCTGTTCACTGGTAATACGAAATTTTCTAGGTAAGCATCCCTTTCTAGCTCACTATTCCAGTCAAAGACTTTGGGGGATATCCTTAACAAGTATCGATTTTAAACTTAATCAGAAAAATTCATTACGCGTACCTGATATGCATCAAACTGATTGATGAGTCTATTTTGAGCACCAGCCGATCTAATTGTAGAAATACCACTTAGAGATGAAGTCACCATACTAAATACGGGACTCTTGGCTAAAAGAAAATAGTACAAGATGATTATTGTAAATTGGAATACGTGTCAGTTTTAGCTTTAGTATAACCCAATCCGCCATAATTTTAACTAACATTTGATAAACGTTTAATTAAAAGTTCTAACCGTGTTTAGATAACTGATTAATGTTGCATTTATATTTCTTAAAAAATACATAATAGTTCTGTTTTTAATATAGCAAAATGTACGTATACAAAACCTTTTAAATAGATGTATGAAATAAATAATCTTTGTAATATTTATAATATTAGGTAATCAAAAATCTTGTGCTATTTCGTTATTAAGTCAATAATACAAAATGACAGCTAGAGAATTAGTGTAAAACCAGTAATGTAAAGAAGGTTGCTTACATGTTCCTTCCAATCTCTTGATACCTTGGGCTGCCTTCAAATACATTCGAACCACAAAGAAGAATAGTATGAGTAGGACAGCTGACGGTACAAGGGTCCAGTACAAAGCAATCGCATTCAAAACCAAAATTGCGATTAATGTTCCGTAGATTTGTACCACATCCAATAGAGTTCTTGGTAATATCTCGTCAAGTGCACCCATGTCCTTAGTGAAGCGATTCAAAATACGACCTACAGAGAAAAACAACGATAGTTAAGTTAAATTACAAGTTCAAGAACAGTTCTAAGTATGTAAAATACTTATAAATTATATTATGCGTACGCAAAAAAAAATGTTAGTTAAAAATAACATCTACCTGCAGAACTGGTATCGAAGAATCGCATGATTCCTCTCAACATAACACTAAACATGTTATTGTGTAGATTGCGAGAAGCTGAGACGCAGAGCTGTGTGACAGGGATCACACGGTAATTAGCCAAAATCAAAACAGCGGCGACCAAACTTCCATGAATTATTAGATATTGGGCGATCGTAAATTGGCCCACCTGAGTATCCATAGAGGTATCTGCAATAAAATTATTTGATAATAGCATTAGAAGCCTACTGTAAAACAAATGTATCTCCTGCAGTTGCATCACTTTCACATACTATGTTTTCCAATTACATAGTGTAAATCAGACCGAAGAAGAAGTGTTTTGATCCAGTAAACCGAGTAAGTTGTTATTTCCAAAGACAAAGATAATAAAACAATTACATAAAAAGTTTTTTGCATTGTACTTATACTTTATACATTGATACATATACTTAACAATAGATCAATGATATTTTAGATAAAGTTTTCGGTTATGATAATATTTGGCGTAATGGGTAAGATGTTTTTCACTTAAGGAGTTTGTTTTAAAAAGGTTGTAGTTAAAAATTTCGTACTCACCTAATTCTTCTCCTTCTGGCAATCTTCCTTCGAATATCGCCATTTGATTAGTCCTTTAAAAAGTACCAGTAATGTATTAATTGAATTATCACTATAAAAAAATATATAAGAACTGTCGACTCGCATCTTGTTTTTTCTCTTAAGTACCTAGGTATGTGGTAATGTATTGTATCAAAAATGATTGATATTCTTGGACAGGAAATTAACATTAGATTTTGGGTATTAAAAACACACTTTTGTTTTAGGACTAGTTGTTTTTTTTCAAGACTTCACTTGATCTTTTTGAATGTATCATTTGCATCATAGCTGTATGGAACAATTACGATACGATCCGAAATTGGAGCGCTAAACGGCATGCCTCAAAAAATCATTAAAATTGATAAAACTCATTTTATAGATTAAAAATGTACAACGTGTGGTTTTAATTGGAACGTTGTCAACTCCATAAAGCATGGTGTCTTATATAACCTTGTCTTCCGACTTGGTCTTATCGAACTTAATGAGAATCGTATATTGTATTATCTCTGCATTCAATTCTCTCTTTATTGCTCATATTTTTAAACTGACAACTTAGCAAAAATGCAAAGCTATACATAGTTATGGCGTTTATCTTATCTTTTCTTTCTTTGACTCAGAGATAGATTAAAGACTGGAATTACAATCCCAGAAATAGGTCTCGTAAGCCGCGGGTACGGGTGGATACTGCTATCCGGTCTCTGAAGTAACGGCCTCAGATGAGACAGTGATTAATGCAAAGATGATGATGACTATTGGTTAGTAGGGCAGGATGAAAAAATATTTCCCATAACACTACTGGTAGTGTAACTTGGTCGGATGCAATGGGTGAAAAGAGATTTTTTCTGTAGTCGTAGTCCAACCGATCCAATCGGTCCCCCGTGGTACCTACCATGCAAAATTTTTCATACCCGTGGTACAACCTGTTGGACATAGCAATTAGACCACGGGTCGCGAACCTTTTTTTCAATGCCTTTTGAGACATTCTGACATGGCTAACTAGGTTTTAAAATTACGCAGCCAAAATGGCTTAATGAGTTTTTATATAAAATGTATACTCACCAGTAACTAACCCAATAGTCCACCCCAGCGCCACTCGCAGTTGCTAATACAACGATGAATAGAGTGTACAATAAGAACAGAACACTGCCTCCCGAACGGAAGTAAGCAGTAATAACCTCCCATTTCAAGTTGCCTGAAGCTCTTTCTTCATCTGCCATTTTCTGTGCTTCGAATTCGGGTAAATCTTCTCCACTCTCATTGACACTTGATTGAGCCCTCATAAGACGAGGTCGGCTTTCTTCACCCTGCAATGCAATAACAATGAATATTTCTTCTATTGAAAACCTGACAAACTATAGTAACAATGACAATCATTTAAACATTGTTTTTTTTATTAATATTTTTAAACAATCGATATCATTCAGCACTAGATTTGAACCTACAACATGATGTTGTTGACAGAACTCACCTTGGATCCCAAGCTGTCGGTGTCTTTGTCTTTACCTTCCTGTAGCGCGGAGAGAAACATGGCGAACTCTTTTCCTGTAGCAACTAACTCGTCATATGTGCCCATATTCTCTATGCGACCCTGGTAACATACACATAATAATGATTACGGTGATCAATCTCAATCTACTGATACTTCGTCTTTTACATTGACGGCACAGAAACTCTCTGTGCTTTGCTTACAGGGTTGGCAGCACAAGTGTGACGCCTTGGTTTTACACACATCCATAGGCCACGGTAAGCACTTTCCATCAGGTGGGCCGTATGCTTGACTACCACCTAAGTGGCAATAAAAAAAAAGATGCTCCTGACAATATTAAACACTTACAAGGCTAAGGGCTACATTATGGGTTTGCAAAGTTGTATGGGTATGGGTCTGTAATGTTTAAATTTTAAGAAGTCAGTATAAATATTCGCAACAGTGAGCTCTGTCACGAATTACTTAATAGTGATGGCAACTAAAAATAATATTTTAGTATTCTACGTTGGTATAACTTCGGGCAGTAGCTAGTAAATTTATATCAATTAAAATTCTAAGGTGTACTCTTCAAAACATTAAACGTTAATCTTTTGAACTGAATATTGTAATTCTACATACTTCGTTCAAAACTATGATGTAGTCAGCAGCTTTGAGAAAGTGAATCTGATGTGTGACGAGAATTCTTGTTTTGCCAAGGAGATATCCGTTGATGCAACCCTCAAACAGCTGACGGCCCACGTTTGCATCCACAGCTGAGAGAGGATCGTCTAGAAGGTACATGTCGGCCTGTAAAACAACAGCACATTATTATTTACAGGACCTCTATAGTGTAACGGCAGTATGTTCGAATATCAGAATACATACATACATATAATCACGCCTTTATCCCCGGAGGGTTGGGCAGAGGTGAATTAATACCCACATTTCACCAATCATTGAATTCGGTCCCACGTAATAGGGGGTGAGCCTATTGCCGTATTCCGGGTACTATTGTTGACTCGAGCCATGCATCTGAGGCTGAGTCTAGGCTGTATATATATGTCTGGTGTTAAACAGCCCTATCCCTTAGTCACCTTGTACGACACCGCATGGGAAGAGATGGGGTGGTCCAAATTCTACTCTGCCGGGAACCACACGGCTACACGGGTCCGAAACCCGCTCAGTATACATATTTTTATACATGAATATATATATTATATATATACCTAGAGTTATATATATTTATATATATTATAGTGGTCTGGATGTATTTTTGTATGTTTAGAAAAATATTATATGTATATTAAAAAAAAAACAAAGTAGCCTGCCATGACGTCAGCTTTCGTGAAAAATGTATTTATATGTATCCCAAGGAGTATGAAATATATACACCTATTAGCTGGTAGTAATAATAACAAGTAATTAACAGCTAAATTTACTAAATACCAATGTACTCGTATATCACCCATTAAAAAGTTAAATTTCGTCACATTTATCACCGACCTTAAACCCAGGTATTAAGGGATATGATGTTGTTTCCAGTTCATTTTCTTGTATGAATCATTAACACTGACTGAGGAAGATAGGATGCTGCGAAAGTAGCATACGATACTTGTAGTCATTAATAAGCTGAGTCTTGGAAACACTTTAATTAAACTTAACTAAGAATATTATCACGGGACTAATAAAGTTGTTATATGATTATTGCATGATACTAAAGCTTATAGTAAACTCTGCATAACATTTTATTTGCAGTTGCAGCTATATTTTTTACTTTGTTATAGTATTCTTGATACCCTTAGCTGTGCTCCCCTCTTAGTCGATACACCTGCTAAATAACGAACGAGGCTCAGAAATTGGCTTTCCTCTCAGTGTTGGAAAAGGTGTCCGGAAAAGCCGACATACCAATCTTTGGAAGCGTAAAAATTAGCAAGCCTTGGACGCAACTAGATTTCCTAGTTGCTTCCAAATGTGAGAAGAGAATATCGATGATGATTTCAGTTCCGTGTCATGGTCAAACTTTGCTATAACTCTTTGATTTTCATATCAAAATAAATAAAACGTCATATCGTTATCAAAATAGAACTTGTTAAACTTGTCCAAGTTGTTATCAAATAAAATGTGGACTATGTGAAGCCTGTTTATTCAAGCATAATATTTTAATGAGTGAGAGACTGGCATTGAATGCGCCTTTGAGTTTGAATGAATAATATACGTTTACACCTCTATCGCATATATAGCATATGTTTCAGTACATATTGATAGCACTAGTGTAGTTTTAGTCAAATGGAAATACAATAGTACTGTTATGATATAGCTATCAATTAAGGTTATATAGAAACGGTTACCTTATATCAATAAAATATTGTGTATTGGAATAAAATTAGTTCAATTGATTTTTAAAGTATCAAAATGATATAGCGCTCGCAGACAGTGCTGGAGAGTATCTATATGCATCCAACACCAGAGTCTCTTCTTTTGTGTCTTTTCATAAGAATCTATAACTCACAACTGTTATTTTAAATATGTATGTATAATATATTATAATACTTGCAGTATATATCGTAACTTTTAATTTCGTCGCAAATGAGAATTGACTCCCAAGACAAGTGAGTCAATTGAAATACGGAAGATTCAATTGAAGGGCTAAAAACAATACTACTTTAACCTACATCGGTAGTGTTGTTTTATAACACAGCACCAGGGGCCAAATAAAAAGTTACGGAGACATTTCATTAACAAACGAACGTACAATCACGTGAATGTGAAATAAAAATATTTCAGCGGCCATTTTGACCCCATTGCCGACTGCGGACCATGGGATGTCCGTACACTTTCAGCTTTATTATTGATGAAGAATCCAATTCCGTAAACTGGAATAATAAAATTCTCAATAACATTCAAATTCCGTTTAAATTTAAGGAAAATCGGGGATTGCAGATAGTGCCTGCGACTTTCCTGTATTTCATCCACTCATTATTGCACGATCAATTTTACATATAGAAAACGAGCACGGTTTGTGTAGAATAATATCACTTGAAAAAAAATCAGTGCATTCAGGCATATATGTAACAAACGTTACGGAATAATAAATGAAAAAGGCCTGCAGAAAATAGTTAATATCAGAGCAGTTATGAGTTCAATATTTGTGCAACAAAATATAAATCCATTTAGGTACCTCTCTGTAAACAGCCCGCGCCAAATTGATTCTTGCTCGCTGCCCTCCGGAGAGGGATGCACCCCTTTCACCCACCAGCGTCTGGTCGCCGTACGGGAATTGCTTAAAATCCTTTTCTAGAGCACATGCTTTGCACACCTGTACACATTAGAAGCATAGTTACTAAGCGAATATCTAATTAAATGTAATGGACGCGACGCAAATAGGTAAAACATGTCTCTGCATAATTTACCAAAACTCATGAAATATATATGCAGTGGAAAAAATATCCTTACTAAATCCTGAAAAATTATACACGTATGCTCTAATTTATTCCCTAAAAGAAGTGGATTGTACATATGAGTCTGAGTTCAGTTGGCCCATCTGCATTGTTAAGTTCATTATTTTAACCAATGCGATGATAAAACAGGTTTAATTTTTTTTGTATGTATCGAAAAAGGAAAACTAGTGTTCCTAGAAAAATATCAGGATTAAAATGTTAGATGAGTACATTGAACTTTAATAACATTTTGCACCCTACATTCTTTAAAACACAGTAATTATCTTGCGTGTTTTAATTTTTTTCATAACCGATTTTTTTAATATTCCCTTTAACCCTTCCAGCTATGCTTAATTGCTTATTATAGGAGTGGGATTGGTAGTATGTTGACCAAGATTCGAAACCAGTCCCTCTCGATTATAAATCAGATTCTAACCACTAAAACACTGACACTTTTGGTTTTGTCCTTCTATTCTTATGATGTTTGGGTGGTGACACTTTAATTTGTATACGTGCACAGTCTGCATCGGACCGATCATGACTTGCAAAATGCTTAAATAGTGTTTTGTCGATATTTCCAAGTAATCTAATTTCTAAAGCAATAGATTCTAAAATATGTACTGACCACTACCTCGTGTTCTTATTATTATTTTGGTACATTGCATTTGAACAATAACGGAACGTGAAACAAACAGAACTTCATCCTTTGATTTATATTTCATTAAGCTAATTAAGCTTTACTAGCCTTTTTATCACTTCACGCTTCCCTGTGCGTATAACGTATTTTTTTACTGTTGCATTTTAAATTATTGTCATGACAGATATTTAAAATTGGGTTCAAATTAAGTTGCACTGCGTTCAATGAGTACCTGTTAACTTAGATGCTATGAATTTGAAAGGAATAGGGCTGTTCTCTATCCGACAGTAAACATACAGTCTTGGACAAAGTCCTCTTTTGATGGCAATAAACTCACTTCTTTTAATACACAGAATTATAGCGTATAACATAGTGCGCACATGTATTTTCAATAAAATACTGAAAAGCGGCAAAGCCGAAGGTATAAACTTTCAATGAGATGGAACAGTACCACAGACTCTAATCTACTTTACTCCACTTCAGTCTCTCTGTCTCTATTGCTTAACTCATATATTCAGTTCCACCCTTCTCCTCTTTATTCGTGTCCCTTTTTTGAGTCGTATTGTAAAGTATTTGAGAAGTTGAGCAACACCATAGTCATTTTAGTAATGAAATATTTTTTCGCTCATTCCGCAGAAAACATCTGCATTGCATCATAATATGCATACATATCATTATGTTCGACCGATTGGGTCATTACAGCGAAACCTTCATTTCGAAATGCTATCGTCAAATATCTACCTATACTCCACTCGGTTAGGTACTTATAGGTAAATAATCTTAAAGAGACTTTTTATACAAACACATATTAATAAAATAACATTGGATTAACTAACTAGAGGTTCTATTTCTGATTTTAGTCTTTAAAATGTGTTTCTGAACAGAAAAATATTAATAAATGTAGTTTTTAAATAAAACATTAAAAGACACATCAAGATTGTTTACATTTAGTTAAGTAGTACCTACCAAATGGAGTATAGATATTTTCGTAAACGGTTTTATACATTCTCACAGTCACTTGCCTATTCTTCGTTTATAACTTTATATTATATTCCAACCAAAACTAAACACAAAATAATATTAATATAGATTAATAGATACTATTTTATCACCTGCGCGGTCGATGGCACATTTTCTCTATCTAGTTGCCTATCGGTGACACAAATATTACACAAATAACGGAAAAATACTCGTATGCAAATAATATTATATTGACGTACCTTCTTATATTTTTGGGGATCATAGGGTGACCCGAAAAGTATATTCTCTCGAACAGTGCTGGGGAAGAGCCACGCCTCTTGGCAAGCATACGAGATCGAGCCATTTATTGAAACAGTGCCAGTAGCCGCGGGCAATTCTTTTAGTAGTAGCTGCAAAATCGATGACTGAAAAGAAATAATATAAGCTTGTATTCAAAAAATATCACACAATTCATCATTTCACTCAACTGGGAAGTCACTATGTGGATAACATAGTGACTTCCCAGTTGCGTCAGATGTTTGCATTTTGCAGCCTGAGGTATGTTTATTGCTTTTGATTGATAGGTTCTACTTCATCTTAGCATTAATCCCAGTCGCATCCGAAGCTTTGACCTCGAAGTCTGGGGTCCGCTTTACCAGTCTTACTTCAGATATGGCTGAACTTCGATATTTTCCATGAAACGACTGCCATCTGATATCCACAGCCCAACTATCCGTATGGACTGCTTTAGATGTTTGCATGGTAACCGGGACCGACGTCTTAACGTACTCTCCAAAGCACGGCCATACCAATGCAAATACCCTTATTCATGCATACAAATATTAGCACGGAGCGGGCACTAAACCCGCGCCACCTGCGTAGCACCCACGTCACAGAGGCTGTCAATCAAGGCAACTTTACCAAACGTCAAGTTTTCCGGAAGTGACTGCCGCCTGATATCTTCGTCCACCAATCAGCAGGTACAAATGAGGTTGGATATACTCAAAAATACGTTCAAAACTTCTCTTTTCACCAAAATGTTTATATATTGTAATAAAATTTCATATTAACCTTGCCAGATCCCACTGCACCAATTATAGCGCACAACTTTCCCCTGCGAATGCGAGCAGAGACGTTCTTAAGCGCCATCATGTTTGGGTCTCCAATCCAACTCGCCGAAACATCGTGAATAATTACTGCTGTATCGTCCAAGTACGATACACTCTTTCTTAACTTTGGTATGGATTGCTTTTTCGCAGTTACTATTTTATTTTTATTACCTGTAAAGTGCGGAACAGTAAATAACGTTACGTCTATCTTTATTTTTATCCACGACGAAAAAAAAGACAAACGATATCGATTTTTAACCTACATCCAAAAATATGGAGGTTCTCAATTCGATTGGAATTTATTTTGTTTGAAAGGTAAATAAGTCGGGAGTATTATAGCATAGCTAAGATAATATATTGGTATATAAAAATCGGTTCAAAATGATTGCGAACGGGTCCAGTACTTTATTGTAGTACGAGTATGTTTAGTGTAGTGTAGTGGGTAGTATAATGTCCAGAACTCCTCGATTGTAAGACACACTCATGGTCTACATGGAAACACACGCCTAACGTTACCATCAGACCATGTACTCGCATGACCATCCACTTGACGGTCCAGTTTAGACACTACAATTTCTTATTTTAACCTGATGATAGCACTCGAAGCGTCAGTAGCTTAGTGGTTAAGAAGACGGCCTTACGATCAAAAGGTCCCGAGTTCGAATCCTGGTCATTACACTATCGACGTGAACCCACTCTTAACACAAACAATTTAGCTTAGCTGGAGGGGTTAGAGGGAATATTAGTAATTTCGATTGCTAAAATTCTTTAAAAAATGCACTCACCTTAATAAATACTTACCTGTATCTCGCTAACTGTACGAACAGTCAAAAATAAATTTATGTAAAGGTATGCAAAGGTAGTTTGCGCACATACAAGAAACAGCTAAGCGAATGACACAACTAGTATGCAAGTATGTTAGGCACGTGTAAGGGGTAGCCAAGCCGGGATCGACACACAGAACATACACTGATCAAACTGTGGAAGTATTTAATTAATGGCAGGTCGGAAGCATTCAAAACAGGCGGGTTTGTTAGGAAGGTTCATTTAAGAAACTTTTTGCGGAAGTATATGGGTGGACTTAATGCTACAGGCATTCTATACCAGTCAACTAAAGGGGGTGGAGAGATAGATTCAGTAGGTACAATATTATGGCAGTTATAGGAAACTCTTGAAGTTGATAAGGAAAAAACATAGCGGGCTGTTGTATCAGCCTACCCTGAAGGTAAATAGAAATGTGCATATATAAATACTTATGTAATATATTTCTGTTCAGTAATATATCAGGTAATACATTTCAATTACAGGCGATTAAACCATCTCCTGCATAGTTCAATGTGAAGAGGGTGCGACCTTTTTAGCGAACTTTAAGGATCAGCTCAGACAGCAAGAGGTTCAAACCCAACAAAGTTCTAATACTACAGGTTATATTATTTTAGTATCACACAATTATATCATCCTTTTCACATGAACTTACCGAAGTTTGGTTTCGATTCGGAGTGCCGATGATAAGAAAGTGGCTGGACTGTACCTGTATCATCAAGTTCGTTGTCACCAGACATATTGCGGAACAACTGTGACGATGCTGTCGCATCAATCGGTTCCAGAAAGTCGGGACGATCATCTGCAAATTAAAAAGTAAAATTTCGTAATTATTAACATTATTCTCCTCGCTTCAGGTCCCCACACCCGAGGAAGGCCAGATCTAGAGAGATGGGTCGGCCGGAGTGCGAGTGATATGCTGTCAACCTCACCTTCGGCAACCAAAATCGACCCACCGGCGCCGTGTATTTTAGTCGGTTCGAGTCCGACATAACTTCTCCCACCGGCTCCGGCGGGGGAGGAGGGCTTATACGTGGGATTTTTCGCAGGTAAAAAGAAAGGGTCAATCATACACACCCATATGTAAAAACTCTTCGATGCGGTTGAGTGAGACGATCATCTCGGCAGTGAAAGACAACACCATTGGTAGTAATAGAGTGATGTTCACTTGGACTGCACTCAAGAACTGTTGTAACGGATAAAACTGAAAAATGAAAATCATTTTAACTGTTTAAAAATCATTTAAAATTACATATAAGTATCAACAATGGGCACAAAATTAAAAAAAAATACATGAATGATTAAATTCTCTACTTAAACAAAATTAAAATCCAGTGAAGTTATATAGTTATGATGAGCTATCACGCATCACTTAGTAACTCATACCCTTGAATAACTCCTTATTGATAGAAACGTTAGGGTACTTACCACATTTGCAGTAAAATTGTTGCCGAGCAGTATGAATACTAGCACAGCTAAGAAAAGAGACAATCTTTCAGTGAATAACATGAAACCGAGGAACAACGTCCTCACCATTGTGGCTGTTTTGACTTCCTTCAACTCATCTACTCTCTTCTGTCCCACTACTTTTTGGAAAGGTATTTCCCACGCGTACATTTTTATAACCTGAAAAATTTTCAAGAATATTTTATGTATAACAGGAATATATTTTTTTTCTGCAAATAAACCAGAACCGGGTTTTTGACTTAGCATTTTTGGAAGAAAAATTCTTCGAGATCGTAACTTTTTCGGAGAGAGAGTTAGAGAGTTGATAAAAACTAAAGTTAGTTTTAATCCATACTAATAGTATGAATGTGAAAGTAACTTTGTCTGTCTGTCGTTATGCTTTCACGCTTGAACCACTGAACCGATTTTGATGAAATTTGGTATAGGGGTTGATTAGGCCTCGACAAAGAACATAGGCTATATTTGGTCGCAATAACCGATATCAATGCGGGTGGGGCCGCGCGTGTAACAGCTAGTTTATAAACACAGATCGTTTTAACTGCTCTATAATAGTATCAGGCTGTGAGAACGCTCTATAAAATTGAAATATGGAAAATTTTACGCGAACTTAGGGTACTGTATAATTTCACTAGCAAGGACTTAGTGAACGAGCCTCAAAACCAGCTCGTACACTCGTACACATAGCTTATCCCTTTTCTGCATGGCTGAATTCTCTACGTACCTGAATTCCACTGATAACTTCACTCATTAGTTTTATTCGATCATCTGTTTTTTCAGCGGTGCGGAATCGTATTTTACCCATCAGATTACCGAGGAAAGCTAAAAATATAAAAAACTGAGTTTTAATTTCATGGTTATTTCGACAGAGCCCATCGCACGCTACTGTCATATTTTCACTACGGTATAGATAGTCATGGATGGTAGTCAAAATATATGATGGGTCATTTAATTATAAAAGTTTAGAGGACGGTGCTCCAAATTAAGTAGTTACGTTCTAGTGCTGATCTTGAAATGCAACAACAACACAAACTTGTTTATTACTATCACTGGACTAAGTTTTTTGAACTCTAAAGAATCTTCAATCTGCTCTGATGTAATTTTCATATAACAAGTCAAACAAAGATAAGATCAGTAGAGTTAAATTTAAGAATCATGTGCTTATGAGTATGTTAGTGACAACAAAACAGCGACGACGTGGTCAATATCAGGATTGTTTCAATGGTTGCAATACCTACTGAGAAATATGAAAGAACCGCGGTAGCCTAGTGGTATGGGTAATGGACTGCTGAGACGAGGTCTCGGGTTCGATCCCAGGTTTACCATAGCACAAACCAATGACTTTTGGATGCTTTTCGAAGTTATGTGTGTATTTATCGCAGGTTTGTAAGTGCCCGGTTAATGGCAATAGGCTCGCCGCCACCTATTACATTGGGACCTAAACATAAAATAAACATAAACTGGCGAAATGTGGGTGCTAGCACCTCTGCAGGTAGTCTTCGGGGATATAGGCGTGAATTTATGTTATGTTATGTTAAATTTTATTCCGACTTCGTATGTGTACAGGAAGTCACCGTGGACTCCATCCACCACCGGCTGCGGGGGGAAAGGGATATCCGTGGGGATTTTGCGCACGATAAAAATGTGGCTTTCTATAACTTTTTAATGAAACTAACCTTGAATAGGCAGCACAATTAAAACTAACGTAGCGAAGGCAATGAAGGCTGCATAGCCTGCTTGACGGTAACCGAGGTAGATCACAGCACCCGCTTGCAACGGGATTATCCAGGCATAGTGGAGGAAGCCGAATGTCAAATCGAACCGTTGCATGTCGTTGGATAACAAATTCACGACTTTACCAGCAGTCGTGTCTCCGAGAGAACTATTGCTCATGCGCATTATCTGAAATTTAAAAAGTCAATGCGTATTTAAACTAATATAATAAAAAAAATGAAGAGTTTGTTTGATTATTTGTTTGGTACAAAGCGCTAATCTCAGAAAATAAAATTAAAAAGAAAGGTTTTTTTTAGCATTTTTTTTTGCACTTTTAATCCCCAAAGGGAGAAAACTTAATATTGGGTTAAGCTCGCCTTTGTACACCAAGATGTATTTGTGATTACCTGTTGATGTATTGTTTTCTTGTGTACAATAAAGAATTAAAGAAAGAAAAATTCTTCTAGGTATATCATCATACTACTACTACCGCACTACTACTCTAGGAAGCTGGGAAGTAACCACAGATGTTAAAAAAATCCGACAAATTTCCATACGTTATTTGAACATAGTGTTTTTGCTATGACATTTATTTAGTAAAATCGGGGTCCTGCTGACGTCAGTGCAAAAAGTACCGTTCAATTTTATACTTTTTTTTTATACAACTTAGGTAGCAGACAAGCACACCGCCCACCTGATGGAAAGTGGTTACCGTGACCTATGAACGTGTGTAACATCAGTGGAGTCACATCCGTGCTGCCTTCAGTGAAGAACACAAAATGAGGACAAGCCTTTTGTCTTCCCACTGATAGCACAAAAACTCTCCAGTGAGCTCTGGCTACCCTACTCACCGCCGGGAACACAACACGAGGTTATTATAGGCTGAGGCATTCACTTTGGGTTTGGCTTATACTTAAGTTTATGGACTTTCTTTACTAATTTTCCTACTTTGCTATAACTGCATAGTATAAATATAAAAAAAACATATAGAGTGAATGAAAAACTTTGTCTTTTAATTTTGGAATTTAAGACCATATTTATAAAGTTCAAATTTAATGTATTTTTTTGCGTCTCAGTGGTATAACAGTGATTTTGCTATGACATAAAATCAGCAGACTTGGAGGGCAAGGTCTATCGACTTGCAGGTGAAGTTGACTTGGCCCCGAAGGTCTAAATTGACCCTACACACATTTTTATACTAGATTGTGTATTGTAGGTATATAATTTGTTTGAGTACAATAAAGAGATTATCTTTAGTAGCAAAGTAAGTATAATTAAAAGATTAAAAATCAATAACTTGTTTATTATACATCCATTAACCTAAAAGAAGAGTAATGACATATTCAACGGTCGATAATCCATTTAAAGTGTACATGCCTACCTACTTACATTGGACTTCAACTCATCGAGTTACACAAACCTAATAGAGGATTCTTCACCCTTTATAATAAAAAAAAATCATAGGTGGTTCCCGGCAAAATAGAATTTGGACCACCACAACTCTTCCCATGCGGTGTCGTACAAGGCGACTAAAGGATAGGGCTTTTTAACATCAGACAGACATATACAGCCTAGACTCAGTCTCAAATGCATGGCTTGAGTCTTCAATAGTGCCCGGAAGACGGCAATACGCTCACCCCCTATTACGTGGGACCGAATTCAGTGATTGGTGAAATGTGCACATTGCAACCTGAGACGGTACACACTGTGCGGTATGAAAGAAACTTCATCCCACGCATACTCAAGCTATGGAATGAGCTCCCTGGTGCGGTCTTCCCATAAATTTGGTATAGGGGTTCTTCAAAAGGGGCATTAGGAGGTTTCTTCAGGGTCGGCAGCGCGAGTGTGACGCCCCTGGTGTTGCACAAGTCCATAGGCCACGGTAACCACTTCCCATCAGGTGGGCCGAGTGCTTGTCTGCCACCTAAGTGGTATAAAAAAATGTGGGTGTTAATTCACCTCTGCCTAAACCTCCGGGCATAAAGGCGTGACTATATGTATATGTACTCGTATGTATGTACATAGGTATATACAACTCAAAATCCGTACTAATATTATCAATGCGAAAGTAACTCTCTCTGTCTGTCGGCTTATAACGCTTTCACGAGTAATTATGTATAGATATAGACAGATACGGAACAGCGGGCAACAGCTTCTAAAGAATAATGTTTACGGGAATTAACGCGATCATGGTATACTGTACATACATACTGAGCCAGTCAGCTTGTGACCACGGCCGGTGTAACCTGGTCAAAACGTCAGACAAATCTAAGGTATGTACCTCGTGGCGGGAGCGGCAGCGGGAGCGACGAAGGATCGCAAGCCAAGCTGCCCGCGTACGAAGGCAACTCGGGCGTCAGAGGTCGATGAACGACCTCCACCCCACATGAGCGCCGGCCTGGGGGTGACAGGTGGAGCCGCCTGTCACCCTGGCAGAAGCAGGCCGCGGCGGCGGTGCGCCTGGCGCGCCTTCCCGTTTTCCGGGAACGAGTTGGGGACTCTGTAGTCCCCACACACCCGAGGAGAGAGCCAGATCGTGAGAGATGGCCCTGGGTCGACCGGGGTGCGAGGGATATGCCTGTCAACCTCACCTTCGGCAACCAAAACGACCCACAGGCGGCGTGCGTTTTAGTCGGTTTGAGTCCGACATAACCTCTCCCACCGGCTCCGGTGGGGAGGTATCCGTGGGGATTTTGTAAATAAAAAAGGTATGTACCTATGTACAGTATACTATGTATGTACCTATACCATGATCGCGTTAATTCCCGTAAACATTATTATATATATTATATATATTATATATTATATATATATATTACCACAAGAGGCATGCGATGCGGAGGAATTCTACGACGCATTTTAATTGTTCTTAGCTATAAGTTGTATAATAGTTATTTTATTTTTATTGTATTTAATATTTATAAATTATTTCTTGATTTGTTTATTAAAATAACAATTTTTTTTTCCTAATTTAAGTAGGCTTCTAGTAGCACTAAATTGATTATTGATTACTGAAATAAATAAATATTATATATATTATATATCATGGAACGCGAAAGTTTAAAAGTTAGCTTCTCAAGAATATTTGTGAAATAACACAACCATCTTCCGGGAATAAGTCAACCTCGATACATCTGCTAATTAAAGAATGAAGTTTCCTCTCATATATTTTTTTAATATCTCCTATATAGGTACAGATACGGCTACTTTACAGTTATATATTAGTATAGTTGAAGAATCCTTACCTTTCTAAACATCAATGAACTAGTAGCAACTCTAATTTTCATACCAAACTGTTGACAGTAGAGAAAGCTTTGATGGGCGAAGTAAGAGGCCAGCCAATTAGCTAATATCATACCGATAGCGAAGTACATAGCAACTTCTCGAGTCGTTGTGGACTCTACCGACCAATAGTCGAGCATTTCACCAAACAGTAGCGGGGACGCCGTGCTGTAAATAAATAATATTTAGTAACGATATTAAAAGATGTTTCTAAGTAACCGAATATTATGATAATAAATGATCTCTAGTACTAAGTGAAAGGGCTAACAAACACAAATTTATTTCAACTTTTTGGAGAATGCTTTTGTGACGGGTTTAATGTAAGTAATTAAAATATATGGAACATTCCAGAAATAAAATAATAATTTTCGAGAATGCCTTTACATCATTCTCTTCTCAATAAGAGATAGCATAAATACTAATTTTATGTATTACGCATGTCAGTTTTGTTTTGTCTATTGTTAAATATTGAAGGAGGAGATTAACTGCATAGCTGGTACAATTTTTTTAATCTACTTAGGTGGCAGACAAGCACACGGCCCACCTGATGGAAAGTGGTTACTGTGGCCTATGGACGTGTCCGACACCAAGAGAGTCACAAACGTGCTGGCGAACCTGTAAGAACAGAGTTTCTGTGCCGTCAGTGCAGAAGACAAAACAGGACAAGCCTTTGGTCTTCCCACTGACGAAAACTCTCCAGTGAGCTCTGGCTACCCTTCTCACCGTCGGGAACACAATACGAGGTTATTATGGCCGCGGTATTCCGTAGGGCGGAGGTACTTCCCCAGTCGGACTGCTCAATTAGGACGGGAATACCGTCGTGTCCTACCTCCCTAGTGTGTTTGTCAGAAGTGCTTTGAAGATTGGAGAAAGCGTCTGCACACGTGTATTATCTTTGAAGGGGATAACATAAATATGATGAAGATATTTGTTTTTCTTATAAAATATAAAGTCACCCTACGCTGTTTTGCTCACATTGTGTGTTATTAATTAGTTTAATGGTCGTAATTTATAAAACAATAATATGAAATTTCAGCTTACCGTAAAGCAACAGAAGCGAATTGCATTATTCCGCCTATCCAATAAGGCCAGATAAATGACTTCGTTAACACTCTCCATAATCTCGGCTTTTGACCAGTAAGTCGAGCTTCTCTTTCTGCCTGCAACCAATTTCTGTAAGTAAAATAAACATAAATGATGTGATATTGAACTTTTTATTACTTACATCATACATATAACCACGCTTTTTTCCCTGGAGGGTTAGGCAGAGTTGAATTAACACCCACGTTTCACTATTAATTTTTTATTGCATTAAGAATATTTACATAATATACACGGAAATTATCGAAATTAAAATATATATAAAAAAGAATATATATCTAAATAATCCTGCAGGTTCAGGTGTCAAAGAATTCCTCGCCATCGATGTCAACCGGGAAGGTGGCCAGAAGGCTGGCGGCATTGCCACGTTGAATGGCAATACCAATTCTTTGCGCAAAGAATAAACCAGCCCTCTGGTCACGGGTAGCGTCAATTAAACGTTTAGAAATTTCTCTAAACAAAAGACGGGCACTTGGACCCCATGATAATAATTGTATTCGGTCCGGTTCGGTAATTGGTGGTGAGCCTATCTGTCGTCTGGGCTGAATATATCTGTCAGACGTTAAACAGCCACTTTACCCTACAATGTATTGTTTTGTTAGACGAAGTGGCATACGAACACGGATATTCTAGATATTTTCTTGTTTACTACTTTTTCAGTATTCGGGTTTTAGTTTTAAACTTATTTTTTAATTATGTTATTTTGGAGCAAGAAATAGGTATAATTTATACATATTTGAAATCTACTAATTAAGCCCTTTCAGTTGATACACGACATATTTATCTCATATTATTTTTTTATCACAGAACTTTATAACCACTAGAGGGCGTCACATTAGATTCAGTGACACATTATAAAGCGTATAACCACGGACGACTAAGATGCTTCTAAAAAGCATCTACCACTGAAATTTGAAGTTTGTATTCCGGCGGATTGGCATGGATGACGCAAATCGTAGTTAAACCCTCTAAAAAGTGCACTGTAATATCGTATTACCTATTAATCAGGAACTATTGTGTACTCATAATACCCAGCAATAAAACACATTAAGTAGATTATCGTACTCTGAGTATTTTTATCAGATAAGTAAATACAATTATCTTTAAAACTATAATTTTGATAAAAACTCGGTAGGTAAGGTAACAGCTATAAATACATAGTTAAAGTAATATAAAGTATATATTCTGTTTAGACACAGTAAAGCAATCGAACTGTTATGAAATCAATAGCATGCAAGAAAGGCTTGCCCATTGGTGCTTCTAAATAGGTAGATAATTGGTAATTGTTTTAGGATAAGATACGGGTAGGTACCGATTATTATTTTCCAGTTTATTTCACAAGTTAGTGAAACTGATCGGACTACCTATTCCATCAAAACTTATAGCTTAGTAGTTTAAACGTGAAAGCGTAACAGATAGACAAACATGTAGAAAGATTTACTTTCGCATTAGTTACATTAGCACAGTCTGGTGGCGCATGGCCGAGTGCGGTAATGGACTGTATTGCGGGAAGTAGCTAACTGTTCCATTGACGCTTTACACACAAAAGACAGGTGGTCGGGTTGCCGCGGGAGTGATCCAAGCAATGAATGCAACCCGAGAAATTAGGAGAGGATGCACTAACCTTCACGACACACGTGTTTTCATCGCAGCCGGTACACGGATCTTCTCCTCCTTGCTCAGGAGCCGCCGTCAGCATCACTAGATCGCTTGAGGAACACACGAGAGGCACAATCCGATCGGTAAAGGTCTATGAAGCGGTAAAAATGTAACAAATATTATACATTTCTGAGAGACGCGAGCGCGGTCCGTCCGTCTTTACGCTGGCTAGTTCAAAGCGAGACTGAGTGTCTATATCACAAAATGGCGGATGGACGAACTACACTATGGTTAGTGCGGGCGGGGAGATGGGTATAGAAAGGGTGTGTTTCCACGTCAAGAAATACAGCTTCTACATCGGCGCAACCATTCCCCCCGGCTTGAAGGGTTACCTTCGAAACGACAAATGCGAAACAAATCTAAAGTCTAATCTAAATCTAGGTTTGGGGAATAACAACTAAAATATAAACCTAGATTGGAACTCGTGCCTACTGCTGGCTAGGCAGAGGGCAGAGGCGAACAACCGGGCGCAGATACGATCCGGTTGCAGTTTTAACCCGTACAACACGAGTTACCCCGCGGGAATCGGGAAAAACTTCCTCTACTACTCCTCGGTGCGGGATAATGTACGAAGGCTGGGTCCCGCCAGTGTCCGCAGGCGCAGGTGAGATGTAACCTTTATCTAAATATTCGTTAACAACCTCATCATAGGCCCGCTTCGACTTTGGGGACGCCTGCATCTTTCGTTCCAAACAAAGACGTTTTTCAGCGGATACACGGGAGCCACCGAGCGAAAACTTGCGGATGGTAGACTCCAGTGGCGGCTCGACGGTGCAACAGAACGAAGCAGTCGAGTGACTAAAACTATCTATAGAAGCGGGTGCGGAACCAATTATAACAAAACCCAGAACTGTTTCCAGGGCGTGCGGAGCGGGGTACGTCGGTCCCCCTTGAACCTTACGTGATAGCTGGAGGTGCGGGAGAATCGAAGCGCCGATCAATATATCGACGACTCCAGGAACAGCGTAAGTCTCATCTGCTAAAGGCAAATCTTTAAATTTCGTTAATAAAGACGTGTCAACCGGGACGGTAGGCAACTGTTCAGCTATTCTATCTATAACGAGCGAATCCATGTCAAACCAAATATTATTATTAAAACGAGATCTAAACCTTGTTTTAACGGTGCCACGAACAGCTGACCGTAAGCTTCCAAAACCCTTCACCACTGAGCGGGTTGAACGCTTATCAACATTGAAACCAAGACGCCGACAACAATCTTGAGTAATAAAATTACTTTGCGAAGCGCCATCTAACAGCGCTCGAACAATGCGCGGCTTACCTAATGCATCAACAATAACAACGCGAGCGGTCGCAAGACACACAGTAGTGAGTGCAGCACTAGCGGAGAACGAACACAAGGTGACGTCATCCGCGGCGGTCACCGGGCGGGCCGGAGCGCGCGCGAGCGCGGGCTGCGGCTGCGGCGCAGGCCGCCGTGTGTCACCGCTCGACGAGCCAACCGTGCTCACATTGGATGCGGCATTACTATTCTCAAAATGAAGCAAAGTGTGGTGTCTCGCTTGACATTTGCGACAACTATTTCTACTATTACATAAAACAACGCGGTGTTTAGTACCGAGACAATTAAAACAAAAATTATTAGCGCGAACAAATTTATAACGATCACTAGGCGACAACTTTAGAAAACCAGGACACCTGTACAGTTGCGAATGATGAGTACTACACAAAGAGCAAACAGGTGATTGTACATGTGCTGGTGCGGTACTAACATAAGTATGAGTTGACCTCAGTGACTTCGATGACGCATCTACTTTGCGTGCAGAATCAGCAACTATCTTCGCGCCTTCATGTTTCGATGAAGAGCGTTGCAATACCTTTATATGCTCGCGAACAAAACTTTCTAAGTCTTCGAACTTAGGAATTTTACTGCCGCGATGATCCGACTCAAACAAACGAATGGTTTCGGAATCTAATTTCTTTAAACCCATATACAAAAATACGAAGTCGCAGAGGTCATCGATCTTCAAGTTCTTTACGGCGCGAACAGCTGACGCGAAAGTATCTAGAAATTTCTCTAAGTTTTGATCGTTACATGCCGTAATAGATTTCAAATCAGACATCTGATCTAAATAGGCGTTAGCTACCGATCTTTTATCCTCATACTTAGCTTTCAAAGTATTTAAAATTAAATTATAATTCCCGGCACTAAACGTAATTCCAGCGCAAGCGGTTATAGCTTTACCAGTCAATTTTTCAACGAGATAATGCAATTTTTCGTGATCTGTCAACGAATCGTTCTTATCTATCGTATTCTCAAAACTATCTATAAATAGACACCAATTGCGAATGTTACCATCAAATTCGGGTATTTGAATTGGTGGCAACTTAGGTCGGTCGCGAGTGGGGTTGGGTCGGTCAGACGGCTTCTCCAAACTCCTCGCGACGCGCTTGATACGACAATACAAATCGTCAAACGACGACAAGGCTTGATAACTCACTGAGTAATCGGGATCCAAATTCAACTCTAAAACGTTGATGTCATGCACTAAGGTTTCGAAATCCGCGCGTAGACTATCTAAGTTTTCTATAGAACACAAGAACGAATCTCTGATGACCAAATCAGAGGTTTTAAGTGCACTATCATAAATCGATTGTACGCGAGAGTAAATCATTTCCTTTTTAGCGTATAAAAGTTTCAATTGAACCTTACCGGTCTTATCAACCTTTGGGGACATGTTTACAATTAAATCTCAAACTAAAGTGCGGTAAACAATAAATATGAAATGACTTAATCCTAGCGGTACAGAGCAGCGAGGCGGCGCGAGCGTTAACTATGTAGGTAGGTAGGTGCTTACAACTGTGAATGCACGCTTGAACAAACGCGCATAGCAACAAGGTCGTACCTACGCGATGGTCGCTGTCTAGATTCAACTATTATTTCCGAGATTAAGTATTGCGTAATATCTATTCAAATTAAAATACTTTCGTATGAATTGGGATGAGATGCGAGCGAGGTAGGCACAGCCACGTGTCTACCCACGCAGGTACTAGGCAAATACGACGTGAGCCGAGAACAACGTAATTGAAAAAAAACAAAACAAAGCCAAATGCGTTAGGTATTACACTGTGCCTATGCACTAGGGTGTCTGAGTATACCTAAGATCTAAGCCTAAATGTCTGGATGCGGGGTTTTCTACTAAAATAACCAGGCACTTAGGTGCGATGCGAAAATTGCGAACTACGATTAAGTGTTGATATGATACCTAACCTATTTATGTATTAGGTAGGTACAATGCGAGCCAGCGGCGAACGGACAACAAATTCTAAGCCTAAATGTCTGGATGCGGGGTTTTCTACTAAAATAACCAGGCACTTAGGTGCGGTGCGCTCATTCCCATTAGAATAATAACAAAATACGAACTACGGCTAAGAATCCGGCTCGATCCGGACCAAAAATGGTGGCGCATGGCCGAGTGCGGTAATGGACTGTATTGCGGGAAGTAGCTAACTGTTCCATTGACGCTTTACACACAAAAGACAGGTGGTCGGGTTGCCGCGGGAGTGATCCAAGCAATGAATGCAACCCGAGAAATTAGGAGAGGATGCACTAACCTTCACGACACACGTGTTTTCATCGCAGCCGGTACACGGATCTTCTCCTCCTTGCTCAGGAGCCGCCGTCAGCATCACTAGATCGCTTGAGGAACACACGAGAGGCACAATCCGATCGGTAAAGGTCTATGAAGCGGTAAAAATGTAACAAATATTATACATTTCTGAGAGACGCGAGCGCGGTCCGTCCGTCTTTACGCTGGCTAGTTCAAAGCGAGACTGAGTGTCTATATCACAAAATGGCGGATGGACGAACTACACTATGGTTAGTGCGGGCGGGGAGATGGGTATAGAAAGGGTGTGTTTCCACGTCAAGAAATACAGCTTCTACATCGGCGCAACCACAGTCTAACGAACTCTTTCGTTCCACTGTGATATTACCTTATATGGATATGAATTTCTAAAAGGGACCTTAAAGGTGATTTTCGGACGAGGCGACATCGATAAACCATTTTACTATAAAATAATATTTACTCTCCCTATTGAAGCAGCAATAATTTCCTGAAACTATATGATTGTGTTTGAACGTTTGTTACTTAATAACGTACATCATACAAGGATAATTTTTTTAATCAAGATTATAGTCGGATATATAACCCATATACTACTTATAATCCCAGGAATATGTTCGATGGATTGTGGGACCAGGACAAAAATTCCACGAGGATAAAAACTGACATCAGCAAATTAATTTCAGATGTGTAGCTACATGGAAGAATGTTAATTTTGGCAAATATGTACCTACTTAGTTCAAATTTACATGAAGCAGAAAAGCGGAAATTTACAATTTGTGCATTACGAATGAACTTAATTGTTTACGTTTATGACCTTAGAGTTGTGCAAAAGAAACTCGTTTAATATGTGCATAACATTGTATAACCATCTACCAGACTGGTTAAAAGAACTCAAAGGAGCCCCCCATTCCGCAGGAAATTGTATGGAATCCTAAGCGAAAAGGGCTACTACGCGGTAGACGAATATTTAAGAGATGAAATAGCAGCTAAAAGTGAATGATTAATTAATTAATTGAATTTTCAAATTTTTATTTCGACATTGGGTATTTTATTGTAATTTCATCTTATTTATTTATTTTTAATTTTTTATTGATTGATTAAATTTAATTTTTAATGGAATTCTTTCAAATTGATTATCCAACAATTAGCTGTTTTATCTCATTTTATTTTAATTTAATTTATTTTGCATTTTATTTAAAGTTTCACTGATCCATTCTTTTTTTTTTTTATTATTTTTGCTCTGACATTGTGAATTTTGTTTTAATATGACTGGCTGGAGTCCTAACGACAGCGAAATTAGTTGTGATTGACTTGTATCCATCAATAAATAGGTATTATTATTTCAACGCCACACGGCAGAATGTGCTGTACTTGTGAAAATTATAAAACCTGATGTTGTAACCATGTTCTTTGAAATAAAGATGATATGATTTGATTTGATTTGATTTGATAACTGCCATTGACAAAAATATACAATGACAAATGTTACACACGTACAGCTGATAAAACAATCTATCTATTATATAATTGGAGAGTAGCTGTGTCCGTACATTGGAAATACCTTAGTACTGTTATATTAACGATAGGTACTGAATTGAATGAAATTATCAAGTAAATTATTTAGTATGCTAAGTATTCAAATCTATTAAGGGGAATCGTGAGATCGAATCCCAGGTGAACATATTATTTTTTTTTTTATCTTGCTCGATTTAGTATTGAATACAAAATCATTTTTCTTTTAAATTCTTGTATGCTTGTTCGCGTTCATCCACTTTACACTTTTTCACGTGAAAGAAGAATTAAATTATCATTTTATAACCAAGTGTCATAATCAGTTATGAAAAAGATTTTAATACGCTGGAAACAGCAGAATATTATGTACCACCAACTATGTAACAACTTTTATACAATATTCTTACAATTAAATGAATCTTATCCTATTAAAAAAAAAAGATTTGATTCCCCGATGTACGTAAAAAGTACTGAGCTTATTTTAATGCGCATATTTTGTGAGAAAGGCCTTGATCAGACTTAAAATCTTACGTTTTTTAAAGTCGGTTGAGCAGAACCAGAGATTATGACCAAAAGTCGTGACAACCAACATCCATGCGGTTGGAACCACGGGCATCAGCTAGTATTTAATGCAGCTACAGAACAAAATAATTTCAATTATTATAAACTAAAACTGGACCGGAAGAAAATAGGCGTAAGTGTATTTGCATTACACAGTGATGTGTTATGTAGGGTAATATTTTTTAATAGGGAAGCCGGTAGAAATGACCATACTCTCAAATGTCTCAAATTTTAGATACAGAATACCTATTCAAATCCAGACTAATATTATAATGCAAGAGTAACTCTGTCTGTCTGTATGTATGTTACGCTTTCACGTCTAAACCACTGAACCGATTTTGATGAAATTTGGTATAGGGATAGATTCCTTGAGAAAAAGCTTTTTATCGCAATAACCGACACCCAAGTGGAGCCGCTGGCAACAGTTGTACATGCATTTTAACATCTCTACCACGGTTGCCCTTGCCAGGCCGGCAGAAATTTGGTTATAGGAACCCATCACCACTATTATGCAGGTATCCTTTAGGATCTATACACCATTAGCATTTCATGAATATTTAAATAAAACAATTTTCAAACTGATTTTATCGCCATTTATACAAATAATATAATAAATAATATTCCACAAAATTCCACACAACGCTAACTAGACCTATGGTAAGCATAGCTTAACTGGCTTGTGTTAAAGAATCTAGAATGCGGATAAACATACTTAGATACTTTGTTTTTCGTAAATACATACATATCATACATAGAAACACCCAGACCAATGCTAATATACATATTCATGCATACAAATATTAGCACTGAGTGGGAATCGAACCCGCACCTTCTGCGTAGCAGTGGAACGTTCTACCGCTACTCCACAAAGGCCGTTAAATTATTATGGAATATTATTATTTACGCTGTTCCTTGGTACCCATGGTCACGAGCGATTAATGTGTAATATTCGCTGCGACTTCCGTCAATTTCATACATATTCAACAACTTTGCACTACATTTGTACTCATAACAATTGCAAGATATTATTATATAGGTAAGTAATTCATATCCTAAACCTTGAAATGGAATTAATTATAATAATTCGCTTATTATAAATCTCATATACAATACCCTAATGCAATAGTAATCATTCATAGTTAAAATAAAACTACTTTTTGTCTAGGACACGCCAATTTGATTTCACCTCGCCTGATGGTAAGCTAAAGGCAAAGTCTCAGGAAAGCGAGTCACCATTACAGACACTAAGTAATGTTACAATGGTGGCACTCAGTTTGGCGGCCAATCAGATACTTTTTCACGCCCCGATTAAAGGACCCGGGACTATAGGAAGAAGGAAACACGTGAGCTGGTAACGAATTAACTTACATTTTATAATTTTTGTCCAAGTAGTTTAACCATTTACTTGTCTCATGAAATATTAGGTAGATACCTAAAAAAAATATTACAAAGCCTAATTTTTTTGTAGTGGATTGGCCTTGGGGAGTATTATATTAAAGTGCATTCTGCGATTTGATACAGAAAATTTGGGTGTGTTGTGTTAGTGGATTCATGAATGTGTTGTGTCTTGGTATGGGTGATGTGAGTTAAAAAGTGAGATAGAAAAGTATTGAAGCGTGGAAATATGTGGGAACGTTACGTTTTGTTTTGTTTTTTATTTGTTTTGTTAATTGTGCATGTGTTGTTGAGTTATGACTGTTATATGTTATTGAATTTCTTAAGTGTGCTAATTCTTAACTAAGCTAAATTAAATTGGAAAGCTAAACTAAAATATGGGAGTGGAATTACAGCGCTTTCTTGATATGAATCTTGTTGCTTCACAGAGCAGTGGGACTGCTCTTGTTTGATAATATTTAAAAAAACTAGGTTATACTCGCAGCTTCACCCGCATAGAATTCTGTTACCCAACTTTTTTTTGTTCTTTTTTTAAACCTTCTGTGGAACTATTGAAATATATGAAAAAAATAGCAGAATCAGTCAAATCGTTTTCGAGTTATGGGCTTAACAATGACCATTTTTATTAATAACCTAAAGGTACATCAGTAGTAACCAAGTTAGACTGTAGGACTTGCGACTGAGGGGTCAAGGGTTTAAACTCTTTTATATCACGGATAAACCTACTGCTAACAGAAGATGAAGGGGTTCACGATTATAAAAAACCATCCAGATTCCAGATATTTCATTTTCAATACATGCAATTGTATTTTATAACAACAGACAACATTTCTCAGATAATGGCTCGTGATAAAAATACGGACATTGATAATATAATTTTTCTATATCATACCTAAATGACTCAATAACTCGTATAATCAAATGGCTCCATGATAACAAACTACAGGTTAATCTTAAATAAATAAATTTTATTTGATTCAATAAATACCAAAGATTACACAAAGATTTAAGAGTGAAATACAAAGAACCGTTGCAACAAGAAAACGGTACAAGACTTTTTTAGATAAACCTATACAAAAAAAGATACCATGCTGAATTTCCATCAAATCTAAGCACATCGTTAAACCCTTGGTAAAAAGTGAACGTTGCACAACGGATGTTTCTTCCGTGCCCAACCAACCGTATTTCTTATTTTACAGCGGAACCCCACAGAAATGGAAAAGCTTATCTAGCTCAAAAATACTGTGTACGACCAAAAAATGGGGACAAGCCATTGATACGATCAAAATACGGGGGACATGCCATTGAGCGCACTGACTTTTTTTTTTTTTTTTTTTTTTTTTTTTTTTATTATAATCATTGCAAATATGGGTTACATATAGTTGTTATAGGTAGCAGGTAGGTTTCACCATATTTTACCATAGTAGGCATGCAATTTTACAAGCTAAATTGGGAAGTGAATTAATTAATATGTTATATTCATGCTTAGAAAATTCAAATTATTAGAGTATCATAACATTATTTTGTCATTTTTATAGATTCTAGGATATAAATCAAAATGTCATATTAGTATTTTAGTATACATACTTAAAAATTTAAAATTAACAATGTCATAGTGCAATATCTTCTTAATTATTATATATAGATCAGTTTATAATGTCAGTTCAGTAATATAACAATAGTAAATGTCATAAATAATTAACTTAACTTTGTTACAATAAACATTTTATACCATTCTCATCAAGAGTGTATACTGAACACATCACTATTATGGGACTTTGTACTGAAGTAATGAGGTATCTGACAGGAAGTCATTTAACGAATAGTAGCATTTCTTCACTAATAATACACGGAGTTGCTTTTTGAATATATTATATTTATATATATATATTTAATATATTTTAATAACACTAATACAAATCTTACCAAAATGATCCCAAAATATCATAATTGATGCGTTAAATGGCATAAGTTAAATGTATGCCTTTATTTCTCGAACCCTTTTACTAATTGAGAGGTAATAAAAGAGTTCAACAAACCAAAATTCCAGAACAAATCAACAAAGCGTGGATTTAAACCTAAAAATAATTTTAATTTTAATTTAACTTTTGTGCAAAACTTGACTGTCTACACTATGTCGGCACAGACAAAAGATAAACACAAACTGACTACCAAAAAGGAGGAGGTTCTCCCTCTATTAGATTGTTTTTTTTTTTAATTATTATTCTAACAATTTGGAGCAAAATACGCAGCTAACTGTAGTAAGGATTTAATTAAAGGTATCAAATGCATAAGAATCATTTGATCTTTCCATATAGTATTACAATCAAGCAGTACGTATTTGGTTTAGATAATTACTATCACCTTATCAGTCATTACACTCTCGTGGAAATATCAGCTTTGATTGGTACTTCACATTAAGAATATTTCAAGAGAAAACCTTGAACAGATTGTTCTCCTAAGGACCTACTGCTTGCAAAACTGCATGTGCTCAGTAGATTATCGAGTGGAGAAGGTCCTAGAGTAGAGGCAGTGAATCGGCAAGCAAAAGTGGACTCAAGCTCAGCCAGATGGGCTGAGAGATGACCCGATAAACATAACTGGGATGGTTTGTGTGTAGAAGGCAAAGCATAAAGTGCTGGTACACACATTGAGAGACGCCTATGACCGGCAGATTGATCTGTGAAGCAAATGGTTACTGCAATAAAAAGAAGTATGTAATTCACGATCTAATGTGTATACTAGATACTAGCGTTTATTCAGCGTAGGCTTTCGATGAACTTATGGGCAGCGCAGACGCCGCAACAACATATCTCCGCTAAAACATATGCACGCATACGCCGCGTATTATAAAAAATACCATTTGCCATTTTTTATAAAAATTCCATATTACGAATACGAAAATTCAAGAGAAATGGTTACGGGCGTAACAAGTTGATAATGACAGTTTTAAAATTCTGCAAGGTAAGCTAAAGGACGGACGTATAATATAACACAATATCAACTCAGTACGGCCAGGTTTTCAAATCGCGGGATTTCATTTCGAAGTGAAGCCGTCCACCGTTTAGGTTAAATTTTGGTAGATCTCCGAAATGGCTTACCAGATTTTTACGGAATATTTTTACTACATACAGTGCCATACAGCTAATGTTATAAAGACTTTATTAAGAAGATTATCCTACAGAATACCTCGGCTATAATAACTTCGTGTTGTGTTCCCAACGGTGAGGATGGTAGCCAGAGCTCACTGGAGAATTTGTGCTGTCAGTGGGAAGACTAAAGGCTTGTCCTGCTTTGTCTTCTACACTGACGGCACAAAAACTCTGTAATTACAGGGTTGGCAGCGCGAGTGTGACTCCTCTGGTGTTCAAAACGTTCATAGGCCACGGTAACCACTTTCCATCAGGTGGACCGTGTGCTTGTCTGCCACCTAAGTGGTATAAAATAAAATTAATAAATATTTTATTTGAGAAAAATTAAAATAGGGTACCGCGCTAAATAAATTAAAGTCCAAATTCCAAGCGGGCGAAGACGCGACCCCAGCTGGTATATGATATAAAAATTAATCAATGAAAATTGAGCCCTCTATATCTTTTAGTACGGCCAAAGAAAAACCTAGTTAAATTACAGAAAAAAATATTATTGAACGTAGATACTTTGCTTAATTTATCATAAACATTATCTTTCATTTTCAAATATCTTATCATACGTCAAGGGCACTGGAGCGCTTTTTATATGGCTAGCTGAATATTGGTGCGTAATATCAGTGGATCACTTAGAGCACAGAATGTGCTATCAGTGTTCCAGCTATACTTGAACCAGTTGACTTGGTGCGCAACGATGGCAAGAGACCGGACGGTATGTCTTTGGTGCCTTGGAAGATGGGTAGGCCGTTGGTGTGGGACGCAACATGCGTCGACACCCTTGCCCCTTCCCATCTTCCAAGTACGACGGATTGCGCTTGTGCTGCTGCGGCATCTGCTGAGACCCTCAAACGGCGAAAATATGATAACATTACAAACAATTACATATTTGAGCCGTTTGGGGTTGAAACGCTGGGTTCGTGGGGTCCGAGCGCACGGTCACTATACAAAGAAATAGCACAACGACTGGTCGATGCTTCGCGTGACCAAAGGGTTGGCCTCTTTTTCGCTCAACGGATTGACATTGCCATCCAACGGGGCAATGCCGCCAGCCTTTTGGGCACATTACCAGTCGACATCGATGGGGAGGAATTCTTCGATGCTTAATTTGATCCTTTTGTATCCTATTTTATATTCTTGTAAATATTAGTTTATATCTTATTACATTAGTTTACAGGTTATTTAAATTCAATTCAAAAATATATGATTTCGTACTAAAATAGATAATTTCAACTTTGTTTAATAAACCAGTTTAATAAACAAAACTTTCATTCAAATATAAATGAAAACATCTCTGTAAAAACTTTAATATTCCTATTTTCTACGTTCCGAAAAAAATAAACCTCATTCTTTTAGTCTATATTGAAATTATGGTTACTAATTAATTTAATTGTGTACAAGTACTACCTAGTTATAAAGAAAATTATTTATGCTGTTCACCGCCCGATATAAGGTGTGAAGCCCTTCACTTTATAGAAAGCTTACTACCTGAGAACTACAAGTGTGAATTATCTGTTTTAGTATTATTTTCTTCGCAAGTGTGTATTGATGATTACCGTCTTCAATAGGGCCTTAGAGGTAATCACTAACGTTACACACTCGTACCATAATACTCTATTATCACTAACTGATTAGGTACTGGTTCTTTCACTGTCTTTTGACTTCTAGTCATTCCTTGCAATAAAGTTAAGGATACGGGTTCACTGTCTCTAAATTTAGACTCATAGTAGGTACACTTATAACCCTGATCTGCAATGGATAATAAATACATACTCTATTCAGGCTGCGAAGAAGGAAGTATGTTTAATTATATCACCCAGGTGGATTAGAGATCTCTCCCTATTAGATTTTGAGGGATCTTCGATCACACGCTACGTAAGTTAGGTATGTTTCATTATTGTGTCATTCATCAATATTGTGTTTTTTTGTAATGACTCATGCTGCAAAGAAACCACAGCGAACCACTCGTTTCTGCGTTAATGATGATATTTATGCTGAATTTTAATCTAATGTATACTAGAACATAATGGATCTATAATTTGGTTTTATAGGATCATCAAAATCTTCGAGGTTAAAGCCGCCTTCAACTTAAAGCTATACGGCTATAGATTGACGGATGCTCTGAGGCAGTTTTTTTTTCTCGGAGTTGCGGAATTAGACAGTAGAGAGACTACAATCTAATTCCGCAACTCCGAGAAAAATATCTCTCCCATAAAGAATGTATCTCCATATGTAGATTTTGGATGCAACTGGGATAGACGCTCGGATGAACTAAGGTTAATTATTTTATTATGAGGTTTTTTCTTTTTTTTTTAAGTTTTTTATATATACATACATATAATCACGCCTTTATGCCTGGAGGGTTAGGCAGAGGTGAATTAACACCCACATTTTACCAATAATTGTATTTGGTCCCACGTAATTGGGGGTGAGCCCTGCCATGCATCTGAGGCTGAGTCTGGGCTGTATATATCTGTCTGATGTTAAACATATTAAAATGGGAAGAGATGGGGTGGCCCTAATTCTACTCTACCGGAAACCACGCGGTAAAGTTTTTTATATACTTTTTAATTATCTTGACACAAGACTAATGTAAATTTGTCCATATTTAGTCTTAAGAAAGTGTTAATTGTAAATCGACGTCTCGAAAATACAGCAGTGGAGTTTATTGTGCCGTTTCTTTTCCACTAGCGCCTAGGAAGCGGTGGTAAACTTAGTTTTAAGCAGAATTTGACGTCAAAAATGTGTAATAACGTTACACTATTTAGAGAAATAAAGACTTTGAATTTGAATTTGATGATAGGTATTACAATTTACTCGAGGGTATATAGATGAAAGAATCAAACAGATTAACACGTAATATGTACTTATTGCACACGCTCGTACAGGGCATCACGAAATTATAAGTGTTCAGTTTTCTACGAATCTTCTTTTTACCTATTGTTGCCACCATTAACAGTGCTATTACTAATTGTTATATGTAACTGACACTGATGTATTGAGATTCGCAATCCGGTCCCTTAATTTTTATTAATGTTTAGGCATAACGAATCTCTAAATAGTATCATATTGTTTTATTCTAAACTGTGGGTGTGGTGGAACCGTTAACAACAATGAGTAATCCTGTCCCCGCTTTTGGACATTCAACTAATACATGATATCTAAATATAATTTTTACCCTATGATAATCACTAGTTCCCTTTTAAAAGGCACGGAAAATAACGGAACTACCTAATGTTGAATTTAGTTATCACTAGTACCACATTATCCCCATTGTTAGACCTACTAATTGATTGATGTATAACGCAGAATGTATATGCAGAAATTAAATGTTATTCGCGGAGTAACATTTTATTTTTAGGTATTTGGCCTTCAAACTTCTAACTGGCAGATGTTGCATTAAAAGTGAATTGTGGAAGTCCACAGTATTACAGTAATTAAAAAGTAAGGTATTAATGCTTAACACATTAGTCTATGCCCGCGGCTTTGCCCGCGTGGAGGTCGGTATCGAGACTTTTAGATTTATCGCCGGTTCTACTACAGTCTTATAAAGGCATATGGATACTGTGATTCTAATCAATTGCTATCAACAATATGGCATAAGTATTTCAAGTCTGACCTATTTAAAAAAGGCACAGTTAAATCCCATCAGTAGTCATTGCGTCTATCGCTAACAAACACGCAAACATACAAGATTTCCAAAAAAATATTTTTCAAATTAACCATAATGTTTTTGTTAAATATCTCCAATAAACTTAGGTATTAATTTATTTATTGCTGCTCTCACCAAAATGGTGCTGTATTGTTTTCTTTGTTAGTTCCGTTCTGAATTCAATGCCTATTAGCTATAATGACATTGTTCATTTGTTACATGATAACAAATCATAATTTCACCAATTTCACAGTCTGCGGCACTGTTTTTTACTAAGAACTTTTTTAATCTGTAAGGTGCAGTCGCCTTCAGAAGTTGCTGAACACTAACAATCTTTACATTGAAAATTAGATAAATCAATACGTACATCAACCTGAGCGATCTTCAGGAAACAGTTTCTACATTTTCAATGTTTATTTACTATTTTATGTAAAGCGTTAGAGCTAAGATGGTCTGTAACTAGAAATGTATTCGGTGATGCTGATGGTGACTGTACCGAATGTTATGTCTATCCAATATATCCTATCTAATTTGGCAACTACCGAGTAACACAGTGGGTAGGCCAAAAGTCGATAGGCGAATAGAAATTTGTGCAGAGGTTTCTTCCTTACTGCTCCGAAGAGTTCTTGCGCCTTAACGATCTAGCTTATCAACCGTTAAACAAACAACCGTCTTTAAATGAATTCGCTGACATGAGATGGTTTTTTTCGTACAACTAAAGAGTCACCGTTTATCTCCGTGTGTTCTGCGATAATTTATATGACAAAGCGTATCGCCAAGACTCGAATAGTTTTCGACCCAGTTTGATATATTTGTTTTTGTTACGCACCACCCTCTAGTAGACGAAGCATAGTTTATACCACTTATGAGTTCTAGAATGCGGACATATCCACACTTAATTTTGTTAATACATATTATACGCAGAAACACCCAAACCAATGCAAATAAATGTACATGTTTATGCACACCCCAATTATACATTAAATTATAAAATTAAAATTCTAATAAGTAATTACATAAGTTACTTTAAAGTTACTTAAAAGTAACGTACATAAACGGACTTAGTTTAAACTAAGTCTGTTTTTTTATAAAACAGTGTTCGTATTTAAACTTAAAAGTAATCAGACTTTGGATGTGCATTTTAGTGTGTTAAATGTATTAATGATAAGGTTTAAATTTCGCTACTTGCTTTAAAGGGGAAGTTCTAATTCAGATACATAAAATGTACGATAGATATTGACATATTGAAATGTAACTATTTTTAGAAGATCCTATCGCGATTTAGGTATTTAGTGTTATTTTATTATCTATATTGAGCCTAACATTTCTGTTAGAAGTAAGTTAGAATAGTTTTATTCCAATGTGTAACAATCGCTTAACTTATTAACGTTACACAAATTATAATGGAAAATGATTCTGAAGACTGAAGTTTACATACTTAATTCGGTTATAGGTTCTATATGTCGCATTATTTCTAGTGAATATAAATATCCTACTGTTGGTGAACTTTAAAAAATCAATCTCATAATAAACAATAGCAACAATAGCTCAAAAGTCTAATTCAATAAATTATTACTACTCTTACCTTTCGAGTTTACCCCCAACAACTTCCGAGTCATAAATATGTTTGGTAGGCCTTAGATCGTACTCTTCTAAGTCCCGCTGATTTCCTCTCCAGAATATAGGCAACATCCAACAGAATAGTGATCTTGAGAAAAAGTTCGGTACCCCCTTTCTTTGAGGGGGCGGAGGTGGGTCTTTGGTATTTTGTCCATTTTTTTTATCTGGCATTTTATTCACTAACAATTAATTTATTTAGAACTGAAACTAAATATAACTAAAATAATTTATTTAACGTAAAATACTAAAACATTATTAAATTTTTAATTAGTTCTGTGGAGCGTGATATGCCCCTGCGCACGCTAGTCGTGTTTGTTTCACACTGTCCATATATAAATATTACATGCGTATCGCGCTCCACTTTGCCGATAATTATTTATGGTTACATATGACTATAATCTTTATAAGACTAATCTATCACACGATGACGAGGGATAAATTGTAGATTGTAGGTAATAACATTTTCTGCGTATTATTCACCTGTCGTTAGAGGTGGTATAATAATTGTGTAGGTATAACAGATGTAACAGTTCCTTTCACGCATACCTACTGTTATCCGTGCGGATGCACTTGAATAAATAGCATATCACCTATGAGCTGCCAATTTGTACTCATAATAGTGACAATAATTGTTAAAAAATATATTTTATTATCTCCTTCTTGGAGACCTCTCTGTTCATAAAATACATTATTATGTACTTACCTACGACACAGCAATTTAGTCTTCGTTTAATTACATTTATTTATAACAAGGTTCGCTTTTTATGCCACTTAGGTGACAGAGAAGCTTTACACGGCCCACTTCATGGGAAATCTATTTGCGGATTTGGCTGAACTTCGATATTTTCTGTTAAACGACTGTTCCGTCCATCTGGCCTCCACAACTCAACGGAGATAGCGACCAGTTGATAGACATTTTTAGGGAGCCAAGTCCAACTACTCGTAACTACTACTACCACTACCACAGATGTTCATATAGCAACCGGGACCGACGGCATAACGTGCTCTCCGAGGCACGACCAGATCAATACCCATATTCATTCATACAAATATTTTCACTGAGCGGGAATCGAACCCGCGCCTCCAGCGTAGTGCCCTCGTTCACTCCCGCACGCCACACGGTTTTGAGACTTTCACATGGTTTTAAATTTCCATGAGCTTTGAACTACAAAACCTCACGGTGCAACAGCATCAAATGCGACAACGTCTCCTTTCTTCCTTTGCAAGAGGAACTTCGTGTGTCTTCTGTTTTGTAGGCCTAAGGGCACTTTAGATAGAGAAAAGACTTCGAAATGGTGGTAGGACAAAAGTCCTCCGCCTTTTAAGAATTCAGAGTCGGGTATCCATCTCCGAATTCTTACAGGACGGTGGACAGTCTGACATAGACCTGAAAAAATATATTGACTGTATATTTAGTGCACTAAAAGTAATTAATTCCAATCTTTTCATCATAAATTCTGAATGTATTTTTTATAACATGTGTGTAGATCGGTACTCATCTTATGGTACGCTTCACTGCAAGCAAAAATTAACAGAGTGTCTAGCGCAAGTTTTTAACATACTATGATCATGAGCAAGTAAACTGTAATTTGTATGATAATGAATTAACGCCACATGCCGGAAAATCCTAAATCATTTTTTCTATTTACGGTATTTTGTCAACTCTTTCCGACTCAGCGCTTAGGTTTCCATATTTGCCTGTTTCAACCTGGGTCCTTGTGGACTAATTGTTATTGAGCACTCAAATCTCATACTACATGTTTCTTTATTCTTAATTATCAGTTGATATTAAAAACTTGTAGGTAGGACACGGCGGTATTTCCGCCCAATTGAGCAGTCCGACTGGGGAAGTACCTCCGCCCTACAAAATACCGCGGTTTTAATAACTTCGTATTGTGTTCCAGCGGTGAGTAGGGTAGCCAGAGCTCACTGGAGAATTTGTGCTGTCAGTGGGATGACTAAAGGCTTTTCCTGCTTTGTCCTCTGCATTGACGGCACGGAGACTCTGTGCTCACAGGGTCGACAGGGCTTCTCTGGTGTTGCACGCGTCCGTAGGCCGCGGTAACCGCTTTCCATCGGGTGGGCCGTGCGCTTGTCTGCCGCCGGAGTGGTATAAAAATAAATTTTAATTGTGTTACACTTTGTGTTGACCTCCCCTATTGATTGTGATGGTCACAAATATATATTCCTTAAAATTGTAACATATAAATGTAATCTATTAGCTGACAGTACATTGAGTTACAGCGCTCTTATCGGGTAACAAATTATAGTTATTTTAATAGGCCTAATCCATTAATACCTTTATCGATTATTATAGCTTAGTAAACATCACACAACCTCGTGCATATGTAGAATGAGTGCGAATTATTTGATCGCCCCCCCTAAATAATTGACAACAAGTGGTACATCGATAATAGAATAGAATAATCAATGTATGGAAACATATAAGGTCGGGGCCAAAGTATTTTCGGATTATTCAAACAAAGAAAAAAATATTTATTTAGTCATAGTTTTTTATTTTTTATAATATGTATTTGTAATATATATTTCACGTTTTGATCAATGACGACAATCTTGTAGGTAGTGCCATGAACCCATTTCTGTAGAAATTTTGAGACTTCTGATTTAAAAAAACCTGACAGGTAATTTTCACAGTGCTCTTTTGAGGTTAACGTTATGGTTCCTAAAGAGTTCTAAAGTGACCGAAACAGGTGGAAATGTGATGGATCAAGGTCAGGGTTATACGGAGGATGCATCAACACATCCCATCCAAGCTCTCTTAATTTTTGCTGAGTGACTCTAGATCAGTGCGGTTTGACATTGTCATAATGGAACACCACCCTTCCTGTTTGCCGGTCCTGGCCGGTTTTTCTCAACCTCATCAGTTGCTGACAGTAGAGGTCAGAATTGATAGTTTCAAAAGCTCATAGTGTACGATTTTTCTAATCCCACCATGCACACAGAATCACCTTGTTCCGAGTTAGACCGGGTCCATATTTTGACCACGAACCTTTTCGCACATTCAAGTGTCAAGTGACCCATTTTTTATAAGCCGTAATCAGCCATTTAAGAAATGGTTTGGATTGTTACGTTTCAACAAAAAAATCGCTTATGGAAACACGTTGCATTAGGTTTCTTTTAGTGTGATCATGACCACATGATGATATTCGCGTACCAACGCCGTGGCCTACTTCCGTAGGCCCGCACTCAAGGGTCCACCTTTGGAGATCATTTTGCGACCTTCGACGTCCGAGTCGCCTTCGCTCGCGGGCCTCGCGGTTTATTAATTTTTTTCGCGCCCGCTCTGCAAGTCTCCTTCACGAGCATTACTTGCTCGCAGAAGGAGGCGCTGGAAACCCACGCATCCGCGCAGCGAACCTTCGCCGCAAAACTGTTTAATAGGAGTATGTTGGTCTCGTCAATATTATCAGATGTGATCATAAAGAGATATGCTTAAAAGAGTTTTTTTAAACACATTGTTATAGAGACTAAGATTATACTGGCATGTGTTCGTCTGTCGTATGTCTGCTTATATTGATAGTGAAACTGAGTTCTGAGTTGATGTTTCTGAATAGAATATATAATTTAAAAAAAAATAAACCTTGGACACGACAACATTCGAATCGAAATATTATGTGATTTATCAAAATTTTAGAGATTTAAAAAAACATTTTTTTTATTTTTTATATATTATAGGACACGCCAACTTGACCTCACCTCGCCTGATGGTAAGCTAAAGGCAAAATCTCACGAAAGAGGGTCACCATTACAGACACTAAGTGCTACAATGGTGGCACTCAGCTTGGCGCCTCATCAGATGCTTTTTCACGCCCCGCTTAAAGGCCCCGGGACTGTAGGAAGAAGGAAACACGTGTGCTGGTAATGAATTCCAGGTCTTGGTGGTGCGGCAATGAAAAGAGTCTCCGAACCGCTTGGTTCTTGCTCGTATATTCTGCACAGTGTGAGGGTGACATCTAAGGCCTGCACGTGTTGTCCTATGTAGGAAAGGAGATGGTGGGATTAGTTGGAAGAGCTCGTCAGAACACTCATCGTGGTAGAGACGGTAAAATACAGCCAATGAAGCAATATCTCTACGCATCTGCAAAGGCTCGAGGGTGTTCGTGACTTCAGGGTTCCCAATAATTCGGACCGCGCGTCCCTGCAACCTGTCGAGAGCATCTAGTGGGTATTTCGCGGCGCCATCCCAGAGATGCGAGCAGTATTCCACACAGGAGCGAATTTGTGTCTTATAGAGAAGACACCGCTGCTCCGGCGTGAAAAAACGTCTCACGTTAGGAGGTATTTTATATGACGGGGATTTTAAATTTTTGATTCTATTACTTAAATAAATTTAGTAAATACATGTACAAATATGTATTTTTCATAAAAAAACAGACAGGCGAAGACTATTCATCACCTGGCTGGCGAGATTTATGTACAAATATTTGTACAAAGCGGGAATCGACTCCTGCCCCCAGACGTAAGTTAAATGCACAACCACCACGACACAGAGATCGTCAACTATGCACGATAAATAACTTATGATTTTGATATTAATGAAAAATAACAAACTGGCCCAGAGACAGAGCAAATATTCTAGAGAAAAATATTAATAAAAATTAAAAATAAATAATTATAAATTTATATTTAAAATATTCATTAGTCATTCCCATCACGCTACCAGTTTTATGTTTAAAATGTTTGAATGCGTCAAGATAAATACAATCGAATAAACGATAAAGAAATAATATATTAAATGATAAACTTCTAGAGCGTTTTTGTTTATGGATCACTTTCAGCCTAATAGTGTGGCCTTGTTGCTGTTGATGACATACGTAAAATAACAATATTGTGCAATCTTATGAAATAAAAGTACTACTTTGGTTTATTTACTGAAATAAAAAGTAAATTGAAAAGGATGTTGTTTCCATTAGGGATGGAAGACGCCAGTGGCAAAGATAAAACACTATACAACTGGATTGGATCCAAACTACGTAAGTAGGTACTCACACAATAAAACTCTAACAACATACATGAATGTGAATATTTTTTTTAGGTTTTATACAATATAATATAAAAAATCCTGAAGGGGTAGACACAGGTGTAATAATGCCCACATTTTACCACAAATAACTTTCGGTTCCACCGAATAGTAGGTGAGTCTATTGCTTATTAATGTAACATGTCATGATAAAAATACATATAATCTCGCCTTTATCCCCAAAGGGTTAGCCACAGGTGATTTAATGATTTTATACGTTGGAAAAGTAAGCAGAAACACATATTTTAGTTACAAAATATTATAGTTACTTTGTGTATCATATGACTGTACTGCGATACAGTGCTAAAATTTTATACTTTAGAAATAGAGATATTTGCTGAATTGCGATATTTATGCAGACACTTCTGATGAGGTCTGTCAGGGGCAAGAAACTCCAACTAAACCTGACCTTACATATTATATCATTAGTTCAATTCTAGCAGACTTATTTCAGAGTTCAGATATATTATATCAAATCAAATTATTTATTGAAACTAACTAACATAAACTGCCTGGTAAATAAAAAAAAGAAACGAATTAACAAAAATGTAATAGTGTTTCAAATATGTAAACGTAAGCATATCTTATGGCATTTTAATTACAAAATAAAGGGCATACCACATCATTAAGCAGCCGATGTAGATGTAACTATGCGCATAAAGTTCATTACTCTAGTAAATCAATATATTGAATCATGCCTCGCAGATGACCAAGGTTTTACGAAATTTACTACAAAACGAATAATATAATATAATTATAAGCCGTTATCAACGAAAACGACGAAAAAGAGGATTTAAGGGGCCCACACACCGGGGAAACTGTGGTCCCCACACCCGAGGAGAGGGGCAGATCGTGAGAGATGACCCTGAGTAAGCCGGGGTGCGAGGAATATGCATGTTGGGCAACAAAAACCGTCGTGCGTATTAGTCGGTTCGAGTCCGACATAACCTCTCCCACCTGCTCCGGAAAAAAAACAGGGGCCCACATACCAAAATAACATTTGCTGCAATGTTCAGGATTTGAACCCGTGGTCTTTCTATCGTAAGGCCGACTCTTTAACCGCTTAGCTACCGACGCTTTCACTTTTTTGCTGCGTACATGTAAAGCAATAAACAATCTAACCTCAAAAGGTAAGATTCCGAACTCTGCAGCACGCAGTAGTGCTACATAGCAGGTTTGCGCTGTTCCTGGTAATGTACTGTTGATTATTCATTCATTTGTATGCAGAAATGTTGCGTAACATTGCTGCACAGGACTGTTGCCCCGGTGCGTAGCTTGGAAGAGAGATTAGATTAGAGATTATTGCAGGCCAGCAGTGCTGTGCAACACAGTCGTGCAGCACTGCTGCGTGTTGCAACTGTGTTGAAATTTGCAATAAATCCTACTAATATTGTAATTAATGTGAAAGTTTGTGAAGATTTTTGTATGTTTGTTATTCAAACATGCTCAAAATGCTGAATGACTCTGGCTCAAATTTGGTACAGAGATAGATTGTAGTGTGAACCAGTGGCGAAGGATCCCAATAATCCAATTCCTGCCGGCTTCCCAATGGATCACATGATTCATGACAAACTAAATCGAGGTTAGTTTTTTATTTCTTCTTACCTTTTGCAAATTTTACTCTTCGCAACTGGTGTGGATTAAGGTTACTTTTATGAACTTATGAAATTTAACGACACTTTACATAAACTCACCCACTATAATCATTATCCTCGTTTTTTATACAACTTAGGTGGTAACAAGCACACGACACACCTGATGGAAAGTGGTTACCGTGACCTATGAACGTGTGTAACACCAGAGGAGTGACACCCGTTCTACCAACCCTGGAAGAACGGAGAGTTTCTGTGCCGTCAGTGCAGAAGACACACTATCCCTCCTTCACACACAATCAGGACAAGCCTTTAGTCTTCCCACTGACAGCACAAAAACTCACCAGTGAGCACTCCACTCACCGCCGGGAACACAGCACGAGGTGAGTGGATTAATAGAACTAGCAAAGTTAATATTGATTTATCCTATATCTACATCTCAGTGCCATTCTTCTATCTATAAGGTAGGTATTTATAGCTATCAAACCACTGCTGTAGCAATCTAGTGATCGAGCACAGTCGATAACTATCAGGTGCGTTTAGGTACATATTAGCGCTAACGACAGGTGAATGATACGCCTAAAATGTTATTAGTAAAAAATTATCCCCATCATCTTGTGATAGATTACTTTTAGAAAGTTTATAGTAAAATACATAAACCTATCAATTAGTACAGGCATTATGGTGAAGAATTGCAATGTTTAAGAGAGTACGCCAATCAAAGGTTTGTTATCATTGCGTTGATCCCAGTTCCGTCCGAGGCCATCCCCACCACCGGAGCCGGTGGGAGAGGTTTGGCGAACTCGAACCGACTAAAACCCACGACGCCTGTGGGTACTTTTTAGTTGCCGAACGTGAGCTGCTTCTGCCAGGGTGACAGGCGGCTCCACCCGTAACCCCCAAGCCTGCGCTCATGGGGAATGGAGGTTATTCATCGACCTCTAACGCACGAGTTGCCTCAGTTCGCGGGCAACTTGGCTTGCGATCCTCCTTCGCTCCCACCCCGCCCCGCATCTGCGCAGCGAACCTTCGCCGTGAGTAAGGTGGCGAGCGTGAGAGCTTTCACTCCCAGGGCCACCACCAACTCCCGTCTCGGCGTCTCACGCCGGAGTTCCGTCCGAGGCTTTCATTTTATATACACTGTAAGAACATGGTTTTTTTTTTTATATACCACTAAGTTGGCAGACAAGCACACGGCCCACCTGATGGGAAGCGGTTACCGTGGCCTATGGACGTATGCAACACCAGGGGTGTCACACTCGTGCTGCCGACCATGAAGAAACCTTCTGATGCCCCTCTTGAAGAACCCCATATTGTAGGCGCTTGGGAAAACCGCAGCAGGGAGGTCATTCCACAGCTTGAGTGTGCGTGGGATGAAGTTTCTTTCATACCGCACAGTGCGCACCGGCTCAGGTCGCAATGTGTGGGGATGAATTCCCTGCCTATGGCGAGAGGTGCGATGATAGAATGTAGCTACGGGCATCATGTCAAACAATTCATCTGAGCACAAACCATTGTATAGGCGGTAGAACACACACAGTGAGGCAAAATCCCTCCGAAGGCTAAGAGGTTCCACTCTACCTGCGAGTATGGGATTGTCAACCAGCCTCAATGCCCGTCTTTGCAACGAGTCGAAGGGGTCAAGCTGGTATGCAGGTGCTCCAGCAAAAAGGTGACAGCAGTACTCCATGTGAGGCCGGACCTGTGCTTTATAAAGAAGGAGTTGCTGCCCCGCAGTGAAGTACTGCTTCGCCCTGTTGAGCACTCCGAGTTTTCTTGATGCCAACTTACCCTTGTCCTGCAAATGACTTCGGTATTGGACGTCGCTGGAGATATCGACACCAAGGATCCCGATACTCGAGAAGATGGTAAGCGGTGTGCCCAGGAATTGCGGCGCCACAACGAATGGGGTTTTCTTAGCGGTGAATACACATACTTGTGTCTTAGTGGGGTTGAATTGGACTAGGTTTAGTCGTCCCCAATCGGATACTCCAGAGAGAGTAGTCTCGATTTTAGACACAAGTTGTTCGCGACTCTTCTCCACCTCGGACTGAGGGATATTTGCACGGCCCGTGTAACACGTGTCCCCGGTACTGTCGTCCGCATAACAATGAATGGAGCCATCAGACAGCATGTCATTGATATGCAGCAGAAACAGCGTCGGAGACAACACGGAGCCTTGTGGGACACCAGCGTTTATGTTCATGCGGTCCGAGCAGCTGCCGTCGACGACGGCTTGGATGCTTCTGTTGGACAAAAAGCTGGCGATCCACTCGCAAAGTCCCTCGGGGAGTCCATAGTGCGGCAACTTCGCAAGAAGACCTTTGTGCCAGACCCGATCGAAGGCCTTCGCTATATCGAGGCTGACCGCTAGTGCCTCACCCCGACTCTCGATGGCTTGCGACCACCGGTTTGTGAGATACACAAGAAGGTCACCGGTTGAGCGACGATGGCGAAAGCCGTACTGTAGGTCGCTCAGTAGATCGTTTCCTTCAAGGTATCTCAGGAGCTGTGTATTAATGACACGCTCCATAACCTTCGAGAGTAGGGAAGTTATAGCGATAGGCCTGTAATTGGTCGGATCTGTCCTGTCACCTTTCTTAGTTACAGGGTGCACGAATGCGGTCTTCCACGAGGCTGGGACCTGCCGCGCGGAGTATGAGAGTGCGAAAAGGCGTATAAGTACAGGGCACAGCTCGGGGGCACAGTGCTTAAGCACCATCGCCGGTATACCGTCCGGCCCACTCGACTTCCGGACATCTAGGGACTTAAGCTCGCGCCGGACCACCCGTTGCGTGATTTTAACTTCGGTCATGGAAGCACTACAGCTGGGGATGATGGGTGGTTCGGCGTTCCCGTCGTTCATAGTCGAGTTTGACGCAAAGAGATTACCCAAAAGATCGGCCTTCTCCTTAGCGCCATGGGCCAGACTACCGTCGGATTTTTGCAGCGGCGGAAGGCAAGACTGGCAGAAGTTTCCCTCGGCAGCTTTGGCGAGCGACCAAAATGCGCGACTGCCAGATGGGTAGCGCGCAAGCCGTTCGCCAATTCTGCCGATGAACTCAAACTTTGCCCTAGACGTTGCCTTTTTACTGGACCTCGAAGCAGCATTCAACTTCCGCTTCACTTCAGCGATGTTCGGATCCTTATTGGCAAGAGCCGTGGTCCAAGCCTTGTATGCAGATTGCTTGCGGTCTCTAGCTTCCCTGCAAGGCCTATTAAACCACGGGCGTTTGTTCGCTCCTGTCGCGACCCAGTGGTTAGGGATGTAGCATTCCATACCCACTAGAATCGCGTCAGCGACTGCTGTTGCACAGGAGCTTGGATCATCAGAAGTGAAGCAAAGCTGCCTCCACGGGTACGATGCGAAGAATTCTCGCAGTCCGTCCCAGTCTGCCGACTTGTAGTGCCACACGTGTCGCCACTGTGGTGACCGCGGTGGTTCAGGCCGCGCGAGTATCACTTGCGCCCGGACGAGGCTGTGGTCCGAATTACCAAGAGGTGCTTCCACCCTTATGGAATATTCATCCGGGCGCGTAGTCAGCAGAAGGTCCAGCATAGAGCTTCTGTGGGTCTCAATTTCTGGTGTTCTAGTAATAGAATGCACCAGTTGAGAGAGCCCATAGGTCAGGGCAAAGTCGTGAGCAGCCCTTCCCGCGAAATCAGTCCTGGGAGACCCCAGCCATTCCACGTGGTGAGCGTTGAAGTCCCCCAAGAATACTAAATCCGCAGTGGGGTACTGCTCAATTACGCTGTCCGCCGACCGTTGCAGATGCTGAAACAGTTGAGCCGTGCCCAGGTCACCGCTATGAGACCTGTATAGGCACGCATAGATACGGGTGTGGCCACCGTGATCAATACGTACCCATATAGTTGACAGGTCTCTGTCCTCAAGACCATGGAGACGGCGGCAGCAAATATCATCCCGGACGTACAAGCATACCCCGGCGCGACTCATAAAGTTGTGCTCGAGTTTGTACCCGGGGTACATTAGGTAGGCTGTATCGGCCGGGCATGATATTTGCGTCTCCGTCAGAAAAAGCAAGGTAGGCTGCGCGGTCTCTAAGTGGAGATGGACCGCGTTAAGGTTGGAGTGTAGGCCCCTGATGTTGCAGAAATCCACATTAACTGTGGATGATGGAGCCGCTGTGGTAACGTTACTCTTGCCTTTTTTAAATTTCATGTTTGAGTTGGGGGGGAGGGGGGGGAGAAGGTAAGAAGAGATTCTGTGCCTCCAGTGTAGAAGACAAAGCAAGGCGTCCCACCCTCACAGACAAGTTGGGGTTGTGTGACTGGCTGGCGCGGTGGGCGGAAGGGCCCCCGGTCCCCTCCCAGATACTGAAGCCGAGTCCACTCCGGTTTCCTCCTCCGGCACGGCTACAGCACCGGGAACTTTACACAGGCTGCTGGTTCAGCCTCCTGGGGCGGAGATTAAGTAATCCCCAGGTTCGGGAACCGTGCAGCCTGCGGGCGGCCAGCGGATAACCGTTTCACCGGGTCTCCCTGACCACCGCGCCAACATTTCACGCACCCACCAGTCAGCGGGGTCAATAAGGATTATATTAAGATATTTGTTACTACTACAATCACTCTACTCACGGGAACCTATTTCAGGGATAAAAAGTATCGTTTTTCCTATCGCTGAAATAGGTTCCCATGGGTCGTGAGAACGAGATCAGAATTCCACGTGGGCGGAGCCGGAGTTAACAGTAAAATTTTATGAAGCTGAAAAGTTTGTTTGTTTGAACAAGCTAATCTCAGGATCTACTTTTCCGAATTTATAAAATCCTTTTATGTTGAATAGTCCGTTTATTGATGAAGATTTGAAGCTATATCATGACGGTACAACCAGACTCAGCCTCAGATGCATGGCTCGAGTCCTATTACGTGGGACCGAATGCAATTATTGGTGAAATATGGGTGTTTATTCACCTCTGCCTAACCCTCAAGGGATAAAGGCGTGATTATATGTATGTATCATAACGGTACTACTTAAGGGAGCGGAGCAGTGAGTGCGGATAGATTTCCATACATTCTTCTTATTCCTCTTAGCGTTAATTCCAATCGCATCCGAAGCTTTCACCTCGGAATCTGGGGACCAGTCTAACTGCGGAATTGGCTAAACTGCGATATTTTCCGTGAAGCAACTGCCATCTGACCTCCACAGCCCAAAGGCCAGACCAGAATGCACCAGATACCAGACCAGCTGATTTCCTAGATTGTAAAAATATAATTATATTGAATAGCACTTATAATTTTTTTTTAAATGTACAATATGAATTTTTGAAAATTTCAGCTGGGTGCTAGACTACACCATACTATTACTTACCGATATGCGACGATCATCGTCGTTCATACAACATAAGGACCAAGGTGACAGTGCTTGTAGAATCTATCGCCGCCGCGCCGTTTCATTACGCAGGAGCACGTACGACCTGCATACATACATATAAACTACATTTCCACCGTAATATGAGGCTCTCTGTTTAATATTCATCGTCGCCAGGTGGGTGCATCCATTACGGGGCACGGCTGCCAAGATTCCAAGACCAATACCAGATTAAGTTCTGAATGACGAATTCGAGTTTCACCGACTGTCCGTTCATAGATTTGCACTGCAGTGAACAAAAATGTGAAGTTGAGAGATGTATACCGTAACTTACACGGTTATAGAATTTATAAGAAAATTTAGATCTAATCCAGCCCGACGGCGCATTTTCCGAATTATATTTGTAAAAAAAAATAATAGGCCTATTAATTGTTTCAAAATTGATTCCTTTAATAATGGTTAAAAATGATTGTAACGTCATTCATCATGTATAATATACACCTATGTATTTGCCAAAAAAAATGTATATAAGTATGTTTACCTGCAGTCTTACTTTGGGTCTAGATAGCGGTGTGTAGAATATCTTAGAATGATACGTAATGTGATGTAATGATTCGTAAATTTAGCAGTGGTTAATGAAAGTGAAAAAAAAAGTGTGTTGATACCCGATTAAAATCTAACTGCGATCTCGTAGATGATATACACTATTCGAACTAAAAGAACCCTCAGGGCGAGATTCTCGTTAGTAGACAGTTAGTAAACAAGAAGTGTCCATCCTCTAAATGGTACCCTCTGTTAGATTTTGCACAATCAATTCGTTTGTGTGTGAGCTTTAGATATATCACGTTAACAGAACGTGACTTGAAACTGTATCAAGGGGGCTCTTAAAAACTCGTCGCGTCATTGATATTAATATAATATGTATATTGGATATAATTCCAAGTTCAAATAGTACCATATAAACTTCAAATTCTGTAGGGAAAACAATTAAACCGACCCAATAATTCAATTATTGAGACGTATTTCACAGCGTCGTACAATGTACTATGTCGCGTTGTCGCACTGTAAATTCAAACGTATATCGCGCATAATTCACAATACGCTGCTATTTGGACACGACGTGATGTTTGAAACTGCACCATGTTTGAATTCATGGTTTCAATTGCATATCACTCATGAACGAAACAAAAAATCCGCGTTATTAGTGATCAAACGGCAATTGCTATGCATGGGAGAATGGACCTCGGTCTCCGGTTTCACTCTTTCTCTATCTTTAGTTTCAACCTGATTTGGCACTCGGATAATGTAAGCCCGATAAAATAAAAAACAATACACACCTACATTATTGGTTTAAAATTCAAATACATACAGCCCAAAGCTACTATTACCCAAATTAATGATTTAATTTATGTTAAGTTCTAAATTTCAAAACTAATTACGTACTCCACAGACGTTATTTCTATTCTATGTTATATCAGTCATTATTATTTTTCAATTAAGTCCTTAATCAATTTTAAATTAGGGTAGTTCTTTGATACTCTCGCAATCTAAGCAAAACGAATAGTGTTATATTTTAAACAAACTAAAAAATTGTAAACTCTTTTCTTTTGTACAGACCGTAAAAAAGTTCGTTTCATTTTTGTATGTCGTTTTTTATCATGTTAACAGCAAAACGTACTATACGTACGTACGTACGCAGCTTGGAAAATAAATAACAGGGGTACCGGAAGGCAACATACACGGCAGGAGTGCGCCCAATAAAACGGATACAACGCAACACAATAAGTATAAAGATAAAACCGAATGTTTTGTGCATTTTAATTAAACCTGAAATCGACCTTCGCTCGACTAAATACATAAGGGTACGGAAAAGTAAATACGGTTAGTAAATACTGTTTACAGAATTCGGAAGCTAATGGGAGCGGTTACGTTCGGGAGGGATAGCGCGGCAAGAGGGTGACATTTAAAATCGTTAGCCTATATGAGACCTGCAATTAGTGTACAACGTTGCCGATTTTGTGAAGCTCTGCTATAAAGATGTAAAATGTTCATAAGAATATACAGGGTGTATTTTTGAAACGGGGCAGTAAGAGCAGGTACCTTAACCATTGTAGGTATAACTACCTACAACGCTTAGGCTTTAAATACCAAAAATCAATCTGGAAATGTTTAGAAATAATGTATACTACACGTGTATTAAAATAAATACATGGTTATTTATTTTAATAAAGTCATCTAAGAACATTTTGATGTAACCATCAAAATGTTCTTAGATGACTTTGCCTAACTTTTTGAGATATTTTGCACTTTCTCAGCTCACACTAAGAATGGCAAAGATACTCGAATCAAATTATAAATTTGCAGGTAAAAATATTTTTTATTTACTTTTCAGTCAATCTTTCTCACTTCCTACGCAAAACAAAAAGTTTGACCAATGCAGTTTGATTCTCTTGCTGAAATGTATAGAAAACATTTTTGACAATTTCTGTCTTTCCTAGTACGCAATGCAAAAATTATCCCTTAGAGTATTTTGATCCCCACATGAAATAAGGGCAAAAAAAGTTTTTTGAACTATTTGTAATTTTTTTTACTGACTATGATTTTGCCAAAATCTGTGAATGTAGTTCAAAATATCTTAAAAAGTTAACAGATCTAAATAAAAATCTAGGATAGATCTCCTAAATACATTTTGCTGTAACTACAACGGTTAAGGTACTTGCCCTTCTGCCCCGTTTCAAAAATACACCCTGTATGGGGTGGGGTCACTTCCTTTGAAATCTACTTCTTCGAAAATTTTAGGTGTTAAAAACAAACAAAATGAAATGGAATAGTATAATATCTGGTGTGGGTTTTACTATTCCATTCATCATGGTCGATCCTTTATCAACTCAGCTGGGGTTAGATTTCAGTCTCACTACTTCCGATATTTCGAGGCAACTGTCATTGACCTCCACAACAGGTCATCGGACATTTTAGAACTAACGTAATCTAACGAATACCACAGATAGTACCTCCACACATTTGTAATTAATAATTGTTTGATAGTGTGGAGGTACGAGGTGATATGTTCCTCCGACACAAAGGGAGGATCCTCCGACCAGGCAAGGTGATCACGCCTGGCGGGCCGCGGCCCAACGATTGTCGTTGGGACGATGTACATATGTTAAACCAGCGCGAGAACTTTACTTGCGCGATGTATGATTCGTAGTTCCGTAATAGTTCTGCTCGCTGTCGCTAGATGGCGCTGGGTACATGTGGCATCGCCACATCACTCCCCTCCAAGACCGGAGGTTGATTTGCGATGAGTCGGCTGTCTAAGCTCTCTTGATGAGCATGCCATTTCCAGTCTTGCCAACTGGACGCCGCTTATTCCATTAGCGGAACAGTCTTCCTCGCTAGTCCCAGTGAGTCGGGACTACCGCTGGTCCCGAAGACGCGGGGCAAGTGCGGTGCTGCGGTCCTGCTGTGAAACGCCGTGAGTTGGGGCTCGAAGCGTCGAGATGAAACCTCGTCGAGCCGCCAGTGGGGTAAGGTGAGTCCTCGTCAGTGACGGGCGAATCCTCGATGAAGCGAGGTAAGTCCCCCGTGTATTGGGGTGAATGCTGCGTAATGGCTGAGTGCCACGTAGGCGGGAGAGATGTCCTCTTCTTACATGGACCGTATGTGCGTGCACTGTGTGCCTTAGATGCAGGTGAGGCCGAAGGCTAACCAGGCTGCGGCAGTCGCTGCATGCTGTGGTATCCTTGTAAGGGCTGAAAGTGCTGGATGGTGAAGACTTGATCACCGCTCATGCGGGAGAAGTGAATGGGATGTGACGATGAGAATGTTTATCATATGCTCAGCGAAGGTTACGTGATCAGATCACGTCTTGGTCACCACTGTGGAGGAACGAGGTGATTGGCAAAATATTCCATAATGTCGTAATAGTTCTTGTTACATAAAAATTCACAATTTTTTTTTGCGGAATAGGCTCATCGATATTTTTTTTAAACCGTCAGGTCAGGTGTGTATTAAAATAAATAACCATGCATTTATTTTAATACACGTGTAGTATACATTATTTCTAAACATTTCCAGATTGATTTTTGGTATTTAAAGCCTGTATTTATGCCTCGTCACTCTATAGATTAATATTAATGCAATTGACTTTCGTCTATCATCTGAATAACCTCGTATACTGTTCCTTATTGTATGTTTATCTGATTATGATTATCATCCTTTATATATGTTAGTAAATATAAAAGTAATACCTTCGAGCCTCAGTATAGGTAGTGAACCTCTTTTTTTCACGTGCGGAAATTCCCTCGGATACTGCTGGAGTCGGCGGGGTTGGTTATGTTGAACTCAGACCGACTAAAACCCCACAGCTGCCTCGGCCCATTAGTTGCCGGAAGTGAGTGAGTTCAGTAGTCTCTGACATATCCCTCGCGCATCCCGCCTGCCACTCAGCCGTCTCAGCTTGTGTTGTGAACCTCTATAGTTATTTTTCTTCAATATAATGTGTTTTCCCCATTGATGTTTCCTACAAGAAATAGTACAGATAAATAGAACTAGCGTTAAAAATTCTTAAGATGTATGGATATTGGTTACTTACTTAATCATTATCAAAAGGCTGAATGAATACGGTACGGACAGTTTCAGATTTAATTTATATAGTCTGGGATAACAAATAGGGCTTTTATCCCTGGTGAAGGTTCCCATGGGTTGTGAAATGTGCACCGAATTCCTATTCATGATAAATTGGATACCAAGGGGCTCGACTTGTATAAATTTAAGAAAAAACTACTTGTATGTTCTTAGTAAGTAGTGCCAAGTTGGCACGTCCTGCATACCTACATTATTTAAAAAATATTTTGTTTAAAGTCCAACATGAATATAGTCCACGACCTAATTCTTTAAAGTTAAGAGTATTTTTTTTACCAAAAATTCTTTATCTTTTCACACAAAGTTTTTTATAGGAGTTCCAAGTCTTGTATTTTATTAATTGGGGCGCTTAACAGGGGCAGTTACTGAATGCCCCTGTGGAATTACAGTGTTGATGTAATACACAAACACATTTTTTATCTTTTTTTGTTTCATTTATCCACAATACCCAATCAAAATTATTACATCGGCAACGCATAAATGATATGTGCCAAAATAACTCAAAATATATCCCTGTACCAAACTGTCTGTGGATAGCTGTGGCAACCCTGGTGCGTGGAATCAGTAGGCCAGAACCTTCCAATATTGGGAGAGGTCTATGTCCAGCAGTGCACTGCGATCACCACAACACTTCGTGCACCTACTTTTAATATAAATATCTCTGCATCACCCTAAGGTTGACTGGTAGAAAATGGCTGTGGCATTAAGTCCGCCTTTGTACAATCTTTGTCTGTTTGTGGAAAAAGTTTAAATAAATAAAAACAAAAAAAATAAGCTTGATAGATTGATTGATTTACTTAGTTCATATCTATTTATTATTGTCAATTATAAAAGCTTTGGAAAGTCATCCAAAAAAGTGTTTAATCAATCTGTATCACTTTGCCGTCAGACAATAAACTGCATCATTTTCATCCTAGCGTTAATTCCAGTCGTATCCAAAGATTTCACTTCGAAGTCTGGGATCCACTTTACCAGTCTAACTGCTGATTTGTCTGAACTTTGATATTTTTCGTGAAGCGACTGCCATCTGACCACCACAACCCAAAGACGATATCGAAGCATTGCAGTTAGGCCAGTTGTTGCATTTCTAGGGCTCTAACTACCCGTAGCGGGTACCATAAATGTTCGTATGGCAACCAGCTGCATGTTGGTATCTTTTTGTTTAAGCACAAAAAACGGTGCTTCGATTATTTATGTAAGTAGGCCAAATACCGTAAATACTTTTGTTTCTGCCGCATCACCCCACATTGCGCGTCAAGTAAAAATTTCTTTGATGAAAACTTGACTTGCCGCTTAGCGGGGTAACTTTTTTAATCATTTTCATAGCACACGTCTCTTGATGGATGAAATCCCATTGTTCTGAAACAGCATGCCGTTTGCTAAGCTCCGTATAGTACTGCGCTAGCTCTCAAGCATCGTCTACTTACTAGACAGACACGGATATCTCGGATTTATGGGAGGTAGACACACTCGAGATAGAATAACAAATTTATTGTTAAATACATAAGTCAGTTGGAAGTCCCATTGTCCCTGCTCACTCGACACGACTTGACCAAAAATGAGTACGAGGTAAACGCCTTATTACATAACATAACATAAACTCACGCCTATATTCCCGAAGGGGTAGGCAGAGGTGCTAGCACCCACATTTCGCCAGTTTATGTTTAGGTCCCAATGTAATAGGTTGCCATTAACCGGGCACTTATAAACCTGTGATAAATACACACATAACTTCGAAAAGTATCGAAAAGTCATTGGTGTGTTCCGTGGTAAAACCTGGGGTCGAACCCGAGACCTCGTCTCAGCAGTCCATTACCCATACCACTAGGCTTATTGAGTCCTCTTATTGAGTTTTAGTCGGTTCGATGAACGACCTCCGCCCCCCATGAGCGCAGGCCTGGGGGCGACGGGTGGAGCCGCCTGTCACCCTGGCAGAAGCAGGCCGCGGCGACGGTGCGCCTCGCGCGCTTCCCCGTTTCCGGGGACGAGTTAGGGTCTCTGCGGTCCCCACACCCGAGGAGAGGGCCAGATCGAGAGAAATGGCCCTGGGTCGGCCGGGGTGTGAGGGATATGCCTGTTAACCTCACCTCAGGCAACCAAAAACGACCCACAGGCGGCGTGCATTTTGGTCGGTTCGAGTCTCTCTTCCACCGGCCCCGGTGGGGGGGGGAGGGTGTCCGTGGGGATTTTGAGCATGTAAAAAAAAAGTCGGTTCGAGAAATCGAGTCCGGTATAAACGCCCTACGTTGGTCGGCGGGAGAGGGGAAGGTACCCATGTGGATTTCCGCACGAAAAAATTGAAGAAAATGTCGGAGAGTGGACTCCGGACTCCAAAGAACAAAGTTTGAGATTGACGGTCGGATGATAAAGAATCAAAGAGATAATGGCACGTGGGTTGAAGGAGATACAATACCACAAACAAATATTATTAATATGTTGACGTTCTCATATTTGCATTTAGTTTACGTACTTAGGTACTTTAATGCAATTTACATCATAGTTTATTTACATTTGAGAGAAAACAAACACAGATATTGCGTTGATATGAGTTACCGCCTTGTGTAGATTAAAGGTAAAAGATAGTATATTTCAATATGTAGGTCACATAAATTAATCTTATGATCATAAATTGTAGACTAGTGTGTAAGAAATAGAACTAGGGTGGAGTCTCGCTTCTTTATTTGTTAGGTAGATAGATTCGCACTTCTTCATTAGTTATAGTGTATCTAATCGATCAATTAACCCATTGTAGTCCACTGCTCTTCCAATGAGCGCCCATTTGTGCTGATCCTCCTCCTTCCGCATCCAGTGTAGTGTATCTATGTATTTATTTTATTACTTATAAATATAGATACTATAACTTTTAACATAAACACTAAACATAGATACATTTGTAAAAAAAACATTTAATCAGTTTCAGCTTCATGCGTCCTTTTCATTTACGCTATAAAACCTTCACGGATATGAGCACAACTAATAATTAATATTATTAGTATTTCAATACTATTGTATGAATAATTCAATTCATAGTGAACAAAAACAAGCCTACAGAGACATATTTATTTTCTTTTAGTAGTTTGCTTTCGTACCAGTTTTTTTATTTAGTTTTGATTTTTTTTCTGTGGAAGGGCGGAAGACAGTGAAATATGAAGGGCTTAATCTATATTTGGAATATTGGTACGCGTTATGCATAAATGTTTTATTTTTTACGTACAGAAACAGGTATTGACTTAACTGTAGTTTTGGCCAATTTTAAGTCGGGAGGAAATTATTGCATTTGGTTAGGTCACCAGCTGACACATTTTCCACCGCGATGTGGGCAGCTGACAATTGATTTCCTTCCAGTTATTGGCTTAACTGCATTTTGGCCAATTTTGAGTTGGGAGGAAATAACTCTAATTTAGCCAATTATCAGCTGGGAGGATTTTTTTTATTTTTTTACGTTTGCGCGGTCACCACTGCTTAACCCACCAACAAAGTGACAGCTAACAAACACAAAAATTCATAATTCAACTTCCTTAACCTTTGTATAAAGTTTCATCTGGGAGGCGATAGGTCATGCAAACCTCTGGCTAGAGGAGCAAAAGGGCCTTAGTGCCAAAACATTGTAATGAATACCTATTGAATGTTTTTATTCGGGTACTGTTCCTTGTTTTTCTACGTCTATGAAAGATAATAACAAAAACATTGATATTATTTTCTGTGATTATTTTGTTTTCGAATAAACGTTAATAAATCTGATACTCTTACTGCCTGCGGGAAAGGTCACGGTGAAATTAATATCGTTTGAACAATTATCTATAATAATCTTATAAAGCTGAAGAGTTTGTTTGTATGTTTGGTTGAACGGGCTAATTTTGGGAACTACTGCTACTGGTTCGAATTGAAAATAATATTTTTGTGTTAAATAATGCTGATTTTACTTGATTTCTCTTTTTTGTTGCGATTAATATTGGACAACGAACTGTTAGACGAATAACTAAACGAATGACTGCCACAATAGAAAATGAACTTCACACACCAAAAAAGAGAAAACGAACAAAACCAGTTGTGTCAAAACAACCATCATAGCGTGCAGCAAATAAAGTTATAAATCGAGAGGACTGAATTTCGATTTATAACTAGATCTGAGACCCGATGGTATTCTAGATGATAGTCTAATGCCATTGTCATTTCTTAAAAATTGTTAGTAAAGAAAGGAAAAAATCTACTGAGGAATAAACAATGACGCTGTGAAGTGCATTTCTGAAATTAAAACGCTGCGCATCTAAAACTGGATACCAAATTAGTCTGCTAGAATATAGAATATGTAGCGACCATTTCAAACCTGATGATTTTTATTTACGGAAGCATTTCTCTTCTTCAATTCTTCTTTTAAATTCGCCACAATGACTGTGGCGAATGCAGGAGCACATTTTTATTGATAAATGCACAAAATTATATAATCACAATGCAAATGTCAATGACAAGATTGACTGGAGAAACATAGGATTATAGACTCTAAAACAAGCACCTCCCTCGTGGTGACACCATCTGAGATTAGTTTAGCCTGTGCCTCCCCATTGTGCGAACTTTTAGCAGTTACTGTAATGTTGTAATATTATACATTCGTAATTTATAGTAGAACTAAATACCTCGTAGTAGGGTAATCTAATAATACATCGTAGCGCTCTTGTTCCTTAATCGGATCGAAAACTCAAACGTCCTGCAACACTTATCCCTTACTGTAAACACTATAAGTGCTTCCATTTTCACTTAATACCTAGCTTGTTAGTTCATTATAATTGCAACACTTGGATGAATTAGGTTCATCTATATATATTAAATTATCGTGTGTTTGTAACCAAACTTTACTTTTGTGTATGAAAGAGATTTTAAAGCAATTAGTATGCTAACTATTCAAATCTATTAAAAATTAGGTATAAGCGAAGCTTAGGTGGAAATCAAACCCACGTTCTTTCCCTTACAATCTCTTACCGACTTAGGTGACAATATATAAGAAAATTTGGAGAGCTTCAAGCATGGCTCTCACGGAGGTAGGACACGGCGGTATTTCCGCCCAATTGAGCAATCCCACTGGGGAAGTACCTCCGCCCTACAGAAAACCGCGGCCATAATAGCTTCGTGTTATGTTTTCAGCGGTGAGTAGGGTAGCCAGAGCTCACTGGAGAATTTGTGCTGTCAGTGGGATGACTAAAGGCTTGTCCTACTTTGTCCTCTACACTGACGGCACAGAGACTCTGTGCTTACAGGGTCGGCAGCGCGAGTGTGGCTTCTCTGGTGTTACACACGCCCATAGGCCACGGTAACCACTTTCCATCAGGTGGGCCGTGTGCTTGTCTGCCACCTAAGAGGTATAAAAAAAAAACTTTGATTGATGATACTTCCTCACAAAACTGATATTACTTCAAGTATTATATCTTAAGATGCGGCCTTCATTACATAATACATGCATTAATAGATTCTAAAATTTTAATTATTATGAGAACTAGACGACCCGGTCCGGTTTTGCCTGTAGCATACTTCGAAAGCGTCGCTCGAAACCTGCTGTTGTTGACATTTATTATTACTGCTCCGCTCCCTAACTGTAGCGTGATATTATATTATCAATAACTTTCTTCGAGAAACGGACTATTCAACACAAAAAAAAATCATTTCAAACTAGCAGTTCCTGGTAACAAACAAACACGCTTGTGACTGCGCGAGTGTGACTCCTCTGGTGTTGCACACGTCCATAGGCCACGGTAACCACTTTCCATCTGGTGGGACGTGTGCCTGACTGTCTTCTAAGTGGTATGAAAAAATGATGACTGCGTTATAATTGCGACAAATAAATGCACTACAATTGTTAATATTTATCGAGAAAACAATCAGTCGCTCTGTGTAGCGTAGCGTTTACAATATAAGGTGTGTTAGGGGCCCAACATGTCGGCACACCAATTGACTGATAGAGGAGGGTCTTTTTCCTCTTAGCATTAATCCCAGTCGGATCCGAAACTTTCACCTCTTAGTCTGGAGTCCGCTTTACCAGTCTAACTGCGGATTTGGTTAAACTTCGATATTTTCGGTATAGTGCCATCTGACCTCCACAACCCAGTTGTTGAACTTTTTAGGGTTCCAACTACCAATATAACGACTGCCATAGATGTTGGTATGGCAACCGGGACCGACGGCTTAACGTGCTCTCCGAGGCTCTAACAAATATTTGCATTGAGCGGGGATCGAACCCGCGCCTCCTGCGTAGCGACCGCGTTCACTATCGCTCAGCCATGGAGGCTGAGGAAGGCTCTGGCGCAAACTTTCTTCTCAAAGGTCAACCTTAAAAAAAAAGTAAAAAAAGCGCAAAATCCAACATTAGCCAAATCAAAATCAAAAGTAGAAGTGCAGACCCCGGACTGCCAGCGCAAACTTTGAATACGACCAGTGGGTACTAACGCTGTGATGACGATGATGAGCGTCAGTATTCAGTGAGAGGTTAGTAAGTACTTCCTCGGTAGAGCTTTTCGTGAGCTTTTCGTGTTCAGAAAACCGATAATCCATTTAGCTTACGCTCTTAAAACTTACAGCCAAAACTTATAAAGAAACTTTTTTACTGAGTACCTATTTGAAGTTTGCTAACAAAAAATCTTATTGAATAAGAAAATTGCAATATTAAAAGCAGCAAAAATCCACCTCGTTATACTTTAGACAGGGTCAATCAAGCCAGTCATTGTTTTCCATTTAACACAAATGTTCAACATCCGTCCATTATTGACCTAATAAATCCTTTTAGTGGAGAAAATATAATGTGGGGCAAGGTCATCTGTCAATAATAAACGATGGTGCGTACCGGTGGTGGTTCGAGCACGGCGGCTCACCACGGCGGTGTGTGGTGTGCGATGGCGGGCGATGGCGGGTGGCAGAGTGCGGGTATGCGCCGCGCGGCAACAGCGGACGTTCAGGGTGCCGCGCGCGCCACGCGCCCGCCGCAGTATGACGCGGCCCGCGACTCGCCCGCCCCGTTCGTAGCGTGCCTCGCTGCATCAACCGACACGATGTTAACAAACTGCATCATATACCACTAACTACATACCATGTGTCCTAACGTTATCGTGCCTTTGAAACTAACACAACTAACACGCTAGGTATATTATTTATACCGAAGCCTAAAACTTTTAAAACTGTTCATCTGTGGAGTTTGAGACTAAATAATCAAATTATAAAGTTGCACTGGAGTATTGTTAAACTGTTATGTATGACATGTTTGAAATTCGAGTGAATTTTTAGTCAAGTGTTTTTGCGAACAAAGAAATGTGTTTACAAAGAAAAGTATCGTAGCAACGGATGTCATATTAAATATCAGTTCAATTATGTAACGTCTGTAATTAATTTAGATTGACGTATTATTAAAAAACGACCCAATGTTAAGACGGAAAACCTTGTTACAAATAATTACAGTTCATATGTAACGGACAAACGACAGAAAAGTTTAAATTACATTTCGCGCTCAACTCCGAATACTCATAAAATGGGTTTGTAATCACTTATTGAATTGGACTTTCTTCTTACTAAACTAAAAGTTTGTGATAAATATAACAAATACATCACTATTTTGTAAATATAATGTACATTTAGTACTTTCTCATTAAAGTTACTTTACAATTTGATATTGATAAGCTTTACAAAAGTTTTATACCTTCAATTCAAATGAAGAATGTCTATGGTATATTCTAATTTGTAACCGACCATTACTTTGACTTTCAGGTGCGAAGAAAAATTAAAAAGTAACCAAACCTATATATCAACTAATTAAGAAACTTTAGAAACATAAGGACAATGTACTAAACAATATAACATATATCTAGTAGTGAAATGTATATTAAATGAGGACGCATAGTGTTAAAAATATAAATAATCACACGACAATCAGTTGTGGTCATGGAAAACGGTGCCTTAAAATATGGGAGCAACAATAACAACAATGAAATCATTGAGGAGAAGGTGGTGAGTACATCGTTAGCTTCACTCTTAGAACCTCTTGTTCTATAGCTGGCTTTTGAACTAGCCCGAACACTTAGCCACCTTTACAAACGTAGATGATTGCATGTTCAACATTGACACCTGGTTAAAGTCGAAGCTAGTCTTTTTACAATGAACAACTAGGAGCTGTGCTCGCGATGCGTACCTACGCGTGAATTTAGATCTGGATTTTATTTTTTTTGCAGAACCTTAATACTTTTTAAAAATTAAAATGGCCTAAGTTGCGTATCATAATATCAGCTATCTGTAGCAAAAATCTTGTCGAAAGCGAAGAGAAGGACAGACAAAATTTAAAAATTGTAGTTTTGTTATCAGTATCGTGCATACACTCTAGAAGTTTATTAAAAAGCTTTTATTTTAACATTACAGACGTACAGAAATTTCAATTTGATTTATTTGTATAGATTTTATTCATCAGAATGTTGCTTGAGGGTACCTTAAGTAACCAAGCTAGCTAATAACAATGAAAGTTAATTAGTTTAAACGAGGGTACGGGCTTAACTTTAAGGCTCAAATTAAAATACTTATGAAGAATATTCGGTTCATTTGTGTAATTAGCTCTCTAGTATAGAGCAAATTGGTGGAACAATTTCACGTTTTAAACAAAAAGCTGCCTTTGTACTAAAACGAGGCTAAATCAAGACTCATTTGCTTGATAAGTATGATGATATAATATATATGTAATTATGTAATACCAATAAGATTTACGTCTACAACTAGACTGGTTGTGTAATATAATATTTTAATAAGTTGATATACCTATGACAGTGACTTTAATTGGAAAGCCGCATACTAATGCATCATTTACAGACAATGTATTAAATCAAGAAAATACACATATATTAAATCTGATAGCTATGATTTGTCATCCTCATGTATCCACCTGTATTGTTTGTATTGATAGTTTCTTTGTTAGTATTGTTATTTTTTATACAACTTAAGTGGCAGACAAGCACACGGCCCATCTGATAGAATGTGGTTACCGTGATCTAGGAACATGTGCAACACCAGAGGAGTTAGTTATCATAATTTAGTAGAAGTAACATATCGTAATATTTGCAGTAATTACCACTTGATACTTCAGTCAAATACAAATATTGTGAATAAGTAAAACTAAAAAAATATTATGTGGGTAAACAACAACAACTTATATTTAATAAATTTTTGGTGTAGGTACAGCCTGGAAATTACACACTGCATGCGTGGTTTCAACTAATGCCCCTATGGTTTATCAATCCTGTATAATACTAATACCGTCTAGATAGTGTTGTATAGAATATTCTAGAATACCTATTTATGAGTCACTTATTCTTAAAACATTTTTTTTCTAAATTCGATTACCCGATTTAAAGAAATGCATACAGAATACCACGACTATAATAACCTCGTGTTATGTTCCGGACGGTGAGCTGAGTAGCCAGAGCTCACTGGAGAGTTTTTGTGCTGTCGGTGGGAAGACCAAAGGTTTGTCGTGCTTTGTCTTCTACACTGTCGGTACAGAACATTTCTATGCTTACAGGGTCGGCAGCGCGAATGTGACTCCCCTCGTGCTGCACACGTCTCTAAGCCACGGTAACCACTATCCATCAAGATAGGCCGTGTGCTTGTCTACCACCTAAGTGGTATAAAAAAAATTATGAAATTATGAAAAACTCGTAACACTATAACGCAAAACTTATTGACATAAGCCCTACTGTTGCTAATGGTGATTACCTTGACATAGTGATAAAACTAAACTAGGTTCGCTAAAGCTTCCGTTTACCGCGGATAGCGTAATTGCGTTTTAGTTTTGATATAGTCGCAGTTATAGCCTATAATAAAAGCTTTATTAGTAACTTGGCGGTGGTCCCAGATGCATTCAAGTCATTCAACGGAGCCCGAAGTCAGTTTAATCGTTCCTCTCCTTCATATGGGTTTTTATGAGAGTCTCAGACAGTAGTCTGACCTCTCTAACCCGAGAAGAAAACTTGTGCCAGAATCTCGTCCGTTAATCAATAGGCATCCAGCTTGCAGGTGAAGTTGTTTAAACGCCAAACGCACTACAGCAAAAGCTTTCCTTGATGCAATAGTTGGTAGGTATTATAAAATTTTAATGTAACTGTTTTCCGCCTCTCAGCTGCAAACCGGAGATAGTGTCTAAACAAAACTCATCTTTGTAAACTCGTATTTCCATGTTCAAACGAAGCTGTTCGCGAAGTTCATGTTTCGAAAACTTAAGTAGTTCACGAAATGATTCTTGATGCAAATTGTTTTTTTTAATACTTTTTACGTAAGATAGAACGAATTCACACCCATGGGAGTACCTGGGGATTCAAATTTCAAACATTATTGAAACATTAACTGTTTCGAGGATACAGTTTTCCTCATCTGCCTCCAATGTCGCTTTTTCGTTTTCATCCCTTCTATTTGAAAAGTCTCACTTTGTTCCTCCATATTCCTTTGCCTTCAGCTTACGATCAGGCAAGGAGAAGTCTAATTGACGTGTTCTATATAAAAAAATAATATAATAATAATAAGCGGGAGCAAAATAGCTCATTTCTGTTAAGGACTTTTTAGTGAGCGGAAAAGTGATTTGAATTTGGAATATATATCGTTCATAAAAATCGAACGCAAATTGTACGCATTTACGTGGTGCATGGTACGTGCTTGTCGCACAGCGGCGAGGATACCCATGCTAAATAAAAACAAACAAAAGCGCATGCATTACTTATGTCTCTGACTGTTTATACTGAAGATTGATGGCGCTAGGTGGAACTTGTTACACATATTGAAATTAAATAGGCATTCGTACTTTTCAATAGCTTTTTGATTTTACTTTATTTCTGAAAATAAGAAAACTGGAACCGTACAATTGCTTTATTCAATAATTCTATCTCTATTCTTGGAAGTAATCAGTATATATCTACATTCTCATAGAAAGGGGATGAAAGTATAGTTTATGACTCGGGAGCAAATTATTTTTCCCTCGGGCGATGGGGATGAATCACTCGCTGTGTTCAAGATTCTACGTTAGGATCCCTCGCAACATTCGTAATTTAAAGTAGCTCACTCGCCGTAAAAATACTACTTTGCTCCCTTGTTATACAATTCTTAACCTTTTATTTGGCGTTTTTGCTATTATTGACCTGTCATTACTGTCGTAGGTCACTCTCCACCAAGAAACGAAATTCCTACATCCAGAATCAGTTGCACTGAATTATATGTATACTTTATATTTAAGTTTTGAAAATGGCATTTTAATGGTCTATACAGAATACAACAGTGAGCTAGCTGGTACACTTATAGTACACTACATTTCATACAAGTGTTATATAATTGTTAGTAAAAAATGCGCGTACTATCTTATATTTAACATTTATACAAGAATGTTAATAAATGTCCGTCACAGGAACTCGCTAAGTGACATTAACACTGAATGAACTCACATATTATCTCCCAAATACAATTAAATTCCGGCGTGTACCGCATCGCACACGGTTAAAACTGGCCTTTCCGTCGGACACAACGTAAAAAATATTTTATTAACACCTTTGAGCCTTTGCGAAACGACGACGTTAAGTTAAGGTTTATACAGTTCGGGGACTTCTTTACTGTTTATTGATAACTAGAAGATTTCTTTAGAGCAAGTGGCGAAATAAAGTGCGAGATTTGTATACTTAGAATATTGCTCTCTGACTCCGGCTCAATCTTGATGGGGCTCCATTACATATCGAATTACGTAGAATTGATTTATCAACTGACTCAAGAGTACCTAACCTAACATTTACACACACAGCACAATCCAAAACATATTCATATAATATGTATTTTAACGCCTGCTGTAATAACTAACCATGTTATGTAGTGATACAAAACTGATAGTAGCCCAAAACGTATATACAGGAAAATTTCGAATATCCAAGATTATCTCTCGTAATTGTAAGAATATCAAGAATTTTGAGCCTATCATAGATTAACTCTTCTGGGTGTGTACTGCAGCCAGAAGTACAGAGACTCGTAGCTCAAGTCAACCTTAATCAACAGACTGTATCGGTTGCGCGTCTAGAAATATAGTTTTTGCAAGCGACTAAGTACAATATGGGGTTTATTTATTTAGATTTACCAACATTTGTTTACACTGTTACAAGCTACAGAAATTACATTAAGTTAGATATGAATTGAGTGTGACAAATAATTATAGGTAAATACTACATGCTATATAAAACTAGGTACTGACATATATATTACTGTTTCCTTTCCCTTTCTGTCACAAAGATATGTAGACCACACAGAAGATTTTTAAAAGAGGTAAAATGGAGCGTCACGTACATAAAACTATCTAACAATCTTTATTATTATAATATTCTAATAATGTGGATCGAAACTTGAGTAGCGAGTCTGCATAAATATCCACAATATCACTACTTTCATTTGCTGACCTAGAGAACCTCGGGATCGGCGAGTTAGCGCCATAAGCTGTTCTACGTAGTGGTGGGTAGAAGGGAGTGATACAATTACGAGGGTATCTGGCGGGCACTCGAAAATTAATCTTGCTTAGCAATTCTGGGCAACTAAGGTGGTTATGCAGGACCTTAAACATAAAAACGTTATCATTAAAATCTCTACGATCTGACAATGAAATCATTCCAGACTGCATGAGTCTTGCGTGGTAGCTAATCCTTTTATTAGTGAAGTTACGGTATGATAAATGCCATAAAAATCTTTTTTGAATGCGTTCTAAACGCATTGAGTGAACGGCAAAATGTGTTCTCCAAACCACGCTGCAATATTCCAGAATACTGCGGACTAAACTGTTATACAATAATATTTTAGGCTTAATACTCCGGAAGATTTTTGTATTACGTATCACAAAGCCCAGCATTTTAGATGCCTTTTTTATTATACTTTCCACATGAGGAATAAATGTTAACTTCCTGTCAATGATTACACCAAGGTCTTTTATTTGATCAGTTTCTTGAATCTTCTCGCTGTTAATATAGTAGTCAAAGTCTAGTAGGATAACCTTACGGGAAAATTTGATGTGAAAACATTCATTGGGTTCTTCAAGAAGGGTATTTTTAGAAAGTTACTTCAGGGTCAGCAGCACTTGTATGACGCTCCTGGTGTTGCATATGTTCATAGGCCACGGTTCAACCAATTTCCGTCAGGTGGGCCTTGTACTTGTCAGTCACCCAAATGATATGAAAAAAAGATATAACATTTTTTATTATTATTGAAAGAGCTACTCAAAACTCCTCTAAAGAGCAGCCAAACCGCAAAGGTGCCGCAACCAGACGATTATATCCCGAAAATGAACCGTAACCGTATTTTCAGTAATAACTTTAGAAATATATCTTAAAGATTCGCTATATAGTCGCCAGGGGAACAACCACGTCCTCGTGCTCTTAGCGTATCAGCTCTATCATTTTCATAATATTTATGGCATTGGAGTCGAGTGACGACAGCAGGAGCTATGTAGCGACTAAACTGAATATTTAATATTTAGGAATCAGTTTCGGATAGGTATAAATATTATAAGAGGTACCAGAACAATGTAATATTTGTTTTTTCTACTCAATAAGACTATGAATTTTGTTCTCACCTGTGAGAAAAGTTTCATCTGAAATGGTACGGTACGTGACTGTTTTTGCAGAATTTATCTATCATAACTTACAGGCGCGCACCTAATATTTGCAAACTTGCATGAAAATTTGCACAACATTCGTGCAAGTGGAAATTTTTTTCATTTACAAAGTTTAAGTTTACAAAGTTAATAAAGATCACTGACGCTCGCTAACTTCTCATGAATTATTCATATAAATATTTCGTTATTAAATGTATTTTCTGGTCAAGCAACAACATAAGTACTTAGAATAATACTTCAAAGTGCGTATTTTTTTAATTCACCAATGTTATATTAATGTTCTAATAAATAATGATCTCATGAATACTAATTAAAATTTTATTCATTTCGCAATTAAAGAAACCAAATACACCATAAAACTATTTAAGATAACATTTTAACAATAATTATAGTGCACAATGGGCGGCCTTATAGCTGAAAGCGATTTCTTCCAGGCAAAACGAATACGTTCCAGGAAGTACAAGAAGAAAGAGAACAGTTTTGGGAGAGTTTAAGAGATATATTAAGAGAATGTAAGGATAATGAAAGAATAATAATGCTAGGTGATTTTAATGGATGGGTAGGACTGAAACGGGATGGATTTGAAAGGGTTCTTGGCAAGTACGGAGATGAAAGAGTGAACGAAAATGGTAAAGGTTTGCTTGAAGTATGTTTGGAATGGAACCTTTGTGTGTCAAACACGATGTTTCGACACAAAAGGATTCATATGTATACAAGAGAAGCGAAGAATGTCAGTAAAAGTATGATTGATTTTGTAATAGTGGATGAAAGATTGAGAAAAAATATTCTAGACGCTAGGGTATATCGCGGTGTGGGTATCCATACAGACCACTTTTTGGTTATGTGCCGTATAAGTGATCTCTTTAAAGGATGGAGACGTAGAAGGCGTGAGCCCATAAGTGTTCTAAAAAGAATAAAAGTAGAAAATTTGCAAGAAGATAAAGTGAGAGAGGAGTATGGAAGCAAATTGACTGAAAGGTTTCATGATCTTGATAGTATTTGTGAGATTGAGGAGTTATGGAAGGTATTCAAAGATGAGATTGTGAGTGTGGCTTCCCAAGTATGTGGTATAAGTAAAAGAAGTAAAGTGCAAAAGGTGAAGCATGCATGGTGGGATAAAGAAGTGCAAAAGTTGGTATGTGAGAAAAAGAAAGCGTGGCTTGACTGGCTCTCAGTCAGAGCTAATGAGAGAATGCAGCAAGCTGCAATTGAGAATGTGGATGAAGCTAAAGATAAATATAGAAGACTGAAAGGGATAGTGAAAGGAGTGATTGCTAGAAAGAAAAAGGAACAAAAAGACGTGTTTGATGAAAGGTTATCTGAGGATTTCCAGACGAACATTAAGTTCTTTTGGAAGTCCATTCGTTTAGCCAGAGGAGAAACACAGAGCTCCGAGCTGAACGCTATTAGAGACCAGAATGGAAGTATTGTAAAAGGTGAGGAATGTGTGTTAAAAAGATGGCAGGACTATTTTGAAAGCTTGTTTGAAAGAGAGGATGGTGTACATGTACTAACCTCGGTGATGGATGACTATGTTGATGCTGATAAAAGTGGTATTAGTATGAATGAAGTTGTGAGTGCATTAAAAAGTATGAAAGCTGGTAAAGCAGCGGGATATGATAAGGTGACAGTCGAGATGCTAAAGGCTGGACAGGGCCTTGTAGCAAGTCAGTTGTGCCGCCTTTTCAACATATGTTGGGTTAGCGGTCGTGTACCAAGTGATTGGTGTAAGGCCGTTATAGTTCCACTTTACAAAGGAAAGGGCTCGCATCAAGACTGCAAAAACTACAGGGGCATTAGCCTACTCAGCGTCGTCGGCAAACTGTATGCGAAAGTGTTGATTGAGAGAGTTATGAAAGAAACCGATGAGAAAATATGGGATGCACAAGCGGCTTTTAGAAAGGGAATGGGATGTACGGATCAGGTCTTTTCATTGCGAAGCATAGCCGAGAAATTTTTGGCCAAGAGTCAAAAGGCATTTGTGGATTTGGAAAAGGCATATGAAAAAGTGGTGAGGAATGAACTTTGGTCGGTACTGTCTATGTATGGGGTGAGCAGCAACCTTATTCGAGCTGTGAAGTCTCTCTATGAGGACTCCAGAGCTTGCGTGAGGATACATGGGTCATACACTGAATGGTTTAGTATCCAAAAGGGGGTTAGACAGGGATGTGTAGCGTCACCATGGCTGTTTAACTTATTCATGTACAGTTGTTTGCAAGATTTGAAAGATAAAGAATGTGGTTTAAGAATGAAGAATTTACTCGTCAAATGTCTTCTTTATGCTGATGATCAGGTTTTACTGGCGTCATCGGCAGATGAGTTGCAGGAGATGGTAACAACTATGCATGAAGCTTTTGAGAGGAAAGGAATGAAAGTGAATGTTAGTAAGACAAAAGTTATGGTTTTTGAAAGAGATGAATGCGTGACAGAGTGTAGGATTTGTAAAGATGGAGAAAAAGTGGAACAAGTGAATGAGTTCTTTTTTTTTTTTTTTTTTTTTTATATAGGACACGTCAATTGGACTTCGCCTTGCCTGATGGTAAGCTGAAGGCAAAGTCCCAGAAAAGAGGGTCACCATTACTTACACATACCGTGTGACAATGGTGACACTCAGCTTGACGGCCTCATCATATGCTTTTTCACGCCCCGCTTAAAGGACCCGGGACTGTAGGAAGAAGGAAACACGTGAGCTGGTAATGAATTCCAGGCCTTAATGGTGCGACAGAGGAAAGAGTCTCCGAACCGCTTGGTTCTTGATCGGATGTTTTGCACCGTGTGCGGATGACATCTAAGACCTGCACGCGTTGTCCTGTGTAGGAAAGGGGAGGGTGGGACTAATTGGAAGAGCTCATCAGAACACTCCCCATGGTACAAACGGTAAAATACAGCCATGGACGCAACATCTCTACGCAGCTGTAAAGGTTCTAGGGTGTTCGTGATCTCGGGATTCCCAATGATGCGGACCGCACGTCGCTGCAACCTGTCGAGAGCATCTAGTAAGTACTTTGCTGAACCATCCCAGAGATGCGAGCAGTACTCCACACAGGAGCGAATTTGTGTCTTGTATAGAAGACACCGCTGCTCCGGCGTGAAAAATCGTCTCACTCTGTTCAGGACTCCGAGTTTTCGTGAGGCTGTTTTGATGATACTTTCGATGTAGTTTTTGTTATTCAGGTTGCAGCGAACATCCATACCTAGGATATTGAGATTGTCCTGCAGTGGCAGTGGCGTGCTCTGAAGAGTGGGGAGGGGAAGGAAAGAAGATACTTTTGCTGTAAACGCACATGCCTGCGTCTTCTTGGCATTGAACTCAACCAGGTTCTCAGAGCCCCATTGAGAAATGTGATTCAGGATCCCGTCAAGCTCAGTGACAAGAAGCTGCCTTTTCTCCGCGATATCCGACTGCTTGGCCGCAGGATGTCCATGATAACTCCCATGCAAAGTGCTATCGTCTGCATAACAATGAACATTGCCGGTAGACAGCATGTCGTTGATATGCAGAAGAAAGAGAGTGGGTGATAAGACGGACCCCTGGGGCACGCCAGCATTAACCTGCAGAAACTCCGAAGCTCGTCCGTCACAAAGGACGCGAATACGGCGCCCCTGCAGGAAGCTAGCAACCCAGTTGCACAGCCTAGAAGGCAGACCAAAGGCAGGTAGCTTGGAAAGAAGCGATTTGTGCCAGACTCTATCGAAAGCTTTGGCGATGTCAAGACTAATTGCCAGTGACTCGCCGTGCTTGTCCATAGCCTCACCCCAAAGATGGGTAACGTATGCTAGAAGATCACCCGTTGACCGTTTCGGTCTGAAGCCATATTGCCGGTCATTAATTAAGGAGTGATCCTCTAGGTGCCGCATGAGCTGTTTGTTGATTATGTGCTCGAACACTTTGCACAGCACTGAGGTGACGGCTATGGGTCGATAGTTGGCTGGCTCCGAGCGATCCCCCTTCTTGGGAATCGGCTGAACATTCGCCTCTTTCCAAGGCAAAGGCACTGTACCCGAACTGTAGGATAGCCGGTACAGGCGCGTAAGCATTGGAGACAACTCCGCTGCACATTTTTTCAAGACTACCGCTGGAATACCATCCGGACCACTGGCTTTCCGGACATCGAGTGATTGCAGCACTGCACGAACATCGCGTTGCCTGATATGGATATCAGGCATCGCGTGGTCACTGTCGGGTAGTGTTGGTGGCTGCGTACCACAATCATCGATTCGGGAGTTGGCCGCAAAGAGATTAGCCAGCAGATTTGCCTTCTCTTGCGGCTCATGGGCCAGGGATCCATCAGGGTTACGCAGCGGAGGCAGCGAAGGCTGACAGAAGTTGGCTTGCACGGCTTTAGCCAGTCGCCAGTAGCCACGGCTTCCCGTGGGATGCATCACTAGCTCTTGACCAAGCCGCGCTATGCGCAGGGCATCCGCTCTGACGTAGGCCCTTCTGCAGACCTTTGTGGCTCTGTTGTACGCCGCCTTCAAGTGGCCCAGATTGGGATGGCGCGTGGCGCGCGCCCTTACCCAAGCGCGGTACGCAGACTGTTTTTGTTCAACAGCTTCCGCACACTCGCGCCCGAACCAAGGGCGCACCCCGCGGTCACCGGTGACATCGGTGTATGAGATATAGTATTCCATACCCAGACCGATCTCACCGGCGACAGCAGTAGCACAATCCGATGGGTTCTTACCTTCAAAGCAGCGCTCAACCCACTGGATGGACGCAAAATTGTCACGAAGTCCATCCCAGTCCGCTGACGAGTAGTGCCAGAGACGCCGCTTCCCCTGCACGGGTCGTGGGGGCGCTATAATGGGCACCGTGGAACAGACCAGACAGTGGTCGGAGTTGCCTAAAGCGGCTCGCACCGATACACTGTTTCGGTCCGGATCACTCGTCAGCAGAAGGTCTAGCAGAGAAGGTGCTAGGCCCGACCTTCTTGGTATCCTAGTGACCTCGTGCACCAATTGGGTCAGGCCGTGCGCCAGAGCAAACGCGTGGGCGGCTCTTCCCGCATGGTCTGTTTTGGAGGAGCCCAACCAGATCTCGTGGTGGGCGTTAAAATCCCCCAAAAACACCATTTCGGCATTCGGAAATCGCTCCTGCGCATCATCTGCCGCCTGACTCAGATATTCAAAGAGTCGAGTTGTCTCAGCATCTCCTGTATGGGAACGGTAGAGGCACACATAGATCTGACTCGTAGGGCCATGGTCTACGTGTACCCAAAGGATGGAGAAGGATGGGTCCTCTAGGCAGCGCAAACGGCGACAGCAAACATCCGCCCTAACAAACACGCACACCCCGGCTTTTGCACGAAAACTTTCCTCAAGAACATAGCCAGGGTAGAGCAAGTAGGTCGTGTCGTCAGGGCGGTGTATTTGCGTCTCCGTTAGAAAAAACATGGCAGGTTTCGCCGTCTCTAGGTGTTGGTGGACGGCGTTGAGGTTTGCATGGAGCCCACAGATGTTAGTGGACTCCACCTCAAATAGCAAGCTTTTGGGAGTGTGTCGAGCCGCTGTGTTGCCTATTTCCTTGAATTGCGCTGCCATGAGTTTGGGTGGGAGAAGGCGTGAAAAAAGAGGTGATTGCCGCCGCAGCACCGTGTGACAAAGCGCGGGATATTGGTTTTATCTATGAATGTGAGGCATGGCGAGAGCCGACGCGCCGAACGGAAGGGCCCCCGTACCCCCCCGAGTATGGTCGCCGGGCTCCCAATTCCGGTCACCAACCGGCACGACGAACCATATCGGGATTATGCGCGGTCTGGTGAGGCAGCCTCCCAAGGTGGTTAACCCCAGTTGGGCCCCTGTACTATACCGCGGGCGGCCAGCGGCACCACCGTTTCTACAGGTCTCCCTGTTCGGCGCATCGCCCCGCGCCATCCCCACTAGACTACGCCAAGACCCACTGGTCCCACTAGTGCTGCGACAACCACCACCTCTGCCCGGCTATGCACTTGCTGACCCCTGAACACAATCCAACCGAGATTGAATTGCTATGGAGGGTTTTTCGCAATAGTGCACGGTGGTACCTACCCGGTCGAAACTTGAGACAAATTTGTGCCACCAAGTTTCTACAGTTCATATATTTGGGAACAGTGACGTGAGTTCATATATTTGGGAACATTGTTTACGAGAGATGGAAAGCATGAAGAAGATGTTGAAAGGAGAGTGATGGCTGGAAATAGAGTGAATGGGGCACTACACAACTTTATGAGCAGCCGGAAAGTGTCCGAAAAGGCACGACTGGCTGTACATGGAGGAGTATTGGTGCCGACTCTTATGTATGGTAGTGAAAGTTGGGTGTGGCAGAAAAAGCATCAGAGTAGAGTGAATGCAGTAGAAATGCGTGCGTTGCGAAGTATGTGTGGCTTGACCTTGAAAGATAGAGTGAGAAATAGCGTGATAAGAGAATGATGTGGAGTGATAGAAGATGTAGTGATGAGAATTGAGAGAGGAATGTTGAGATGGTTTGGTCATGTTGAGAGAATGAATGAAAGAAGACTAACAAAACAGGTGTATGAGGCGAGTGTGGATGGTACCGTCGGAAGGGGAAGACCTAGGCGCACATACCTGGACCAAATCGGGGAAGTTTTAGAAAAGGGGCAGGTCAGGAGTACTCTAAACCGACGAGCATACATGAAGAATGTAATGAGAGTGAATGAAGCGAGAGTAGTATGTCAGGATCGTAGCAAATGGAGATCCGTGATCTCTGCCTACCCCTATGGGAGACAGGCGTGATTTTATGTATGTATGTATGTAAATATTTTATCTATGAGATCATCACATCAAAAGCTTTGTGGGCATCAGATAGGCTCGACGATGCTAAAATCTGACTTCACGAAAATAGTAACGACAATCAAATCAATCAAAATCTGTTCACGTTCCACTCAGTGACCCTCATTGACAATAACGTGACGCTACCCGCTTTTTTATTTGATTGCAATTATTTTCATTTGTTAAAATCTACATTAGCCGCCATAAATACGTGTTATAGGTGTACAGATATATTAATCACCATTATGTTGGAAATGCTATTTTCACACTTAAAATATATTAGCTTGCACGTTACACGATGAAACTAAGATTTAATCTAGATGAAGATAATGGGATCATTAATTAATTAGTAGCAATACCTGTCGACCAACCACTTTATCTTCAGGACAACCTCGATTTAAGTATTTAATTCACTTTAAAAACAAAGCAATTGATCTTTTCATCCATTTCCTTATTGCGTGAAACTTTCCAAAAACATAACACCATAACATAAACTCACGCCTATATCCCCGAAGGGGATATAGGCGTGGGCGTGTGTGTGGGTGCTACAACCTCTGCCTGGTTGTAGCACCCACATTTTGCTAGTTTATGTTAAGGTCCCAATGTAACAGGTGGCGAGCCTATTGCCATTAACCGGGCACTTATAAACCTGCGATAAATACACACATAACTTCGAAAAGCATCGAAAGTCATTGGTGTGTGCCATGGTAAACCTGGGATCGAACCCGAGACCTCGTCTCAGCAGTCCATTAGCCATACCACTAGGCTATCGCGGCTTTTCAAAAAACTTCTTCACGAAATTAAAAAAAATGAAATAAAGACTTCTTACTCAGTCAATAAATGTAAAATACACATACCCACAAAAGAAATCAAAATCTTTATTGTGACAAAGGCGGTAACAGTTATAAAAATCAATACCAATCTGATCAATGTTTCTCTTCATTCAACATTTACAGTCAGTTTCACTAAAGCAATATCTAGCAACGCCTAAAGTCTGTGATAAAAGTATCTAGTAATAAAATCTCACAGCCACTTCATGTACTAAAGTGTTGTATAAAATGGTACCAACCATTATTTATGTCTTCACTGCTAGCACAGTAGTACCTTCCACTTTATGGAGAGAAAAGAGGGCAAGGGCATGAATAATTCGTTCGTTATTTAAAATTTTAAAAAGGTACTGCTACTTTTTCACATTGTATTATAAAATAATCTTATTAACATTTGTACGAATGCAAAGTCCACCGAGACCCGCAAACATACTTACAGTGACAGTATCACTTTTTGCTCTAGAAAAGGACTGAACTGGATAGCAATTTTTGTATTTTTGTTTATAAAGTGAAACAACGATATCAAGCTCTTGTACAGTGCCGACCCATTTTTTATTTGCCACATCGATAAGAAAAGCGAGATTTGAAGAAGATCGGCTCGATCAGCTCGCAGAGTGTAGCGTAATGTAACTAGTACTATAGAGCGTTCTCTTCTTCGTTATTCTTACACATTATGGTTTAATACTTTTATAGAGTAGTTAAACCGATATTGTTTAATTTTTTTTTTATTTATTTATTTAACCAGAAAAATATACGATTGGGACAAAAACCAGAAAGGTACATATCAAGCTGCAGACTTGCGCTGTGCTATGTATCTGGAGAATGTTGCTAAAAACAAAGCCAGCCATCCTCCTATCCGATTTATACTATGGTACGTCTAGACGTAAAAAATATCCCGATCGCCATGTGATGTGCTGGCTAGTATTTTATGCTCCAAACTAATATCAAACTATACACAATAACTAGTAGCTATTTGACAATTACCCATATTATTTAAATCTATACTAATATTATAAAGCTGAAGAGTTTGTTTGTTTGTTTGAATACGCTAATCTCAGGAACTACCAGTTTGAATTGAAAAAATCCAAAGTTCATTCATATCGACCGAGGTATAGGCTATGCATTGATCATAAATATCAACAAATCCGGCAATTTTCCAAACATTATTTAAAAACCAAAAAATACGGGATCACAGGGGTGATATGATTTTTCAAAATATGACACGGTTGGGTCATGTAGTACTACATACATATATGAACACCTGTATTTCCCCTAAGGGGTAAACAGATGTGTATTCACAGACAAAATTCGTCCCACGTAAAGGGCGAGGCTACTGCCGTCAAGCAGGCTGTTTGCTATGGACTGTATGATTATGTTGAATGAAGAATAGCCCCCTTAATCGCGTTCTATGACATCTACGGAACAAGAAATGGAGTAGTCCTATTGAGTGGCGGAAACCAACACTACCATACCTACCATAAACCGTAATATCGACCGTTGATTTTTACTGTCGAATATATAATAACCCTGAGAATTCTAACAGTGGGTTACGATTTTATAAACCTGCATTTCCGTTGCGCATGTCATGGCCGTCGGATAACATATTGGTGTAAACGATGAAGATTTTCACGCGATGCAGCCAAAGTTGGTTAAAACAAGTTCCAGTTGTACATTGTGATAATTTCATTGTACTAAAGGGTGGGTTTTAACTATCAAAGTTAATGTGACCGAATTAAATCACGGTTTACTCAAGACGCACTTCACAGTACGCTAGCAATATCTGAATAATAATAAACTAACTTTTTCATGATACACAATAATGTTTACGGGACTTAACGATGAGCCAGTCAGCCAGTGACCACGGTCGGTGTAACCTGGTCGAAACTTCAGCAAATCAAATGTATCTAAACCATGATCTCGTTAATTCCCGTAAAAAATATTGTGTATTATTATGTATCTAATAATATATTATGTTCTACGTAAAGTACAGAAGAAGCTCTAAAAATAAACTTTAAAAATTATATCGTATTTTAAATGTGCCCGACCAAGTCGGTACAAGCTTGCTGGCACTTGCAATCCCTGGTGATTTCACTTCAATGCATAGTCACTGTGAAGTTCTATTGCTTTAGAAATGAAAGTAATAAAATGATGAATGTCTTCTAAATGTCAATAATAACCACATGTTCTTACTAAAGATGACAATGACATTTCGCTGGCATCTTTGAAGGCTAAAACTGTCCGTTCTATGTGCTATTTCACTTTTGCAGAATGAAAATTATATTTCTGCAAATAAAATGTGTTCCTGAACACACATCAATAGAGTAGCCCAAAAATATATGGTCAGAAAATTAATTATTTAAATTTTGGAACACGTTTTTTTTAATTTCACAAATTTATCTGCCAACAAAATTAGCATTCAATGTATACTACATGTAAAAGCTATAGCCGACCTTTTTCTGCTCCCTACCTGATTGCCATGTGCAAACAGGTTACTATAATTCATTGCGACATATATTCTACTTACCGTAGGTATCGTATACATTTTCACATACAGCTCACGTGCTTCCTTCTTCTTACATTCCCGGGTTCTTTGAGCGGGGCGTGGAAAAGAGATAAGCTCTAGAATTCTTCAGCGAAATTACTAATATTTCCTCTAACCCCTCGAGCTAAGCTAAATTGCTCGTGTTAGGTGTGAGTTCACGTATGTACTGGTGACCATCTTTGAGACTTTGCCTTTAGCATCAGACGAGGTAAAGTCAAATTGGCGTGTCCCATATAAAACAGATTAATATTGCATGCAATGAATTAGAAGATAGAAACCTCAGCGAATAATTATATTTTGGCACGTGGCCTGATTTTTACATTGTATACATTTCTATAACATCAATCTCTTATTACCTACCTCATATTTATTAGTAATTGGCCTATGAAAAAATATAAGTGGGTAGCTAATAAGCTAAATTTTTATAAAGAAAGATGATATTAAGAAAAATAGGGCACCGCAGGGGGGATACACGTGGAGCCATCCGACTGTGAAGAAACACGTGTTCATTTCCGTAGGAAGAAAAGGTCACCAGAGAAATTAGGTAAGTTTACTGCCTCTGTAGCATAGCGGTAGTACGCTAGTACTATTTATCTGTTCTGTGGAGATAGTGAACTGATAGGCAGGGGGTGCGGGTTCGATTCCCGTTCGCACGTTGAACCGTCGCTCTCGATTACCCTATGAACAGTTGGAGTACTAAACAACTCAACGACTAAATGCAACACTTTGAGGTCTGGAGGTCAGATGGTAGTCACTTCACGGACAATATGTATGATAAAAGTAAAGTAAAGTCCAGTCAATATATGTATGATAAATATCCTGAATAAAACTCACAGTTAGACAGGAAAAAACAAACCCCGAAATCCGAAGTGCCAGCGACCGGGATTTACACTTCACTTTAAGAAGAATTTAAGTATTTGATTGTACATAAAACTGTGGCTTTTTACGTAATTTCGTAATGAAATAAAACAATTAATTACTTTATTTTATTTTACTGTGGATTACTAAAGTTCACAAGTACTAAAGTGAGGTGTTATAATTTTCTTGCTATGATAATATTTTTAACTTATTACTTGACAGCTTAAAACACCAAGATAGCCAGCCTATCCAATTTGCTTATTTTCAAACAAAAAATATCTATGCTACGCGCTACGTGTTGTTGTATGTTTCACTACGTGTTTGTTTTATCCACAGAACCACGGTGCATTTAATTCGCTAAAATATATTTTTCATTCGGTAAACAAATGAGTGAAGGTCGATGTTAGTTCGGATCTTAGACCATAAAGTATTAGATAATGAATTAAATAAAAACAATATTCCGACGAAATATTTTTTTTACATAGGACACGTCCATTAGACTTCGCCTTGCCTGATGGTAAGCTGAAGGTAAAGTCTCAGAAAAGAGGATCACCATTACTTGCCATGTGGCAATGGTGACACTCAGCTTGGCGGCCTCATTATATGCTTTTTCACGCACGACGAGCCGCTGTGTTGCCTGATTCTTTTATTTGCGCTGCCATGAGTTTGGGTGGGAGAAGGTGTGAAAAAAGAGGTGAATGCCGCCGCAACACCGTGTGACAAAGCGTGGGATATTGGTTTGGTCTGTGAATGTGAGGCATGGCGAGAGCCAACGCGTGGCAAGGTGAGAGCAGTTGAGAACCTCCTCCTTCTTTGAAGTCAGTTAAAAAAGAATAAAGGTATGATACAGCACGCAGCAGTGTATAAAGCACCATCATGAAATAGACTTGAATATGATAGTTTTGTTTATTATTTTAGTTCATTACGGTTTCTCATTAGCGTCGTTTATCCGTATTCAAATTTAATATATTCGGAACATTAAGAAATAAGAAATCGCATAAACTCAAGTACTCGAATTAATTTAATAAAACGTGATAAAGCAGTTTAATACGACTTGATCGAAATCCTGCCAACGGCGAAATACATTCTTAATATATCTGCTTACTACATATATTATGCATCTCTTAGAAATACTCAGATCGAAGTAAACACACGTATTTACAATGAATGGGAATGGAACCTACAACCTCTGACATAACAATCGAACTCTACCGCTGCGTCGCTGAAACGCAATAGTTCACCATTTATCTTTATCCTGACCATACACACTTCACGAGGTTCCTCAACAGTCTTTCTTCAAATTACTTAATACTCTTCCTTAATGTACACTGATAACTTAAAAGCATTTACTGTCAAATTTTGTCGCCCAGTGGTTTGTGTTTGACAAATCAGCCAGGGTTTATATATGTAGACCATATAGCTGATCGTCCTTGGTTTTGCTCGTGACATACCTACTTCGAACCCCCTTTGCAGTCGTGGTCAACCTAAGTCTCTCGCTTGCTCGCACAACATAAATTTTAAACAATACCATACTTTAAAAAAAGATAATCTAGTTCTAATAATTCAGGCGCGATAATATGTATTTATGTAAACGAAACTTTACACGACAGTCAATTCTGTGGAAAATGTTCTTCTAGGTCACTCAGCAATTTTTATTTTAACACATTAGTGTACTAATTGCAAAGTTTAAAAAATCTTCAGTAGCTTCTTCTTCCTCACTAACTAACTCAGCTTGTTTTTTTTTTGTCTAATTCGTGACACGGTAGCCGTGTTTTTATTTTTTTAATCGTTAGAATTTTATTATGTTTAATGATCAGTGAATAGGGGTTTTGTATTTCCACTAATCGCAATTTTAGCGTGTCGGTATTTAGGTCGTGAGTCGAGTAGCGCTACTGTTGTGGATTTGAAGGACACTGGTACCACTGCAAAGCAGAACTACAATAAAACAAAATTATCGTAATAGTAGGTTATATAATTTATGTACCACCGTACCTACTATATTACTTTTTTTTTTTGCTGCGCCACAAGATTTGGGATTTATAAAACATAATGTACGAGTCGCCTTACCTTATACCCGCCTTACCTTTATCTTACGTCGAAATGACATATATACACAAAAAGTAAACATGGAAGCCTATTACTAAGATTTCACCACCATCTGTCTCTCACCTGGCCGTATCTCATGAATTGTGATAAATCAAAACACAATACTTGTATTAAACATGTATCTCAGATACTTTTTCGTTCACATAGGATGTATAGCTAACAAGTTGTAAATAAGTATAATAGACATTTGAGTTCACACTAGGTACCGGGTAAAACGGGGTGAATAGAAATATTTTTTTTAAATTCTTTCTTTAATGTAAGTTGATGTATCAAACATAAACCGATTAAAACCGCACGCCGTCTCTGATCTGAATTAATAGGTTGTAAGGTAACCACCAATATAGTCATTCTCTCACCATCTCCGTTGCCCAGGGTACACAGCGTACAGATTTCCAATCAAGCACCCCAAATTACTACCTACCATACCTACATGCCTCATGTAGTTACCCAATAAAGTTACATCGAAACCGGAAACAAAGCTCAGCTAGTTAGTACCTACTTGTTTTAATAAATACCTATATCCAAATATAGGTATTTTTAATATTATATTTGAATATATTTCAAGCCAACTTCAAAGATAACTTTATTGTTGATAAGGTATCTGATTGCTTCATGAATAAAAGTATTGTGTTTATAAGTTAAGTTTTATGGACTTCCTTTCATTTAATTTACCATGTTTGTTCGGGGATATAGGCGTGAGTTTATGTTATGTTGTTAGACAGATTTCATATTTATGATTGACACTATCGCTTGATGATAGAAAAATACAGATTGTTACTTTATCGGATTTTAGTCGGTTCAATTGGGTGTGGCAAGCGAGTTTTCGAAATTGTTCTGTTTCTTTTTACAAATAAATGATTGTTTCCTTCCGTAGTAGAGTACTTACCCTCCAGGTAAGGTCAAAATCTTCCACCTTGTATATACCTTAGTTTTGTGTGGGTTCGAAGTTTCAGATCTACAGTTTATAGTCGATTGATCAATAAATTCATATATTTTCTGCACTAAGATCTTGTGTCATTTCCTTTATATTTTTAAGTAAGTTCTCTACCTACTTCGCTTAACATACTAAACTATAAAGATTACGTTAATAATATAGTGGCAATGTACAGTATAAAAACGACGATTCATATTCAATTGCCTCTTCAATTCATTCAGTCTAGTACCGGTTTTCTGATATGGGTACATTCAGTTGCAAATGACTGCGGAGACTACAATAGAATTTAATATTAAAATGTTATTCTAGTCTCCGCAGTCAATGAACTGCAGGCAAGCTCTCTTTTCACATTGAAAGTATTGAACTGGAATTTCTGGTTACTGAGTATTAATTTATAAAACTATGTATATTTTTGAATATAAAAAAATAAAAAATATTATCTATGTTCTCCTATTTTTTGTATTTAGTGTTTTGCTTTTGTTGTTTTATCGAGTAATCCTCATTTCTTATATTTAATATTAACAATCGAGTCATTCATACAATCGATTTTTGAATATCTCATCTGTGGTTTATTTTTACCACCAAATATTTTCGTTGAATTATATTTATTATGAGCATTAATATACCAAAGGTAATTAGTGGAGTGGTAACTATCCGTGATTTTATATGACCCAATTTTTGACGGGTTTAATTAACGTAGATCAAGTTATCATCACAAGGGCGAGACCGAGATAGTCTCTCCGACATTACTACCTTACCGCTCCCTCTTCGCAATAATTAAGGCATTAAATTACTGCCAAAATTACCGCGTGAAGTAATCTGGTTACACTAAAATTAACCTAGATAATAACAATAAACTGGACGATAAGCGATTTTCATGATGAAGGTGCCGATATTTTGTAGTTTATGTGTGTCAGTTGCTATTAAATGAATCTTTTACATATAAACAAGGCTAAAAAATGAAATACTTAAACATCATTGCGGATGAGAATCATGTACAGAAAGAAATAACTTTTATGTCGCCACTCGAGAAGAAACTCGTACGGGAGTGGAAGAGTAACAGCCGGACCTAAGCGCATGTGCATTTACGTAATATGATCTTTTTATGAATTTCATTGATATTTAAGCCGCGTGGTTCCCGGCAGAGTAGAATTTGGACCACCCCTTCTCTTCCCATGCGGTACCGTACAAGGCGAAAAAGGGATAGGGCTGTTTAACATCATACAGATATATTCAGCCATACAGCAACAATAGTGCCCGGAAGACGGCAATTGGCTCAGCTCCTATTACGTGGGACGGAATTCAATGATTGATGAAATGTGGGTGTTAATTCTCCGCTGCCTAACCCTCCGGGGATAAAGGCGTGATTATGTGTAATGTAATGTATTAATATTTATCTGATAATTCAAGAAATAATATTTGATTACATCGAGAGCATCATCAAAACAGCCTCGTGGAAACTCAGACTCCTGAACAAAGTGAGACGTTTTTTCATGCCGGAGCAGCGGTGCCTTCTCTATGAGACACAAATTCGCTCCTGCGTGGAATACTGCTCGCATCTCTGGGATGTCTCCGCGAAATACCTACTAGATGCTCTCGACAGGTTGCAGCGACGCGCGGTCCGAATTATTGGGAACCCTGCGGTCACGAACACCCTCGAGCCTTTGCAGATGCGTAGAGATATTGCGTCCTTGGCTGTATTTTACCGTCTCTACCATGGTGAGTGTTCTGATGAGCTCTTCCAACTAATCCCACCATCTCCTTTCCTACATAGGACAACACGTACAGACCTTAGATGTCCCCCTCACACTGTGCAGAATATACGAGCAAGAACCAAGCGGTTCGGAGACTCTTTTCTTTGCCGCACCACCAAGACCTAGAATTCATTACCAGCACACGTGTTTTCTTCTTCCTACAGTCCCGGGGCCTTTAAGTGGGGCGTGAAAAAGCATCTGATGAGGCCGCCAAGCTGAGTGCCACCATTGTAACACTTAGTGTCTGTAATGGTGACCCTCTTTCCTGAGACTTTGCCTTTAGCTTACCATCAGGCGAGGTGAGGTCAAGTTGGCGTGTCCTATATAAAAAAAAATCCTCGTTACGCTTTGTACTTAATAAAATTTTCTAACTTCCTCTTCTGTCGAATTGACGTCTTCTAATTGCAAATTCTATTTTCCCAGTGTGCTGCTACCTGAATTGCATACTAATTTTCTAACAATTTATCGACAATAAATTACAATGTACTGCACCTCGTTATTACAATATCGAATTATGGTGTTAACAGATAACAAGGGTTAATAAGTAAAACCCATTGAAAAATAAGAGACGTAGCGGTAGAGGATTCGACTGCTATGCAGGGGGTGCGGGTTTAATTCCCGCTCAGTGCAAATATTTGTATGCATGAATATGTATATTTGCATTGGTCTGGAATGTAGTAGAATATTTATTTATTTATATGATAAACATACATATGTACAAAAGCGGCTGACGGGCTACTGTCTCTACTTCATAAAAGTCGTGAACATATCTACATATTCATAATATTACAACAATTAAATCAGTATTTACTCTCTGTAACCTAAACCAATCCACATCCGATGGAAATAAACAATTCGAGATAGGCAATGTAATGTATCGATCCAGCTATTTATGACTCGATTGTGGGCGTCACGTTGCTAATTTATTATTGACCGTCTAAATCATTCAGTATCTAATATAAATAAATGACAAAAAACAAACATACTTGTATTCTGTAAGCTTCCCCACAAATTAAATATATCTAACAAAAAAAAATACAAATAATCGTACACCACTAATCATTGTATTCGGTCCAAAGTGGGGGGTAATAGGGAGGTGAGCCTATTACCGTTTTCCGGGCACTATTGTAGACTTGAGTCATGCATCTGAGACTGAGGCTAACATCCGAATGTGAAGTCAAGTCAAGTCAAATCCGGGATCCAATTGGTATATTTGATTGGTATGTCAGTTTTTCCGGGCTCAACTCCTAACCCCGGGATATAAACCTGTGCTTGAATCTCTTCCGTTATTTAGTAAGGGTGACGACTTACATGTGCGGTGGACTTGGACCCTAAAAGCTTTAATAGGGCCCTTACACCTTACGGAGTGTGAGGTAGCTTAAGATGATACAAAGATTATAACAATACCTCAAATATCAGTCCTCGTATCGGTAGTGCACACGGCAGCTACGCAGGAGGCGCGGGTTTGATCTTCGCGCAATGCAAAGATTTGTATGCATGAATATTGTATTTGCATTGGTCTGATCGTACCTCGGTTGCCAATCCAACATCTATGGCAGTCGTTACGAGTAGTTAGAGCCCTAAAAAGTTCAACAAAACTGGTCTAACAGCAATACTCCGATATCGCCTTTGGGTTGTGGAGGTCAGATGACAGTCGCTTCAAGGAAAAGATCGAAGTTCAGCCAAATCCGCAGTTAGACTAGTAAAGCGGACCCCAGTCTCCGAGGTGAAAACTTCGGATGCAACTGGAATTTACACTAAGATGAAGAAGAACAAGAAGCTCGCATAAATACATTAACCTTGAAAATATTTAACTTCTCCTTTAAGCCTTATTTATATAAGGGTCCTTTAAGCGGGGCGTGAAAAAAGCATCTGATGAGGCCGCCAAGCTTGTGCGCCACCAATGTAACATTACTTAGTGTCTGTAATATTGACCCTCTTTCCTTAGACTTTGCCTTTACCTTACCATCAGGGGAGGTGAAGTCAAATTGGCGAGTACTAGATAAAAAAAATAAAATTAATACCTTCTATTTTTGGCCGTTCAAGTATAAATAAACCTTTAAATAGGTTTGTATCTTTAAAGTGTAAAATAATTATCACGTGTCGAGAATACAAATTCCTTGTTGTTTTGTCTTACATTAATTATATTCACAGACGTACTCGTAGCCCGAGGCCTTTGTTTTTTCATCAGCTATAGCTGCAGGAAGACAAGTATTGTTTATTGTAGCCATGTCTCTGCCATATCGCTTCTGTGGGTCTGTTGTTGACATTTATCTGATGACTATCTGCTGCCCGCGGCTTCACCGGCATAAAATACTGTATCCGTTCCTGCGACCTATAAGAACGTATTCCCTGGCCTATGTGTTATTTTAGAATATAAACTATCTATGTGCCAATTTTTATTTACATACGTTCTAATATATGAAAGTGGAGGAATAAATATTCACATAAACCCACACTCATCCATATACACAATCTTTTACATTTATAATATAAGTAGAAATAAAATAATATTTCATGTACATTTGTACTTTTGCTTGCAATATAGTTTTAAAATAATTATTATAAGCTAGACAACCAAATGATGAATGACATTTGTAAGAAAGAATTATGAATATTTAAGAATGGAATAAGTTTAATTAGTGGGAATATGGTCTATCTAGAAAGAAGTATATGTGTGTATATTCCTATAAATACTGCTATATTTAATCAAATGGCAGTGAACTTTCGAACTGAATTCAACCTGTCTGGCGGGCGTGGCGATAGAGCGTTCAACTGTTGCAATTCATGCTCTGTGCAAATATTTGGATGCATAAAGATATTTATTTGCAGTGTATGGGTTGCAATAGTTTGTGTTATATTAGATATCTCAGAATTTTTTTTATAATTTTAAAATATATGTTTCTACTTCTCTCCGTTTGTAAGAATTCAGAATGCATTTTAAAATTAAAACTAAATATTAAAATTAGACTCAATAATATTGCACACAACAATAAAATTCTACTACTGTTGTAAATGTGTAAGTTTGTGGAAATGTTTGAATGTTTAGATGTTTAGATGTTTGGATGTTAGTATGTTTCAATGTTTGTAATTGAATCTCACTCTAATGGCTGACCAGATGTAGCTGAAATTCGGTACAGATATATATAACAATCTGGAATAACACACAGGCTACTTATTCCATGGGTTGCGGAACGGGACAAACATTCCACGCAGGCGAAGCAGTCTCAGGTCGCAGGCAACAATTTCTATATAAGGGTGCTTACATAGAGAAGCAGGCTACCGCTAATGGGCCGGCGCGATCGGCACTTACAAGAGTGCGTGTAAATTTTTGCATAGGGAACAGTTATACTGATTTCTGTTCTTTTTGAAATCTATACGTAGGTATATATATACATATCAATATTATAGAGCTGATGAGTTTGTTTGTTTCGTTGCATACGCTAACCTCAGTACAAGAACAGTAAGTTTTAAATAATTATAATTAAGTAGAATTGTGCGTTCGTCGAGGATATCATCACAATAAACGAACTATTTAACGCGTAAATATGTTTTCAATTAAGACCTACTGTTCATGTACTGAGACTAGCGCATTCAACCAAACAAACGAACTCTGTAGATTTATGATAATAAAATATACATAATATAAATTATTTCAACCAAGATAGAAAATCAACGGCGGTGGTACTATTAAGAAATATAAAATTGTCCATCATACAAACTTATTTACACACAGCCTACGCCATGTGCGCTACGACCAGTTTAAAACCGCACCGGATCGACGCCCGGCTCGCCGAAACCGGCAACTTGTTTCTTCATGAAAGCACCCTTATGCATAAAGACGGTCTTACTGCTATATTTATAGATTTATAGATACAACCTATTTTAACTACTTTATAAAGGTATCTGACTGTCCGTTCTAACACTTTTCTTCCCGAATTCAAGTCAAATACCCGGGTGTAAATGTACTGTAGTGCAAATGGCTTTAAATAAAATAAACAATTTATAATATCACACTGGTTTTTTTTAAAAAGGGAGCCAATAAAATCTTCATGAATCCAACCATTTCAAATCTCAAACCGGTTCACGAACCGGCTTTTTTCCGTCCTGAACATTAACTTTTTACTATCAAACCTGCTAAAACCACTCTATACTGTATAAATACAGATGTTAAAAATAATATATGAATGAGGTCAAGCGGTTAAATGAACAGAGATGCTATCATCATTAACATCGTATAAACTACAGACTGAGAGAGTCCTATATTTCTCAACATACGACTCTCTCTCAAAGACTTCATGAGAAATGAACGACAAGTAGTCTTGCACTGCCTTCATTATTTCTACCGTATTCATGCAATACAGGTAACAGAATTACTTAGGGACTTTATACTAAAGTACCTAAAGTAGGGACAAGATAATAGGTCACTTTTGACATTTCATCAAAATTCAACAACGTAACCTTGTAACGGCGGGCATAAAATAAGAACTGCACAATTGCTTAACTTTTTTCAATTACGTTTACATATTTATTGTAATAATGACCGATACGAGTAATTTTACGATTTGCTTTCACTAATAAACCATTCTAAACATAATAAACAATTTCTGATCTAAAGAACTGAACGTCGTTACAATGTTGCGTCAGTCAACCCTTTTTCTTTTTAAACACTAGGGATGTTACTCTAAAAATCGAAAGCTGATAGGATTGTAAGTTCAATCGAATGCAATGATTACTTGTGAAGAAAAATCACCATAAATTTATAACCACGTTGTGATTATAATAAAACCTAATTATACATATTTATTATTCTTTTAACTAACTATAAAAATACAAAAAAATAACTAAATAGAAAGGTCATTGATGTTGGGTGCAATTTAGGTGGATGTTGCTGGCAACACCAGTGCCTGTCGATGACGCATGTCATGTCGCCATAACATGATGATGACGCAGTCTTTTGTTGTTGTGCGAAGTGACTGTGCGTTTTTGGTGTGCTCTCTGTTATTTTCTTCTGATCCGGCTTTTTCATTGAACTGATCTTACTGACTACGTTTACCTGGCTATAAATTGGACTCCGATTGCTTAACGATTATTAAACAAGAAAAACATTACAGTCTTACTATGTCGAAACGGGGGAAAACTCTAAACAGTCAATCTCGCGAACTAGTGCTGAAATTGTACAATTATTTTGGACGTGAATCAGTTAACGATGGGCCTCTTTTACCATTGAAACCACCGAGAGAACGCGTTGCCGAAGCATTGGGAATAGGGAAGAAGACAGTAACTCAAATTCTGAAAGAGAAATACGGACCATCAGGCTCAGAAGATAATACTTTACGTACACCGAAAAAACGAAAGAGGGACAAGAAAATTGTTGACGTTGATAATTTTGATGCTGCTGCAATTCGCAACCACATTTATGGATATTACTCGAGAAAAGAATATCCTACACGGGAAAAGCTATTGAGTTCGTTAAAAGGCGCAGGCTTATTTTTTGGAGGCAAATCGTCTCTATCAAAGGTTTTGAAATCTATTGGCTTTAGATTTAAAAAATCCGACAAGCGGAAAATCCTGCTAGAACGCTACGATATTATTTTGAAGAGAATAACATTCTTACGTCAGGTAAATAAAATTACGGATTGGGACAATGTCATGTTTATTGACGAAACATGGTTGAATGCGAACCATACGGTTGCGCGGACATGGACCGATGATACAGCGGCCTCCACCTCAAAAGTTCCATCGGGAAAAGGATTATTATATGTCACGCGGGATCAGCTTCTCAAGGTTTTATTCCAGACTGCCTCCTCGCATTCGCCTTTAAAACTACAACAGATTACCATGAGGAAATGAACTTTGATGTTTTTAAAAAGTGGTTTGAGAAGCTGCTAGTCAGCTTAGAAAACCCTTCGAAAATTTTAATGGACAATGCTCCGTATCATTCTGTACAAGTTGATAAACCACCAACTCAAGCAAATAAAAAGCAAGAAATTGTCTCGTGGCTGGTAAGAAATGGTGTGGAGGCAAGTCCAACTTTATTAAAAGTTGAGTTGTTAAATCTGGTAAAAGCAACTAAGCCGTCCAAGCTCCGCTATGTAATCGATGAACTAGCCCTAGAGCATGGACACGAAGTTATTCGATTGCCTCCCTACCATTGCCAGTATAACGCCATCGAGCTTATTTGGGCACAAATAAAGGGTCATGCAGCGCGGAACAATACTGAACCACCTTTCAGTACTGCTAAAATGATGACTCTGCTACAAACTGCATGTGCAGAAGTCACTACAGAAGACTGGCGAAAAGTCGTGGAGAAGACAAAGAAAATAATTTTACAAGATTTTGAACGAGATGTGAGAATAGACAATATTATTGAAAATGAATTAATAATATCTCTGAGTGCTGACAGCAGTGATGAAGATAGCAGTTCCGATAGTTCAAGTGAATAAAAGCAATTTTTTTGTTAAATTACGTAGGTACTTGTCTTATTTTGCTCCTTTAATTTATGAAAGAAAAAATAATAATGGGACAGGGATTCGCATGATCATTTTTAAAATTCACATATGTTTCAAGTCTGTATCGATTCATTCGATTCATTCATTTAATCGATGTTTTTAAGCAGGTCACCTCACTATGAATATAAAACTGACATCTGTCAAAAGTGACCTATTATCTTGTCCCTACTTTAAGCTTATTAAATAAATAATAATACCAGTCAAGTGCGAGTCGGACCCGCGCACCGAGGGAGCCTGTAATTTTTATTTTTTTATATACCACTTAGGTGGCAGACAAGGACATGGCACACCTGATGGAAAGTGGTTACCGTGGCCTATGGACTTGTACAACACCAGGGGTGTCACACTCGCGCTGCCGACCCTGAAGAAACCTCCTAATCACCCTTTTGAAGAACCCCATATTGTAGGCGCATGGGAAAACCGAAGCAGGGAGTTCATTCCACAGCTTGAGTGTACGTGGGATGAAGTTTCTTTCATACCGCACAGTGCGTACCGTCACAGGTTGCAATGTGTGGGGATGAATTCCCTGCCTACGGCGAGCGGTGCAATGATAGAATGTTGCTGTGGGCATCATGTCAAACAATTCTTCAGAGCACAAATCGCAATTTTTAGCACTCAAAACCAACGGGCTTATTGAATGATAGTAGCATCTACTATCATTCAATAAGCCCGTTGGTTTTGAGTGCTAAAAATAGCGATTTGTGCTCTTTTGAATTGAAGAGCCATGTGTAAGGATAGAAGCAGATGGTGGATTATGGCCTCTGTCTACTCCGAAGGGAAAAGGTACGTATTTTAAGTACATTGTAGAGTTGACGGCCTCTGTGGCATAGCGGTAGAACGTTCGACTACTACGGAGGGGGCGCGGATTCGATTTGGATGCGACAATATATGTATATTTGCATTGGACTGGGTGTTTCTACTTTTATATGTATGTATTTAGAAAAAAAGTATCTTAGTATATTTAGCCGCATTCTAGATTCCATAATGCGAGCTAGTTAATCTGCGCTTACCATGGGTCTAGCTAGCGTTGTGTAGAATATTGTAGAATACTTTCAAAATTAATGCCCAAAACATACAATTACAATAACAACACATATGAAAAATAAAAATTTAACTAAATTCTCAAGTATTATGTTCTCAACTAGCTTTTGCCTGCGGCTCTGCCCGCGTGGATATTGGTTCTTGACTATTATTCGATTTTTTCTCGCCTTTTAAACCTTTCCTAAACCTCCATGAACATTTCAAGACCAAGATAAGATAAATCCATTCAGCGGTTCTCAAGTTTTAGCGAGACTAACGAACAGCAATTGATTTTTGAAGTTTGTAAAATATTGTCTGTAATTATATTAGCCGTTGTAGTGGTTGTGTTTATTAAGAAGAGCATGCTTGTTCCGATTTTACCACTTGAGGTATGGAATCCTAAAAAGAGGAGTAATAATTACATTCGTTCTTATTTTATCCATAAATTATCCTCTGTATTATTTATTCTTAATGACATATTTTTATTTTATCACACAAGATACTTATTTCCTACTCTTAAACTCTTGCGTTTCATGATACATAATAATGTTAACGGGAATTAACGCGACCGTCAGATCACTGAACAATTCAAAGTTAAATACAGGAATATACCTATACCATGAGTGCGTTAATTCTCATTAACAATATTGTATAATTACTTTATCCGCTATACATATATTAATCAATTAATTAATTAGCCCACCGCAATTCACTGCTGGACATAGGCCTATCCCAATGTGCACCATTTTTCCAATCCTCTGCCTTCCACATCCAGTCTGTCCCAGCTACCTTTTTCAGGTCGTCCGTCCATCTAGCTAGGGGACGTCCTAACTTCCGTTTACCTTTCCGCGGTCTTCACTCTAGGACTAGTTTGCTCCAATCACCATCGGTCCTTCGACAAACGTGGTCATTCCACTGCCACTTCAGCTTGCTTATTCTGTGACCTATGTCGGTAATTTTAGTGTATATATACACGTAAAACAAATTATGAATGAGTGGGAAAGCCGATGCCAGCTTTCAAATTGCTGACTTTGAAAGCAACCGTGATTTTCACTCGTATGATATTAACTTCCAAGTTCGAGATACATACATACATACATACATATATTATAATCATGCCTTTATCCCCGGAGGAATTAACACCCACATTTCACCAATCATTGAATTCAGTCCCACGTAATAGGGAGTGAGCCTATTGCTGTCTTCCGGGCACTATTGTTGATTCGAGCAATGCATCTAAATCTGAGTCTGGACTGTATATATCTGTCTGATGTTAAATAGCCCTATCCCTTAGTCGCCTTGTACGACACCGCATGGGAAGTGATGGGGTGGTCCAAATTCTACTCTGCCGGGAACCACGCGGCGGTGTGCTGGGAACCACGCGGCCAAGTTCGAGATAACTTATTTATAAACCCGAAGTTTAATTAAGTGTAGTACGCGAAAGTTTTAATACATATTACAAGCTAACTCAGCTACCTTATTTTGAGTTCTTAGCGCTATGTATACTATGTCTTAGAATATTATTATAATATTGTAACACTGCATTAGAAACAAGTTTTGTAAGTAGGTTGATTAAGTGATTACTATTGGATGTCCACTTATCCATTAGAACCATTGAAGTCAATTCCATGATTGACTGAAAGAGATCGTGTCAAGCGATAAGGTCGCCTTTTGTACATTTATGTGATACGTTTCATTGTAAACCGTGATATAAAAATAATGTATTACATTTTTATTACAATAGAATACTTATAACGGAAATTACAGATATTCTCGTGAAACCCCCAGTTAAGTAAACCACTCCCAAAATAAGCAATATAGCTTATATTGCTTATTTTGAGAGTGGTTCTTTAAGGAAATCAATGTGGGGTTAGAACCCTTCACATTGGTTTGCTCTCGTTTTCATGCTTATTTCATACAATAATCCATCTCGCCTAATGGTAAGCTGGAGGCAAACTCTTGATTTTTTGTTTGCTTTTGTGTTTTGATTTAGTTTGGTTGTTGGATTAGTGTATTGGTTTTTCGCAGGAGCGACTACTGTCCATGCCATCCAACTTCAATAGGAAAAGCTAGGCAAGAACCTCATTGGTCATTCAGAAGGTGTATGGGTTGCATGAGAAAAACATTGGTTGCTAGGGCCAGGTCATTTTGAAATAAAGCGATATCTTAATGACATATATGAAATTATTTGAATTATTTTTAGTAATATTGTGCCTTAGCTATCGAGCCTAATCTACTACAAGTGACGCTAGCGTAGCACCTGCATCTGATTACTTTAGTATCTGTAGACTGTAATATTATAACACACTCTTGTAGATCCCCCTTGTATGTCAGTGAGTGTTAGTTCGGCACAGTAGATCAGCAAACTTCGTGCGATTATTTGTAATCACAGATTTTGTCATGTTATGTCAAGACAAATAACCCGCCCCGTATCGTTCCCGGCGCAAAGGTGGCCCATGACACTGCCGGCGTTGCCTCACTGAATCGCGATGGTAATCCTTTGCACCAGATACAAGCCGAAGTGGGAGTCACCGCCTTATTCGTGGATACGGCGACCAATTTCAACAATTAACCCTTAGCCTCCGACCCCCAACTGCACATAGTCTCCACCGCAATGAGCACAAAATAATATTGTGGCTCCATTGCGGCGTATTTCAGTTTTTTTCTGCTCGCCGCGTCCTCAGCCGCCGACGCAGAAGCGCTAACGGTGTGACTCAAGTGCGTAACTGCGACAGTGCTGACGCAAGTGGCATCCCACAACAAGCATATTAGGCATTTGTGCTCATCGAAGTGGATACTTTTGAGTTTTTGGAGCGTACACAAACTACCGCTCTGTCAGACTCGGTTCTATTCCACTGCGTTACCATGTTGCTAGGTACACCCGTCCGCAACGTTTTTCATTATTGCTCAGCACTTAATGGTCATAGCTTAATATTAAACTTCTTGAAGATTTTCGCTATCATACCTTCAGATTTATTACCATATAATTATATATTTGTAAACTAGTTCTGTTTTTAAAATACTTGAATATGTTACATAAACGACTCTGAACACTATTTTTTTTTCAATTCTTGTTTGTTACTTTTAAAGTGTCGTTAGTATAACCTAACCCTAATACATTAGTCACGCCTTTGTCCATCCTATTTTATATCTTTGAACTATTCACATTTAGTTTGAAACTCTCTACATACAGAGACGCTATTTAATTAAGAAAGGATAATACAGTTAGTACAAGTTGATATTTCGGGCACACATGACCTTTAATTAATTATACTCTGTTCGACAGAACTTACATATAAATATATTATTATATTCTGCTTTAATAGTGTAAAACTGGCCGGGATATTTAACATGTTTGTCTATGTCAATATCAAATCATTCATTATATTCTGCGTCAATGCTATCCAGTACTGTTAATAATGGGTTCAAACAAACAAACTATCCAACTTATTTATTGTTAATAGGTCATAAAATATACCCATATACGTTCAGGTTAATGCAACAGAAATACATTCTCAAAAATAATTGCGCTGAACGTAAATCAAACCTGCGTCCCTTGACGCAGTACTCAAACGCTGTACTCTCACGCCACAGAGGTCATCAAGTTTATAGGATTGAGTGTCAAAATCCAGAATCAGTGCGTAAATCATTCAAAGTAATGAACTTGGTAGCTAGCTTTTATGACACTGGCAAACTCCCCTATGCGCAGCTTTTAATTGACTGTACAACTGTGTTGCCAGTACGAACTAAATTATACGAGTATCTCCAATTTGAATCAAATTTTATAATTCACTGAAATAATATTGCTTCGTGAACTTTGAACTAAACTAACCCCACTAGTTAGTAAATCTGAAAGGTTAGTTGCGTCATAGTATGAAGCAGTTTATATGCTATTATATGTGCTATCTGTATTTATCGCGAGTCCTTGAACTATCGCGTGCTAATCGCCGCACTAGGTTCACCAGCCCGCGCCAATCTAACGCCTATCTTCACTGTGACGTAGCACTTTAATCCATACTTCAATATATGTACCTAGGTATTTTCGCAAACACTTTCACTGGAAAGGGTACGACGAGGTTTTTAATTGTGCTACGAATACGTAGACCGTCTACGCTTTCGTAGCACCGTGTAGTACAAACTACCACAGTGAAACGTTCTGCTGTGATACTACTGTGTAATTTTCACATTACTATAGTGTCTGCTAGTATGAAATACTAACAATTTAACAAAGTAATATAAAATCGATAACTATCTATTAACTATATGTCTATTTGATGATGTTATCATACTTAGGCAGTAGTACAATTAATAGATTACAATTTATACCTAGTAGTAGACATGGAATGAAATTACTAGAATTAGTCATGGAAGAACCATTTTGCTAATGATATAATTGTGAAAAAGAAAGAGATTCACTATATAGTATCAATTAAAACTATCATATTCTTACACAGGTAACATTTCATTACTAAATTATGTTTGAACCCGCATCATATAAAAAACCACTTACGAGTGTATCTATCCGCCATTCATACCAATTAGGTAGTAGCTATTACGAAATTGAAATCATAACTGACGTAAAAATCACACAAAAATTTATTACGTGCTGCGTGAAATGATTTCATTATATAAACATATAATAATAATAATAAAAGTTCGTTCATAATCGATATAAAGAACGTACTGCTATAGTGACATAAAATAAATTAAATTATTTGTTAGTAGTGTGGGGCCCCTGGAGGCCTTAATATCAATTTGTCACGTGATTTGAACAGCTACTACGACATGTACAGTCACTTTCAGAAATTACTGAACTGGAAAAAATATACAAATCATTATAATATTAAAATGATCAATAAAGAATTGAAGTATATTTGTTTCAGTAAATTGCGAAGGACTAAATTTACATTTTCAATTTTTGTTTATTATTTTATGTAAAGTTTTACAGCTGAGCAAGCTGGAATGCGTTAAGCTAACACTGAGGGTGACTGTACAACCAGCAAGGTAGCTGCAGGCACGCGGCCTGGCGACACCGTGCCTTTCAGCTGAAATATTCGATGGGTAGAAGGGGAAGTTGTGCGAGGTCACGCCTGTGTTCGGCCGTCTCCGCCACCGCCCGCCGCTGCTCGGCAAGCGGCAAGCCCCGACGCGCGCACAGCGACCTCTTGCGTGCGCCGATACAGTACCCCATCGAGTTTACGTCCAGTGACCACGCTGCGGACTCTGCCGCTTCTCACACTGCCATCGAATTGTTATCTTAATATCGTTCCTAGGCGACTCGCCTTTAGAGGACGACGCCGCGATTTATAGCTAATTCGTTTATCCGAAACACAATACACTAAACAAACGCATAACCGGTTACACGGGCTGTCATACCGTAAACGAGTCCAGCGCTTAATCGATCGACTGCATTAAAAAGTAAAAACTATTATTATCATTTTGTAACCGACCTTTACAGATTTTTTTGCACTGCGAAAAGTGGTTTTTTTTAATTTAATTTATGTATACATAAACCTAAAAGTGGTGAAAAATCGCTTAGGCTTACTGACTAGTCAATGAGTGTGGTGCCGTCCTCTGCTTAGTTCGCTCAGTGTCAGTGCGTCAGTTGTTGAGAGGTGTTATTGTTCTATAGTTTGGTTGCGAGCTTCTCGTTATATATTCTTTCTGTTGGTTCTTGCTTTATTTTGATATTCTTGTGGGGAAAACGCGATCCATGCTTGGAGTTATGACCACCATGGTATGGTTTCCTTTGTCTACGATATTTACCTAATTTTCTCTTCTTAGTAAAGGAAGGTAGCTCACATACATTATCATATTTGAATTGATGCTTTTAGACAGAACGAATGTTACAACATTTTATGAAAGATCATCGATATCATTCTCCTTTCATAATTTCTTGTAGGGTTTGTTGATTCTAATTCAGTAGTTGATACCTAGCCATTATCTAGAATTTTTCGTATTTTATTTAGACGTTTACGTCATTTTATCTTTAATAAAGCCGCGCTTCTCGCTTGCGAAGCTTCATTGTAACATAAGTTACAGGCGCTATATTTTACCTATATACTTATTGTATGGTGACGTCTCTTATAAAAACTATTGCAGAGCATGCAGCCCCTCCCATATTCTTCACATTCTGGAAGAATTGTCTCCAGGAATATAGGCTATTGTAGCGCTTCATACGAGACCCATCAAAACTCGCATTGTTAACGTAATGCTCAGCTTTACTTCATTTCTAGCTACTACATCTGATACCAACCGTTGAACCCGGACCTGTTACATAATGATAACATCGTGTAAATTTTCGAGATCAGTAAAAAGTTGCAAATGGATTCATATTTTATGATGAGCTTTGGAAAGTTCTTATAAGTTTGGTTTAATTTTCATTTTTTTTTTTTATAAAATAAAAATATTATAAGTATACAAATTTTATTCTAATAAGGCGAAATCGGTAAATTAGTAATATTTTTGAAGTAGACGTGTTAATTAGAGCTCTTGTTTAATGTTTCCTGTGAAAATCTCATACATATTTAATACATAGTTCCAAGTTTTGAGCGCAGCTCAGGAGCCTCGTAAAACTAGTTTACTTAATAAAGCTCTCAATAGTAACCATGTGTGCGTTACCGTTACACACACAGTATAGTTACGTACTTTTCATCGAGTACTGACATGACATTCGTAGCTTTGATGAAATGAAAGAAAGTTCATCGACCCTTCGTCCACCATTACTGGCGTTTAATAGTGATCGATATGAAAATAAAATAATAATAAAATGCATATTTGTGTCTTCACTGTGCAATTAAATGATGTAATAACTTTATATTTTATTAAAAACATTGCTTCTTTTTGTTTTATATCTCAAATGTTTATATAACTCAATCAAAATAGATACAACAGGATAAGATAAGAGTTTCCTTGAAAATGTATTCGATTGGATCCTAACTGCGAACAAAGAACATCCCTATTGCAGAATTTTCATTTGATTCCCCTATTATGGAGTATTCAATGTCAGTTTCGTTGTCTTTGTCATTATTCCCTAGCTGAAAAAAGTCTTGCGCACATTGAACGTGTGCAAAAATTATGAAAAGAGCCGGCTTACCATTGACATAGTGTCTTGAATGAGAGTCGGCCTCGTTTCTCGCTTTCAGGCGCTCGTAGTGGTTGTACCTATGCCTATTAGTCGTGCTCTTTACACTTAAGTCACTATATACCACTGCTGACGTTAGCCAAAAGTAAATATGATGCTTTCGAATATTTCTATGATAGATGTATTTCACATCATCTACATTTCTATCACATTGCTATTTTAAAAATACGAAATTAGGACCATATGCCATCGTACCTAAATACTTATTATTTCTATTATACAGAATATATTGAAATATCAAACTAATATATTAATATATTTACCAAACAAGAAGAAGAGCAAGAGTCTCAAGCGTACGTGGGAATAAATCGATTATCTATGCAAAACACGGCAATCGCGCTTTTCGAGTCGGTGTCGGCGTTCGAACAAGCCGTACTGGAATGTGAGCACCTGGAAGCTTCGGAGCACGGTGGGTTCCGGTGAGAACGTTGGCGCGGCAGCGGAATGGAGGAGCGCGGGCCCCCTGACGTGCCTTTGATCGTGACCCCGCCGTGCGCCGGCGCCGGCGGCGGCGCCGCACTCACCACCTCGCGGCGCGCCGCCTCCGCGCGCGGTTCCCGCGATGACCCCCTGCTCTCCACTTGGCGCTCCTCTGTGCGTGTGCGCGACACAGGTTTCCGTGGCTCCCGCAAGAGCGTCGTCCGCCTCGAACCGCCCTGTAATGGCCTCAACGGGTTGCCTGCCATCGGCAAGGAGGTAATTCACTTATCTCTTTGCCAGATAATTTATTACGAGAAACCGTTCTGTTCAGCAATGTAAAATTTTCAATATTTTTAAAACGCTGAAAACCTGCTTGGTTGTTAAAAGTTTTTTACTGATATAACATAAAGGTTGTAATAGTCACGGCAAAAATTACTCTATCTATAATTTAGATACCAATAGAGCGCAAAAAGAACCAGCGATGAATTATTTACATATGAGTGTCCCTCCTCTGCGACCCTCATATCCGGCGCTGAAACTGGGTAATCCCCATGTTTATTAAAAAGTCATCCAATATTTCCACAGAAATGAATCTACTAAAAACTGAACTTCCGTATCTTTCAATACGTATTCATCGTGTTCAGTATGTACAATACGTATATAAATGCCCAACTTATATTTACGACTTACTGGGTACTAGCTACTACTTTTATCAATAATAATAACTAAACTCAATAAATAATTACATGAAAAGAAACCTTATAAAAATAAATCTTAGTAAACCAATAAAAACTAAATAGTGTTTACATTCATTATTAGTCCTCATGCACACGAAACATTCATCCATATTCATACTTATAAACTGTAGTTGAGAATGAATTTTCTTCAAAACTGTTACCTTTTTCTATCATTATGAATGCTGTTGATAAATTGCATCCTATTTGTTTTAAAAATACATTACTAAGCACGTCCGTATTTTACATACCTACTTGAAGATGTTGGAATTACGTAATTTGTAGTGATAAGTAGTTTTTTTACTGGTTTTAATTATCAATATTGTCAACATATTTTCAAATATAGAAAAGAGATTCTAAATGTTGAAAGTCATGGTAAATATTCAAACTACAAAGACTTCAACCAAACAAGTCTAAAAGGCTTAAAAATCTGGCATAGCCAGCCAGTCTCTCGGCTTATATTGCGGATATAAAGTCTCATGTCTTTATTATTCACAGGTACTGTCATTGGGCGCGACGGGCGGCCACAAGGGAACCACGCAGCCTTCTCATCCCTGCACTATCCTCCACCATTCTCCTTATAAGGTACGGTTTAGTTCGCGCACACAAACTTAACCTTATTTTTCTGTTAAATGTATTCCGAATGTCTCTAGTAGATGATAATGTGAAAAAACTGTACATTTTGTTCGACTATGGCCATGTTGTGAATTCAAACTATAAGTTTCGATTGCGGCACGCGGACTTTTTATCATCTGAGTTATTAGCAAATTTATCTATAAATATATGATATGGTTATATTTCTAATTACCTATACTTTGGTTCAGTACTATCCTATCCTGTACTTTGGTACAGGTAAAGGTTTACTTACACCTTACAATATCTCGCCAAAACCCATGTATCTCGTGGTGCTACTTACACATATGACAAATTTTTACATTACATTTTTGTAGTATCGTGAGAATATATAATTATCTTTATGAATTTATGAAACTATACACATACGGAAATTCGGAATATAAGGTTATGAAACCACGTCTGGCCAAAGTGGTATAGTAGGATAAATTTCGTCCATAATCTTTTTTGGAAGGCCGTAGTCAGCAATAGGATGTATATAGGCTATAATAATGGTAATGATTTCCTTTCTTTCAAAAAAAAACTTACAATTAAAATAACCTATTATAAAAATCCACAGTATTGTACTCACTTGTATTCTTTTAGTATATACCTAAAAATGAATAGACTTATTATACAAAGTACTTATTATAATACTTCAAATGGTGTACCATTTGGCGTTTTATGATAAATTTGTTGTACAAAGAAAAGTATAATTTACGTGTGTCGCAATGACCTCGCCATAGGGCCGCACGCAACTGGCCAGTTTCATATATTATGTGTTCGTTGTAATATTAAAATTACTTCTTGAAATCAGTTAACATTACTTACTCTACTATTGCAGGCCGCTTGGGATTGGTTGATCCTAATACTGGTTATCTACACGGCGATATTTACACCCTACGTGGCTGCCTTTCAACTGAATGAGCCCGACTTCGATAAACGTTCCCGTAGCTTCGGCGAAGACCCTATAGTTGTCATCGACATGATAGGTAATAATAATCTCTTTACTTGAGTCTGCAGTCTAACAATAAAGCTTAAAGAAATAGGCCAGTGGTTTTATCTACCATATTTATTTCTACATGGAAAGTAGCCAAAATATCTTAAAAGCCTCGAGCTCTACATTCGCCTTTAGCGTATGTATATCTTAGCCAACTCGATAATCATGTACTACATCTAATTATCTCTTATAAATTCACTACACGTAATGTTAGTACTTTTTGGCTGCCACAATTGGTTAAACTTTTCTTTTATCTGCTTAAAAGTTGTTTGTTATTACTGTCGATCTTAATGACGCATAACTGAACTAAATGCAATCTTTTATTTTCAGTGGACGTGACTTTCATAATAGACATCCTAATAAACTTCCGCACCACGTATGTGAACGTTGCTGACGAGGTGGAGTCTGACCCTACGAAAATCGCCCTCCACTACTTGCGTGGCTGGTTTCTTATCGATCTAATCGCTGCCATCCCATTCGACCTACTTCTCTTCGGCACCGATACTGATGAAGTGAGCTGACATTCCCTCCCACCTACATACACCACATTTGGTTTCATCTCACATACGATACGTACACAAACTATAATTAGAATTAGACAACAAAAAGGAATGGCTGAATAGAAGACAAAACACCAACGGGCTTACCGTGATTCGCAAACTCGTATCGATTGTCGCATGTCCGACCGGCTCGCTCGCATCGCGAGAATCGAGTCAAATCGTTATTGGAGCGTGAACTGGCTAAGTTTGCTTTTCACGGTGTATATCCAGACGATCAGTTGTCCGAAACGGTGTCAGCTTTCAAAATTCCGAAATTATTATAGCATTTTAATAAGTCCATAAAATACCAATGCTGTTAAATCTCGTGTATAAAAATAACATAGTGGTCGCAAGTGGAGGCCATACAGTACAACAAGATTAGGGTGGCGAAGCACGATACATTCCGCATAGTGAAGGGTAAAATAGGTCATAAGAATATGAAAGAAAACTAGGTCAAGTTAGGGTTGCGATAAGTATTTCAAGACGAAAATAATATGTACCTTCATACTTATTATCTTTTAAAACAAACTTAGCATTAGACGTGTTGTTCGGGAGTGTTATGAATGTTATTTCGGACAAATGAAGTTCTGGCTATTATCTAGCGAGTATCACGTAGTTGTGGAATGCAGTCAATGCAAATATCACTCTCGATTAGGTTACCACAGCCGATCACTTAAAGATTCCACTTAAATATCGAATCAATAGCTATTTTGTAAATTATGTTTAAAGCGATCAAAATCTGTAAACCCTTCAAAAATCATAAATATCATTCAAGTATGTTTTGTTCGTAAGCAAAGTTAATTTGTGATTTTATTTTAATTTAAGACTACTGATTATTACCCGTTGTTTTTGTTGACAATTCGTAACCAGTTGTTTATTTCATCATTTCTCGAATAGTCACATTGTGGAAACCCCGAAGGTGGGTGCATATTGAATTTGTAATACCATTTCTTGTTACAGCAGGGGCTGGAAAGTGATGAGGTATACCATCTTTGTGAACTATTTTTATGTTGCTGCCACTCAATTATTACATTTTTAGTTGACATATTTTATTCATTAATTTCCACTAGCCATTTTGAATCCACTAAGTGAATGCGTTAATGGAAGATAAGGACGCTTCCCATGAGCAAAATGTCAGTCATTACAAGTCGTACACCGTGCCCGACGTCTAGCCAGTAGCCAGGCTCACTAGCAGCTGTACCACGAGCTTGGCTGCAATCCGCCGCCGACAAAATAGTCTGATACAACTGTAGCGGCTAGATCAAAGTGGAACTTGATTCTGGCTCGCATACTGTTACCTACATCGAAAAGCTAAAAACTAACCTTTACAAACTAATTCATACGGTTTGGTCAATGTCAAAACTTGGGAGGCCTTTCATCTTTAATTTAAATTCGAGCATAATATATTTTAGCTTTTTCTAGCACATACAAGCAACATAAAGTATCTTTTAAGTATACCTGCATAAGTAATTACTTATTACCGTAGTTGAGAGTCTCATTAATAAGTACTATAATTATAGTATGTTCTAGTCTTATCACTAATCCTAAAAATCAAAGTACAATATTTTAGAAAGCATCTAGTAGGTGATTTAGTTAGAAGTTGAGTAAAATAATACATAATTACTATATGATATACCTACAAGACTTAATAACATGAAAACGGCGGAACATTTTCATCGGCTTTTCTTAGTAACAGTACTTGAGTCACGAAATGCACAGAGCTTGGTAGCAATTACGCTCACACTTCCCAGACGTACCTAATTGTACCAATCAATTAATCGCATAATTCACAACGTTTAAAGGCACCATGTTTATATCTCAACCCCAAACTGACATAACTACCGGAGCACCCACCTTACATCAAGCGATATACAATGTATTGATGTTCGATATTGTATCCGCCACCGAATATGTACTACCCACTTCAGTTTGTTCACTCATCGTCATTTGTTTGTGAATATTTATCAATTGGTTGCAATTTGACATTTACATTGTTATTTATTTTAATACATACCAACAAGGATTACCTATTTTAATTTTGGAAACTTAAAATAAATTGATTTGAAATTTGTTTTTTTTATTTTTGTTTTTAACCTTTTTTCCAAAATCCAAACCTGCAAAAACAAATCGAATCTAAAATATTCCGCTGTGCACGGTCTTTAAAGTGTTCAAGAATTGGGAGGGCGCGGGCAGTACGCTAAAACTCATATATTTTTACTCACTCATTAAAACTAATGCATCGACAATATGCCAAAGCAACATATTCACAAGCAATGCTTACTATAAACTTACAGCACAAAATGATACACGTGTGAATATTATCTACTTCTGTACTTACTCGTACATACCAACATAATAGGTATAATTGAATTTTTCTAATTTTTTTGCCTGTAACATTACAACCTCAAAAGGCTTAATCATTACGTCGTTATATTTAACAGGTCAAACATTATTAATTTAAGTGAAATGAAAATTGTCTTGGGTAATAAACTTAATAGCATTAAGTGTTACCTACTGAAGTGTCTCTTAATTACCACAAATCAATCAACTGATTTTATTTCACTTCGACTGAAAATGGTCATTTCAGGCTCCAGAATGTTGCACTGTTTCGAATTATAGATCGTCAAATTAAAAACCCTTTGGGTAAGTCATAAATGATATCTGAATCTGGGTGAATACAAGTATACCTTCTAGTTAAAAGTGCGCACAAAGTTTGGTGAAAATTAATTAAATTATGTAAATACTTGTATCTATTTTGCTTAAGTCTACAATTCACACATTATACATTCACTATTCAACGCTATGAAGTGCCGCGCCGTGGTTAATTAACTGTAGAGGGACAATGTAATCTCTCAGAGAAATATAATCAAACAGTTATTATATGCACCGCATTATGTACGAAGCCAGCTAATTTTATAGTTTTGAAATAATCGCTTTTAATTCTGCAAACTATATCTAAGTTTGAGCTCAACAGCATTCATAGGCAAGTTTTGCTTAGTTAGCGTGATTTTCGCTGCGAGGCCTCGTTGATGCTATTTAGTTTTAAGCGAACGTTTCATATAACGCTTGAGTTGGGTTTGCGGCTAAGTTGCGTTGCACTGGTGGCTGTCGGAACGTTCTGAGGTGTCGTTGTGCTGGTTGCAGACAACGACTCTCATCGGACTGCTGAAGACGGCGCGACTACTGCGGCTCGTGCGCGTCGCACGCAAAATTGACAGATACTCTGAATATGGAACTGCCGTACTGCTCCTCCTTATGGCTACTTTTGTACTTATTGCTCATTGGTTGGCTTGCTTGTGGTGAGTAATTTTATATTCAAAACAGGCTCTGATCATAACGATAGAAGTGTAACTATTTGAATATATTTCTAAAATATATCTTAAATATCATACAGGTACGCGATAGGCAGTTGGGAAAGGCCACAGCTCCATGCCCCTATAGGGTGGTTAGATGCTCTTGCTAATGATGTCCAAGCCACTTATGATAATTCAACTGGTCCATCCATAAGGTAATGTAAATATAAATTTAAATAAGTGATTTTTGCGTAAATGTTACAATTAACGATAATATTATTTATTTTCCAGGTCTAGATATATAACTGCGTTATACTTTACATGCACCTCGCTCACAAGCGTTGGTTTTGGTAATGTTGCGCCTAACACCGATATGGAGAAAGGATTTACAATATTTGTTATGCTTGTTGGATGTAAGTAGCCAGGCTTAACTTGCAAAACTCAAATTGTGACTCGATATTAAGGAATAATGTTCTTTTCAGCTTTGATGTACGCGAGTATCTTCGGTAACGTATCGGCTATTATACAACGATTATACTCAGGGACAGCGCGGTATCATACTCAGATTCTCAGAGTGCGGGAGTTTATTAGGTTTCACCAGGTAATGTTTTTCAGAATAACGCATTTACTTAATTTTAATTTCAATGTAATTCAAAGTAATAGAATATCTGCATTTCGTGTGTCCAATTAAATTAGTGAAATTCCTGGGACAATAGTTTTGCAAAAACGTACATTTATGTTGGCCTGAAATATTTCGAGAAATATAATTCAATTTACCTCATCTCCTCCTTATCTGTGTGGTGACGGAGAAAGAATACACGTATTACCATCACCACCCATCTCATCCGACGGGTGTCGTAACGGAAAAATACGCAGACAATATCAATGCATGAGAAAGAAATCTCGAAATAAAACCCTGTACCAACCCGTCTGACCTGCGTGGAAACAATAGGCTAAACCCTGACATTGGGAAATGCCTTTGTCCATCAGTAGACTGCGATGGGCTAATTGATACCTCATCTCATGTATTCAACTGAACAATAAAATGAAATAATGAAAATACTTATTTCGTTATAAATTATAAAGGTAATTATAATTATAAAATAATTATTTCGTTTCAGATTGGCAATCCTTTACGTCAAAGACTTGAGGAGTATTTCCAACATGCTTGGAGTTACACTAACGGTATCGACACTTCCAGTTTACTGAAAGGATTCCCAGAATGCCTACAAGCTGATATCTGTCTTCATCTCAATCACAACTTGCTTACGAATTGCTCAGCTTTTGATGGTGCTAGTCCAGGTTGCTTAAGGTATGTAAATATTGATTGACTGAATTTATATTCGGAATGCAATTTTTTAAGTGCCCGATTAATGGCAATAGGCTCGCCACCTATTACATTGCGACCTAAACATGAACTGGTGAAATATGGGTGCTTGCACCTCTGCCTACCCCTTCGGGGATATAGGCGTGAGTTTATGTTATGTTATGTTTATACAAATGTATTTTCTCTCTCTCTCTAAACGTTTAAGCTCTTGTCGGTAGCGTAATCACCACTCTTCACTTTCCTCCGCCAATCTTTTGACTTCCTGATACGACTACTTGTGTCTTTTCTTTTATCTGCATCCATAAACTTCCCTCTTGGTCTGCCTCTTCTCTCCTTTCCTTTCACCTTCTCATTTATGATATTTTTTAAAAATAAATCATGTCTTATCAGATGACCAATCATCTTTCTTCTTCGGTTCTATATTATTCCCAATACACAATTGGAAATTTAGTATACAATGTTCAAATTAATCGAAATCAGAAGGCTTTAAGACTGGATTTGAACCCATGACAAGTCCCTGTCTAAGGCGAATGTTCTGACCAACGGAGCTACCTGGACCTATCCTAGATAACTGATATTCTACATTCATTCTACAAGTCTTACACCGAACTCATAATTAATACCGGGTCTGGATCTTTCCCGTATTAAATGTATTTCCTGTATAATGTATAAATCCATATTCATTCTTGATAAAGATAATATTTAATTTTCTAATTTTCAGAGCACTCTCCCTACGTTTTAAGACTACTCACGCGCCTCCCGGTGAGACGTTGGTTCACCGTGGTGACGTACTTACTTCCATTTACTTTATCTCCAGAGGCTCTATCGAAATTCTGAAGGACGATATCGTAATGGCTATTTTAGGTAAGCAAATTGAAGAAGGCATACTTTTAGTTTTTGTAAATAGCCCGCTTATTCTTCTGAATATTCTTTTGAAATAATATTCATAAGAATAAGCAATATTATAAAAGCGAAACACCAATATAAAGACAAGCCAGGTGGTAGAATACAATATGAATGTAGAAAAGACATGATTACTAAAAAAACATTTCTTAGTCTGTAAGCCAATACTTATATTTTAGTGAAAATTGAAATAATATTGAATATTCTAGTTTGGAAGCAACTTTATAAAGAATATTAGCAACCACAAATTATTAATATTCCTCCAAACAGCTCCAACTAAGCTAATCGGTAGTGTAATGGCTAGGATTCGAGTCCGGGACCTCTCGATTGTTAGGTTGACTGCTTAACCACTAAGTTTCCGACGCTTGTAAAATATTGGGTCGTTATTTGAAAATAAAAAATATTTTTTTGAAAATTTTGAAACTAGCAATGAAATACCTTAGCATCAATTACGTATTTTCTTTGGAACAGGCAAGGATGACATCTTCGGCGAGAACCCTTGCGTTTACCCCACAGTGGGGCGGAGCAACTGTCGCGTGCGCGCACTCACCTACTGCGACCTGCACCGAGTGCACCGCGATGACCTGCTCGACGTGCTCGACTTCTACCCTGAGTTTCGCTCCTCCTTCGTCAACAACCTCGAGATCACTTACATCATGAGAGACGTTAGTATACAAACAAATCTATCTCGCCGAATTGAGTGAGTTTTGTATTCTACCTACTAGACTAGCTGGTTGCGCCGGTGTAGAAACTGTATTTTGACACGGAAACACACTCCTTTTATACCCGTCTCCTCTCCCGCACTAACCATAGATATGGCTTCCGTCCGCCATTTGTGAAATATAGACACTCAGTCTCGCTTTGAACTAGCCAGCGTAAAGACGGACGGACCGCGCTCGCGTCTCTCAGAAATGTATAATATTTGTTACATTTTTACCGCTTCATAGACCTTTACCGATCGGATTGTGCCTCTCGTGTGTTCCTCAAGCGATCTAGTGATGCTGACGGCAGCTCCTGAGCAAGGAAGAGAAGATCCGTGTACCGGCTGCGATGAAAACACGTGTGTCGTGAAGGTTAGTGCATCCTCTCCTAACTTCTCGGGCTGCATTCACTGCCTGGATCGAATCCGCGGCAGCCCGGCCACCTGTCTTTTGTGTGTAAAGCGTCAATAGAACAGTTAGCTACTTCCCGCAATACAGTCCATTACCGCACGCTGCCAAGCGCCACCATTTTTGGTCCGGATCGAGCCGGATTCTTAGCCGTAGTTCGTATTTTGTTATTATTCTAATGGGAATGAGCGCACCGCACCTAAGTGCCTGGTTATTTTAGTAGAAAACCCCGCATCCAGACACTTAGGATTAGATTTGTTGTCCGTTCGCCGCTGGCTCGCATTGTACCTACCTAATACATAAATAGGTTAGGTATCATATCAACACTTAATCGTAGTTCGCAATTTTCGCATCGCACCTAAGTGCCTGGTTATTTTAGTAGAAAACCCCGCATCCAGACATTTAGGCTTAGATCTTAGGTATACTCAGACACCCTAGTGCATAGGCACAGTGTAATACCTAACGCATTTGGCTTTGTTTTGTTTTTTTTCAATTACGTTGTTCTCGGCTCGCGTCGTATTTGCCTAGTACCTGCGTGGGTGGACACGTGGCTGTACCTACCTCGCTCGCATCTCATCCCAATTCATACGAAAGTATTTTAATTTGAATAGATATTACGCAATACTTAATCTCTGAAATAATAGTTGAACCTAGACAGCGACCATCGCGTAGGTACGACCTTGTTGCTATGCGCGTTAGTTCAAGCTTGCACTGGCAGTCATAAGTACCTACCTACCTACGGTTATCGCTCGCGCCGCCTCGCTGCTCTGTACCGCTAAGATTAAGTCATTTCATATTTGTTATTTACCGCACTTTAGTTTGAGATTTAATTGTAAACATGTCCCCAAAGGTTGATAAGACCGGTAAGGTTCAATTGAAACTTTTATACGCTAAAAAAGAAATGATTTACTCTCGCGTACAATCGATCTATGATAATGCACTTAAAACCTCTGATTTGGTCATCAGAGATTCGTTCTTGTGTTCTATAGAAAACTTAGATAGTCTACGCGCGGATTTCGAAACCTTAGTACATGACATCAACGTTTTAGAGTTGAATTTGAATCCCGATTACTCAGTGAGTTATCAAGCCTTGTCGTCGTTTGACGATTTGTATTGTCGTATCAAACGCGTCGCTAGGAGTTTGGAGAAGCCGGCTGACCTACCCAACCCCACTCGCGACCGACCTAAGTTGCCACCAATTCAAATACCCGAGTTTGATGGTAACATTCGCAATTGGTGTCTATTTATAGATAGTTTTGAGAATACAATAGATAAGAACGATTCGTTGACAGATCACGAAAAGTTGCATTATCTCGTTGAAAAATTGACTGGTAAAGCTATAACCGTTTGCGCTGGAATTACGTTTAGTGCCGAGAATTATAATTTAATTTTAAATACTTTGAAAGCTAGGTATGAGGATAAAAGATCGGTAGCTAACGCCTATTTAGATCAGATGTTTGATTTGAAATCTATTACGGCATGTAACGATCAAAACTTAGAGAAATTTCTAGATACTTTCGCGTCAGCTGTTAGCGCCGTAAAGAACCTAAAGATCGATGACCTCTGCGACTTCGTATTTTTGTATATGGGTTTAAGGAAATTAGATTCCGAAACCATTCGTTTGTTTGAGTCGGATCATCGCGGCAATAAAATTCCTAAGTTCGAAGACTTAGAAAGTTTTGTTCGCGAGCATATAAAAGTATTGCAGCGCTCTTCATCGAAACATGAAGGCGCGAAGATAGTTGTTGATTCTGCACGCAAAGTAGATGCGTCATCGAAGTCACTGAGGTCAACTCATACTTATGTTAGTACCGCACCAGCACGTGTACAGTCACCTGTTTGCTCTTTGTGTAGCACTCATCATTCGCAACTGTACAGGTGTCCTGGTTTTCTAAAATTGTCGCCTAGTGATCGTTATAAATTTGTTCGCGCTAATAATTTTTGTTTTAATTGTCTCGGTACTAAACACCGCGTTGTTTTATGTAATAGTAGAAATAGTTGTCGCAAATGTCAAGCGAGACACCACACTTTGCTTCATTTTGAGAATAGTAATGCCGCATCCAATGTGAGCACGGTTGGCTCGTCGTGCGGTGACACACGGCAGCCTGCGCCGCAGCCGCAGCCCGCGCTCGCGCGCGCTCCGGCCCGCCCGGTGACCGCCGCGGATGACGTCACCTTGTGTTCGTTCTCCGCTAGTGCTGCACTCACTACTGTGTGTCTTGCGACCGCTCGCGTTGTTATTGTTGATGCATTAGGTAAGCCGCGCATTGTTCGAGCGCTGTTAGATGGCGCTTCGCAAAGTAATTTTATTACTCAAGATTGTTGTCGGCGTCTTGGTTTCAATGTTGATAAGCGTTCAACCCGCTCAGTGGTGAAGGGTTTTGGAAGCTTACAGTCAGCTGTTCGTGGCACCGTTAAAACAAGGTTTAGATCTCGTTTTAATAATAATATTTGGTTTGACATGGATTCGCTCGTTATAGATAGAATAGCTGAACAGTTGCCTACCGTCCCGGTTGACACGTCTTTATTAACGAAATTTAAAGACTTGCCTTTAGCAGATGAGACTTACGCTGTTCCTGGAGTCGTCGATATATTGATCGGCGCTTCGATTCTCCCGCACCTCCAGTTATCACGTAAGGTTCAAGGGGGACCGACGTACCCCGCTCCGCACGCACTGGAAACAGTTCTTGGTTTTGTTATAATTGGTTCCGCACCCGCTTCTATAGATAGTTTTAGTCACTCGACTGCTTCGTTCTGTTGCACCGTCGAGCCGCCACTGGAGTCTACCATCCGCAAGTTTTCACTCGGTGGCTCCCGTGTATCCGCTGAAAAACGCTTTCTTTGTTTGGAACGAAAGATGCAGGCGTCCCCAAAGTCGAAGCGGGCCTATGATGAGGTTGTTAATGAATATTTAGATAAAGGTTACATCTCACCTGCGCCTGCGGACACTGGCGGGACCCAGCCTTCGTACATTATCCCGCACCGCGGAGTTATTAGAGAAGATAAGCTTACTACTAAAACTCCGCGTAGTTTTGGATGGCAGTGCTAAGACTAGCACTTCCGTGTCGCTTAATGACATTTTGTATTGTGGTCGGAATCTTTAAGGTAATTTATTTGACATAATTGTAAATTTTCGCATTAATATTAGTAGAATTTTAGCTTTTAGGACTCAACAGTCGCTTTGTGTTGGGCCCACTCTTCGCCCCATCGTTGGGACACATTCGTCGCTAATAGAGTGGCAAAAATTCAATCTGAATTGGCGCCACATAATCTCTTTCACGTTGCTGGCACCGACAACCCAGCCGGGTGTCTCTCTCGTGGATTGCTTCCTTCGCAAATTTTAGATCACCCGTTATGGTTTAGTGGACCGTCCTGGATTCATGCCGCGTTAGATAAGTGGCCAGTTAGTCAATTCAATCCCACTACGGTTTCCGAACCACCCGAGGAGAAGAAGCACTCGCTTGTTGTATCGGTCCCACGTGAAGAGACCCTTATTTTGTTGTTGGCTAATCGCGTCTCGTCTTGGTCGAGACTGTTGCGTTGTGTTGTTTGTTCGCCTCTGCCCTCTGCCTAGCCAGCGGTAGGCACGAGCTCCAATCTAGGTTTATATTTTAGTTGTTATTTCCCAAACCTAGATTTAGATTAGACTTTAGATTTGTTTCGCATTTGTCGTTTCGAAGGTAACCCTTCAAGCCGGGGGGAATGGTTGCGCCGGTGTAGAAACTGTATTTTGACACGGAAACACACTCCTTTTATACCCGTCTCCTCTCCCGCACTAACCATAGATATGGCTTCCGTCCGCCATTTGTGAAATATAGACACTCAGTCTCGCTTTGAACTAGCCAGCGTAAAGACGGACGGACCGCGCTCGCGTCTCTCAGAAATGTATAATATTTGTTACATTTTTACCGCTTCATAGACCTTTACCGATCGGATTGTGCCTCTCGTGTGTTCCTCAAGCGATCTAGTGATGCTGACGGCAGCTCCTGAGCAAGGAAGAGAAGATCCGTGTACCGGCTGCGATGAAAACACGTGTGTCGTGAAGGTTAGTGCATCCTCTCCTAACTTCTCGGGCTGCATTCACTGCCTGGATCGAATCCGCGGCAGCCCGGCCACCTGTCTTTTGTGTGTAAAGCGTCAATAGAACAGTTAGCTACTTCCCGCAATACAGTCCATTACCGCACGCTGCCAAGCGCCACCACTAGCTATACGGAGCAAGTTGGTGTGGCAAATTCTATAAACTAACCCTCATTATTTTCCAATTCCTGGATAAATTTCGAAGATTCGACGATGCCTCGGTAAAAATAACTTCGAGAAAGAACTAGCCAGAAGGATCCAGCTGGATTGTGCAGCATTTCGCATTTCGCAACTGCGTCGAGTCTTTTCTTCAGCCCTACCGCAATGCCTTAAAACAAAGGTCTTTGAACAGTGCGACCTACCTGTTATCACTTACGGTACCGAAACATGGACACTTACAGTGGAGCTGGTCCATAGCTTAAAAGTCACGCAGCCGGCTATGGAGTGAGCGCTTGGAGTTTCTCTGAAGGATAGAATTCGGATCGAGGTTATCCGACAGAGAACTAAGTTACCGACATAGGTCACAGCATAAGCAATCTGAAGTGGCAGTGGGCTGGCCACGTTTGTCGAAGGACCGCTAGCCGTTGGAGCAAACGAGTCCTAGATTGGAGACCGCGAGAAGATAAACGAAAGATAGAACGACCCCTACCCAGATGTACGGACGACCTGAAATAGGTGGCTGGGACAGACTGGATGCGGAAGGCAGAGGATAGGAAAAAAAGCGCACACTGGGAGAGGCCTATATCCAGCAGTGGACTGCGGTGGGCTAATTGAGTTTTCGAGGGTGATGTGCAAATGAGGGTGCCGTGATTCCAGGATTGATAGTCCTAACTCCCGGAATCAGGACACCCTTTTTGTTCTAATCAACATGACGACAAAACGAACATGGCTACTAGGCTGTACGCACGAAACTAGTGACGAGCTGGGCGGTGCGATGACGGAGCGACATATACGAGTAATAAGATATGAAATTGCCGTTTTTTTTAAAGAAATTGGAGGAAACCCAATTTTCAGTAAATAGTACTGATTTGACATTTTTGAATTTTTTTAGGAATGAGAAATCCAAATTGTTTGATATTTTTGTGTATGAATATGACAATATTATGATTACATTTTTGAAAAGTGACACCTGTAAAAAAGTAATACGAAAATTATGATCAAAATTGAAAGCATTTAGGAACTACTGTTTTTGAAGATCGAATTTAATTTATCAAGCGGCCAATAAAAACCATATTTAATACAGAGTTGTAAAATCTTGAAATCAACTTTAAAACAAAATAAACTTTACAGGAATAACGAACTCATGAATCTGTAACAAAATTTCGGCAATTTCATAGGTGAAGTCCTAATATAAGCGTATGACATGTATGAGCGACGGCGGCACGGAATCAATCAGAACAATTTATAGTCTGAGAGCTGGTAGAAATGATTGTTAGGTGTTTGAGACGAACGGAAAAAAAAGCAGATGTTTCTCCCATAATGTCTTAATAGGAACGCAGACGTGGCTAGTAGTTATTTTACTACCCCAATTCTTTTGAATGAAATTTTAAAAGCATTTACTATGCTAACTATTCAAATCGATTAAGATATAGAAAAAATTGAATCGGTTCAGGCGGGATTTGAACCCGCGATCTTTCCCTTACAGGGGAAATGCTCTGACCACCAAGCCACAGAACCTTCGCCCGAAACCATCCAAATTCTTCTAAACATATATCCGTCGTTGATTTGAATAGCTAGCCATAATATATGCTGTAAAAATTTCATTTGAACGTTGGAGCGGAGTCATCGAAAATTAATGTTTAATAATGATTGCAACTTCATTCATTGGTTCCGATAGTTCGCACGAATGTCGGTAGATGGCTCTTAACTGTCGCCATAAGACACGGGCGACGTTACGAGATCTCGTGACTAATGAATGACACTGTGTCCAATTTATAACAGCTATCGGACTACTGGCAGAAGCAGGCCGCGGCGGTGGCGCGCCTGGCGTGCCTCCCCGTTTCCGGGGACGAGTTGGGGACTCTGTAGTCCCCACACCCGAGAAGAGGGCCAGATCGTGAGAGATGGCCCTGGGTCGGCCGGGGTGCGAGGGATATGCCTGTCAACCTCACCTTCGGCAACCAAAGCGACCCACAGGCGGCGTGCGTTTTAGTCGGTTCGAGTCCGACATAACCTCCTTCGCCGGCTCCGGTGGGGAGGTATCCGTGGGGATTTTGCGCAAGTAAAAAAAAAAAAAAAAAAGCTATCGGACTACTAGATTACAGTGTCTGTCCCATATACAGAAACCTGTCATTTTATTTAAATGAGTTCATACTTGCGCTTATACGTATCGTAATGCTTTTTCGGAAACATGTATCAATGAAAAGAATATCCATTTTTATCTTACATATTTCATAAAAATATTTTCCACATAGGAGGAGCTATGCGGTATTGAGCCTCGGCGGCGTATGCGCTACGAAAATCCGTATGACGCCCGACTGCTACGCGAAGCGTACGCACGCACTACTCGTCGACCGCACACTGAGACCTTTGCTGAAAAAGTGGTACGTGAATATTGGTTCTATCATCAGTTTTATTAATGTTCTATTATCCCATTGATAATTAATATGACATTAATAATGCGAAGCGACCTAGAATAATATATAAATACTTTTTGGTTATGCAAAATCGTTTACAGAAAAAATACGGTCCATGATTTATCAATTCAACTCAATCAATTAACAATTGTTGTGTGTTGAATCTGAATTGTTTAATATGTAGTTCTAGTGTACATCTAGTTATTAAAATTATTGATATTTATATAGAGTACAAAAACATTACTGAGATTTTTAATTTTTTTTCTTAAAATTTATAGGACTCTCAATGTAGCGACGACGAGACCGAGTCTCCGGCAAGTCGTGGCATCTTAGAGTTTTCGGCGGACAAGGCGGGCCAGGACGTCACTCCTCTTAATTTTAACTTCAGTAAACAGCGCTCCACCACTCTTAACTCCATCACCGGTAAGAACGTGAACAGGCCCCTGGAATGTTCACTTTCATTCTTTAAAACTCCGCATACGACCGTGTACAGAGTTTCTACGAGTTAAAAAGAACACGGACGGCATGTTGTGGTAGACCTTCCTCTCTATTCATAGAGTAGATGACCTACACCATAGTAAATGAATGAACAATACGCATTTCCCTTGCCATATTTAAATCTCTTCTTCACTGTAACACCCTGAAGATCCGTTACAACATATATTTTAACATCGGGTAAGAAATTTTCTGTTTTGGGATATTTTAATAATTTCAATCATTTATTAATATTTTGCAAAAAGTTTCTTATTAATATCTACTAGTGTGTTAATTTATGATGCAGTGTTAACAATGAAAGTTTACATATTATCTTTTTGCAAAATTTAAAGAAATGTACAAAATTCATTAAAAATCTAAATTAATTGGCCATGATAAGTAAATATACGTTGGTATTTAACTTAATTTATCGAAACTAATTTAAATTTTATTTCATGTAAGGCCGCATGTGTTACGCTTGTTTCCTTATTTATTTATATTCCTGTTTACTGGTGACGTGGGAGGGGATGCGGTGTGGCAGATGTTGTCATACGATGTACAGAATATTCGGTGAAATACCGACCGGTGGGCACTCTAGTGCACTTAGACGCGACACCACACCCCGCACCCCCGGTACCGCCCGCCCCGCTCTGAGCGCGGCCCTTGTGTGCAGGCATGCTAGCGCAACTTAAACGGAGCTTCCCAGACCTCTACCATCATAAAACACATCAGCCACTGCACAACAAGTACTGTAAGTATGCATAACTTACTAATTAATATTGCATGAATCAAGAAATGGTTAAGACCAATCTTATAGGTCAGCCGTCAAAACATAGTATCAGTGGTACGGTTTCATGTAAATGACTCATCTGTAAATGCCCACACATCTGTCAACCGGTACCACTGTGAAAAAGTTGCTCTTAAATACATACATTCCTCTAAAATTCATAAGCAATTCATGTAAGCAATAACTAAGCAAGTTTTTTAACGACATTTCAACTCTACTACTACTAAAAAAGCAACATCTTATTGTCATTTTAAACTATTCTAAAAGCATTTCATATAATATACTATCGCATAAAAATAATGTATCTTGGTGTTAAAGCAGTGACATGCACCTACATAATTTTCAGCTCAATCTACGCCTCAAACATACAGAAGTCGCGCAGGGGTCCGCCGTCAGTCATCGGTGGGTCCTTTGAACGACACGTCACCGTTGACGGGGTGCGCCGCGGCGGGAGAGCCGGCCGTGAGCACACCGGCGCACAGCGCGACGCTGCCGGTGTCGAGCCTCAGCACGAACCCTAGCTCGTACTACACGAACGCGTCACCGTCCCCGCCGGTGGCACCCTCCGTGCACCAGCACGTGTCGTGCGACGACATCCTGGCGACGCCCGCGCCACCCTCCGCCGCGCGCACGCCCTCGTGCCGCTCGGCGCCGCACTCCGCCGTCAACCTACACCAGACCGGACGCCCAGCCGCACTCGCCTTCTCTAATGAGAAAACACAAAACGCTGCAAATATACAGGTTTATAGATTTAATCGGACATTCCCTTTCTTGTCTCTTCATATGTTTTTATCTGTTTTACGGTTCTGCCTCATTTTTTAATAGTTTTTGACTGGCTTGATTATTTTTCTTCGCTATCTAAATTCTTCCAAATGTCAGTTTTAATGGATCCACTATAATCTTTATAATGACCGGCAAACTACTTGGCAATGTACTCTAGCTACGAAGAGATGGATTTAAACCAACCACGAGCTCAAAACGTACACGTCATTAGTTGATTGGTCCGTGGTCCTTTTGATTGGCTGTTCCGTGTTTTGCACAAGAGCAATGTTTACAAATTTTGTTCAAGATGTTTGTTGACACTGAGTTGGTCATCAATGTATTTGTAATTACAGAATTCATATACATATTGTAATGTATATACAGGATAGCATATCGCCACAGTATCAAAACGTGGGAGCTGCCGCGACAGCCGCGTCTGTGGCAACCGTGCTGACCAGACTAGAGGAGCTTAGTCGGCGGGTGGCGGTGCTCGAGTCGGGCCTTACAGCCGACGTGCGGCGCATCCTGCAGCTGCTGCAGGCGCGCGAGGTACCCCCGCATCACAACGCACAGCCTGTCCACACACCCTCCACAGTACTGCCTAAGGCCTCACTCTCGGTTCCTCAGACAAACGAGGTAAGGTCATTCATAACATTTCATGAAGAAAAATCACAATGTAGTTTGAAGTTATAGCTTATAATAAAGATAACTGTAATAATCTTAATGGAAAAAAATGATGTAAATACTTTTTCTAACAGCCGAAATATCGATCTTCAGACGAACTATTTACCAATTAACAAATTTCTACCTGGTCCTTCGAGCCGGATCTGTCTACCGAAACTGTAAAAATGTAAAACAGCTTAAACTGTAAAACTCTAATGTAACATAGCACCTCCATGATCTTGTCCGAAGATTGGAAATTGAAGAATTTTCCTTTCCTAAAATGAAGAGTAGAAACAGAAATTTATTTTAGACAGTAGGTAAAAATCGAGAACATGGACAGCTTGTTCAACGGTTATTTGATCAAGATTTATTTAAATTACTTATTATTTTCTGACTCTAAAAACAACGTCATTACAGAAAATATTCAATACTTGGGTCCCGAAAACGAAACACTAGTACACATACGTATAATTCTAAGAATAAGCATAGTTTAACTGACTGGTTTTATAAATGGGTTCTAGAATGCGGATACAAGCAAACACTTTAGCATTTTTCCTTTTGTAAATACCTTATACCTTGTACTTACCTATATAGACATATAAATGTACTGGTACAAATATTTACACTGTCCGAAATTATACGAGCGGCCTCTTATTTAGCAGTCGAACACTCTACCACCACGCCACAGAGGCCGTCATACATAATCCAAGATATTAAACTTCCAGAGATTTAAGCTAACAAGAATTTTATTACAAATCAGTGGGAGTGGAACTGGACTGGCGAGCGCGAGCGAGCAGGGCGCTACGGGCGAGGCGAGCGCGCGCCAGGCGTGCAGCGCTCCGCGTCCGAGCCGCACGCGCCCGTGCCGCCGGTGCTGCCGCCGCCGCCGCACTCACACTCCTTCTACAGGTAGTGTGAGGCGGGCGAGACGAGCGCTGCCCGCTCTCGGCCGTCGACGCGCTCGCTCGCCGAGTCGGCATCGTGCGGATCGCTTGCCGGTGCGGGCTCGCCGGCGGGGCTCGGTGGCTCACGCCCGGCGGGGCGCGCTCGGTTTCACTTCTGCCGGCGCATCGCGCGCTTCCGGCACGCGGAGGCACGGAGCTTCCTCTAACGCGGCCCTAACCCGACGCATGGACCAATTTTGTACTTCCGTTAACGCCTAAACAAACACGTCCTCGCGATCTCGCCGGCGGGTCACCCCACCCGCGCCGAGTCCATTTGTAATAAAATTTCAATAATGTTCGCTTTAGTAAAACTTTAAGATTGTCCAGCGAGCCGGTTACTTTAGACGAAGGGACATGAAACCGTTTCACATTATCAATGTAGTGTACGATTACACGAGTGTAGAGGAATGCAATAAGTGGTGGATATATTGGGTGCTTTAATTTTATGTAATTTACAGGCTTTTAAGGAACATAATTTTTTACATTGTGTATTACGAATTATATATGTACCTACCATAGCACTATCTGAAAACGTTTTTCCTCGCCCTCTTTATTTAATGTGTTTGGTTAACTATTCCAAAATGTATTCAAAATTGACTTAATAATAGTACTTATAACAATTCTATTCTAGACTACAGCTAATTCAGAACGAGGCTTATAAGACTGAAAGACTACGTAAATACCGTGAACTGTATTTCCAAAAGAGAGTACCTAAACGATAAACGCTTTCTACCCGTCCTTGCTCCTTGCCTTTACATAGTAGCTAGGTAACGTGTTCCACTACCGTCAACGAGAATGACTACCCTTGTGGAAGCGCGTTTATGAGATGCACTCGACACACATTCACGGAACACACACTTGCCGCATTGTCTTCAATGAAATATTACTTAACTACTTACATAAATATTTAATTAAAGTATTTTCGATTTCTTGTATTCGTTTACTAAAGTATTTATGAATATAAACGTATTCATGGATACGCAAAATTGTTCAGCAATCTAGTGATGAATGTTAGACACTTACATCCGATTATGTCACTTAACGTTACACTTCGTCTACTTTTTTACATTCATTTATATAATTACTATAATTGTGGCTCAAAATACTAACTTTATGTTGTAATTTGTATCTATCCTAGTTACGGAGTAAGTGATTTCGCCAATATATCATTATAAGCAATAATAACGCCCACCGTATGTTAAGAATACATCGTGATTATTACATAAGTGGCTCTGTACACCCATCGTGAGCTGTTATCGTACTAAAGCTTTTACGCTAGGGTACTGTCTCACTCCAACCTCATAAACAGAAAGACATACAGGTCATATAGTATCGTCATGTTTATATGGCATCATATCAACAAACACTCCATATTGTATACTGTTACAATTTCACCTTGAATTTCATAATAACTGACCTGAATTGCAAATCTAATGTATCTATAAGATGTTTTAAATTATAAATTTAATTTATAATTTGTAAAAGTTATTTAATTAAACACCTCATTAGTAATTTTTACTTTACCGATCTTGGAAGTGTAAGACTGTTTCAAATAAGAGCAGTTTTAAATAATTCTTTTAACCATCCCGCAAAAAAATCAATTCTACCAAATCTATAACAAACATACATACTCGTACATATAATCACACCTTTATCCCCGGAGGGTTAGGCAGAGGTGTATAAACACCAACAATTTACCAATCATTGAATTCGGTCCCACGTTATATGGCGTGAGCCTATTGCCGTTTTCCGGGCACTATTGTTGACTCAAGTCATGCATCTGAGGCTGAGTCTGGGCTGCATATATCCGTCTGATGTTAAACAGCCCCGACTCGCCGCGTTGAATGATATCGTGCGGTACCCCCTTATGATTCGGCACGCCAACTTCTGCTGCAGAGGCTGCAGCAGGGGCATATGCCGATCACTCAGGGTGTCCGCCCACACGGGACACCCGTACAGGGCCATGGACCGCACGACACCCGCGTAGAGTCTCCTGCAGGAGTCCTCCGGGCCCCTCAGGTTGGGTAGTAGCCGCGCCAGAGCGTTGGCTGTGCCCACCAATTTGGGGCCCAGACTTCGGAAGTGCTTCCCGAAGTCCCACCGGCCGTCGAGCACGAGCCCCAGATATTTCATCTGGGGCTTGATGCTGATGAGAGTGGCTACCACTGTGAGACTGGAACCAGGTGGTGGCGTGCGCTGAGGTCCATGAAATAACATGGCCTCGGATTTATCCCTTAGTCGCCTTGTACGACACTGCATGGGAAGACATAGGGTGGTACAAATTCTACTCTGCCGGGAATCTATAACAATAACAATAATTGGGAACTTTGAACATTGTATTTATATGTAAATATAATCCGTTCATCATAATAATTTTATTTTTCAACACACTTGCTCATAATGTGATTCTAATTTTACCGCATTTAGGCACATAATGGCATCTATAATCAAACTGTGACTTTTCCTTGCTATAATTTCACAAGTGAGTATCCTATAGCTTTTTTTATTTCATTGATTTAGTTGATTTCTTTAAAAAGTTTCGATACAATAAAATCAAGTTCAAAATAAATACAAATAAATTAATAGCTTATTCCATGCAACTTAGTATTTAAATAAATAATTTCAACTTATTCGTTCATTAAACCAGTTTAATAAACAAAACTTTCACGCAAATATAACTAATGACATCTCTGTAAAAAAAAAGAAATCTCTTTCTTTTAGTCTATGGTCTATGCTAGATGGGCGCGCATAGTAAACCTAATTAATTTTTCCGGCTATTTTGAAAATAATTCTCAACTCGTTTTCACTGTTGAAATTATAGTTTGTTATTAATTGAATTGTCTGCAAGTACTATTTATGAAGAAAATTATTTACATGAGAGAAAATTATATAATATAAGATGTGAAGTCCTTAACGTTATGGAAAGCTCACTACCTGAAAACTACAAGGGTAAATATCGTTTTTGTATTATTTTCTTCGCAAGTGTGTTGAAAAACGTCGTATGATACACGTGTGTACTGATGATTGCCGTTTTCGGCTCTCATATGACCCTCGCCTGTCGTCTCAAGTCTCAATAGCGCCGTAGAGGTAATCACCAACGTTACACACTCGTACCAGTCGTACCATAATATACTTTTGTTGGCCAATCAATCATGTTAATCTATAACAGCACAATTACATACTTAACTATTATATTCTTTACTTATACATAGGTACTAATAGACTTTGTTTATTTTTCAAGAGTTAAAAAAGCAAAATTATTGTTAACAGAAAGAGGCTCTTAATCATATCATGCTCCATCACCGACATTCCGTTAGGTGTAAAGATAGCACATTAATTTCTACTTCTGATTTTATACGCGATGTAGATTATATTGTAAATACTCGTACTTAGACATAGGTATGTAAATTGGTCAATTCCCAAATGTACTTATCTCCAATCTATCTAGTTTATCAAGATTAGTAGCTTTGCTTTAAATCACTCATATGCCAAACGTTCTAAATTGCCTACAATTACAGAGCACTGTTATTTGCTTCTATAGATATAGAACTTCATATTGCCTGAATGTCAAACAGTAATCATGTACAATTGTACATAGTATATTCGAAGTATAACAAATTGTTTGCGTCGAAGTACTACACACTGAAACAGCCCACGAGAAGTTGTATCGCCATAATAACATATGGTTAACGAAATCATGCAAAATAACACCCTGATCGTTTATTTGTATTATGGTGGTTGTTTATAATAAGATAAAGAATAAAAAAATAATTATAGCAAATAAAATAATACATCTACCTAAAAAGTTATTATAAAATCTGTTTACGAATTACAAAAATACAGGCAAAATACATCCGTTAATTAACTTAATTAATTAGTTATTTTTTTCTAATGGCCCTAAAACATAAATACACGGTAAAATTATTTAAGAAGTTATGCTACTTAACAAACCTGACGATAAAATAATAAAGTAATTTTATGTAACTAGCGACCGAATGCTGAAACTAAACGGCACTAAACCAACTTTAAATCTATTGAATCCAGGACTAAAGAGGAACTCCCTGCAAACCAGACGATATTAAATTTGATTAAAACGACACATTTGGAACTTGATTTAATGTTAAAGGTTTTAAATGTGAATTAGCCCAACATTAAATTAAAACAACGAAAGTAACTAAACCAGTCGCAAACCAAATCCCATTCCTTATATCCAAAAATGCGTTCGTTGTAACAATCTCACTGCACAATTAAATTCAAGCATCTGGCCCAAATATTGACACCGCGTCTGCAGTTCTCATTTCTTCTAAAACACATGTGATTTTAGATGTACATCCTTATCCTTATATACGATATAAGTGTACATTTGACACACGCTAGTTTGATTTAGTTGTTTGACTAATAGCGCTTAAGCACAGGGTGTAATTTTGTTCATAAGTCATAACTGTACCTAACTTAAGACACTAATTCTCATACTAAAATAATGATATACTTAATTATTTACCATTGATAAAATTAATCGTAGATATCAACTGTACTATGTATTATTGTTGATTAAACGTAGAACTTTTAAAGCTATGTTCGCCGGGACGTGTGCACTGAATCGACTTTATCATTAACTAATGTTTTCATTATAATGCTAATTTATTTTTATTCAGTGATATACTTTTATTAAAAACTTCAAGGACGCATAGTTTAATGTTGTTCCTTTAGTTACGCCGTTTAAATCCTAAGGTAGATATTACAAAAATTACTATTTCAATAAAAACCTTGTTTTATAAATTACATTCAATCCCTTTGCAAAGAGTTTGACTTTTAACATTTTATTGATCTTATCCATTCTAACATTTTGCTACTGTTGTTTCTCAGCCAATCCTTATAACATTATATATCCAAGAACTAGCAATGCTAGATGTGTCTATCAAGTTGGCAATTACTGAAACTATAGCTTTGGCACTCATCCAGCTTCTTGATTAACATAAAACAGAACTGACGAGTTACTACTATTATTTGTAAACCACTATTTACTTCACATTTCACTAAGTAGGACTAACAAGTGCCTACAAATACGGCCATGATTGAGGACCTTGTGTATCGCTGCTCCATCGACTGTATTAGGTACGTGTGTATTTAATGTGACGCACGCGTGTGTCACAAATTGTCTTCATTTTTAGTATAATGTAATAAGAAGATAGCGATGTGGAGCCATATTCTATACTATACGTAATGAAATGATTGTATAATAATTAGTATGTAGGACGCGGTTTAGCTGAAAACGCCCCTCAGAATAACTTAGTTAAGTATAAGCGTAGATTATTAAGTGGCCACCTTGCGAAAAGATGTTCGCTTAAATCATTTGAAAAATTGTTGCCTTGAAATATTATAGTCACAGAAAACTGGTTGTTTCAGCTTTGAATAATCTCACAATTATATTAGAATATCGTAATAATAAGTTAAGTATTTTATATTTCAACAACATATGCGCAAAGTTAACGCGTGCATTGTATTGTGTAATTTTGTCTGTGATCGAAATTTTATATTGTTAAGCTGGCAAATTAAGCGCACGTATAATTATTTTAAATGCTGTACGTATTGCTTTATACATTCTGTATGCTTTGAACAATCATACAGCTTATTAAATTATAATATGTAGATACTTATAGGTCAAACTAATCTTAAAAAACTCTAAACTAACATCCACATCCATCCAAATATTACTCATAACATCTAAATCCATCCAAATGTTACTCGGGACATATATGTTGGACCTAAAATGAACTACGCGCACGTTTCTTGGGTGTCTTTTGAGGATAGGTCGTGGTACTATTGCGATTAGGTCCAATATACGTGTCCCGATATATATTTTGACACAATGCCTACTCATCATCATCATTATCATCTCAGCAATAAGTCCCGGTTGCATCCGAGACTACTAGGTACGTCGGCGCCTCACAATACCATACACTTCTAATTATGTTCGAGCCCTAAACCACTCTTGACGGAAATTCCGTCGTGGATCTGCTACGTTGGAATGGTAATACTTATTATTGCATATAAATGATGACCTAACCGATCATCAGCGCTATGTGTCTGTTAGGTATTAGTATCTTGTATGCATTACTTGTATTGACTTCCCGACACGGAAGACCCGCGTCGACCGCGTCAGCATTTCTATCAAGTGTAGTGTATGGCTAATAAAATATACCCTTATACACTAGATATATATTAGATGCATGTTGTTATCCTCTTGCTAAATTATGTACTTTGTACTTATAACTTAACTATTTATTGATACCTACCCAATAAAGAAAATCGCGAACTATTTAGGTACAAGTTCGCGATTTTCACAGATCATAGATTTATCACGAATTAATACGTGTATAGCTGTAGAAATGTACTACATATCTATTCGAGAACATCGACAATAATATTTCCCTGCCTTTTTAATATATTTATCTCCCGCAAATTATATTATTAATCCTATCGAATCACATAAAATGTTAAAGCGTTACAGAATGTATGAGCGATAAGTTCACGTGTAAAATATTTCCTAAATTTTCAGATAATTATCTTATCGTTACCTATATCTCACTAATTATATATTTACTATGTAAATTTTTGTTATGAATGCGTTCTGTTATTTACAAAACATATTTTAAAGCATGTTGCGTGTTTTACTCAATGTATTCGTTGAAGCTGTTTTGCTGTGCTGAAAAATATGTGTTAAATTGTTGAATATCTCCGTGTAACATGAAAAATAACTATGTATAGGTACTCCATTCGGTTAGGTACTTAACTAAACGTAAACGTAAAAAATAACAAAACGTAAAAAATAACGTAAAAACTTACGGAAAAATACGCAGACAATATCACTGTGAGATGAAAACCCAAATAATATACAGGTGGTATGTAAACAAAACCGACTACGTTTTTAATTTTCCCGGTCACTATCAGCTGGACCTGTAATATAAATAAAAATCTGTGTATGTACTCTTGGGCAAATATCTATTATTTTTATAACAACTCTTTAGCTTCAAGTTTATTGTGTTGAAATGGTCAAGTAGCTGAATAATTGAATATATGAGATCTGTGACAACCTTGTGATTTAACTTACGGTTATGTACATAAATAGGTACATACATAACCATAAGGTGTACGTTATGCATATACATAATGTGATATGTTACGTCCGCGAAAAATAAATATAAAATCTAATAAACCTTTTAACAGGCAAAGTGCAGTATTTAAACATTTTTTTTTGCATTATATAATCATTTATTTTGGCTATATTAATATGAATAACAAGGATTTTGCCCAGACCGGTTGAATTAGATTTTATACTCAACACTGTTCAGAGATTATGGATGTTGCTGAACATCGCTTACTTTCAACATTCTATTCCTCTCCTACATCAATTACATTTTCGTTATAGTTATAGTACTAATAACTCTAAATATTTTTATTTATACCTCTGTTATTGTAAGCACTGACTGGAACGATATTATGACAGTTTATTTATAAGCCACAAATTATTGCTTTAGGTATACTTTTTATACAAATTATTGAACGTTTGTTCATTATTGTTATAATATTATGCGTAATCTGTACATGTTAAATACTTACATGTACATACTTAGAACATTATAAACAGAGCACATTAGTCACATAGATCATCAAATAAATTGCATTCTTTGAACAGCGCAAAATTCTCGTGGAATAAGTTCAGTGGAATAAAATATCACGCACATGCGACTTGTGGTTTTATTTGTATAATTCATCCTCCGAGTCTCTACCCAACTTAGTTGAGGTTGGCTTTCAGTCTATGAATAGGCCAAACTGACCTCCACAACCCAGAGACGTTGTCGGACTGTTTAGGTCTCCAACTGTCCGTAATGTCATTTTGTAACGATAGTTTAAAATTAGCAGTAGTGGACCTAAAACTGATCCTTGTGGCACACCAGACACCGCAATCCTACTCGAACACGATTAACTTCAACTTTCCTTATAGCGTTTATATCAGTTTTGTCTTTTTACGTAAGGTTAAACCGAGTCCAATCCAGTGTCTAGCTCTACTGACAAGATTTTGATGCGGGTTTATTATTAGATCCTGATCAGACTTAAAACATGCCGCATGTATAATCATAATTGATTGAGCAAAGCAAAAGATTTGACTAAACACGTCACGATAATTACACGGGCAGAGCCGCGAAAAATTCTTTGTTAGGTACATAGGTAGGTACATATTGCCTGTGAACGAAAATTAACGAATTTTAACTAAAAAAATAGCTAGAAAACATAGTCACTTTTTAGCTGCCGGTCGGATATACAACCGTTCTATAGCTAAAAACATGCTATTCTACGCTAGCTAACACTGAAAGTCACTAGTACACTTGCTAACGCTTGCTAGTGGTTTTTGAACGACTTTTGAAAGACCATATTTTAGCCTAGAGAATAAAATATATTTTTGACATTATTGTAATTTTTTTTTTTTATATAGGACACGTCAATTAGACCTCGCCTTGCCTGATGGTAAGCTGAAGGCAAAGTCCCAAAAAAGAGGGTCACCATTACTTACACATACCGTGTGACAATGGTGACACTCAGCTTGACGGCCTCATCATATGCTTTTTCACGCCCCGCTTAAAGGACCATCATGCATGCATCACTAGCTCTTGACCAAGCCGCGCTATGCGCAGGGCATCCGCTCTGACGTAGGCCCTTCTATAGACCTTTGTGGCTCTGTTGTACGCCGCCTTGAAGTGGCCCAGATTGGGATGGCGCGTGGCGCGCGCCCTTACCCAAGCGCGGTACGCAGACTGTTTTTGTTCAACAGCTTTCGCGCACTCGCGCCCGAACCAAGGGCGCACCCCACGATCACCGGTGATATCGGTATATTAGATATAGTATTCCATACCCAGACCGATCTCACCGGCGACAGCAGTAGCACAATCCGATGGGTTCTAACCTTCAAAGCAGCGCTCAACCCACGGGATGAACGCAAAATAGTCACGAAGTCCATCCCAGTCCGCTGACGAGTAGTGCCAGAGACGCCGCTTCCCCTGCACGGGTCGTGGGGGCGCTATAATAGGCACCGTGGAACAGACCAGGCCCACTGCCTTCGGAGTTGCCTAAAGCGGCTCGCACCGACACACTGTACCGGTCCGGATTACTCATCAGCAGAAGGTCTAGCAGAGAAGGTGCTAGGCCCGACCTTCTTGGTATCCTAGTGACCTCGTGCACCAATTGGGTCAGGCCGTGCGCCAGAGCGTGGGCGGCTCTTCCCGCATGGTCTGTTTTGGAGGAGCCCAACCAGAACACGTGGTGGGCGTTAAAATCCCCCAAAAATACCATTTCGGCATTCGGAAATCGCTCCTGCGCATTTTCTGCCGCCTGACTCAGATATTCAAAGAGTCGAGTTGTCTCAGCATCTCCTGTATGGGAATGGTAGAGGCACACATAGATCTGACTCGTAGGGCCATGGTCTACGTGTACCCAAAGGATGGAGAAGGATGGGTCCTCTAGGCAGCGCAAACGGCGACAGCAAACATCCGCCCTAACAAACACGCACACCCCGGCTTTTGCACGAAAACTTTCCTCAAGAACATAGCCAGGGTAGAGCAAGTAGGTCGTGTCGTCAGGGCGGTGTATTTGCGTCTCCGTTAGAAAAAACATGGCGGGTTTCGCCGTCTCTAGGTGTTGGTGGACGGCGTTGATGATTGCATGGAGCCCACAGATGTTAGTGGACTCCACCTCAAATAGCAAGCTTTTGAGTGTGACGAGCAGCTGTGTTGCATAGTTCTCTAAATTGCGCTGCCATAAGTTTGGGTGGGAGAAGGCGTGAAAAAAGAGGTGATTGCCGCCGCAGCATATTTGAATAGGGTGTTTTAAAAAATAGTAAATCATAAAAAATAGTAATATAGTAAATAGTATCACTCTGAAGGGCAAGTTGAAGTCACTATCACCGTACAAGTCCGAGAACTATTCCCTTTCAAAAATGCCTAGAGCCCTAAAGTCAAAGTCAAAGTCAAACGTCATTTATTCTGTATAGACCATTATTTCGGCACTTACAAAACGTCAACAGAAAAGGAACATGAATATCAGTTTAGTACATGGACCACTGGTTCGAAACGCGGCTCCGACCTGAGAAGACTGGCGAAACGAACTCAGCGGGAACTCTGAAGTAACTCAGCAGGTATTTACTTTTTTTGGTCTATTTACAGACATACACTTAGTCTACTTAATCTAAATACAAAAATTTACTTGAGTAGAATAGTTGAGCGAACACCTCATTTTCAAGCTTGTTTATCATCCAAGTGTTCTTGGATTTTATAATAGCCTTTCTGCAACAAATTACTTTCAACAATATTTTTAAATTTATACACAGGTAAATCCCTAATTTCACTAGGAAGCTTGTTAAAAAAGCGTATATAGTTGCCCTGGAATGAATTACTAATTTTTTCAAGTCGACTACCACAGACTATAAGATTGTTTTTGTGTCTGGTATTTATTTTATGCCGGTCACAAACTTGCTTGCCGGTTAAACTAATCTTAAAAAACTCTAAACTAACATCCACATCCATCCAAATATTACTCATAACATCTAAATCCATCCAAATATTACTCGGGACATATATGTTGGACCTAAAATTAACTACGCGCAGTACACGTTTCTTGGGTGTCTTTTGAGGATAGGTCGTGGTACTATTGCGATTAGGTCCAATATACGTGTCCCGATATATATTTTGACACAATGCCTACTCATCATCATCATTATCATCTCAGCAATAAGTCCCGGTTGCATCCGAGACTACTAGGTACGTCGGCGCCTCACAATACCATACACTTCTAATTATGTTCGAGCCCTAAACCACTCTTGACGGAAATTCCGTCGTGGATCTGCTACGTTGGAATGGTAATACTTATTATTGCATATAAATGATGACCTAACCGATCATCAGCGCTATGTGTCTGTTAGGTATTAGTATCTTGTATGCATTACTTGTATTGACTTCCCGACACGGAAGACCCGCGTCGACCGCGTCAGCATTTCTATCAAGTGTAGTGTATGGCTAATAAAATATACCCTTATACACTAGATATATATTAGATGCATGTTGTTATCCTCTTGCTAAATTATGTACTTTGTACTTATAACTTAACTATTTATTGATACCTACCCAATAAAGAAAATCGCGAACTATTTAGGTACAAGTTCGCGATTTTCACAGATCATAGATTTATCACGAATTAATACGTGTATAGCTGTAGAAATGTACTACATATCTATTCGAGAACATCGACAATAATATTTCCCTGCCTTTTTAATATATTTATCTCCCGCAAATTATATTATTAATCCTATCGAATCACATAAAATGTTAAAGCGTTACAGAATGTATGAGCGATAAGTTCACGTGTAAAATATTTCCTAAATTTTCAGATAATTATCTTATCGTTACCTATATCTCACTAATTATATATTTACTATGTAAATTTTTGTTATGAATGCGTTCTGTTATTTACAAAACATATTTTAAAGCATGTTGCGTGTTTTACTCAATGTATTCGTTGAAGCTGTTTTGCTGTGCTGAAAAATATGTGTTAAATTGTTGAATATCTCCGTGTAACATGAAAAATAACTATGTATAGGTACTCCATTCGGTTAGGTACTTAACTAAACGTAAACGTAAAAAATAACAAAACGTAAAAAATAACGTAAAAACTTACGGAAAAATACGCAGACAATATCACTGTGAGATGAAAACCCAAATAATATACAGGTGGTATGTAGGTAAACAAAACCGACTACGTTTTTAATTTTCCCGGTCACTATCAGCTGGACCTGTAATATAAATAAAAATCTGTGTATGTACTTTACTCTTGGGCAAAATTCTATTATTTTTATAACAACTCTTTTGCTTCAAGTTTATTGTGTTGAAATGGTCAAGTAGCTGAATAATTGAATATGTGAGATCTGTGACAACCTTATGATTTAATTTACGGTTATGTACATAAATAGGTACATACATAACCATGTAAGGTGTACGTTATGCATGTACATAATGTGATATGTTACGTCCGCGAAAAATAAATATAAAATCTAATAAACCTTTTAACAGGCAAAGTGCAGTATTTAAACATTTTTTTTTTGCACTATATAATCATTTATTTTGGCTATATTAATATGAATAACAAGGATTTTGCCTAGACCGGTTGAATTAGATTTTATACTCAACACTGTTCAGAGATTATGGATGTTGCTGAACATCGCTTGCTTTCAACATTCTCTTCCTCTCCTACATCATTTACATTTTCGTTATAGTTATAGTACTAATAACTAAATATTTTAATTTATACCTATGTTATTGTAAGCACTGACTGGAACGATATTATGACAGTTTATTTATAAGCCACAAATTATTGCTTTAGGTATACTTTTTATACAAATTATTGAACGTTTGTTCATTATTGTTATAATATTATGCGTAATCTGTACATGTTAAATACTTACATGTACATACTTAGAACATTATAAACAGAGCACATTAGTCACATAGATCATCAAATAAATTGCATTCTTTGAACAGCGCAAAATTCTCGTGGAATAAGTTCAGTGGAATAAAATATCACGCACATGCGACTTGTGGTTTTATTTGTATAATTCATCCTCCGAGTCTCTACCCAACTTAGTTGAGGTTGGCTTTCAGTCTTTGAATAGGCCGAACTTCGATATTTTCGTTAAATGACTACATCTGACCTCCACAACCCAGAGACTTTGTCGGACTGTTTAGGTCTCCAACTGTCTGTAATGTCATTTTGTAACGAACGTTTAAAATTAGCAGTAGTGGATCTAAAACTGATCCTTGTGGCACACCAGACACCGCAATCCTACTCGAACACGATTAACTTCAACTTTCCTTATAGCGTTTATATCAGTTTTGTCTTTTTACGTAAGGTTAAACCGAGTCCAGTCCAGTGTCTAGCTCTACTGACAAGGTTTTGATGCGGGTTTATTATTAGATCCTGATCAGACTTAAAACATGCCGCATGTATAATCATAATTGATTGAGCAAAGCAAATGATTTGACTAAACGTCACGATAACTACACGGGCAGAGCCGCGAACAATTCATTGTTAGGTACATAGGTAGGTACATATTGCGTGTGAACGAAATATAAACGAATTATACCTAAAAAAATAGCTAGAAAACATAGTCACTTTTTAGCCGGCGGTCGGATAAACAACCGTTTTTCAACAGTTGTTCTATAGCTAAAAACATGCTATTCTACGCTAGCTAACACTGAAAGTACACTTGCTAACGCTTGCTAGTGATTTCTGAACAACTTTTGAAAGACCATATTTTACCCTAGGGAATAAAATCTATTTTTGACATAATTGTAAATATTTGAATAGGGTGTTTTAAAAAATAGTAAATCATAAAAAATAGTAAATAGTATCACTCTGCAGGGCAAGTTGAAGTCACTATCACCGTACAAGTCCGAGAACTATTCCCTTTCAAAAATGCCTAGAGCCCTAAAGTCAAAGTCAAAGTCAAAAGTCATTTATTCTGTATAGACCATTATATCGGCACTTACAAAACGTCAACAGAAAAAGGTACATGAATATCAGTTTAGTAAATGGACCACCGGTTCGAAATGCGGCCCCGACCTGAGAAGACTCCGGCCAAACGAACTCCGTGGGAACTCCGAAGAAACTCAGCAGGCATTTCATTTTTTTGGTCTATTTACAAACATACACTTAGTCTACTTAATCTAAATACAAAAATTTACTTGAGTAGCATAGTTGAGCGAACAGCTCATTTTCAAGCTTGTTTATCATCCAAGTATTCTTGGATTTTATAATAGCCTTTCTGGCACAATTTACTTTTAACAATATTTTAAATTTATACACAGGTAAATCCCTAATTTCATTAGGAAGCTTGTTAAAAAATCGTATACAGTTGCCCTGGAATGAATGACTAATTTTTTCAAGTCGACTACCACAGACTATAAGATTGTTTTTGTGTCTGGTATTTATTTTATGCCGGTCACAAACTCTAGAGAATTTTGAAATATTTTTCTGTACATACATGAGGTTCTCGAAAATATATTGTGAGACTACGGTTAAAATGTCTATCTCTTTGAACTTTTCTCTGAGGGAGAATCTTGGGCCTAAATTATAAATGGTTAGCACAGCCCGCTTTTGTGACACAAATATTGTGTTGAAACGTGTAGAATTACCCCAAAGGAGAATTCCGTAGCTCAAAATACTATGGAAATAACTGAAATATACTATTCTAGACGTATCCAGGTCTGTCAAGGTCTTAATCTTTTTTACAGCGTTGGAGGCCAAACTTAATCTGCTGGCTATTTTATCAATATGTGATCCCCACTGTAGTTTAGAGTCAATACTCAAGCCCAGGAACACTGTCGATTCCACAAGATTCAACACCTGTCCATTGAGTTGTACATTGGTTTCCACCAGTGTAACATTAGGTAGTGTAGTACAAGGAGGTAGGACACGGCGGTATTTCCGCCCGATTGAGCAGTCCGACTGGGAAAGTACCTCCACCCTACAGAATACCGCGGTTATAATAACTTCGTGTTGTGTTCCCTGCGGTGTAGGGTAGCCAGAGCTCACTGGAGAATTTGTGCTGTCAGTGGGAAGACTAAAGGCTTGTCCTAATTTGTCTTTTACTGACGGCACAGAAACTCTGTACTTACAGGGTTGGCAGCGCGACTGTGACTCCTCTGGTGTTACAGACGTCCCTAGGCCACAGTAACTACTTTACATCAGGTGGGCCGTATGCTTGTCTGCCAACTAAGTGGTATAAAAAAAAAAAGTTAATTTAAACATTTCATTTTGTTCCCATTAAGGCAAAGATTATTTGTACTAAACCAATGTACCACTCTTGTGATTGCACCATTCACTTCGTCATAATTATTTTGGTGCCTCTTAATTTTAAAAATTAACGAAGTATCGTCAGCAAATAAGATAATATTATTTTTGTCCCTTACGTAGTAGGGAAGGTCATTAACGTAAATTAAGAATAGAAATGGTCCAAGTATCGAACCCTGTGGAACGCCCATCGATTCCCACTGAACGTGTACCGTTAACATCGACCCTCTGAATTCTATTATTCAAATATGAAATCAGAAAGTCTTAAAAGACGGAAAAAACATATATGCCTTCACTAAGACAACCTGATGGTGAATGGTCAAGGAAACCGTCGGAAAAGACCGAACTATTTGCTAACTTCTTAAAGGACGTGTTTAAACCCAATGATGCTGATGCAATGGACACAGGGGAGGAAATTATTCAATATTTATACAGTGACAAGCAAATGGCCCTCCCTGTAAGGCTAGTTCATCATCAGAGATTAGGAAAATCATAGCACATCTAAAGGAAAGAAAGGCACCTGGCTTCAACCTAATAACATCTGAAGTTCTTAAACAACTACCAAAAAAGGTATAGTATTACGGAAATAATTATATTAAAGTATTTCGTCTAAAGACTATGGAAAGTGTCAACAATAAACATGGTCACCAAAGCAGGGAAACCTCCCACAGAAGTCTCATCGTATAGACCTATAATTCTCCTGCTACTCATTTCTAAGGTCCTCGAAAAACTGATACTCTAGCGCCTGAAACCAGTCCTTTATGAACAAAAAAGAAAATCAGAACAATTCACTTTTCGTGAGCACCATGGAACGACTGAGGTACAACGAGTAGGCCACACCATACGGCAGACACTAGGGAGGAAAGAATACTGCTCTGCTGCTTTCCTTGATATTCAGCAGGCCTTTGACCGTGTTTGGCATAAGGGTTTACTATGCAAGTTGAAACTCCCCCTTCCAAACACTATGTATAAGCTCTGGAGGTCCTATCTGCAGCATAGAATGCTTCAGGTCAAGTGTGTAGACTCATTTTCATCCATTTCCCGAATAGAAGCAGGAATACCTCAGGGTTTTGTGCTGGGACCTGTCCTATACACAATTTATACCGTCACAGAATAATTGACAATTACAACTTATGTATATGACACTGTAGTCATTTCTTGTGATGACAATCCCAATATTGCATCTAGTAAGCTACAGCAACACCTGAAAAAATATAATTATGAAAGCGTGAAGAATAAAACCAAGTCGTGCATAATCTGTTCATACAACATACACACTAAGAAGAGGAGACTGTCTACCTGTAACATTGGACGAAGCTGTGTTGCCACACTATATCTGGGTATGCCTTAAGCTAAATTGATAAATTCCAAAATGTAATGCAATTTTTGCAGTATCTGCGGTATGACAATGGTTTTGCTTTAGTAGAATCGTGTGCCTGGTTATTTGACAGGCAATCATCACTAAGTCTAGAAAATAAACTTATAATTTACAAGTACATCATTAAACCAGTATGGACATATGGCATACAGCTCACTCACACATTGCGATCCTCCATCGCTTCCAGAACAAGACACTAAAAACTATGAGCAAAGTACATTCGTAATACGGAAGTACATGAGTTCAATCTGCAAATTCAGATAGTTCAAGAGGAAATAATAAAATCTTCCGAAACATACAAACAAAGACTTGGAGTACACAAAAACCAACTGGCCGCGTCACTTCTGAAGACACGCATACTTAACTTCACCTCGCCTGGTGGTAAGCTAAAGGCAAAGTCTCAGGAAAGAGGGTCACCATTACAGACACTAAGTGTTACAATGGTGGTACTTATATATATATACTTTGCTGGAGCGCCTGCACGGCTTTGGCCAGTCGTAGTATCCACGGCTGCCCGTGCGATGTGCCGCTAGCTCTTGACCAAGCAGTGCAATGCGCAGAGCATCCGCTCTGACGTAAGCCCTCTTGCAGACCTTTGTGGCTCTGTTGTACGCCGCCTTGAAGTGGCCCACATTGGGACCGTGCGTGGCACCCGCCCTTAACCAAGCGCGATACGCGGACTGCTTTTGATCAACAGCTGTCACCTTTTTGCTGGAGCGCCTGCAGCTTGACCCTTCGACTCGGTGCAAAGACAGGCGTTGAGGCTGGTTGACAATCCTATACTCACAGGTAGTGTGGAACCTCTTAGCCTTAGGAGGGACTTTGCTTCGCTATCTGTGTTCTACCGCCTATACAATGGTTTGTGTTCAGATGAATTGTTTGAAATGATGCCCACAGCTACATTCTATCATCGCACCTCTCGCCATAGGCAGGGAATTCATCCTCACACATTACGAACTGAGAAGGTGCGCACTGTGCGGTATGAAAGAAAATTCATCCCACGCACACTTAAGATGTGGAATGACCTCCCTGCTACGGTTTTCCCAAACACCTACAATATGGGGTTCTTCAAGAGGGGCATCAGAAGGTTTCTTCATGGTCGGCAGCGCGAGTGTAACATCCCTGGTGTTGCATACGTCCATAGGCCACGGTAACCACTTTCCATCAGGCGGGCCGTGTGCTTGTCTGCCACCAAAGTGGTATAATTTTTTTTTTAAATACTGCCCTTGCACACTCGCGCCCGAACCAAGGGCGCATTCCTCGGGCACCGGTGACATCAGTGTACGGGATATAGTATTTCATACCCAGACCGATCTCACCAGCAACAGCAGTAGCACAATCTGAGGGTTTCTTACCTTCAAAGCAGCGTTCAACCCACGGGATGGATGCAAAATAGTTGCTCAGCCCATCCCAATCTGCTGACGAGTAGTGCCAGAGACGCCGCTTCCCCTGCACGGGTCGTGAGGGCGCTATAATTGGCACCTTGGAGCTGACCAGACAGTGGTCAGAATTGCCTAAAACGACTTGTACCGAAACACTGTACTGGTCTGAGTGACTCGTCAGCAGAAGGTCTAGCAGAGAGGGTGCTAGGCCCGACCTTCTTGGTATTCTAGTTAACTCGTGGACCAATTGGGTCAAGCCATGCGCCAGAGCAAATGCATGGGCGGCTCTTCCCGCATGGTCTGTTTTGGCGGAGCCCAACCAGATTTCAGGGTGGACGTTAACGTTTGGAAACCATTCCTGCGCATCATCTGCCGCCTGACTCAGATATTCAAAGAGTCGAGTTGTCTGAGCATCTCCTGTATGGGAACGGTAGAGGCACACATAGATCTGACTCGTGGAGCCATGGTCTACGTGTACCCATAGGATTGAGAAGAATGGGTCCTCAAGGCAGCGCAAACGGCGACAACAAACATCCGCCCTAACAAACACGCACACCCCGGCTTTTGCACGGAAATTTTCCTCGATAACATAGGCGGGGTAAAGCAAGTAGGTCGTGTCATCAGGGCGGCCTATTTGTGTCTCCGTGAGAAAGAGCATATCTTGTTTCGCCGTCTCAAGGTGTTAGTGGACGGCGTTGAGGTTCGCATGGAGCCCACAGATGTTAGTGGACTCCACCTCAAATAGCGAGCTTGTGGGAGTTTGAAGAGCCGTTGTGTTGCCCAATACTCTTAAGTGCGCTGTCATGATAAAAAGGAGAAAATGGCGTGAAAAAAGAGGTGACTGTCGTCGCAGTTGACAAAGTGCGGGATAATGGTTTTGTCTATGATTATGAGGCATGGCGAGAGACTACACGCCGCCGTACGGAATCAAAATCGCCCATGGACCGATACAGGGGGTATCGGTCCATGGGCGATTTTGATTTACCGTAATCCTATCGATAGGACTAAGGGCAACTTTGTTTGCTCGTAGTTCTACTAACTAAAATGAGTAGTTAGTAGAACTACACATAGGAAAGTTGGTTGATAAAAAAAAATATACTGACGTCGTTATTACCCTGTATTGATTTTCATTATTCTTGGATAACCCTATTCATAGGATCCTTGTGAATTAGTTTTAACTCTCGACGCAATAACGACGACGGGGTGTTATAAGTTGGACGTGTCTGTGTGTGTGTGGGTGTGTGTGTGTCGGTCTGTGGCATCGAACTAGTGAACGGATGAACCGATTTGGATTTAGCTTTTTTTGTTTGAAAAGTATAGTAGTCGGGTGTTTGAAAAAAACCGGTCCAAGATGGCCGCCGCTATAAAATGACGGAGTACATATTCTTTCTTAATTCCCTTAATATGGGTATCAAATGAAAGGGCTTGACTAGTAGAATACCATACAATATCCAAGATGGCCGCCACCACAAAATAGCGAATTACATTTTATTTCACAACTCCCTCAATTTGGGTATCAAATCAAAGAGCTTGACGAGTAGATCAATTTGAAAAGTGTTAAATAAAAAATAAATTAAAAATTTAAAACACCCCGTCACAAAAAGCAACCCCCAAAAAGTCGAAAATAAGTTGTGTTAGTTAAGCCCTGTTAGTTAAACCTAGTAATACATATTTTGATTCAAACGTTGTCATTGTCGGGGGACCTTGGATCGTTCCGATAATATGACGTAGTGCTCTACCAGTTAGGGTCCCCCGACATGACAAGGATTGAATCAAAAATGTATTACCAGGTATATCAAAGTTATAGGGCTAACTAACACAACTTATTTTCGACTTTTTGGGGGTTGTTTTTTGTGACGGGGGTTTTTTATCTCTATCCTAGACCAGTGTACCCTGTGTTTTTTACATTGGAAATCGATTTAGATAGTGATAATTGTTTCATTAATAGAAAAGGCGAAACGTTCAATCCTTTTATTTGACGATTGTCAATTGCCACAGCTGAACCATTTTTATACTCTAGTATTATAAATTTCAGCTGTGTGGCGTACCTAATGGTAATTATAAGAAACAGAAATGCACGGGTACAATAACGCTTAATAAGGTAATTTTTTTCTTGCTGGTTGTTTCATAAAAACAGAAGAAGTGCACTTGAAACGAGATATAACCTAAATAAACTTTCCGTTTTCAGGAAAATATTGTACTTAAACATAAAATCCACCAGTGTTTACTTATCACTGGTGGTACTGGTGGCGTCTCTGGCACTACTCGTCAGCGGACTGGGATGGACTTCGTGACTATTTTGCGTCCATCCCGTGAGTTGAGCGCTGCTTTGAGGGTAAGAACCCATCGGATTGTGCTACTGCTGTCACCGGTGAGATCAGTCTGGGTATGGAATACTATATCTCATATACTGACATCACCGGTGACCGCAGGGTGCGCCCTTGGTTCGGGCGCGATTGCGCTGAAGCTGTTGAAAAACAGTCTGCGTACCGCGCTTGGGTAGGGGCGCGCGCAACGCGCCATCCTAATCTGGGCCACTTCAAGGCGGCGTACAACAGAGCCACAAAGGTCTGTAAAAGGGCCTACGTCAGAGCGGATGCCCTGCGCATAGCGCGGCTTGGTCAAGAGCTAGTGATGCATCCCACGGGCAGCCGTGGCTACTGGCGACTGGCTAAAGCCGTGCAAGCCAACTTCTGCCAGCCTTCGTTGCCTCCGCTGCGTAACCCTGATGGATCCCTGGCCCATGAGCCGCAAGAGAAGGCAAATCTGCTGGTTAAACTCTTTGCGGCCAACTCCCGAATCGATGATTGTGGTACGCAGCCACCGATACTACCCAACAGTGACCACGCAATGCCTGATATCCATATCAGGCAACGCGATGGCCGTGCAGTGCTGCAATCACTCGATGTCCGGAAAGCCAATGGTCCGGATGGTATTCCAGCGGTGGTTTTGCAAAAATGTGCAGCGGAGTTGTCTCCAATGCTTACGCGCCTGTACCGGCTGTCCTACAGTTCGGGTACAGTGCCTTTGGCTTGGAAAGAGGCGAATGTTCAGCCGATCCCCAAGAAGGGGGATCGCTCAGAGCCAGCCAACTATTGACCCATAGCCGTCACCTCAGTGCTGTGCAAAGTGTTCGAGCACATAATTAACAAACAGCTCATGCGGCACCTAGAGGATCACTCCTTAATTAATGACCGGCAATATGGCTTCAGGCCGAAACGGTCAACGGGTGATCTTCTAGCTTACGTTACCCATCTTTGGGGTGAGGCTATGGACAAGCACGGCGAGTCACTGGCAATTAGTCTTGACATCACCAAAGCTTTCGATAGAGTCTGGCACAAATCGCTTCTTTCCAAGCTACCTGGCTTTGGTCTGCATCCTAGGCTGTGCAACTGGGTTACTAGCTTCCAGCAGGGGCGCCGTATTCGCGTCCTTTGTGACAGACGAGCTTCGGAGTTTCTGCAGGTAAATGCTGGCGTGCCTCAGGGGTCCGTCTTATCACCCACTCTCTTTCTACTGCATATCAACGACATGCTGTCCACCGGCAATGTTCATTGTTATGCAGACGATAGCACCGTACATGGGAGTTATCATGGACATCCTGCGGCCAAGCAGTCAGATATCGCAGAGAAAAGGCAGCTTCTTGTCACTGAGCTTGACGGGATCCTGAATCACATTTCGCAATGGGGCTCTGAGAACCTGGTTGAGTACAATGCCAAGAAGACGCAGACATGTGCGTTTACAGCAAAAGTATCTTCTTTCCTTCCCCTCCCCGCTCTTCAGAGCACGCTACTGCCACTGCAGGACAATCTCAATATTAATACCAACCTGAATAACAAAAATTACATCGAAAGTATCATCAAAACAGCCTCACGAAAACTCGGGAATCCTGAACAGAGTGAGACGATTTTTCACGCCGGAGCAGCGGTGTCTTCTATACAATACACAAATTCGCTCCTGTGTGGAATACTGCTCGCATCTCTGGGATGGTTCAGCAAAGTACTTACTAGATGCTCTCGACAGGCTGCAGCGACGTGCGGTCCGCATCATTGGGAATCCCGAGATCACGAACACCCTAGAACCTTTACAGATGCGTAGAGATGTTGCGTCAATGGCTGTATTTTACCGTCGTCGTCATGGTGAGTGTTCTGATGAGCTCTTCCAATTAGTCCCACCCTCCCCTTTCCTACACAGGACAACACGTGCAGGTCTTAGATGTCACCCGCACACGGTGCAGAACATCCGATCAAGAACCAAGCGTTTCGGTGACTCTTTCCTCTGTCGCACCATTCAGGCCTGGAATTCATTACCAGCTCACCTGTTTCCTTCTTCCTACAATCCCGGGGCCTTTAAGCGGGGCGTGAAAAAGCATATGATGAGGCCGTCAAGCTGAGTGTCACCATTGTCACACGGTATGTGTAAGTAATGGTGACCCTCTTTTCTGAGACTTTGCCTTCAACTTACCATCAGGCAAGGCGATGTCTAATTGACGTGTTCTATATTAAAATATAGAACACGTCAATTAGAGGTAAAAAATATTGTTGATAAAACTTTATCTAGTTTAAAAGCAACTGTTAAAAACTCCGATCGCCCAATGCCTCAGTTGTATAATGAAGCGATTGCAAAACTGATTCAGGCCTAAATGAGTTGTCCAGAAATGGTTTTTTTTGTTGAAAAAATCCAGCAGCGATGAACCAAATATTTTTGGATAGTGTTACATTAAACTAATATTATAATTTATAAAATGGAATTTTAAGCTCCTACAATTTTGAGAGAAAATCGTTTTGAGTTTGTGTATTTCTTGGGCTGAATACAAACAAAACTTTTGCTGCCTGTGCCTGACAAAACGAATAAGTTTGACAACATATCACCGACGCGTCACGTACTCTTATATACTCTTTGGCGTCACGCGTGATGACAGATGGACGTCCCTCTTCCTGCCAACTTTAACACCCACCTGACTTATGTCAATTCCCCACCCATTTATACATTATGTTACTTCATAGATCTTAACAATATTAACTTGTAAAACTGTGCTCGTTTGCTCTACCACTTAACATTGTGTCTGCTTTAATGATGTCTCCTCTTTTCAGGTATTTCAACACTCCATAAACCTTTTGGCCTCTTTCACAATCAACTGTTTGTATGGAAAATAAATTTTGTTTATTTTGTTAATTGACACTTATACTTTCACACGTTATTTCGATCAGTATATAAAAACTGAGTTGTTGGCGGAATCGTTGGGATCGCCATAGAAGATAAAAAAAAAAAGACAGATAGACGTCAGTTTTATTTATGCTTTTGTGGATGTTTTGTTTGATTTTTTGAGTGAGATTTTTACAAATATAAAGGGAAATTGATAGATAGACGCCATGTTCAAATGTAAAGCGTTACATAATATTGTTTTATTTATAACTGTAATGCAATATTGAACTACATAATAGGTTAATAGGCGACAGGCTCACCACCTATTACATTGGAACCTAAACATAAAATGGCGAAATGTGGGTGCTAGCACCTCTGCCTACCCCTTCGGGCATATAGGCGTGAGTTTATGTTATGTTATGTTATAACATATAATGGAATCATTCACATCTAGTGTTTCGAAATTTTGCGACTTATACTGCATCATTGTAATCCTCCTACGAAGCTGCTTGGTGTAATTAAAATGTAATATGTCGACTGATTTTCAAAGTATGACGACAATAGCAGTTCAAAAACAAAAATGGAACAATTTACTTTTACCAAATGCAAGTTAAAAACTGATTCAGTAGTTATGATGACCTAGTAAGAAGTCCTATGTAGCATGTATGTATTTGCACAGTAAATGTATAACAAATATATTACATTACAAAAATGAGAATAGTTCAAGAGAGATTTATGCGTTATGAAGGGAAACCAGAGTTTTCGAGCATGATTTGAAAGTGACTTCAAGTGACAGTTGACAGCGATGCCAACAGCGGACCAAGCCACAATTCCTGGGCAAACCGCTTACCATCTACTCGAGTATCGGGATCCAATGGGAAACAATGGATCAATCGGTAGAACTTCGTGATCGGACACCACGGACAATAAAGGATATTCTTTGGCACTTTATTATTTGACGAAAGTAGATTTTTTTTCACACCTTTAGTACCAAGCCACCATGACCCAAATATCATAATTGGTCATCGTTCTTACCTGTGTTGGGTTGGGAGCAGGCGCTGAAAAACTTTCAGCTTTTATAAAATAACGAAGGTCTGGCGTTCACGGGCTCTAAGTCCATTAGTTACCACGTCATGTCATAAAATCCCAAAACATATCTGTCAAACACACGCGTCTGTGGTCAACCGTCAACGTCAAATTTGTCAAAATAAAATAATAAATGTGCTACTTTTATTTGGCATGTTTTTACTTTTGTTTGCATTGCAATTTTACAGTTTGTAAAGTCAAAACAAAGTTTAACACGCGACTTTTTTACAATTCTCCGATACAGCAGAACAGCCTATTTTATTCCACCATCTTAATTTTATTATTGTAATTTCATAAAGTTCGTTAACATAACAATAATATAACCAACATAACCTTAAATTTTCACGTTTTGAAGGCATGAAACGACGATGAATTCTCAGGTAATAAAATGCCACAAATGCCGTCAGATATTACTAGAGAATAAGTGTGTTATCGATAATACCACAACATGCGATCCCAAAGCCTGTGAAAGTTATGAGGTAAAGAAATTTATTTATATCATTGAAGATCTCGCACCCAAGTGGATAAAAGAAAAAGTTCAAGAAGAACAATGGACCAAAGGCAAACTGCACTGTGAAAAATGTAAAAACCGAATTGGATCATTCGATTATGTTTCAGGCAGGAAATGTGACTGTGGAGCGTCAGTTTTACCACCAATACACTTAGTGACAAGTCAAGTAGATAGGCCTATAGAAGTAAATATCACATGATAAATACCTAATTGCATTAAGCTGAAATAAGACAAACATTTGTTACAGTTTTTTAATTTATTAATAGAATAAATATAATCTATTCAACTAACATATCATTTGCTGATGTTTTATTGATTTCATCATCTCTGCACTTAGCCGCCTGTAATTCCCGTCGAATCTGAAATTAAAATTGTGTTATAAACATTGATCTATGTAGAACTCTTAACACAATAATTATTGAAAATCCATACCTCATTGGTGATTGTAGGATGGTACTGCTTTCTTAACAATTCTAGTAGAGCATCTCTTTGTTCTGTTGATATGTCAGCTTTGTAGCGTTGAACAAACGTTAGCAATGATTGATGCCACAAGACAGGCAACATCCGATGCTCACTTTGGAACCTATGCAAATACAGCAATCAATTAGCAATATTAAACTAGTGCTTGCTTGTGTCTCTGAGAAGGTATTACATAAATGAAGCCAAAATGAAGTTAACCGAAATGTAATGAAAAATTTATTCCATTACACCCAAATGCTTTCAATCTTCAAATACAGACTAATAGAGCTTGCTTGTAGCGATAAAAGTACACTATTGTCCAATCACAAAGAGCTGGGTACTTGCAATTACTATTGTTAGCACTAACAGCATGTACCATGAAGCTGCCCTTAGTGTAATGTGACTACTGTAGATATTATAGTGCCTTACCTGATAAAGTGAAACACAACTGAATCCACAACTCTGTATGGTAAAGCATATTTTTTGTCAAAGAGTATCCTTAAAAATATAGAGTTAGCTCCTGTGTAGTCCATTTCAGCAATCTTTAACATGGCAGCACTGGAATGCAGGACAGGCACGGAATTGCGACCTAGTACAGAACCAACTATAATGGCTTCACGCAAAGTGCAATCTCCAGCCTGCAAAATATTCAAAATTACAACCAGCTCGAATATAAAAAATAAATAATTGTTTAACAAAACAACTTCAAAAATACCTCCAACAACGGCAATAATATACCCTTCATAAAAGCACCAGGCTTGAAGAGTGCTTTCCTAAGGGCTTGGTACAAGTGAAAGTTTAGGCGTTTATATTCAGAAAGGTCATCTCTGATACGAGGGAGTAGTACTAAATTGTAAAACCGCTGAGCCATCTTTTCCTTTAAATTGGACGCAAAAATCCTGGTTGCCTGCAAAAATAATGCAATTATTGTAAATTATATAATATTTTCCACAGACTACTAGTCAGTTTATCCTATATTAAATATACTACCTGGTACATGGCCGCTGCAGACCATGTGGTAGGTTCTGTAATGTATAATATCTGTTCCCAGTTCTGTAAATGAGGGACCATTTTGAACGCTTTAGGCAGTTTACCCGACCTATACTTTTTTAAGACATCTCTGACACCTTCATACATTGTTTTGATCCTGGAATAGAAAAACGGGAGATATTTGTATACTGGTAATGATTTACATTTTTTACAAAACTACATGGACTTAATTTTAAGATGGGTTTATTTACTCTATTAATTTTAAAATTTCATTTCTTCTAATTGTAGCCTGATTTTATGTTTAGGTATATATTATTATTCATACCTTTATCGGTATACTACAAATTTAAAAAACCGCCGCGTGGTTCCCAGCCGAGTAGAATTTGGGCCACCCCATCACTTCTTATGCGGTGTCGTACAAGGCAACTATGGGATAGGTCTGTTTAACACCAGACAGATATATACAGTCCAGACTCAGCTTTAGATGCATTGCTCGAGTCAACAATAGTGCCCGGAAGACGGCAATAGGCTCACCCCCTGTTACATGGGACTGAATTCAATGATTGGTGAAATGTGGGTGTTAATTCACCTCTGCCTAACCCTCCTGAGATAAAGGCGTGATTATATGTATGTATGTATGTATGTAAAAAAAATATCCTAAATATTACAAGTCCCTATTCCTACCTTGGATCTATATTCTGCAACTTTAAAGTTTCTACATCTGAAAATTGTGTTTGTAATTCAGTGTGTTTATCTGTAATTTTTTCTTGAATAATATCGGCCAATGTACGTGTCCTCTCTGGTTTTGCCGACATGAACATCCTAAGGGCTGCCTCATCTTCTTCATTTATTTCTACATTGTCGTAAAATGTATCCGGTTCTAAGTCATCATTATCTGATGCTGCATCTTCTTCATCAGAATCGCTACCTAGAAAAATGTATGTATATGTCAATATGAAAATAATTTAAATTACACATATATTACTAATTAGGTGAATATAATATAACAAGTAAATAAAAAGAAGTACCACTTGAGAGAAGACGAGATGCCACTCGTCGAGATGGGCAGGGTTGCAAAAACTTCCATGTATACAAAGTTGTGGGTTACAACAAGTTGTTTGTATAGAGGCCTAAATTACTTATTTTTTATATAGCAACCTTTACCTTTGAATGTAGGGGGCAAGCTCATATGTTTAGCTGGAGATGGACCTTCTTCATCATCGCCAAGTTCAGCTTGCTGCCTTCTTGCAGCTTTTAGAATTTTCTTGGATAAATTTGCATTTATAAACTGAAATAAATAATAATTCATGTATTACACTCACATTTACCAGCGGTGCTCAGTGTTATACTTTGCTTCTAATTTATAAGACCTCCGATAAACGTTGTTTTAGTTAAGAGACATCGCTTTTTCTTTTTAAGAATACTGGTTACAAAAATTACTCATACACCCGCTAAGCTGAAATGCCAGTATTAGGTTAGGATTTGGACTCTCAATCATAAACCTGACTCCTTTTCCTAACAAAAGTTACAGTATAGTTTAGAGTAGAGTGATACATTACAAATCAGTTATATGGAGCAAAATTTGCAGTACCCATAGGTACCATATTAGGAGGTTATGATTAAAATATGTTATTTTGGCAGAGTTCTATAATTGTGTTACTATCAAGTATCTCGATGGATAATTATAATTTATATTCCAAAGTTGTTACCTCGTCATCATCATCATGTCTATTCCTTTCTTTGGTGCGACTCTTATTTTTTACGGAATTTACTGCCTCTATTTGATCAGCTAAGGCCGGATTCTTCCCCACTTGCGAAGGCTTAATTTTCTTGACTTTGCCCATGGTACCTACTTTCTACTATACACGAAATTAATCAATTCTTGATATATGAACTAGGATCTATTTGCACTTGCGAATCAACAAAATAACACGTGAATCTCCAGAGGTTTTCTATCTGACAGCTGACAGCTGTGAGTGACCAAGCTGTGACAGTGACATTTACAGCCACTGGATACAGGCCTTTATAGCCTAAGTTGTGACGGGGACAGTGTTTGCAGTGTTGCCAAATCCGAGCACACATTTTATTTACGCCTACAAAGCGGTCTCCCTATTTGGCCAATAAACTTTTTTATCCATTTTATGTGAGTATTTTTTGCTATGCTAAAGCTCCATGGATCCGATCACAGACATACGTCTATGGTGCTGAGCTGAGACCTGAGAATTCGGAAGTTATTTCGTCTAAAGCTCTTCATACTCGTATTTAATATGATATGAGGTTGCGAATGTAACAACAGCATAATCAACATTTTATCAAAATTACATAGATTGGATGGCATGTAGTTATTTAAAAATGATCTAACAACAATTTTTATACCCTAGTGGTATGGGTAATAGACTTCTGAGACGAGGTCTCGGGTTCGCTCCCAGGTTTTACCATGGCACACACCAATGACTTTTCGATGCATTTCGAAGTTATGTGTGTATTTATCGCAGGTTTATAAATGCCCGGATAATGACAATGGGCTCGCCACCTATTACATTGGGACCTAAACATAAACTGGCGAAATGTAGGTGCTAGCACCTCTGCCTACCCCTTCGGGGATATAGGCGTGATTTTATGTTATGCTATGTTTATTTCCTAATGTTGTAAAAATTCGAATTCATCAATCAATAAAATTCCTGTTCGCGTACAATCGTAATATTAAAAATAGCATGGTTAGACAACATTAGAATACCAAACATTTATTCCTTTCCCATTCCAGCAGGTAGCAGGGATGGCGAACCAATGACACGCAGCACAATTTTTTGGGTACCAAAAAGTAGATATTAGACAGAGATTTTTTTTTATATAGGACACGCCAACTTGACCTCACCTCGCTTGAAGTCTCAAGAAAGAGGGTCACCATTACAGACACTAAGTGTTACAATGGTGGCACTCAGCTAGGCGGCCTCATCAGATGCTTTTTCACGCCCCGCTTAAAGGCCCCGGGACTGTAGAAAGAAGGAAACACGTGAGCTGGTAATGAATTCCAGGTTTTGGTGGTGCGGCAAAGAAAAGAGTCTCCGAACCGCTTGGTTCTTCCTCGTATATTCTGCACAGTGTGAGGGTGACATCTAAGGCCTGCACGTGCTGTCCTATGTAGGAAAGGAGATGGAGGGATTAGTTGGAAGAGCTCATCAGAACACTCACCATAGTAGAGACGGTACAATACAGCCAAGGAAGCAATATCTCTACGTATCTGCAAAGGCTCGAGGGTGTTCGTGACCTCAGGGTTCCCAATAATACGGACCGCGCGTCGCTGCAACCTGTCGAGAGCGTCTAGTAGGTATTTCGCAGAGCCATCCCAGAGATGCGAGCAGTATTCCACGCAGGAGCGAATTTGTGTCTTATAGAGAAGACACCGCTGCTCCGACGTTAAAAAACGTCTCACTTTGTTCAGTAGTCCGAGTTGCCGCGAGGCAGTTTTGATGATGCTCTCGATGTAATTTCTGTTATTCAGTTTGCAGAGAATATCCATGCCTAGGATATTAAGATTGTCCTGCAGTGGCAGTGGCGTGCTCTGAAGAGTGGGAAGGGGAAGGAAAGAAGATACCTTTGCTGTGAACGCACAAGCCTACGTCTTCTTGGCATTGAACTCGACCATGTTCTCAGAGCCTCATTGAGAAATGTGATTCAAGATCCGGTCCAGTTCAGTGACAAGAAGCTGTCTTTTTTCCGCGATATCAGACTGTTTGGATGCAGGTTGTCCGTGATAACTCCCGTGTAAGGTGTTATCGTCTGCATAGCAATGTATGCTGCCGGTGGACAGCATGTCGTTGATATGCAGAAGAAAGAGAGCGGGAGATAATACAGACCCCTGCGTTACGCCAGCATTTATCTGCAAGAACTCCAAAGCCCGTCGATCACAGAGGACGCGAATACGGCGCTCCCGCAGGAAACTAGCAATCCAGTTGCACAGTCTAGGAGGCAGACCAAGATTTTCCGGTGGTGGTCCGGTAAAATGTGTTAAAAATGAATAATCACAAAGTCAATCTTATTTGATGGCACCTCTAGGGCTTTATTTAACGTTTTTTTTTAAATGATAGCACCACAGAATAAAAAAAGATAGAGTCTGGCTAACGAAAGCTGGCCCCAGAATATTGGCGCCAAATTTAAAAAATACATGCATGACAACACTAAAATCATACTATGAGAATTGGAATAACCTACTTTGATACCTGGCAATTTATTATTAAAAATATCATATATATAGACTGTATAAGAAAATTATGTTAGGGAATATATAGGTGTTGGTATATGAGGTAAATATGGGCAGAATCCGAAAATAAATAGGGAAATAAAATACGATAATATTCCACACATAATAACTTAGTTTTATTCATCATAATCAAAATCAGATTCTAACATTTCAATGCCAAAAGATTCATCACTGTCACTAGTTTCGCTGTCTCTAACATTTATAATAAAACTTTCTAAATTTTCTTCTGTTATTTTATCACGTTCTTTATATTTTTTGTGTTAGGAACCTTATTTATAATTACCGAATGGTAACTAGCATTATCCATTATAATTACACTTGGTTCTTCCAAATTTGGTATAAGTTTTTCTTTAAGCCATTTATTAAAATTTTCAGCATTCATGTCATGGTGATATACACCATTTTTTGATTTAGTACTAAACACTAAGAAAGAGTTTGGTACGGGGCCTTTCTCTGATCCTGCATGAACTATAATGTACCTTTTCCCGGTCGAAACATTTTCAATTGCACCACTAGTTGAAGGACCTTGCCATGACTTCTTAGGCTTGTAGTTTCTATGGACATAAGTCTCATCTACATAAATGATCGGCTTGCCTTCTGCACGTTTTCCTGCTATAGTTCTTAAAAATCTATGTCTCCAAGCAGATATGTCATAGCGTTCTATTAATACAGAACGCTCATTTTTATTCTTTTTAAATTCATAGCCATTGGCTAATAACAAGCGGCGCAGAGTTTCTCTGCATCCGTTAAAATCAATACTTTCTTTTAACTCCACCAACAGTGTCCTCAGTGTAGGAACTTGTTTTTTAACTATATAAAATTCGTTTATCTTGTTACGCATAGCATCTATGTCAAAGTTATCTAGGTTAGACACAGTAGGTTTCCGTGGACGTTTCTTCCCCGGGGTACTCCAGACACCTTCATTTACTGCACCTTCCCTTTTTACTCTTTTTAGTGTTCTGACACTCACTTCTGCAAAGAAGAAATACGAAATATGTAATTAATTCTTGGTATTAGTAAGTAAAAATGCAAAGGTTTTTTTCGGCATAATTTCAAAAAATCAGTGTATAGTAAAAACTTACCAGTCATTGAAGCTATTTCTTCTAAGTACTGATTCTGGGTTATTATCCTATCTTTCTGCTCTAATTCAGTGAGATTTTCAATAGTTCTTACTATTTCATTAACTCCTTCGACATCTTGCAGATTCTCTGTTAAAGAAAGGTAATCGTTTTAAAATTAAAATTCATTATGAGTATACGTAAAACATAGGTGATGTTATTAAAATGAATTATTGGTTGACTGATGCGATATACGAATTTTGTCTCAAGTTTCGACCGGGTAGGTACCACCGTGCACTATTGCGAAAAACCCTCCATAGCAATTCAATCTCGGTTGGATTGTGTTCAGGGGTCAGCAAGTGCATAGCCGGGCAGAGGTGGTGGTTGTCGCAGCACTAGTGGGACCAGTGGGTCTTGGCGTAGTCTAGTGGGGATGGCGCGGGGCGATGCGCCGAACAGGGAGACCTGTAGAAACGGTGGTGCCGCTGGCCGCCCGCGGTATAGTACAGGGGCCCAACTGGGGTTAACCACCGTGGGAGGCTGCCTCACCAGGCCGCGCATAATCCCGATATGGTTCGTCGTGCCGGTTGGTGACCGGAATTGGGAGCCCGGCGACCATACTCGGGGGGGTACGGGAGCCCTTCCGATCGGCGCGTCGGCTCTCGCCATGCCTCACATTCATAGATAAAACCAATATCCCGCGCTTTGTCACACGGTGCTGCGGCGGCAATCACCTCTTTTTTCACGCCTTCTCCCACCCAAACTCATGGCAGCGCAATTAAAGGAAATAGGCAACACAGCGGCTCGACACACTCCCAAAAGCTTGCTATTTGAGGTGGAGTCCACTAACATCTGTGGGCTCCATGCAAACCTCAACGCCGTCCACCAACACCTAGAGACGGCGAAACCTGCCATGTTTTTTCTAACGGAGACGCAAATACACCGCCCTGACGACACGACCTACTTGCTCTACCCTGGCTATGTTCTTGAGGAAAGTTTTCGTGCAAAAGCCGGGGTGTGCGTGTTTGTTAGGGCGGATGTTTGCTGTCGCCGTTTGCGCTGCCTAGAGGACCCATCCTTCTCCATCCTTTGGGTACACGTAGACCATGGCCCTACGAGTCAGATCTATGTGTGCCTCTACCGTTCCCATACAGGAGATGCTGAGACAACTCGACTCTTTGAATATCTGAGTCAGGTGGCAGATGATGCGCAGGAGCGATTTCCGAATGCCGAATTGGTGTTTTTGGGGGATTTTAACGCCCACCACGAGATCTGGTTGGGCTCCTCCAAAACAGACCATGCGGGAAGAGCCGCCCACGCGTTTGCTCTGGCGCACGGCCTGACCCAATTGGTGCACGAGGTCACTAGGATACCAAGAAGGTCGGGCCTAGCACCTTCTCTGCTAGACCTTCTGCTGACGAGTGATCCGGACCGGTACAGTGTATCGGTGCGAGCCGCTTTAGGCAACTCCGACCACTGTCTGGTCTGTTCCACGGTGCCCATTATAGCGCCCCCACGACCCGTGCAGGGGAAGCGGCGTCTCTGGCACTACTCGTCAGCGGACTGGGATGGACTTCGTGACTATTTTGCGTCCATCCCGTGGGTTGAGCGCTGCTTTGAAGGTAAGAACCCATCGGATTGTGCTACTGCTGTCGCCGGTGAGATCGGTCTGGGTATGGAATACTATATCTCATACACCGATGTTACCGGTGACCGCGGGGTGCGCCCTTGGTTCGGGCGCGAGTGTGCGGAAGCTGTTGAACAAAAACAGTCTGCGTACCGCGCTTGGGTAAGGGCGCGCGCCACGCGCCATCCCAATCTGGGCCACTTCAAGGCGGCGTACAACAGAGCCACAAAGGTCTGCAGAAGGGCCTACGTCAGAGCGGATGCCCTGCGCATAGCGCGGCTTGGTCAAGAGCTAGTGATGCATCCCACGGGAAGCCGTGGCTACTGGCGACTGGCTAAAGCCGTGCAAGCCAACTTCTGTCAGCCTTCGCTGCCTCCGCTGCGTAACCCTGATGGATCCCTGGCCCATGAGCCGCAAGAGAAGACAAATCTGCTGGCTAATCTCTTTGCGGCCAACTCCCGAATCGATGATTGTGGTACGCAGCCACCAACACTACCCGACAGTGACCACGCGATGCCTGATATCCATATCAGGCAACGCGATGTCCGTGCAGTGCTGCAATCACTCGATGTCCGGAAAGCCAGTGGTCCGGATGGTATTCCAGCGGTAGTCTTGAAAAAATGTGCAGCGGAGTTGTCTCCAATGCTTACGCGCCTGTACCGGCTATCCTACAGTTCGGGTACAGTGCCTTTGCCTTGGAAAGAGGCGAATGTTCAGCCGATTCCCAAGAAGGGGGATCGCTCGGAGCCAGCCAACTATCGACCCATAGCCGTCACCTCAGTGCTGTGCAAAGTGTTCGAGCACATAATCAACAAACAGCTCATGCGGCACCTAGAGGATCACTCCTTAATTAATGACCGGCAATATGGCTTCAGACCGAAACGGTCAACGGGTGATCTTCTAGCATACGTTACCCATCTTTGGGGTGAGGCTATGGACAAGCACGGCGAGTCACTGGCAATTAGTCTTGACATCGCCAAAGCTTTCGATAGAGTCTGGCACAAATCTCTTCTTTCCAAGCTACCTGCCTTTGGTCTGCCTTCTAGGCTGTGCAACTGGGTTGCTAGCTTCCTGCAGGGGCGCCGTATTCGCGTCCTTTGTGACGGACGAGCTTCGGAGTTTCTGCAGGTTAATGCTGGCGTGCCCCAGGGGTCCGTCTTATCACCCACTCTCTTTCTTCTGCATATCAACGACATGCTGTCTACCGGCAATGTTCATTGTTATGCAGACGATAGCACTTTGCATGGGAGTTATCATGGACATCCTGCGGCCAAGCAGTCGGATATCGCGGAGAAAAGGCAGCTTCTTGTCACTGAGCTTGACGGGATCCTGAATCACATTTCTCAATGGGGCTCTGAGAACCTGGTTGAGTTCAATGCCAAGAAGACGCAGGCATGTGCGTTTACAGCAAAAGTATCTTCTTTCCTTCCCCTCCCCACTCTTCAGAGCACGCCACTGCCACTGCAGGACAATCTCAATATCCTAGGTATGGATGTTCGCTGCAACCTGAATAACAAAAACTACATCGAAAGTATCATCAAAACAGCCTCACGAAAACTCGGAGTCCTGAACAGAGTGAGACGGTTTTTCACACCGGAGCAGCGGTGTCTTCTATACAAGACACAAATTCGCTCCTGTGTGGAGTACTGCTCGCATCTCTGGGATGGTTCAGCAAAGTACTTACTAGATGCTCTCGACAGGTTGCAGCGACGTGCGGTCCGCATCATTGGGAATCCCGAGATCACGAACACCCTAGAACCTTTACAGCTGCGTAGAGATGTTGCGTCCATGGCTGTATTTTACCGTTTGTACCATGGGGAGTGTTCTGATGAGCTCTTCCAATTAGTCCCACCCTCCCCTTTCCTACACAGGACAACGCGTGCAGGTCTTAGATGTCATCCGCACACGGTGCAAAACATCCGATCAAGAACCAAGCGGTTCGGAGACTCTTTCCTCTGTCGCACCATTAAGGCCTGGAATTCATTACCAGCTCACGTGTTTCCTTCTTCCTACAGTCCCGGGTCCTTTAAGCGGGGCGTGAAAAAGCATATGATGAGGCCGTCAAGCTGAGTGTCACCATTGTCACACGGTATGTGTAAGTAATGGTGACCCTCTTTTCTGGGACTTTGCCTTCAGCTTACCATCAGGCAAGGCGAAGTCCAATTGACGTGTCCTATATAAAAAAAAAAAAAAAAAAAGATACATAGAGAAGCGTAGGTAACTTATTTGGAAGGATACGTTAATTATAAATCAAAATTTTATTAGGACGACTGGATAGGTAGGTGTTTAAAGTATCAAAATAATATTGTCTACTAACCTATGAAATTCAACACCACACGTAGACAATCTTGTTTTTGTTTAAACGCGGCAGCACGCTGTTGTTGGATTTCGTTGAACTTGCCAATCATGCAAAACAACATCTTTCGTACACCACTTTTGATAGATTTGTTCATTTTAAGCCGTAATTAGAATCACAATTTACACAAACGCATACAATTTGTAAACAGAGATACCGAACGACAACCTTGTCAAATTGACGTTGACGTTCATATAGAGTTGCTATATAAAAAGTTCGCAAATAATTCCTGGGCCTACTTTCATTAGCCAGACTCTAGTAGAAGTGTGATACGATTGCACGCTGGTGCAAAAGGTTCTCCTACCCCTATCGCCTATCGTCTATCTAGTAACATATTACGAATAATAATATTTACTTACATACTAATGACAATAGGACCCGAATCAATATAATTAATATAAATAAACATGTCAACAAAATAAAATACATACTAATTGTATAATATTGTAAAATAGTTGTACCAAAACTTAGGCTTCACAAGGTTGGTGATTCATTGTAGGTAGCTGCATAAAAATATTTAATAAAATTCCTCAGGATTTGATTAATATGCCAATAAATAAATTTAAACTAGAAGTGAAAAAAACTTTAATGAGTAAAGGTTACTATAAAGTGGATGAGTATCTTAATGATGTTAATGCGTGGTCAACATAAGTCTCTTGCTTGTTCGCACAAAATAAATTGTAAACTAAAGCAAATTTAAAAAAGGGAAATAATCTAGATAGATAGATAGATAGATAGATAGATAGATAATTCTTTATTGTACACCAACAGATTTACAGTAGGACAAGTAGGTACTTAGCATCTATACAGTTCAATGTACAATGGGCGGCCTTATCGCTGAAGCGATTTCTTCCAGGCAACCTTGGGATGGACAGTAATGTTATAACAACAAAAGATATGGTGTAGTTACCGACTAAACTTAAATAGATAGTGTAGTAAAACAAAAGAAAGAGAGAAAGTAAGTAAAATAAAATTAATATAGGGGAACAAGGGTCTCAATGGATCACTTTTTTTTTCAAAGCTGTTTTGACTTCAATTTTTACTTCAATAACAGAGGTTTTGCATGTTATATGTGAAAGCATAATTAAATTTTAAGTTTCTTTTTTTAAATACCTCATTTATAAATTAATATATGTCAGAAGACGGTTTTTTCTTCGAGAGGGAATTGATCCATTGTGGCACATGTGTGGGTTACGTTGAATCGGGGTTAGAGTTACAGTGGATCATGAGGGGGTACTATGGATCATAAGTGGTTAGTAGTTAATAAAAGGATTAAGTATTAATTAATCTCTTTATTTACTTAACAAAAATATTATTCAGTCATTGTTTCCATCAGTCTTAGTTAATAATAGGTACCTACCCATAGAAAATCAGCTTTTTCTTAACATTTAAAAAACATAAACATTTAAAAAAAAGTTTTTCAAAAACAACATAAAATGCACTTAAATCTTGCTAAACTATAAACAAATCCACCTAAGGACTTTAAACATAAAAGAATACAACATAAAACAATCAACATAATTTGGTATTACGGGATCAATATGTAGGAATAATAAAAAAATTAACGTAAATCTATATTTGAAAAATCAACATCAAAATAATATAATCTTGAACTCTTTTCGTGCTTCCTGTAGATGGTGGTCGAGGTAAAATAAGTTTAATATCGTGCAACGGAACTGTGGCAAGATCGGGAATAACGGGCATGTGAAATTAGTTTGAATTTTTAACAGATTTACGAAGAAAGCTAACCTCTGTTTCACCGTCTTAGTTTCCTATGACTTTTGCGATGTACTAAATATGTTTTCCTTTTACCTCAAATAGTACTAATACAAAGTTCCCTTCTTTTGGTAAACTATTCAGCGGAATAAATTTATTGGGATTAATAGATAAAACTTCAACTCCCTTCTCAAACATAGCCTCTTCCTCAGAATATAGGCTTATGCAATCTTCATCACTGGAACTATTATTATTTAAAAATTTTCTTTTCACAACAGCTTTAGGCTATACGTTAGCCTTTTTCTGCTTTAACTCTTCTGTCCTTCTTTCTATTTGGCTTTTTTCCGGCGTATCTGTCGCTATCATAGTTTTACCTTTTCGTCTGACTGCTCTACCACCTTTTCAGGGGTTGGCTTTCGGTAAACCACGAAATTCTAATGGACTGATGAATGTTTATCTAAATTATAAACTCTTGTCCCGTTGCCAAACACGATTTCTCTTGACATAACATTTTCTAAATTATCAAAAAATAATTTGACGTTATGCCGGTTGAAGGAAGTTGCACGGCTTAAACTACAACCTTCGGGTGTCCTCAAACTCAGTTGACGGTGTCTTTTCCTAAAACCATATAACCATTCAATACCTGCCAATTTTGTGTCATGCCACTTTTGTGGCACTTGGATATTATTGAGCAACGCCATCTCATAAGCAAGCCCGCGAATGTCAAGTGATGTTAGACCATAAAACATCTGACTACATTTAACAACATATATTTTCCTTGCAGCATAATTAGGTGTTAATGCAATTGAAGTACTAGATTCCTCAGCTAAAAAGTTAGATAGTTTTTTGTTGTATCTTTAAAGAGTGGTGAATGGGATTTGGGTCAATTTCGACACTGCTCTTATAGATTGCCCATTCGCTATCCTACTTAGGGCATTGCGCATTTGTTCCTCGGTATGGAGGCCAATTTGTGTTTTTCTTTGACGATTACGGGGCATATTGACCTGTAAAAAAGGATCATATAAGATTCGAATCCCTTCGGGTAACAGTGGATCACGATCCGACGAACCCCATTGGGGTATGATTCAGTGTAACCCTTCTACCAATAACAGAAATAATATTTATATTTAAATTTAATTAGCTACTACAGCACAGTATAATACAGATTTTAACACTGAGACACACACACTACAAGAAAATATACAAAGACATTGAAATATCTTTATAACTTGGTAGCAAAACTATTTCCAATAATACGTAAATTATTTTTTTCGCACGTACCTACGGACCGATGCACTGTCGAGCGGCCTTCCGTCGTGACTCCGTGGCGGCGACTAGTCGGGTAGTGCGGGGTGTGGAAGGGTGTGCGTTGAGCCAAAGTGTGAATGTGTGAGTGCCATAGGCACAAAGTTAAAACAAATGATTCACTGTTCCCCGTGATCCACTGTTGCACATGTTCCCCTACGGCTTTACACAAAATTTCTTTCAACAAAATTTCTTCTCAAAATTCTAATATAGTTCGCCGAGTATCTTGCTGGTATCTTCTCAGTAGAACTAACCTACCGAACCAGCGAAAGAATCATTTTTCAATGATTTATTTTTACATTATTTTATATTATTTCTTGACATACCTAATTGTGAAATTTTGACGTTCATATGTGCTCTATGTGTGCCTAAACTGAATAAATGATTTTGATTCTTTGATTCTTTGATTCTTAATGTTTGTACTAAGCAGGAATCGAACCCGCACATTAGCGTAGCAGTCGAATGCACTAATATTTATTATAGTCTTTCGGTAAGTAGTTGCCTCACGGTCTCACGGGATGCTTGGTCGGGAACCTCCACGCGATAGACCCTGGGTAACGGCTTCAAAGTCCTAAATGACTCAGGATCACTTTACACCGCAGTAATTGAGATTGAGACCCGATTCCCGATTTCTTAATAGGTATATAGCCTTTATAAGTACATGACCTATTTCCGATTCAGATTAAGCTTCAAAAATACCTACCTTGCAATGGTAAAAAAGAGAGTTTACCACAGGTAAAGAAATAAAAGATAGTCACTTATCATGCCAAATACAATTTAATTCAGATTTAAGTAAAGTTGTCTAACTTACACGCTACACTTAAAAATTGTGTGCTTCAATTCTATCAATAATATCTCTCACGTTTGTGTTAATTAAATCGATACCGTTTTGGATAGCGTTTCTAATGTTGGATTCAACAACCCTCATTATGATATTGTCGAAGATTCTCACGAAGACGCCGATTACAGGGTTGACCAACCAGTCAGTCAGGATGTTGCCAGTGAAACGAACACGGAGACGTCTGTAAAGAAGTACATAATTTTTTAAGACTAAAACTGATTAAGTAGCTGATGCCCGCGGCTCCGCTCCCGTGATGTTGGCTATCGCGAATTTCGTTCATATCTCCCGGTTCCCTTTTCTCAACGAATAGCTATCTAATTTAGTCTCCTTTCTAGTAAAAAAAACCGCATCTAAATTCGTTCAGTAGTTATTACGTCAATTACGAACAACCAGACAAAAATGAAAAAATAAATAAAATTCGTTAATTTAATTTAGGTACCTACAAAACCCAAGTTTTTTAAAATCTTCGATGTATAGGCACAACTAAGTAATTATCAATTTTATAATACTAGGTATAGACTGCAATGAACTACATTCCTTCCCGAATTTGCAACCAACGTCTTAGTCCCGTGACCCCCTTTTTTCAGCTATTAGGATTAGTCGAAGGGAAGCAAAGAGATATAATATATCTTATATTATGTCTATATCGCCGCACTGAAGCTGCTGGTCACAGGTCATATGGCAGTTGATTTACGGCAAATATCGAAGTTCAGCCGTTTATAGTTAGTTAGTAGAGCCGCCTGTCCCTGGCAGAAGCAGGCTACGGTGCCGGCGCGCCTCCCCGTTTTCGAGGACAAGTTGGGGACTCCGTGGTCCCCACACCCGACGAGAACCAGATCGAGAGAGATGGCCCTGGTTCGGTCAGGTAAGAGGGATATGCGGATATGCCTGTCAAACTCACCTTCAGCGGCCAACAACGACCGACAGGCGCCGTGCGTTTTAGTCGGTTCGAATCCGACATAACATCAAGTTAGGCCGTAAATAATAATCGCGGTAGCCTAGTGGTATGGGTGACTGCTGAGACGAAGTCTTGGGTTCGGTCCCAGGTTTTACCATGGCACACACCAATGACTTTTCAATCCTTTTCGAAGTTATGTGTGTATTTATCGAAGGTAAACTGGCGAAATGTGGTTGCTAGCACCTCTGCCTACCCCTCGGGGATATAGGCGTGAGTTTATGTTATGTTATGTAGGCCGAAAATCGACGAAAAGAACTAACATCTCTTGACAAATTTTGTAGCAAGCTAAACCTATTTACATATTCAATAGGAACCAATTTATAATCACCCGATATCAGTAAGCTGGAACTCTTGAAGATGAATCTCGTCATTGTTGAAGTCAATAAGAATATCGAAGATAATGACGAAACGGTTGAGCGAGCCGATGATACCACCCGTGGGTCCAATATTCATCACTTTCACCAGGTATTTGTAGATGATCTGGAGTCAGAAATAACTAGTTAGTAGTTGGAGCTAATAGTGCTAAAACCTACTCTATAGCCAAACCACTGTTCCTGGTCCACGACAAAAGTCTGGAATCGTCTTCTAGAACAGAATACGAGCGTACACGCTTAAAGACTCTTTTTTTTTAACTTGAGCGAGAGTCCCAGGGCCGCCATAAGGACACGCCTTGGCGTCTACCACACTGGGCATTCGGTCAGTCGCCTAAAGACTCTGGTATTGTAAAACCGAAGCATGTTTTCCAGGTCGTGAAAATGTATATCTGTTACATAAAATAAAAACTGGTATTCCCGTAAATCACTCCAGCTAAGCTAATTTGAGTTAGGAATGGGTTCACGTCGGCAGTGTATTGTCCAGGATTCGAACCAACGACCTGTGGGTTGGAGTCCATAAGTAGCTATAGATGCTTTGAATCAGTGAAGTTCATGCACAGGATTTGTTAGGTAGTTAACATTTATTTTTACTGAAGCACTTACCTCGAGATCGGTGAACTGGAGTTGCACACGAACGCGTAGCATTTTGGCGAAGTAAGACACCCGTTGGTCACCAGAGCGAGCTACGTTAACCAATCCAGTCATATAGCCATCAGTGAGCCTCAGCCAGGCGCTGTATGTTATCAGAATGGGCCTCTGTAAGTTATTATAGGTATAAAACTTAAATGAAGTTAGTTCTTCGATATCATCTAAAACGAATGCGCGCCTCCTTGCGCGATCTAGGTACATCTACAACTTTGTCTAACCTACTTTTGCTTTTTTAACTTGCTGTTTACAAGAAAAATGCGAGAATACAAAATATTTGACTTTTGACCTTGTCTAAAAAAATACACAAATCCAATCGATGGAAACTTTTGATTTTACTTTTATAATGGTGTATTAAAAACCCCACCAATTTTCAGCTATGCGAATTTTTTTTTTTGGATTATCCTACCTATTCGATTGCACTTGGCAGAATTATCGATAGAGAAACGATGTTATCAAATAGTTACTAAACAAACACATAGCATATCTATAAGTAGGTATCTGTACCTTTTATATCACTATCAAATATTGTAACATAATCCTCCTACATCATATTAGTGTTGAATGTAAGTAATTTTAAGATTACACACCAACCTACATATTCAATGCCCAAGCCTATTTCACCATCCATAAACCAATAAGAAATAACCACTAAATAATGGAGTTGTAGGAGTGTATAATAGAGTAGCTCCCAATATCAGGCTTTTAATGCAGCTCAGGTGAAGAATTAAGGTTAAAAATATTTCAGGCTGTAAGCTGAAACATATTTAAATCAAAAGGAATAATATATACTGACCACTTCAAATCCTTCTTCCGCATCAGGCAATGGCATGGGGTCAAGACCCTGCGCCTGGATGAAGGGCACGATCATTGCAATAGTGTCGTCGACATAGTCGTTCACGGTGGCAGTATGCCCCAGTCCATCCCAGTGACGGCTGGAATTAAAATAAATGATTTCAGTGCTGTCAGTTAACAGATGACTTATGAAAAATAAGTTACAATGTGGGCTAGGCTAGATGAGAAAACTTCCTCTTTCTGAACTCTAGGGAAAAAGAAATGCTAAAACGTCTTTCATGGAAGGTGTTGCTAGCAAATTAAATTGACTGTTGATTGGATACCATTAATAATGCGTTATCGAAATTATTAGACTTGAGTTTCCAAATTACCGGTAAGTAAGTACAGTTAGATACATTCAAATTTCGAATTTTTATTTACGAAAGATATCAACATAAAAGTACATTAGACAATAAATACATTAGATATTATTATTATCGGGTCACCGGCAGAGCACATTTGTTTTGTTTTCATAATGTAGGCAGGTAACCTTGCCTAACTGTGAGGTGTGTAAATGAAAAGTGACAGGATAAACAGCTAAGTAATATCAGTATCACCTTCATCTCGACTTCACACAAAGACGTATCGCTGTCGGCCTTCTATAATCCAAAATGTTGATATTCTAAGTATTCCAATCACGATTGCGATAGAGATACCGGGGCCATTCAAAGCAACCGTAATTATTGATTTGATTTAATACGCATTTCATACGCGATAACGATATATAAAGACACCTGTACACCTACAATATCATTATCGTGTTAACTGGTAAGTCTAGATAATAATATGGTTATGAAATAAAGTGGCAATTAAAGGACTGTTTATTACTTAACTGTTTCTGTAACGTATTAAAGGTGAGGTACGCATTTAATCGTAGGTATAAAATGCATACCTGACCTATATCTACCTAAACCCCGTAAAGTAAGTGCCAATCTGTCGTATTGACCAGTAGATAATAATACAGGAAGTTGAACTTAAGCTTAGGTAGGTAGGCTATACATACAAGAGTTAAATGATTCAGGCTATTTTACAAATGCAACGGTGCGCTAATAAAATCTTAAGTATGAAATGCTAAAGTGTGAATTGCGCAGTGCGCTAAAACCTAATGACACTTTCCACATACCACAAAAATAGTAGAAAAGCATTTATTACCTGTTGTTTTTACTACTCCTTAACCTTTAAAACTATTTAGTACGTATTAGCCGAGTTGGTTCCCGGTGGAGTAGAATACCCCATCTCTCCCAGTGGTAGAAGGCGACTAAGGGATACAGCTGTTCTCCATTCGACAATTAACATACAGCCCATGACTAAGTGCCCATTTGACGGCAATAGGCACGCCTCCTATTACGCGGCACCGAAAATCATAATTCGCGAATTGTGGGTGTTAATACACCTCTGCCTTCGAGGATCGGACAGGTGTGAGTAGGTATATGTATGTATTTATTATCTATATTGTATATCTATATAATAGTGTATAAATATATTATATAATATCTTTCGGAATCTACCTACTCTTGTATGGGAGAGTTGTCTTTAAACGATGGAATAGAAACAGAAAAGCACTGCCATATTGACTAAACAAAGAAATTATGTCTCTGATTTAATGAGATTACTTGGCGGTAATAGTTTGCCTGAGTTCCCGTGAACTTCCTTTCTTAGTTATTTATAGATAGCTTATTGGTTACAATCAAGAGGTTCCGGGTTCGTACCTTGGTCATTACACTACCTACTGACGTCAACCCGCTCCTGACACAAGTCATTTATAATTTGGGGAAATAGGTACTTGAACTGTTTCAAAAATAGACTTGACAAACATTTAAATAATTAAGAACACAAGTGCAGTGATATACATGTATCAGCTCGTAGAGCTGCTAGTGTATCAAATAATAATAATAATAATTTCGGTTAGGTACCTTAAATATCTTTAAATCTATAAAAATAAATCTTTAAAAAATATTACACTTCGATATCCAGTGGGTACCACGGTGTAGAGGTACCTGGCGTTAATTTCCGTGCTTCCCTACCCAAAGGGGCCTTCTCATAGATGACCCAGGTTAGCCGAGGTACAGGGGAAATGCCTTGTCGGTAGCCTTACACCTTGTCTTGATCAGACTTGAAACATCGTGCCATTTTATTCGGTTTGAGAACGACTTAACTACCCTCAGCAGTCGGCGAAGATTGTATCCGTGGTGAATTCCGCACGAAGAAAAAGTACCATGAAGTACGGAAAAAGAGGTAGGTTCTGGTTTAGGACTCACTTTAGGAGTATTTGGATAGGTACCTAGATTTCAATTGGCTAACCGTTAAGATAGAATCAGTGCAATACAAAACCACCTTTAATGTTTCTGCTAATACGAACGATTAAAGTACTTTACGGGTACCTTCACTATCACTAGCGTCACTAACATAACTCTGTTCCACATAAATGTTAACTCACCTGTCCACCAACAGTTCAGGATTTTGTAGTCCCTTAAGCAAATTTACGGTGTTGGCTTGAGCCGCAGCCACCAGAACCACTAAAAACAATGCTGTGTATTTTTTAGTCATTGTGTTTCTATGGATAATTACTGGCCAACTGAAATTGCGACAGCCGCTTGAATATTTTTATTGCCCACAAAATCATAATGAGATAAGAGTACAACAACAGATCTATATCTCCTCACACCTAACAAATCAATGTCGATTAAACTTATTTGTAGATAGAGATCATAATTGATGAGTTTTTCGTAAATAATCCTTTTACTTGAGTAACTGTTGACTGCTGATAACATCTATTAAGTACGTTATTGTTCATTGCCGTGGGACGGCTTAAAATGTCTGAAATTCTCATTTAGCAGTCCTATAGTTAAAACGCTGTAACCCGCTTTTTCACTCGGTAATATTATGTGGGAGTTGGTTTCCTACCTTTATTTCTTTCTTTCATTTTCAAGCCAAAACATTTGTGTGATTATTACCGCTATCCGTTAAGTCGTTCAAAAGTTACCCGATAAGTAACAGGTGTGCGAACGATAACTCACAGATACCTACAATAATATCTATATTATATATCAATCTTAACATTAAGAATCCAAACTGCAATAGTCTAGGACATTTCATAAGTGATAGGACTATAAATCGTGATCGTAGTGCACCCTGGGCTGAACAGAGACAGGAAGGAACGGTTGGGTTTACCATGTCTATGTCTCTATATGGCCTGGTTCGACCAAACCGTAACCCTGGCTGATAAAGAACCTCTTCGGGGATCTGAGGAAGTAAACCTCCATATAAAAATTATCCGAGGTGGTGCAGACAAATTTGTTCTCACACATCCATACGTGATTGGTCATTATTTTATTATTTTTGTTCATTAAACGCATGTGACTTTAGGATATATTTTTCGTTATAAATAAAAAATACATAATTTGGTTTACAATTTATTTTAATGCCACTGCCCATAACCAAAACAACTACCAAAATATAATTCAATACTAAAAATAAATAAGTGCTTACGAATTGTTGCTGATCCGATTAACTAAAATGAGTAAATTGAATATAAATATTTCTTATAATGGTCATTACTTACTTAAGACACTTGTTAGCTAAGCACCATACATATGACAACACAATAGGGTAGTGTGGCGACACGCGGAATCCCGAGTCATCGGATTCTTACTAATACTGCTTAATGTCTTAGTTTTTTTTATCTAAAAATATGCATAGCATACTAAGATATGCTTCACTAAACTGAAACTATGACTTTTTTTATTATTTTTAATTTTCAAAATAGATCAAAATATAAAGCATAATTTTCAACTTTTTAGATTCCTTATTAAATTTCTAATGAATCTTATTATGCATTATACACTTGTAGACGTAACGTGGATTGAGATAAATGCGATATTCTCATGCACTTCATACATTTGCAATACGCGCCAGCACGCTGTCACGTCACCATGTGCCACGATTTTTATGGACGCAACTCGAAAAATTAAATTTTCAAAATAAAAATATCTTTAAAACTATTTGTCATAAGAAAATTTCACTTTTACAGTTCATTATATTATTGTAAAATATACCTACAGTTTATGATAATTAAAAATAAGACACAACCCTATTATGCCCCATTATTTGTGCGTATAATTTTCCGAATAAGCCTCTGTCCTGTCCACCGGTGTTTATTGTTCATTTGCCTTCAGAAATTGCTGAACACAACAAATTAACAAAAGATCCTTACAATTAACAAATAATTCATGTAGGTATTAAATAATTGAAGTATTCTAGTAATCGTCAGAGGACAACTTTTAATACATTCAACGTTATTTTCAAAGTGTTAAAGAGCAAAGGTGATAGATAATTTGGAATGTTCTAAATTGACATACAAGATTTTAACACATAAGTAGTGAAGTCTACTTAAAAACTAAATCGCTGATCCAACAACTATATTTCTGACAGTAAATTTCGTATACTCTCGATAGCTTTAATTGACATTTTTTTCTGACAAATTCATGGGTAGTACAGTCAGCAACAATCCGCAAACAAAATGTTAATGCACCAGTCGCCCGAAGTAAGCAATTATTTATAAACCACTACCCCACATGCTTTTATAACTTTTTTATGTTATAAGCCTGAAAGTTGCCACAAATTCAAATTGATAGATTGATTTTTCTAATGCTTTTTACGTTAAGGTATCTATGACTTTTTTATATTTATAAGTTGACAGACACAATTATAAATAAGTACTATTAAATATTGGACGCCTTGCAAAAATCATTGTTTATAATTATTATTATTTGGCAAAGCATGTAACAGTAACGAAAGGCCCCATTTAATAGATTTGCATTGCATTCTTATTTTTAGTTTTATTCAATGACTTCTATGTTTACTACTGGAATGGCTGTCCAGAACAAAAAATATCGTATCGTGCAACACCACAACTTTTTTTTCTTCTCGGCCACTAACTATTTGCATCCGTCATACAGATGACATTACAAAAAAGGTGCATTGTTCACATACAGATTATTACATTATAGGTGTGTACTCTTTTATTTATTTTCTCCGTGTCGTTCCAAATTCGAAATTCAAAATTTAATTTCCATCTCACCCAGGAACTACGACACAGTTTATAAACGAACAGATTGTCTTGTATACATATATCATTGGTTTTATTAGTCTTATTTGCTCCTTACTTTCATACCTTAAAAGTTATACAACAACGTTATCCAAGTACTTTGTTCGTTACAGACCAATAGCTTAATAGTCTTCATCGATTATTATTATCAAAATGTTCATATTGAGCTACTGCTTCACGTACCTAGTAACGTATTATGTAACTGAGTACTTTTAATAAAAAATATAAATACGCCTAAACTTAAAACTCATCAATGTGATGAGTGAGGTAGACTTTAATTTATATTTATTTTATTTAGTCTTTTTGCTGTCCTTCCCGAGCATTTTTCTCCTCTGAGCCAACATGTGACCGTACAAGAAGGGGAAAATAGGAATGTACAAGAACATGTAAAATATTAGGAAGTAGTAATAGTTAAATGCTGCATTCCATGCGTTGGGCATGGAGATCGTGAGAAGCTGCTTTTCAAAAACTTCGCCAAGAGAGTGGTACATGCACATCAACTCTCCTGTTATTCCAATAGGATACAGTATCAGGAATGTCGAGTATCTGAAACAAGAAATGTACATATTAAATAATAGCTAATGTAAATGTTTACTCTTACAATATCATCATATTTTCCGTGAAGCGAGTAGTCGCTGCAACCTCTACACAACCCACTGGCGATGTTAGATCAGTTGTCAGACTTTTTAGCACTTCCAGCTTCAACTACCGCGGGAGAGGTCTGGGTCTTTCCCGTGCCGTAAAATGCCCACCGGGCGGCAGAGATTGCAGAATTTTATTCAAACTAATTTCAGCTACCTGTAACTTTTCTTTCTTTTTTTTTGTTTTTTGTACTACTATGACTGATTGATTTTTTATTCATAATTATTACTTTTTTATTGACATCTTGAATTATCTATTGAAAAGTGGCTTAGTTAATTAATTTTCTTCCCGTCTCCTTCTTATTATACATAATTATGTATATTATTTGGAAAACCATTACGAATGAGGGCGTGTTTTAATACCTAAATGGATTTGTGTTTGATCTCAACAGATTATTATTTTCTATAATTTCAATAGGTTCAGTAGCAAGATTGTTATTTTGTAGTTTCTTAGTACAAAGCTGGCAGTCGGCTTTAAATAGGTACCTAAGTACCTATCATTAAAACATTCTCATAAAGTACTAGTCATAAAAGTGATATTCCAGGCTATATCATGTTTGTGCCGAATTTCATCTAAATCAATTCAATTATTTTTGCGTGAAAGAGTAACAATCCACCCATCTTCACAAACTTTCACATTTATTATACCCACTAGAATTATGATTAAGTTATAATATGAATTAATTACCTTAAGAAGAGTAAAGTTTGCGGGACACTGTTAAATAGGTTGAGGGTGTAGTACGCGTATCTGATGATTTCTGTGATGGACCAGGCAAAGATGCACAGCGGGAGGCCAGGGCTCACGGGTGCTGATTCGGTAGCTAACAGGCAACCACACACTAGGAACACCCGTGAATACACCTGCGGCAAAACAACAGCGACTCCAGACGGGACCAGGCCGATTATAGAATGCACTACCTGTAAAGATAAACAAAAACATGTAATAAGTAATATGTTTGTATACCTAAAAATATGCTTATACACACATCAACAAAGTCTAGGGAACAAGGACATTTCTAGTTTTTATTTAAAAACCCTTTCTTGTAATAGTGAGTGTTTTATATCAATAGAAGGGTATTTTTATACCGTTTTTAATTTTAATTTTAATAAAAACATTTTCGTACCAATTTTTTTTTTTTTTAAGAAAGAATTGAATAGTGCCAATATTGAGTATTACAACCTTCTATGATTAGGCACAAAAATAACGAGGTAGTAAGAAATACAGTAATTAACCGTACTTTAAACGTTTTTAATAATCTGTAGGACCTCCTAAAGCATTAGCAACAGCTCGACAACGGCGTGGCATACTTAGTATGAGATTGTCAATCATCGTCTGTGGAATATGGCTCCATACACTGCGAAGGTGTAAAAAAAGTTGTTCTTCAGTGTTCAGATTTTCCAAAGAATCACTGAAAGCTCTTCTCCCAAGCAAATCCCAGGCATGCTCTATGGGATTGAGGTCGGCAGACTGAGCAGGCCATTCCAACGTCGTCATATTGTGCTCGCTTAACGCATTGACCACTACCCTCGCGGTGTGTGACCGTGCATTATCTTGCATGAACATAAAATCTTGACCGAACTGCTGTCGATGAGGGATTACCATGGGATGTATAACCTCCTGAATGTATTGGTTTGCATTCAAATTGCCCCGTATCCAAACGAGGTCGGTCCTTCCACCAAGGCGAATTCCAGCCCATACCATGATTGTTCCACCTTGGTAAGGATGAAGTTCTTGCGGATTCTGGAGACGACTCCGACGTCCAGGAACTCGCCATATACGCACTCTTCTCGAATCAGGATGAAAACCGAAGCAAGATTCGTCGGAAAACAGAACCCGTGCCCATTGATGGTCGGTCCACTGTAAATGTGCGTTAGCCCACAATAAGCGACGACCTCGATTTCCACGTCGAAGAGCTGGAACCCTAAGCGGTCTGCGAGCATAAAGATTGGCTTCGTGTAGTCTTGTTCTGACAGTTTGATCGCTAATAACCACTTGATGCTGAGACTGGAGGCCTGCGACCAACTGACGAGCAGTAATCGTGGGTTGCCGCCTTGCGGAATTTTGCAAGAAACGATCTTGTCGCGGGGTAGTAACCCTATTTCGTCCCCTGTGACGTTCGGCAACATCCCCTGTAGACCTGTAGCGTGCCCATAATCTGCAAATTACGCTTGGTTGGGTGTTGACAGCATCCGCTACGTCGCGTTGAGTTCGTCCAGCTTGCAGCATACCAACAGCCCTTAACATCTCTTCGCAAATTAAATGACGACGTGACATGATGACTACAGTCACAAAAATGCACAAACCATACGTAAAAGACGTATTATTGATAATAAACGTTATTTACAATAAAAAAAAATAATTTTTATTTTGCCTCAGAGAAACTGCACAATCAAACACTTTTAAAAGTTTTCCCTCCATATTCGAAAATCATTACTTATTTAAATTTATTTACAAATTTCGAACAACTCTGTAATCTACTTTATTCTATTTTTATTTATTTGCTGCCAGTTATTTGCAAAACAAGATTTACACGAAAAAAAATAATTGGGGTCATCTTGTTCCCTAGACTTTGTTGAGGTGTTTACATATAGGTGGTTATTTTTCGACCTCTTTCTTGACCATCAGAATCAGCAATCATGTCTGACTTACATCGTCGCTTCAAGATTTTAATATCAAAGCGTTAGTAGCTTACTGGTCAAGGAAGCGGGGCGTGAAAAAGCACATGATGAGACCGTCAAGCTGAGTGTCACCATTGTTACATAGTAAGTGTAAGTAATGGTGACCCTCTTTTCTGAGACTTTGCCTTCAGCTTACCATCAGGCAAAGCGAAGTCTAATTGACGTTTCCTATATATTAAAGAAGAAAGCGGCCTTAGAATCGAGAGGTCCCAGGTACCTACTAATTCTGGTCATTACGCAACCGACACGTGAACTCAACACAAATTTAGCTTAGTTGGATTGGCATGGGCATGGCATGAGGCATTGTATAATTTTTTTAAGTATTTTAACTATTTAAATTAAGTTAGTTATTAGTTCAATTGTGTAAATAATAATAATTATGATTGTGAGATTTCACTGCACCGCCGAGCTATGTACGATCACCGGCCAGCCGGCCACGCACCTCTAGGTTTTCTAGGTATTAATTACATACATATCACTTGTTTGAGAGTGAACGGAAACACATGCATGTCGAGAAAATTGTATAGAATTCTTAGCTCAGTGAAGTGAACTAAAGATGAGACCTTTCTCATACTAAATTAGAATTACATCAATGATAGAAACCGAGATTAATTAAAACTAAACTACGTGATCACGTTCGTTCCACTCAATAAATTTCATTGAGAAATACCCAAACCACGAGTAGAATAGAATGAGTAGACACACAATTTAATTAACGGATTGTGTTTACTAAACGTTTGAGGTGAACTAAACTGCGTTCAGAGTTCAGTCTCTAAATCAAGGAATCACGAATCACACTTCAATCGAGCAATTTAATAATACAACGTGAGAACTCCATTTAGTTAACGGATTTTCACTATTGGAATTCAACTACTTAAGTGGAGCCGTGACCAGTGAGGTATGTGATAGAATAAGTAGGTATAATTGATTAACTCTAGACTCGTTGCATAGATCAACAACTTAGATAGCTCCTACGTTTTTATTTATAATTGAATAATGAAGGCTTTGCGTACCTATTCACTTAATGAATTATAGTAGTAAACCGCACAAAGTCGTTAAAGCCAGATAACAATGTATGTTCAATGTAACCTTTGAACTGACTCCGCTTAACGCGTAGTTATTTACTGAACCGACAGTGTATTTTAATTATTGACTGTGCAAATTAGACGTTTACTGTTAACTATACTTACATTATGTCTTTAAATATGAAGGTTTTCTATTTGTATCTTTATATTTCAGATGGCTATTTACATATAACATAATAATATGTAACAATAATTCAATGTCAAATCAATGTCAAATCCAATCACACATAAATATAAATTATATTTTAAAATATAACTCAATTAAAATTGTAGTTTTGTTATATTCCCTATCAGGTTCGTCCGACGATGTGCTCAGGCCTGTACCCAGTATGAAGGTACCCATAACGCTGGCCGCATTGCCTCTTTGTATGGCTATGGCCAGCCTTTGCACCAGGTACAACCCGGCGCAGGAGTCAGTCTATATTTCTCCCTCAACCTGCGCCCGATGTCCTTCACAAACAGCTTAGCCTCCATGCTCAAACAGCCGAACGCCCCCACGGCAAAGAGGACGAACAAGTACCGATCCTGCAACGCCTCGTATTTAAAGCGTTTCCTGGTGACTGCACCTCCACAGCAGCCGGAAACCGAACCGTACAAACCAGGTGGCTTGGAGCGACTGTGCTGACGCATCTCGCGTCCCACAGCAAGTTCCTGCCATTTTTCCACGGAACTAAATTCATACCATTCGGTCTCTTGCCGTCAGACCTACTGAGACAGGGGGGCTCTAACATGCACGAGACATCCGCCTATAGGATATAAATAAGGCTCTCCGGATTATGTCGTTGAGGGCATGGTGGCGCGAAAACCTTCCTGCACATTTACGACAACTCAGTGTGTTATATACCATCAACTTCCACTCATTCATTCATCAAATCATTGATAACACCATGTACTCAATAATTCCAATGAGGGCGACATAGTCACTCTGTGACTAAGATAACAAAAATAAATGAAGATTAAAAAATAACTTCCACTATGGAGCCCTACAGTTCAGACGCAACGCCACTGCCACGCGCAAAGAGCCGTCATCCAATAAGGTGCCAACTAAAAATCCATAAGTTCGAATTTTTAGGTTTTGTTTTTATTTCACAACATTAAGTTCATCGATAACAAATCTTACGATGTAATGACTATTACTTACGCTGAATTTATGGCACTAGCGTTAATCGCATCCTCTAGATAACAGATAATGTATAGGTAGGTGGTATAGGATTAAGTACCATATAATAACCTTCGCCCCGATATTTTTTTTAATTTATACATTATTATCAATAAATACTTATCTTTATATGTTATCATGTGCAAAACCTGTTTTTTGCACATGGTAACGCCTCAAGGGTGAATTGATGATTGCGAGGAATATGCCTGTCAATCTCACCTTCGGCAACCAAAACGACCCACAGGCGGCGTGCGTTTTAGTCGGTTCGAGTCCGACATAACCTCCTCCACCGGCTCCGGTGTGGAGGTATCCGTGGGGATTTTGCGCACGTAAAAAAAAAAGGGTGAATTGATGATACAACTAGAAAGTTATATCATCAATTCACCCTTGGGACGTCTGCCGTCAAATAAAGACGTTTCTTAATCATAAGTATATGATATCATCATCATCGCCTTAGCGTTATTCTCGATGACATCAGTAACTTTTTATCACAGCCCGAAATCCACTAGCTCGTTGTCCTAAGCTAAACTTAAGGGAGCGACTGCCTGTCGTCTGCACTCCTAACGCCTGCGCCAAAGCCTCGTACCTCAATAGTGCAAGTGAGGTTGGCTTGACCTGAAAGGTCTTGGTGGGTTTCCATACAACCCAATCACATTTTTTTTTTTATACCACTTAGTTGGCAGACAAGCACACGGCCCACCTGATGGAAAGTGGTTACCGTGACCTATGGACGTCTGTAACACCAGAGGAGTCACAGTCGCGCTGCCAACCCTGTAAGTACAGAGTTTCTGTGCCGTCAGTAGAAGACAAAGCAGGACAAGCCTTTAGTCTTCCCACTGACAGCACAAAATATCCAGTGAGCTCTGGCTACCCTACTCACCACTGGGAACACAACACGAAGTTATTATAGCCGCGGTATTCTGTAGGGCACATTAGGTACTAATGAAACTATATACTAACTAGTAACCCAGATCAGTTAAGTCGTTTTGCTATCCATCCTCCGAAATTTTCAACATATTTTATAATATCAGTACAAAGTAGGACGGAATTATTATAGATGGACTTTGTATTGTACAAAGTTTACGTTGAATTATTCACAAGTGTCTAACGCAACTACAATGCTTGAAGCAGTTCGCGGTCAAGCATCGGCCTCGCAACCGAGAGGTTCCCTAGGTAACTACTACCGAACCGACCAGACGCTATTGTGTCTCACTCTTTGGTTCACAGTTAAGTAATGAACTGAGAAGTCTTTCTACACAAATGTAGGTAAGTATAAGGTAAATTGTATAATTAAACTGCAAATAGTTAAATAAGTTCTTTACTGACGTAATAGGTACTCTTAAAATCATTTTACTCAGTTAAGTAACAAGGTATTTACTTCGTATTACATATTTACTATGTCATGCAATCAAGCATGGTATTCAAGACCGCTACTGGTACTTAACTAATAACAATAACTATAATTTAAGTAACAATTTCGACTATAAGCACGGGTTAAACGTTTGACTTAGGACCTTGAAATTACCTTGGGAGCTCGATTGGTTAGTTTTGACGCTACACTTACTCCAAGATGACTTGACGTTACACTTGAAGCCCCGTGAGTGTAGCGTAGGCCGTAAGCTAATATTTTGAAGCATCATCAGCTTCGCATTCGAAAGCCATGTTACTATTTTGAACTTTTCATAACTTCGAGTTGGTGTCTAGCTAGGTAAGATCAATCCTTTTTTTTCGTGTGGGAATCCCCACTGATACCTCCCCATCGGGGTTAGTTGTTTCGAACTAATGAATTGGTGTGTTGTTAATTATTATTATTCACACACAATATCGTTGTCTTATTGTATTTTGATTGTAGTTGTAATTTAATTAAGTGGATCCCAAGCTGTTGGTACTTTCCAACCACCCTCTCTACAACAACGCCACTAGCTAGCGCTATTAAAGAAAACTTAACATTGTTACTAGCGTTATAAAATTTACTGTTAGTAGGTTGGTGAGATTGAAAACAGTATGTGTGAAATTCCGGTGAAGTTGCAGTAGACTATGGTTCTAAGATTTATGATTTTTTTTTACGACTATGATTTCAATGTTTTCATTAAGTACCTACTTACTAAAATGAGCAATAAATGCAAATGCACACACCCGCTGGTTAAGCGATTACGTTGACTAGAAACATAGATTGATGAAATGCAGTTACGACAATATTATATAAACGATGTAGAAAAACTTGTTGTTATTTGAATCAATTTATTTTTGTGTTTTAGTTTATTTTTGTACATAATTTTTATTAGGCACTATCCCATATACCTACCTATATAATTATTTGATGTAGTACTTATATAGTATTGACGCCCAATCCTTCGCCCTGATGCAATTAAGTATAGTAGTAGCACCCTCACCATGGACTTTCCAAAAACTTAAATAATCTTGTCCCAACAATAAAGAATATAAAAAAGTATTATTCGATTGGGTGATTAGACCCAATTGAACTCGGATAAGTATAACAGGTATATTGAATACAATCTATTGAATGTTATGTTGAATTGTATTATATGAATTTATATAATTTTGTATGTCAATATATGCTACTTATGGAATATATATTTGTACCTAATTAATTCAAAAATATACTCAAACTTATTTGAATTGAATGGCTGTTGTTTATACACAGCATGTGCCAAAGTTTAATGAATGTAAGTTTATTCATATTGTTGATTTTCATTAATTAATAATCTGGTATAAATGTTGAAAACTATCTGGCAAAATAAACTGATGGTAATCAGTGACAGCTTATAACTTGATTCAATAATCTGAAGTCATCAAAGTCAAGTATACCTTTATCATTATAGTACAGGATGTTATCCTGTACATTGGCTCCTGTTGTGGAGAGTGCTGTAGTGGTAGTTTGGAGACGTAAATATAATATAAACATAAATATGTATATTGTATAGTTAAGGTAACAGTAGTAAATATGTGGCTAATCTTTCCCTGATAGTAGGTGTATACTAGGTAAAGATTGTACTAATAGTCTCTAAGTTTCATTACTTGTATTGTATATAAATAGTATTGTAACGAAATAAATGATGACGCGTGTTGCCGGTTCGGCCTGTGCCGTAGTTTCAGCAATGCATGTACAGTCAAGGCACCATATATGAGATGAACAGTCGTGAGACTGTACAATTATATATTTTCAATAAATAGTTCTTGGCAGACTGAAAAGGTGTACCATTCTTAGATAGTTATTTATGAAAGGTTTCTTCCAGATCAACCCATAAGGTAACCATTCCTGTACATTGCTGGTATTTAACAAATAGAAGTTTGTCCAGAGCTCTGTTAATATACAAAGAGAGGGAAATAACCCACCATCTTCTATCCATAGGGTCTCTGCTATTCAGAGGACAAGCTGGTAAACTGTAGTAAGTAAATAAAACCTAGTCACTCCTACCTCAGCAGATCATTAGCAAAAAGCAACAATTCATGAAACTGGAAAGAAGGAGAGGTAATGCCACTTCTGTTACCCAGGGTGTACAACCAAAATGTTTATTTAGCCTAGCATTATATATTAAATAGGCTCAATAAAACAATGTAATCACCTAAATAATCTAATTATGAATTATCTTATTCTATTCAATAGATATAACAATACAAGTAGTATTGCTGGAAATGATGTATATATTAATAATAAAATTACCTCAAGCACTGCAGCATTTTGGAATATTATTACAGTCCATTTTATTTCTGTCCAAAAGGTATCTAAAGTTCCACGGTTAAGAAAATGTAACAAAGTCTGTAACAGCATGTATGTCCATCTGCAATAAAAATAACAATAAATGAAATGGTCATTACCTAATGTTGTACTGTAGTATTAATTGTTTATTTTTTTAGATACTAAAGTTTAATTTCAGAGTATTTTTATTGAATATTATAATGTCAATCAATGAAATTAAATATTTTATGTACACTATAACTGTTGTATTCATTATTTTAAAGAGAATTCATAAAAAGAAAGGGATATAAAAAAGGGATATGATATAAAGTAATTATTTAGAATAAATAAATTAAATAAATAAATAAATATTCCACAACATTCTACACAACGCATAATTCATAATATATCTTACTATGTTATTTTAGATATGAAAACTATCATGAAAGGAGAAATATGAGATATGAGTACCTTCACATTTATAATGCTGTGGGCAGTATTACAAACATTTTAGTAATAATTATATTTAAGTCTGTTCTAACAGATCTTTTCAATATTTCCAACACTAAAATGTTGTTGACCTAAGTATAGAACGTATAGTGTCTTCATTCAGGGGTATTTAATAAAAGATATCTAACATAAATATACACAGAACTCATTGTGGTAATTAGATAAAATACTATTTAGTGTAGCATTTAATGTTATAAAAACTTACCCGATAGTCTGGATACTATTGTATGCTACTAGATAGAATTTTCCAATTGCTGAAGGACCTGAACTTCTAGACTTTTTTGTACTTTTTTCAGCCATGGTATGAGATATTTATTTAATAGTTTTCAAAAATGTTCTGTACGGTAATTAATTTTAATAACTATAAAAAATATACTCTCACTATCAAGAGCTATTAAACAGGACTTATTATTATAGAGTTAGCACTAATATGACCATTATTTCATGAAGAAGTTACGCACAGCACGCAAACTGAATGTGACGGTTAACTGATTACGTTACGTTTTTCCTGCTTACGTCAAAATGTCATTGTCATTTGTCAATGTCGCTCAACTATTGACATCAAAGAGTATATAAGAGGGATTGACATCGTCATGACATTCATTCAAATAATCGGGATGGTGTGGCAAGGATAATAGTTCGACTGCTGTCAATGGATATCTTCCATGGACAGCAGGTTCGAATAAATTTCTATTATCTATTATGTTATAATTATCATTTATTTTAATGGAAAATATATAGGACGTGCGGTTGGATTGAAAGTAGAAGGCGGTTGACCACCAACCAACTACCAACAACCGCCGCAACTTAATTCCGGTTACCTTAGGTTCTTGCCTAACACGTCCGGAAAATAGCAAATAGATCAAGTCTATTGATTTTTATAATAATTTAGTTTTAGTAGCTTTGGCACGTTTTAGTAGTTTTAGCAGGGTATCTTTTTTTAATTTTTACTGTTGGGAACACTGGTTAGTAAGTTTCTTTTCCTTGCAGCGCGTTTTTACGGAAGGTGCGGAAAAGTATTCTATTTCTTTAAATAAATCTCCAACTTTATTAAGACAGTACAACTAAGTAACTAGTACTAATTTACTAAATCGTATAACTTCTATTGCAGTAATTCGTGGGGAATCCAACTATCACAATGGTGGCAGCCAAGAAACAGGTACATAATTTTAGACACGTGTTTTATCTATTGGACGTAAATCGTGATTATTTGATATACATGTTAAAATAATCCTGTATTCTCAGTCCTAAAATATCAATGATACAAGATAGGCTTGCTAATTCCATAATTTGTAAGGTTGAGAACGTATCAGACATACTTTTTAGGTTATGCCTGGTGTCTCATTAACATCCTAAGTACCTATGGCAGGATTACTGATTTTATGGAGCAGAGATTTAGTATTTCTCTTTTATTAGGTACCCTTGTCATAACCAAATATTTGTTATTTCAGAAAAAGACCATCGAGTCTATCAACTCCCGCTTGGCGTTGGTTATGAAATCTGGAAAGTACTGCCTGGGATACAAGCAGACTTTGAAGACTCTTCGTCAGGGCAAGGCTAAACTGGTCATCATTGCCAAAAATGCTCCTCCTCTAAGGTGAGACTACTGAGAAGTAGAGTTTCCCAATATTTTTGTTGAAGGGAAGCATATGGAGTCTAAGGACAAAGAAGTATGGATTCTCTTATAGTGTTTCATGAAACAGTCGAGATAGAATTTGATTCAAAATCGCTCCTTTAATTGTAACACATTTTCGAACTGATGCCTGATGTGCAGGGAAGGTTATACTATAGTTCATTAAAAAAAGAATAACAATTAAAAAAAATAGAATTATTCTACATGACTGAATTTCTTGATTCACATGGGAAACCTATGGAGTAGTCTAGACTCATGTGCTGGTCTCCCACAGGTAAGCAGCATATTTTGATACATTAAATTTATACTATAATTATTACAGGTTCAAATCAAGTCATTGAATGACTTTAAGAATATGGCATATACCAGAATATATATATATAGAGGATTAGTACATGAGGGCGACATAATATGCTTAGCTGTAAAGGGTATACTGAGTTATGTCAGGCAATGTGGTACACTTTCTTAAGTGTACCACATTGCAAGATAGTATTGACATATTTGGCTCTTTAAATGTGGTGTAGTTACAAGGTTACTTAGGAGTAGGGGAAATTTACAGCCCAGATTCAGCCTCACATGCATGGCTTGAGTCAACATTAATGCCTGGAATGCAGCAATAGGTTCCCCCCTCTAATATTACATGGGACCGATTACAATGATTTCTTAAAAGCAAGTGTTATAATCATAAAATAAACGCAAAATCACTTGAACCCTAGACAGTTGTAGTCTAGGGTTGGAATGATTCAAATCCGATAGACAATCAAGTCACATTCAGATAACATTTCTTAAACTTATTGATATTAGGATTAGGATATTTGTCAGGGTTAATGAAAGCCTAAAATGGGAATTAATAATTATTATTTGTTCACTTTCTGTACTACTTTTGCTGTCCTTATCGTAAATAAAAAACAATAAAAATTAGTTCTCTACTGCGTGTGCAATATGGCATAAGTAATATCTAGCAAGCAACATTTTAAGTTGAGTAACATTTAAACAAGGAGTAAAGATAATCTCCATATTATTAAAATGTAACAACTAAATTCAACAGCCACAACACTAAAATTAAAAAACAACTATCATAAAACATGCTGTCTTCCAAGATCTCTCAGGAATGCAGAATCACGTCATATTTTAAATTACTTGTAGAAAAATGAATTATGTCACTAGTATTCTTAGTATTATTTTTTAAACTTACTGTTATAAGATATTACATATTTACAAATTATTTAACTTAGATTATAATAGCGTCATGTTAAATTTCAATCGCGCCATGTTACCTTCTATGACTAGGGCATTAAATTATTTCAACTTTTATTATCACCTACATTTTCATAAACTACTCAATTTTGAAATACTGCTTATTGTATTGCCAAATGATTTAAATATTATAAAACGGTGTTAATGATACATGTACCATAATATTTTGTTATTTTATTCACAGAAAATCAGAGATTGAATATTATGCACTCCTGGCAAAGACTGGAGTCCATCACTACAGTGGAAACAACATTGAGTTGGGCACAGCTTGCGGAAAATACTACCGAGTATGCACATTAGCCATCACTGACCCTGGTGACTCTGACATCATCACCACTCTGCCTGAGTCGCAAGCGTAGATGTATCTAATAAATATAAATTAAGCCATATAAGTATTTTATTTAAACCTGTTGAACTGAGAGCTGCCTTGAATCTAATAATTGTAGAATACAATGATGAATGTATGGGCTTGACACGTATTTTGAACGTATATGAATCTGAAACCCATACATTGGTCAATCTATTCTATTCAACTGCTTTAGATTTATAGATCCTAGTAGAAATCTAAAGCCGTAGTAAGTAGTTGTTGCCTGCAGCTCCGTTTGCATGTAATCCCAATTTTTCGCGCTTCCCGTCGGAACTTTTCCAGGCATACAAATGTAGCATATGGATTATTCCAATCCCAACTAGACCTGTAGCTGATGTCATCCAATCAGTCTGCAGCCCCTTGTGGATGGAATCGAAGTTTCCATATAAATCCATCAAGGGTTTGATACGAATTCTAGTGGACCGGGGTTGATAAGTGGTCTTTTTGAAAAATATTTACACCTTTACGAAATTCTAAATAATATTATTTATTATGTAAGTATAAACTTTTTATTAAACATAATATAACTCTCTTCAAAAAGCCACCCCAGAGAAAGTGGACCTGGCTGAGCCCCGCAAACATGGCATATGAGATACATCTTGACGACTAAGAAGCAAATATTCAATGATATCTCTGTGATCAGCCGTGTAAAAACCGGTAGCGATCACCGTATCGTAAGGGCCACATTGAATATCAACCCTAGACTAGAAAGGTCACGTCTGATGAAGTCAACACTCAGACCGTCACAGAGAGCTTTCAACTTGAACTATCCAATCGTTTCGACTGTCTGCAGGATCATGTTTCAATGGACGAGGTAAACAACGCGCTGGTAGAAGCTGTCCAAAAGGTGGGATCTAAATTCTTTGGGTCTCGCCATAAACAAAAACCTCAGAAGATCTCGACCCAGACCCTTGATCTCATGACCAAACGTCGATCTATGCCGCTACAGACCTCTGTCGATGCTGAGGCATATAGGCAGCTCAACAGACGCATACAGAAATCCTTGCGACACGACATTCGGTCCTATAATACTAAAAATATTAAGGAGACAATAGAGCGAAACAAAGGCTCCAAAGTGTTTAAGAGGAATGCGTCCGTTGAACAAAGCCGGTTGACGAAGCTAAAGACGGAGGATGGCAGCATGGCAACGACAACGGTAGAGGTACTTAGGGAGGTCGAAAGGTTTTATGGGCAGCTATATACATCTGCTAAACCGCCCGTTGACATGGTTAGAGATCCAAGAGCCAAGCTTACCCGACATCATACCGAAGACATCCCGGACATCAGCCTGTACGACATTAGGATGGCCCTCAAACAGCTGAAGAATAACAAAGCGGCGGGTGAGGACGGAATTACAGCAGAACTTCTGAAGGCAGGCGGAACGCCGATACTAAGGGTCCTTCAGAGACTCTTTAATTCCGTCCTTCATGAGGGCACAACGCCGGAAGCGTGGAACGGGGGCGTAGTGGTCCTCTTCTTCAAGAAAGGCGATAATACTTTGTTGAAGAATTATAGGCCCATCGCGCTCCTGAGCCACAGTTACAAGCTGTTTTCGAGGGTTATTACGAACCGTCTCGCCAACAGGCTTGATGACTTCCAACCACCCGAACAAGCTGGATTCCGAAAAGGCTACAGTACTATAGACCACATCCACACGCTGCGGCAGGTTATACAGAAGACTAAAGAGTATAACCGGCCCCTCTGCTTAGGATTCGTAGACTATGAGAAAGCCTTCGATTCGATCGAAATATGGGCCGTGCTACAGTCTCTCCAGCGATGCCGGATAGATCACCGGTATATTGAAATGCTTATACCAGAACGCCACTATGTCGATCCGAGTACAGGAACAGAGCACGAAGCCAATCCCAATGAAAAGGGGCGTTAGACAGGGAGACGTTATCTCTCTGTTATAAACTGTTTACCGCCACCTTGGAAGACGTCTTCAAGCTACTGAACTGGAAAGGACGTGGCATCAACATAAACGGCGAGTATATCACTCACCTTCGGTTTGCTGATGATATTGTCATTATGGCAGAGTCGCTGGTCGCTTAAACACTATGCTCGAAGACCTCAATAGAGTATCCCAACAGGTGGGCCTTAAGATGAATATGGACAAGACAAAGGTTATGTCAAATGTCCATGTTGCGCCTATACCGGTGCATGTTGGGGACTCAGTCTTAGAGGCTGTTGACGAGTGCGTCTACTTGGGTCAACTGATCCAGGTAGGAAATTCCAGCTTCGAGGACGAGGTACATCGACGAATCCGACTCGGCTGGGCAGCGTTCAGGAGGTTACGAGATGTTTTCTCATCCGACATACCTCAGTGCCTGAAGACGAAAGTCTTTAACCAATGTGTGTTACCAGTGATGACTTAGGTACGGATCTGAAACGTGGTCCCTCACTATAGGTCTCCTGAAAAAGCTTAAAGTCGCTCAACGAACTATGGAGAGGGCTATGCTCGGTATTTCCTTACGTGATCGCGTCAGAAACGATGATATCCGTAGAAGAACAAAAGTAACCGACGTAGCCCAGCGGATTACCTAGCTCGTTGAAGTGGCAATGGGCGGGACACAGCGCGCAGAACAGATGGCCGATGGAGCAAAAAAGTTCTGGAATGGCGACCGCGTACGGGCAAACGTAGCGTAGGACGCCTAACGGCCAGGTGGAAGGACGACCTCATGAAGGTCGCCGGGAAGCACTGGATGCGGGCTGCTTTATATCGGTCATTCTGGAAGTCTGTGGGAGAGGCTTATGTTCAGCAGTGGACTATGTGTGGCTGACATGATGATGATGATGATGAAACATAATATGGACATATTTTTACTATATTTCAATATTAACAAAAACACAAAATTAACAAGTAGGTACAACGCCGCACTTACTATATCATTGGCTAATTATTTCACCAGTTCAGCTGCTTATTTATGGATGTGATTAAGTTGTCGCCAAATTAATAGGTTTTGTCCGCCAAAATATAGTCACAAGGGACGTCAGGGAAAAAATACTTCGTGCATATCATCATCGCAACCTTATTACCCGACTACGGTAAAGCTAAATTAGGGTTATGGTATTGACTGGCCATGTACGTATGTAGGTTCATCTGTTCCCTCGTAGCTCCTGAAGTACTTATTAGAACTGGACAAATGAGGTAACATTAGAAGCGTCTTGGTCGTCCGCTGGTTATAGGCTATTTATGAGGTATCAGTGAATCTAATGTAGCACCCTCTAGCGGTCATAATGTACTTTGGTAAAAAATGAACTTTAAATATACCGTGATTGGTACCATCTGAAAGGGCACATTACGAATATGTATAAATTATAGTCGTTGCTTGCCCCAAAATACTATAAATCAAAAAATAAGTTTAAAACTAAAACTTTAAAAAATATTACACAAAAACATATCAAGGATAGCCGTGGTCGTATGCCGTAACAAAACAAAATATTCTAGGAAAAAGTGGCATAATGGCACCGATGGCATTTAATAATTTTTAAAGCGTGAGTTTTCAGTACATACCTACTAGAGTTTTAGTTTTATAATGCGGAAATTCCCTCGGCGATGACGGTAGGGATGCTTATGTAGAACTCAAACCGACTAAAACCGCACGTCGTCTTGGGAACCTATTCAGTTGCCGGAGGCGAGATAGCCAGATAGATTGACATTATATCGTGCACCCCAACCGACTCAAAGCGGTCTTCTATTTCGAGACGGCCACCTAAGGTGTGGGAACCGCGATGTCCACATCTTGCTCCCAGATAGGAGATTGTTCCGCGATATGTACGCGGTTCTTCCTGTCACTCCCAGGCCCGCGTTCATGGAGGAGGGAAAACGTTGAGCGCCCTCTGACGCCCTAGTCGCGTCTAAACACACACGCCGCCTGTGGGTCGTTTTGGTTGCCGAAGGTGAGGTCGACAGGCATAGGCAGGTCATCATCAAAGTCATCGTAAAACGCGTTGCTGAGTAGATTAAAGGCGGCAATTACAATAAATTTCTAGCGGCTGATGCTTGCGGATTCGCGTTACTAATTCGAAAGATATTATGGGATTCCGCTTTGCTGGATTGCAATCCCTCTGAATAGAGGTCCCGGCAACAATACCAAGTTGTTGCCGGGACTTCGCCCGCGTGGTATACTTACTCATCCCGTTCCTATGACCTACAGGAACTTACTGTAGTGGACTAAAACCATATTTACATTAAGTATTACCTTTCTGAGGAACACCATGGTTTCAATCATCTAACACGGGTAGAAACAATTTTTGTGTTTCATGTATTACCAGTAGGTATGCCGAAGCCAGGGTGTGCAGCTAGTAAGCTGCACACCCTGGCTTCGGCTTGGGCCCAAATTTGTTCATATACAAACCTGTCAACAATGACGAAAGCTAGCTTGACTAGGACTCCCCGGTGTTGTAGAAGACTCAAGGTCAAGTTACCGCGCGCTGCTCTCTAAAGGGGAGGTAGATTTTAGATCCCAACAACACGTCGGGGTCACAATAATAGAGATATACAGGTAAAATTCTAACCAGTGTAGTTAATAAAATAATCATTAAAAATATTGTACTATTTATTTGTCATTGTATTTATTTAATCTTGGTTCCATCTTCGCCTGCATCTGTGAACAAGAATTTGAAAATAGGTATATTATAGTTTGAGAATTCATACCTATTTCAACAAAATAGTGATTGTATTGTTGTATCTAGAGAACTCTGCTTTCGCTATGGGTCGTGGAGGTCAGATGGCAGGCGTTTCACGTAAAATCGAAATTCAGTTTTTTATGAGTTAAACTACATCATCATCTACCTGCCCTAGTCCCAATTATTTTGAGGTCCTGTCATCCTGTCTGGGTTCCTGTGAATTGTCATTTCTTCAGTCATTGGAAATTAGTATTAACATACATGATATAATTAGTGAACGGCCCAGCTATAGCAATTCAAACCAAGTTAAACCTGTACATACATAATATTCACGCTAGTAAATCCCCGAAGGGGTAGGCAGACGTGTATTAAGACCCACATTTCGCTAATTATGAATTGTAGTCCCACGTAATAGAGGTATATATGGCGCATACTTATAAATCCAAAAGTAACCGTCTCTTTCACCTTTACGCCTAAACCACTGGACCCATAGTTATGAAATTTGGTACAGAGATAGACTAGTTTCAAAAAGGTTTGGTCGCAATAACCGACATCCGCGAGTGGGGTGCCGCGGACAACAGACAGTATTAAAAAAAATGGAAGTATGGACAAGGTACGCATATGAATTAAACTATTTCGGAGATAGGAAAATAAAATGAAGAGAAAGGTTGGGACACATTTTTGGTAAATATTAGAATTGAACAAATAGATTTGAAGATATAAACATACCATAAGCCTCATTAGTCCTGCTTCTTACAGCACATTTAGCTGTTGAATTTCAATACTGATCACATACTTCGTAAGAGAGGTTTAATCTCATCTGATTCCTGAAAGATAAATACAGCGATTAATTTAACAAATAAACACACCGTACGCCGCGACTATACAAAAAAAGTAACAATATCTATGGATTTATTTTATCTGTTCTAATTATATTAATTGTATATAATATGTACAAATCATATAGGTAATTGTGTTACTGCGATGACCTATGGTGATTTGATAGCTTTTAGTGCCTTGCGGTTTTCATCCTACCATGTCGGTTCATTTCAGTTCATCTTTAAAAATCCTAAACCAAAAGCCACGTTTACCAGTACCTTAGGTACTATTCAGCAGTGCAATAACATTTCTGTGTCACAGACACTTGTTATAGATACAATATAGCTCTCAGAATATTCTTATAGTAAAGTGTTATAAAACGCGTGATCTAATGATCATGCAGTTAAGTGTTTGATCTGTTATCTTTTATTATATACATAACTGAACTAAAATATGACAATAACGTTTATACGCTATGTTTCTTGTAAGTTTGCAGCACAGCAGACACTAGGTGCCTCATTAGTAAATTATTTCTTAGTTACTCTTATGTTATACTAACTTCTGATATGCTTTAGGCATTCTTAGTATTTTTGGCCTACAGACATTAACTATTAATAAAAATATGTTACCTGTATGTCATTAGTTCTTATAGTATAATATATCTTCAAGGCATGTAGTCAAAATTAAGCGAAGGCATGTTTAAATCTCTGTTGCTGTAGACCAGATACCTTGGTACCTGGTATTACCTAATTCAAATTGATAACCTATTGTCGATTTGTATGTTACACATACATTTCCAGACTTACTTTGGCTGCAATAAAAGTATTATTATTTCTCATAAAAATGAAACTTAAAAATATGGTTACCAGAATACTTTTTCTTCTATTTGAAAGTTGATATTTGGCTACCTATCGGTTTTAAAAACCTCTCGAAAAGGCAAGGCTTATCATATTAGGTTGGGGAAAAAGTCTTTTCGCATTATAGTATGTATGAACTTGTAATTAAATCTCTTTGGCTATATATACTACTTGCATCTGGCTGGTTTTGGTATCATTAAAAGTTAAAACTTTAAATAACATACATAATTCCAAATTCAAATTAGGAAAATGTGTGATTTTCATTTGTTTTTCGTAGTGTCGAGATGAGTGAATATAATGAAGAAATTAAAAAAAAATGTATCGATTTTAAAATTTTATTACAAAAAAGGTAAAAATGCAACGCAAACTGCGAAAATTATTTCCGATGTTTATGGACCTAGTGCAGTGTCTGTGAGAGTAGCACAAAGTTGGTTTAAGCGTTTTCATTCCGGAAATTTTGATGTCTAAGATGCACGTCGCGCCCTATTACGGATAAAATGGATGCCATTTATGAAAAAGTGGTGCACCCTCAGCTGGGCTTTAGTCGGGTAACCGGCCATCTCACCCAGTTGTGGCGTCCGGTGGTCGGTATGGAGGGCAGCGCCGGCGCCCTACGCAGGAAGCCCTACCATAGGCCACAGGGCCGACTACAAGGACCTGCACCCTGTTTAGGGGCAGAGTTGACCACCGCAGTAGGAGGCAGAGCCCAACATCTGCTTCCACACGCTCCGCAAGGAGTGTTGTGATGATTAGTAGTAAAAAGTGGAGCAAGATCTGCATATCAGTAGTTACGACGTAGCTGAAAAACTGGGAATTGACCACAAAACAGTTTTGGCGCATTTGAAAAAAAAAAACTGGATACACAAAAAAGCTCGATATTTGGGTACTTCACGACCTCACTGAAAGAAACCTAATGAACCGTGTACTCATTAGTCATTCTTTATTACGACGTAATGAAACCGAACCATTTTTGAAGAAACTGATAACTGGTGATGAAAAGTGGATCACGTACGACAAGAACGTGCGAAAAAGGTCGTGGTCAAAGGCCGGTCAGACTTCACAGACTGGGGCGGAACCAGAATTAACTTGCAACAAGGTGATGCTGTGTGTGTGGTGGGATTGGAAGGGAATTATTCATTATGAGCTGTTACCACCGGGCAGGACCATCGATTCTGAACTCTACTGCGAACAACTGATGAGATTAAAGCAAGAAGTTGAGAGAAAGCGGCCGAAATTAATCAACAGAAGGGGTGTAGGTTTTTCATCATGATAACGCTAGACCTCACACATTTTTAGCCACTCAGCAAAAATTAAGGGAGTTTGGCTGGGAGGTGTTAATGCGTCCGCCGTATAGTCCTGACCTTGCACCTTCAGATTGCCACCTGTTTCGGTCCTTCAAAATTCTTTAGGCAATGTCAGGTTAACATCACGAGAGGACTGCCAAAACCACTCGTCACGGTATTTTGATAAGAAGTCCCAAAATTTCTATAGCAGTGGGATCATGTTCCTACCTACAAGATAGGAAAAAGTTATCGAACAAAATGGTACCTACATACTTTAGTTAAATGTAAATAAACTGTATTAAAAAATGTTATGAATTTTCTTAAAAAATGCGAAGAAACTTTTTCCCCTACCTATTATACGTCTTGTCTGATAGTGATTATTTTATTATTTAGCATTGGTACTGCTATTCCTAACACCTGACTGGTTTTGCTGCAAAGGAGTTCTATCAATTATTGCTTGGGGAACTGCCCAAGGATTGTTGAAGTTTAAATAGATTTACAACAACTATTCTTCGGTATGATTTCTCTGCTTACGATAATACGCTAATAAGATTTAATACTTTTAAAATTTCACCTTTATTCAAAACAGGAATGTTATGATCCAATCAGCTTAGACTGTGTGTACCCAATCTTTCTTTTATATGTGTATATACACATATAATGTATATTCTTAAGTTTTCTGATATTAAAAAAAATAGAATAATAGCCTTGTATTGTACATATCATTAGAAATTCAATATTTTTTCTATTAATCAAGTGTCTGAGTAACTTCTAGTCAATTATTTCATGAGCATGAAATTCTTGGTTTGCTGTTTGTTAGTATTTAATACTTATTTACTATTGTGGTAGCACATTAAAATATTGCAATTGTTATGATTCCTGTAGTTTGTTCATCATGTTGATATGATGATATACTTAAATCTTCTTGCATATTACTGCATATACAGCCCTTCGCTTTTTTTAGCACTATTCGCTTACATAATTAATTATTTCATTCATTAACTTTCGTATTAAATTGCATTATAGTATGCATTCCAATTAAGTACTAAAAAAGAAGTTCTAGGTTTTAACTATATTTTCTCAATAATTTTTTTTATAGTAAGTATATTTCAATAAATATAAGTTTCATTGTACTTTTATAGAATTTGAGATATAAATTAATCAATACTAAATTTCATTTTTGTTCTCTTACTGCCATGCTTGTACTTTTTCTGTTTAATAAATCATTGTCCTTAGGATTTCTTTGAAAAATTGTTATCAAATGACAATCAGCTCATAAAATCATTCTATGAATAGAACAATGTACTATTGCTATTTGATATCCGTTATTCTCATTCTGCAAAACTTTAAGTGATAACCTCATAACTATACACTAATCAAACCTCTTTGTAAGTCCCCTGCCTAAAATATATGAAATAAAGTTCTGAATCTATGGATTATAAGTGCTGACTTAATTTTAAATAAGTACATGTACCCTTTTTTATAAGTTTCCTTTTATTACACTAGTTCCTATTAACAGTAAAAAGCGGTTGCAAAAGCGGTTTGCCAGATTATACTGAAATAAGCATACACATTGGGTTTATTCATATTTTTATTGAGAATAGAGTCCTTAAAATCTAAAACATCATGGTACCTACCTATACCATTCATACAAGAAATGAGCCAAAGTAGAAGTTATTACATAAATATATTATATTTATTGCTTTCAAATGACTAATAAGTAGTGCTACTAATCATTAATATTCAAGATTCTGAACTTTTTATATTTCAGTTTAATTTGTTATTTATTGCCTCAAAGTTTTATATTCCCAATATGTTCAATATTGTGACTTCTCAATGGTCTCACTCAGTCATTTAAATAAATAATACATGTATTTTATTTTCTCCAAAAATTCAACTAACAAACATGTTGCTATGCAAACCGCATTGTATAGTTGTTTATCCATTAGCTTCAATAATTTGATCCAGACACTTTATTTTGAATGTGTACCATAAACACGTAAATGATATTCTGTATAGTCAAACAGATCACCAACTGCCTGTAATGCAAACAATAATAATAGACACTTATGACCTTTAAATTATTCACAATTAACTTACTTAATATAAGAATTCGCTATAACACCATTCACTTAATACTTGATGCTTAATAAATAGTATTTTATGTGTTTGTACTTAATAAATACCCACTTTAATCTAATAATAATCCTACTTATCCTTGTAATAATATAAGCTAATATTGTTTGTCGGAAACTTGCACATGCTAATAATTGTGTGGATAATTTATTTTATAGTAATTATTCTAAAAATAATGAATTTGTATTCAGAATACATTCCTAGTATAAGTGCTAGCGAACATCTTGTCAGAAAATTCATGAATGTCAGTTCATATGTTTATGATTGCTTAATAGGCGCACCCTTTCCGTCGCACTCTACAGTCTACACTGTTATACGAGACCTAAACACGCCTTTTGTGCAACTGAGTGTTTGTCAAGAAGTTTGCCAGTCATAATAGACGAATCTGCGATTTAGTTGAGCCCCTAATATGGTTATATACTGCATAATAGTTATATTTTAATTTGACTCAGCTGTTTCCTTTAGTTCAGCACTTCAGTATGTTTCAAAATGTTCATAGCTAGAACGTAAATGATAGTTTGTTTTGTGCTTACTAATACATTATATTCATACGATTGTCCAGTTTGTTCTGTAAACATCTGATCTAATCTTAAAATTACGAACTTATATCAAGCTTTGACATCACGTGTTTGTGATACTATGAAAATAAAATATTTTAACGAAATATACTAATAAGTTATTCAGTACTAGTACTTACCATAGTTATTATTATACTGGGGTTGAGGCTGTTGATAAGAATTGTAGGCAGGCTGGGAGTAAGAGTCGTACGCAGGAGGCTGCCCGCCGTAGGCAGGCTCGCCTCCGCCGTAGCCAGCGTCACCCGCACCGCCGGCGCCGCCGCTAAACCAGGTGATAAGTCATTAAGAATAGATTTTATACACCCTGATTTTATAGTCATTTCGGATAAAAGATTTTGGGCACAGTTGCGACAGCAAAATAGTCTGAATGTATTAATTTGGCGAAAAACATGTGTAGATAATATTTTTCGCCACATTAATTGTTACTTAGGTTTTGAACATCCAAACAGCAGTATTAGCAATGGTATGTCACAATATTGTGGACTAGGTCAGTACAAATATGTTGCACGTAATTTAATGTGTCTATCTAAAAATATTAATAAGTAATACCTACTATTATTTAATAATTCTGACCTTTCCCATAATCATTGATCACTACAATATTTTAGAAAAATTGCAAAATACATCTTTTCTGTAATAAATATGATTACTAAGGCTTATTGTAATTAGCGATGACTGACGCCGTCATTATTTACTAACCTGTAACCTTCATTTTCATAGCTTCCCTGGCCTCCAGTTGAATATCCATATCCTGAGCCATAACTACTGGAGTTATATCCTGAACTAGGCTGTACTGGTGCAGGTGCAGAATAACTGTTGCTTTGATATGGACTGATGAAGAAAATTATATATTATATTCACTGTCACATCTAGCAAATAACATAAGAAATGTACAAGGGTTTATCAGAATCTATACTATCTGCATATATGTATAAGACGGCAATTCCTATCTATAGATCATGTATCATCATTTTAAAATAAATAATTAAGACTAATAATGTGCCAAATTGTTTATATCTTTACCTGGGTGTATTGTAGGATGGCTGAGCATATGGATCTGCTGTAGGTGGCTCGTATGGTTGGTATCCCGTATGCCTGTACACAAAAAAAAACTTGAACCAAAGAAATATTATGGAACATTTTGAACAAAATGTTATTATAATAATTCAGATCAAAGAAAATCGACATTTTTGTTTCAGACGGCACATTCCTATCGTATTCTGGGTTCATCACTTAAAGTTTTCGACTAAAAAAAACATAAAAATAGAAGACTGTTACATACGCTGGTCCATAACCATTTGCAGGTGGTGGTGCATGTGAAGGGGGTACTTGCTGATAGCCACCTGGTGGAGGTGGTCTTCCACCGCCGCCCCCTCGTGGCCCATCGAACCTAAAAGACATGGAGTTCAATTAGATTACCTAAATATTTAATGTCAGTAAAGTGCATAAAGGATGGAAACAGATTGCAGGCAGTCTCTGTCTACCACAAAAAGAAAAAAAGGCGCGAGTATATGTATGTACTCCTCCTGTATATGAAGTGATAATACTATTAATAAGTATATTATTTAGAGATCACTAATTAGTAATTCATATCCTCTTACCTTGGTCGTTTAGGTGGTCCTCCTGGACCTCCATGAGGTGGACCACCACCTCTCTTATATGGTCCAGATGTCTGTGTTGGTGCAGGTGCAGCCACGGGCGCTACGTGGGGAGGAGCCGGGCGTGGTCCGCTTGGTTGGTGAGGGCCGGGTGGACCGCCCCCTGGGGGACCACTAGGAGGACCTCCATGTCCACCACGTCCTCCACGACCTAATATAATAAAGTAAATTATTTATTTTACCTTCACCAAAATTATCAGTGTAAATAAAATACTCAAGTTTTTCATTTTTGTTTACTGTTGCATGTGATAGTCTGTTACGCTTTCAAGCTTAAACCACAGAACACATTTTGCTGATATTTGATACAGAGAGGCTGTTAGGTAGCGATATCCATTGTCCACAGGGGCAGAGTCACAGGTAACAGCTAATCATTAATATAAAACAATGCAGGATTTTTTTTTTATATCTTCAATGTAGGATATGATTATCCATGTCAGGGCGCGCGGTGTCCACGAGCTCGCTCCCGCGGCGGTGTCGATAGATGATACTATGCATATTTTACTTTAAAAATTTCAAAAATACAATTACAATCATGATTTATGTATACGGACAATGAGTCAGACTTGGGAGTTAATTTTATTGATAACTAGCTGACCCACCCCAGCTTCGCCTGGGGTATATTTTGAAGCTCCATATCCCTTTGAGCCCGTATGTTTTAGTCTTCAAAATATGTATGAAAAATTGCCGGATTTGTTAACATTTATTATCAATGCTCCGCTCCTTTAAGTAGTAGCGTGATGATATATAGCCTAAAACCTTCCTCGATAAATGGACTACCCAACACTGAGAGAATCATTCAAATTGGACCAGTAGTTCCAGAGATTAGCGCGTTCAAACAAACCTTACAGCTTTATAATATTAGTATAGATATGGTGTATGTCGAATAATTGATTTTAGATTTTAATGGATATTTTGTGTTCAGACTTCTGTATATGGTAAACAAATATATTATTATCCATAAAACGTAACTAATACAGTTTTATTATATTACCTCTCATGGGCATTCCTCCTCGGCTTCCTCCTCTATCACCTCCACGGCTACTGAAGTCTCCACGGCCTCTACCCCCTCTACCTCTCATAATACCTGGACCTCCTCTGTTGTTAAAGCCTCCACCTTTACAACAAATATATTTTGATTTATTAGGTGTTATGATATCCATATTATTCCTAGTAATATGATTATTCATGCAAAATGTACCACCTGAACCTGCATATCTAGTTTAAAAGTAAGATCTACAATTTGAAATTAAAATCTGAATACTTGTGTCGTTTAGGACTTAAAAGCATCAGATTGAATTAAAAAAATTGTTTAACTACGTACATCCAATATAAATTTTTAAGTCTTACGTTGAGGGGGAGCTCCACGTGATTCAATCGTAGGAACCGGATGTGGGCCAGGTCCCTGAGGACCCGGCGGGAAACTTCTACCGCCTCTATCGCCACCACCTCTCATAGGGCCACCACGGAATCCTCGAGGTCCTCGAAACGGCATGCCGCCACCGCGTGGTGGACCGCCTCTACCTCTCATCCCAGGACCTCCTCTTGAACAAAATCATTAAAATAAATAGACATTGGAAAGCCGATCAGAATTTGCAACATAACCTAAAAAATATCAGAACAAAGACTTCTATACTAAACAAGTGAAGCAGAAAATAAGAGCTTACCGCCCGCGCATATCAAAACCTCCTCTTCCTCTGTGGGGACCGCCTGGTGGCCCTCCACGACCACCGCCTCGAAATCCTCGACTCGGAGGCCCCTCCATGGTATTCAATAAAATGAGGTCAAACGCGTACTGACTTAAGAATAAGTAACTACGTCTTGATCACTACACTATTAAGTTGTTGCTCTTGAAATGGACTTAATGATTAAATAAGTATAACAATTTTTAATATTTCTGCATTTACAATGTTTAAATAACTAAATACAACTTAACCACCACAAGCCGCCCAAGCCAATGGATGGCCCAAGCCGGCATAAATTTAGCGAAACAAAATGGCGGAAAATAGCGGATTGGATAAGCGGAAGTGATAATATCCAAGGGTTGCCAGTTGTCATTGACACTGACCTCTATGTTAAATAACTTAAAGTAAAAGCGCCAATGGCGGCCACTTTAAGGACAAATCAAACTTCAGTCTACAAAATTCGTCGTCGTCGATCGTTACATCCTTTTTTAACTGTTACAATAACATTTAGACTTTAACAATTGAGAAAATAAACTATAAAAACTATAATACTTTTGCTTGAAATAAAATTGTTATATATTTTGTCATAAGCACCAATAGTGGTTACTGTAATACACCCTTTCAAGATACTTGATTGTCATGGTGTTATTGTTAAATATCTTTAATCGTCAGGTAATTAAGATAAAACATTTAGACTACTTTTCGCATACAATGTAATTGTAGTCATATTAAACACTTAAATATATACTGTGTGGCCCATCAAGACATTAGGTTTATTGTTACTGAATCATAAAAATAGTATTTATAGTTATTTCATTTCAGATTATCTGAAGTTAGTGTACATAGGAAACGCTTAGGTTAGCAAAGTGATAAATCTTATAACCGTCTCTTGGAGAGATGTAGTATGTTCTAAGGTTACTGTAATACACCTTTTCAAGAGACCTGAGCGTCATTAACTAACGGAGTGGCCTACGTCGGAGGACCTCCACTTGGTGTCGGTGCCACTTGCGCCAGTAGAACAGACTGGGACAAGGAGTGGAGCTCTCGACCAAACGGGAGAATTCACCTGGGAGAATCAGGCAGGGCTAGTCTGTGTGAACAATAGAGGTCATGCGATAGACGATGCCAGCCATTGTATTACATGGGTGATGAACTTGTTATATACATATACCACAGAAATTCGCCTGGGGTGAATCGGGCAGGGCTAGTCAGCGTGAACTAAGGAGTTCATGCGATAGACGACGCCAGTTCATGTATCACATGGGTAATACACTCTTTACTTAAACCATAGAAATACGCCTGGGCGAATCGGGTAGGCCTAGTCTGCGTGAACAATGGAGGTCATACGATAGGCTACGCCAGCTCATGTATCACATGGGTGGTGCACTTGTTACATAAACCACAGTAGAAAATAGATTAACGGATGAAGCAGGGCTAGTCTGTGTGGACAATGGAGTTTACAGGACAGGTCAGCTCATATATCACGTGAGAGTAAGGTGATACACTTTTTAAATAAATCACAGCTAGAAAAGCAGATTAATAGAGTAAGCCGGAGTAGTTTGTGTGGATATATGATATCATGGGATAGACTAAGGCTGTTTAGTAGACTAGTAATAGGTATATAGTTACTTGTTAAATAAGTCAAAGGGATACCAACCGATTGGGGAATCCGGTTTAATAGTATGTGAGTGTATTTGAGATAAGTAGGTAGTATGAACCCGATAAGCTAATTCAACTTAGTATTGTAGTAACTTAAAGAGGGAAATATACTAATAAATCATATAGCTAATTATAGATAGGATACTCAACCATGTTCTACGCCTAAGTTTATAGTAGGGTGTTCTCTCTGGGTGTTTGTGGTATGGGTCAGCCCATGTCACTTGCCCCCAAGGAGGATAGGCTCTCCACGGAGACGCTGCCCACAGCGGCGTCTCCTTGTCTCGCTTTTTATTTCAATTCAACAAACCATGTATGCAAGGTGAATAATAGTGCTGTAAGTTGCCCATAGCAGCCTCTGCTTGACGTCATCTCATAGCAAGGCACTAATGGCCCTGTTAGCATAGTCTTTGTAAACCGATGGCATTTACCAACTACTCTTGTAAGAGAGCAGACAGTACCTACACTAATTTGATTACCGAAGACGAGAGTTTTATTTTATCATAATATTTTATTTTTCGAAATTGATGTGAATATGAGCTTAAGTATAAAAATGGAGGATATTTAGACATAACGTCTTTGACAACGCACACACGTGCAGGAATTGTGACTTTTCATGTTGGTTCCAAATCTTACTATGTAGCTTCTAGTAAAGTCCCCACAACTTCACTGAGGCAGCAATCATCACATTGATCGTCATCATCACCATCAATTCATCATCACTAATAGTAATTATATTACATTCTATTAAGGTATATTATATAAATATAATACAAAATACGACTTGATATAAAATGTCCTAGTTTCAGACCGAAACGGTCAAAGTGTGATCTTCTAGCATACGTACCCATCTATGGGATTAGGCTATGGACAAGCATAGCGAGTCACTGGCAATTAGTCTCGATTTCGACAAAGCTTATTTGTGCCAGACTCTAGTCTACCACAAATCGTTTCTTTCCAAGCTATCTACCAGCCTTTGGTCTGCCTCCTAGACTGTGCAACTGGGTTGCCAGCTTCCTGCGAGAGTGTCATATTCGCATCCTCTGTGATGGACTGACTTCAAAGTTCTTGCAGGTAAATGCTGGCGTACCGCAAGGTCCGTCGTATCTTCCACTCTTTTTCTTCTGTATATCAACGACATGCTGTCCACCGGTAGCATACTATGCTATGCAGACCATAGCACCTTACACGGGAGTTATCACGGACATCTTGCGGTCGAATTTAATGCCAAGAAGACGCAGGCACACGCATTCACAGCAAAGGTAACTTCTTTCCTTCCCCTTCTCACTCCTCGAAGCACGCCACTGCCACTGCAGGACAATCTCAATATCCTAAGTATGGATGTTCGCTGCAAATTGAATAACAAAAACTACTTCGAGAGTATCATCAAAACAGCCTCGCGGAAACTCGGAGTCCCAAAGGGGGACAAATTCGCTTCTGCATAAAATGCTGCTCGCACCTCTGGGATAGCTATCGTGGAGCTTCGCAAACTAGTAGTAGTAGTAGATGCTCTCGACAGGTTGCAGCGACCGCGGTCCGCATTATTCGGAGTCCTGAGGTCACGTACACACTCGAGCCTTTGCAGATGCGTAGAGATGTTGCTTCCATGGCTGTATTTTACCGTCTCTACCATCGTGAGTAGAACACTCACCATGGTAGAGACGGCAGCTCTTAAAACTAATCCCACCCTCTCCTTTCCTAAACAGGACAACACTTAAGGCTACTTAGCTTACGTGTTTCTTTCTTCCTACAGTTCTGGGTCCTTTAAGCAGGGCGTGAAAAAGCATCTAATGAGGTCACCAAGCTGATTGCCAGCATTGTAACATTATTTAGTGTCTGTAATGGTGACACTTTTTCCTGAGACTTTGCCTTTAGCTTACCATCAGGCGAGGGGATGTCAAATTGGCGTGTCCTAAATAAAAAATCAAGTTACCATGTCATAAAATTCCAACAAAAATGTACTATCACAAGTAAGTACAAGTACGTACCTACCCTAATGTACAAGTGACAAGAAAAAAATGGATGACAGCATACGTAGTATTGTATTCTCTTTGGATGACAGATCATGACAGATGACAGAACAGAACAGAAATAATTAAATTAACTATAATCTATATGATTACGATTTATAACAAGGGTTTACAACATACAACAAAAACGAATAAATAAACATTCTTAGTAGTATAATACATAACGTCCACTACAAAGTGGAAGAAAGAATAGAAATGAATAATATACAACATGTACAAGATCAAGAAAAGGTTTTGAAATATTTGGTGGCGGCTGAAAAGTTAGCTGAGGAGATATTGTCCGATAAACGTGAAATTATTTTGTTAGACAAACGAAGAAATCAAAATCGAGAGGCCTTACGAGATTTAACCAAGTCGTCACAACTTAAATGTTGGGTAACTGTAGGATCTGTGTTGATAAAACATAATCTTGAAAATACAAAGTCGTTATTAGAAGCTGATCAAAAACAATTAAATATAGATATTAACAAATTACGCAGTGATCTTAAAGTGAAAGTTAACAACCTAAGGGATTTGGAAATGCAGCCACCTGTTCCAGGTTTGATGCTTGTTCCCTTGACACGAAAAGAAACTGAGGGCTTAACAAATTCTAAATTATTTTCATCATAGTTTTCATTGCATATCCTTACTTAATATAAGGATCAGTTGAATAAATGTCAACAAACAGTTTTATTCTATTATCAATTAACAAGTGATATTGAAGACGAGACTTCAATTTCCATGTCATGTGTGCAAATTTATTATGAAAACTTCCCTACACTGCTCATTGGGTACATCTTTGGAAGATGCTTTTGGTAATTAACATTCCATGGCTGAAATTTGATGATGGGAAGTACAGTGCATACATACATTGCTCATGAAATTTTTCTAAAAAATAATTAAAATTACTAACATGACTGGCGGATTTATAAAATGTGCAATGTTATATGTCTTAGACAGACTGTCATAGAAGTCTTTATTGTACAGTTCTGTTGTCTGTAGTGTCCACACTACACACACCAACATATATGAGCAAGTTTTATTAAAATGTAAATTTAATTGTAATTTTGATATTTGATTCGGAATAAGTTTAATTGAAATTGATTTTATTGTAATTTTCTTTGACATTTTAATGTGTAATTGAATTAATTAAATTGTAATTTTTCGTTGACATTTTATATTATATTGCAATTTTTATTTTAATTTTAATTGAATTAATTCCAGAATTTTCTTAAATAATTAAACATACTAACATAGATTTATATAAGTCAATTGTTACTAACACATTGAGTCTTGTTGCTCGAAATAAAGAAATTTATTATATTATTATTTTTATAATAGAGGGTTGTGTGCAGAACTGAAACATAATAAGTGCTAAAAAGTTTAATTATAGACAGGCATTCAAGTTATTTATAGACTGTGTAAGTTATGTTATTGACTATTGCAAAAAAGGTAATTCAGTGTATGAACATGAAAGTAATAAAAAATATTATTAACATAACATTCAGATTCTTATTCCAACATCCATACTTCCATAGCCATGCTTATATTATTGTTACATGCAAAAATTACGTAACGAGATTTATTATACTTATTTAATTTAATCTAACTAGCCTAAAGATGAATGCACTCGGTTTTGGAACTACATTACACCATACTAGCCTAAGCGAATGAGTTCGATGATGCGAACTACATTCTAACTACTAACTCGAATTAAATCTAGTGACCACGATCGATGCAAGAACAGAAGTGAATCGTTATTGTAATAAAGATTATAAATCAGTTCGCATATTGATGCAATCGATTTACAATCACGCCAATATTCTGTGGCTGTGCGGCACGAGGCGGAGACACGGGGTCAATCGCTGCACGTGGCGCCGATTCGGCAAGTCGTACTTGCTGTCTTCACAATTTGGTTCACTCAGTATAGCGTAACATGGGGGTTTGCCTATGCAATTTCTTGAGACGGTTGGTTCAGGCCTCGTGTAGTGGTTGAGATCCCGGCGAGATTGCATACTTCGGCACAGATACATAACACACAGGGTACAATTAAATAGACAAGACACAAAGAGATTTATCAGCTCACCACAAACTAGATAATTAAATCACTAGTACACACAGTACTCTTCAACAGTTCCAGTCGCTCAGTAGTTCACAGTAGTCCACAGTCGTTGTTCAGGTCGCAGGTAGAATCTTCTTCGGTCGCTTAAGTTAGCTGTGTTCGTTATCGGTCTCAAAGACAGAATGAATCGTGTCGCTATGCGAGCGTGTTTTTATACCTCTCAATTAGGAGGGTCGAATCATCTAGAAAATACGCGAGCGATAACTACCTACCTACTCTTTTGAAGTTTGCCGCCGTCGCTTACCTCCGAATTCATTCTCGATATTTACCTATGTTTTTTTATTTATAAGTGTACTCGTAGGTAGGTTGTGACTTTGTATTGACGATTCTAGATTTTTCTATGCCAATCGGTAGACTAGGCTTAGACTTAGGACTATCAGGTGGTGTACTGGTTATTGCATCCACTGGTAGTCTAATCTCTTGACCTAAATTCACTTTCGCTGGGGTGCGGGACATCAGAAACAGTGGGATGGTCCTAATCTTTTTGGTGTTCATCGACAAGTGATTTTCCAACGTCTGGTTAAACCTCTCGACTGGATACCGTGGCCTATGGACGTGTGTAACACCAGAGAAGCCACACTCGCGCCGCCGACCCTGTAAGCACAAAGTTTCTGTGCCGTCAATGTAGAGGACAAAGCAGGACAAGCCTTTAGTCATCCCACTGACAGCACAAATTCTCCAGTGATCTCTGGCTACCCTACTCACCGCTGGGAACACAACATGAAGTTATTATAACCGCGGACGGAGGTACTTCCCCAGTCGGACTGCTCAATTGGGCGGGTCTCTATTATTCACCCTGTTTTACGGTAAGTCTTATGACATAAATATGTCCAGTAGTACTACCGGGAATAGGCCAATCTTTGACGCCTTGGAACCCAACCTTACTTGCTGGTTTGCTGCTTGAGTTTGGCACAGGTTTTCCCATCATTGGAAGTCACCAACACCCTTATTAGCATTTTTTATGCCTCTACTGTGGCGAGCGCTTTAATAAACTCTTACATAATTCAACAGCAGTTTCCTATTCAAAACAAGATGCAAGACTCATATGGTGCAATCAATAATGACAAACTTTCATATGGCAAGAACTAGAATGTTTTACCCACAAAAACGACTTCACCTGCTAAATAGCGGTCGAGGCTTTCCTCCCGCGGATGGGAGGTCCCAGAAAAGCCGACATACCAACCATTACCAATAAAAGTGGACCTCGGGCAAAGTGTAAGCTTTTAGACGCAACTGGGAAATCGTTACGAGGATGATCAAAATACGAAAATGAAGCTGTTTGTCCTGAGCATAACTCCGACCGCGCAGTGAGGACGGTGCCACGAGCACGGAAAACTATCGTAACGTAAACATATCGATAGAACGTAGCATTGCGATTGGACAGCTTTACACACACAGGTTCACAGTAGGCAGGCGCAGCCTTAATACGATAGTTTTAGTGCTCGGGGTACAGAGCGATCGTCAATATTAATAAAAGGAGAAATATATTTAAAATTTTTAATGGGCTAAGGTACTTCAAATAAAAAGTCTTCAAATATATATTTTCAATATGCACAGTTATATCTTTATACATGTAAATAATATAGTACATAACAAATAAATAATAAATATGTATTACCAAATTTTAGGATTTATCCACTAATAAAAATGTAGTTTGGTGTGATATTATGGTATAAAGTGACTTGACTAAATGCCAATTTAAGTGATTGAACCTTACAATATAAATCGAAGAATAACTTTACATTACTTCTAATTGTTTTGTGAAGGTCTGTCAATAATATTATCTATTACCTGTCTGACATGGCATTGTTCTTTGTTATCATAAAAATAATTGTGTAACCAATTAATAATAATCATCACCAACTAGCTTAACATTATAAACAATATGGCATATATGAATTAATAGTTGATTTCAATTACATTTTCTTTTAGAAATTATCAAATTGCAACATAATATAAAACCTAAGCATTAACTTACTTACGCATAGTTGTCAATATCAAAACATTTATCCTAGAGGTTATTGCTTAATAATATATATTCCTTAATAGCTTGTAATAAATTGAAATTATCTTTATCAGTACAAAATGCCACATCTCCTAAGAAGGTCCTCGAATACTTGAATGTATAATATTTTGTGGATTGTCTTTTGAGCACATATACTAATTCTGTCACTATCACAAGTCTTTGAATTTTGAGTGGCCAAAGCACATGATTGACTATTCTACTGGCATTATCTTGTACAGTACTGGCATGCACTTAATCAAGGGACGCCGTTCGTCTTACAATCACAGATCAGCGGCGTGCTCTGCGCCAGCCGCACCCTTGCACTACCAGTTGGCCATGCCGGGTTTATTGAGCGTCATGAAATATATCTGACAAGAGGAACCACCTTTGGCGGAAGAAAAGAACACCTTATCGTTACGCTCGCACAAGAACTTCAGTCGCTGCGCTTTCTTGTGCATAAATACGCCATCTAGGTGGCCAGTCTCTACTGAACGAATCTCAATAGCTTTATTGCCCCATCCCATTATCTGTCCCGTGCCTATGTAAGCTACCGATGTTGGCATCTCACCCCACTGAAACAGAAAATACAAGTATTATAATAAAAATAATTGCCACAAAATCCTATTAATATTAAAAACGTAAAAGTTTAGGAAGGAAGAATGGATAGATAGATGTTTGTTACTCTTTCACCCAAAACGGCTGAAGTAACATGGATGAGGCGTACAGAAATAGATTATAGCATGGAATAGGCATAATTAGATTATAATTATGGAATGCGGCTACTTTTATTCCGGGAATAGATTACTGTGAGAAGAATCAGATCAGTATTTAACGCAGGCGGACCGCAGGTAATAGCTAATATGGGATAAAAGTTTTGGGGTACAAACCTGTAGAACTATGTTCTTGCTTACTCGTCCATAAGTATTTACGTATACGCCTTCATTATCGTAGCACAATAATAATTGAACTCCATTAGAATTCGGAAGAGGCACAATGCAATGGGGAACAATTGCACCTTGTGTCTGTAAATAAAATTTTAAGTATAATATCATAGTTGTATTACAACTGTATGTGACAATCGACACGGGCATCACTGATAAAGTGGACCTTTGCAAAACAAGTTAAAGTTATTGATGCTTAATACGTAACTTATGTGTACATCATGGTCTTAACGTAGTTCTGGGTTGTATCGGAGGCATTCACCTCTGTGCCCCAGGTTGCACTTATTTTCCTTCTCTTCAGCCAAATGTAAAGACATTTGGCTTATGCGGCTTTTGCGGAAGCGACTGTCGTCCGACTTTCCAACCTCGGAAGGAAAGCCTGGGCCAGAGCCTCGTCTGTTAACCAGCAGGTCTACTGGCTTGCACGTGAAGTTGACTTGGCCCTGAGGGTCTAAACGAACTCTCTACTCCTGCTTGTGTATAAAATACAATTCAAGTAGGATATTTATTTAATACTTTTTTGAGACTTAGTAACTAGTTATCATGCTATAACCAGGAATCGAATTAAGAGTTACAAAATACGAATTAAGTACCGAAGGTATCAACTTGATATGACTTTATATTTAATCCTGTAAACAATGCTTATTCCGGTTTATTTCACTAAACACTTTTTATTTTTGTGTGTAAGATAACTTTCTTTATTTACAAATCCATTACGAGAAAGTGACTTTTGATCTGTCACACTTTCACGCTTAAATAGCTGAGCCGATTTTGATGGATATTTGGTAGGTACAGAGATAGGCTAGAGCTAGAGAAAGGATGTCTAGTCATTAACAAATAAATGAAATTTTATACCTTAATTGTGATTCCTGGTGTTTACTTAATAATTAATATTATAATATAAGAAAATAATAAAAATGACGATTGCACTTACATTACTACTTACATGCTTTGGAATATAAATATCATAGACAGTGGCAGTGTCTAAATCAACAGCATGGAAACCATCAGCAGATCCATATATTACTTTCAGTCTTGTGCTGTCTTCAATAGTCAAATCAACTAAAAGAGGCCTGAAAATGTAATAATTAACTTATTAACTGTTTCGTTTCATTTGGGTTCATTCTATAGGTACCCCATGAGTGTTTTTTTAAGATAATGACAATAGGTGTCATAGTGTGGTGCATTCGACCTCACTTGTGCGATTACAAACAAAAATAAGTGGAGGAAGAATGCATAAATATCAGCACGTAATCATGCTACTGTTTTGTTGTATTAAATTTTGTCTATTGGCGTTTTACCTATGTTGCAGATCTCCAAAGTTTTTAAATGCCATGAATTTGTGATATGGTTTAGGCGCCCACGCATAAATCTCGATTGAATCCTTCAGAGCGATCACAAGGAACTTGATCCTTTCGTATTTCACGATACGGAAATGAACTGCTCCCTGCAGTTCTCCAACGTTTATCCAACCATTTCTCCTCTCTGCTTGCTGTAAATTGGAGAAACAATATCTTTAAATAACATCAAGAGTGAGAATATCTGTAATGCAATAATTGTGTAAGAGCTCATACTAACATCACTAAGTCCATCTGTGCGCAAGATTTTGGACTTGAGCCAGCTAAGGTAGTAGACGCGCACACGATTCTTCTTTCCAGAAACAGTTACAAGTATGTTTTGTCCTTCTAACACTTCCATTTGTTGGAAGCGGCGTCTCGAGATCAATTGATAAACTTTTCCTTGACCTGAACGATCCAGCAACATCAATCCATTTTCAGTGCCAATAAGTAAATTGACTCCTGCAAAAAAAACGTAGTTCATAAAAATCTCCAAATTCTCCAGAATATATTTTTGATAATTGCAATGAAAACGATTTTTTCGGACCATATAATGCAACCAAAATATTGGGTATAGTTTAGTGCATAAGTGATTTTATTTTTCAAAGTGCAATATTCGGGTCTTTGCCTATATTATAGAGATATACTTTTTACCAAATAACTTACCCCATAATGCTGCGCAGAGGATTTCAGAGTTAAATCTTTTCTTATATTTGCGTATTTCGGGTGTATCGGAAGATAGATCGTGTCCGGTAGGTGTAACATTGACATTGACGTGGCTTTCGCGCCGTGAAGCGTTCCCACCAGAGCCCGCAGTACCGCCACTGCCGGTCGAACCCGCACCAAATCCAAACGTGAGGAATGAGCGCTGCTTCTGTTGAAGGAACTGTTGTTGGGAGCCCACAGACGAGTTCGAAGGAGAATGCTGTAATGGATGGGGGGAGGACACGCCCGAAATGAACGACTTGGACGGCGTGGACTGGACGGAGGACGAAGGCGGGTGGTGGTGGTGATGAGACAGGGGCGTCCCTCCGGCAATAGCTTGCCTGTACTGGAACAGAAAATACATAACATATTAATTTATTTTATCTACTTAAAAATAAATAATGCATTCATATATCTTTGCAGCCAGTTCAGCCTCATTATCAACCATTGGCATTGATTATATGATTGGTTAGTCAAATAAGTCCATCTCCCATTGATTAGTTGTCATTTCAAATATAGTTGGAAAGTTATTAGCTTGATGGCTATTATCTACATTTACGATTGTAACATAAAATGTGATAATGGTATGAATTGGCAGCAGGCATGAACTCGCTGTGAGCGCATGTGAATAAGTTATAATGCTCATTTATATTACGAGGAATGAATCTACACATTTATGAGATACTTAACGACGACCCGCATTTTATTTTTCGGGATAAAGTATAAAAATAATCCCATTAGTTTTGCCAACTATTAGGAGATAACAGATTGTCAAATAGTTATTTTTATAAATAGTTACACTATGAATTCAATAAGGAACCATCCCTATGACAATGCAAGATATACAATTGCATTTATCATTGAACAATTAGTGACCATTCTATTATAGAGAACACTAGCGTTAGCCTCACGTGTTGAGCTCTATAGCAATTTATTGAAAACCCGTAAGACCCTTGCTCTAATTACAACTGTTATAAAGCTGTCCTTAGTAAGTTGGACTACTTTAAAGCTATGATAATATCGATCTGCATTCGATGATCAAAAAAACATTTGGATATATAATGAAAGCGTATCTAGAAAATGCATAAATACAAAGAAGAAGTGAGATACAGTTCTAACTTTCAACAAACAACAATCTATGAGAACCTTCAAGCATTTCCTCTTGCATCAATTCGTTTCGTACTTACGCAGTGTTAACAGGTGTCTGCAAACCGGTCGCGCAGTGGCTCCAGGATGTTTGCATGATTGACAACCATTATCACATTAATACGATAAACCAAAAGCTTGAGACACCACACAGTCATGACCTCAACAGGAGCTTCCAACGTAAAGCCATTATTATTTTACTAGACAGACACGATTATTATAATACTTTGTGGTTTATCTGATTTTGTTGCAATAATGGTTCAGATACTATAGCAAATTAAAAAAGATTAATACATAATGGCATAGTAGGTACATATGAAGCAGCGCTGAGTTGGAAGCACCTGGGTTACTTTTTATTATGAACACATAATGACCTGTTGGTAAAGATTCCATGACAAATTAACCCTTTTAAGCATGTGTATGATGAAATTGACTTTTTTAATTTAATTTATTTTTCACCTTACATATAGCAATTTTGTGGTGAGTAAAATCATTGTATAGTGTAAATGGCCACCAGTGTGTCATGAAAAAGCAAACCGGGGCTACTTGTATGAATTGGGCAGTTTTGATTATGCATAATTGCTTTAAATTCAAATTAAAAAATGTGTCCCAAATTATTACAAGTATAATGGTGGGCCTAGGCATAAGGCAACAACATTTGTGCATCAACTTACCTCTTCGCTAGTGGATTTGTCGTGACGCGGTGGTGTCGTCGGTTGTCCAGCCTGACTTAGCAGGTCAGGTAGTACGGAGCTAGTCCGGGATCCACTGCCTTCATTGGCACCGCTCGATCGACCCTACACCCAATGTAACATTATATTCTGGAAAATGACTAATATTTTTTTTCGCTTTTTTTCAGTAATCAATAACATAGTTCAAACTTCAAAGTAAAGAAACAGTATTTGATGTAAAACAAAATGTATGAAAAAATATGACATATTTATTAGATATTACATATGATCAAATACCATCAATTTACATTTATTGGATTCATTTTTATAAATACTGAAACAAAAAAAACATTTTACATCAGTCGTATAATACTATGTTTACTAAACCTATGTTATTATTTTCTTTATTCAAACCGAGACAAACTTTTGTAAATGTATAGCAATATTAATAATATGACATTAACAGAGCTCGACATACACGGCAGCCAAAACATGCAGTAGTAAAACACATTCACAAAATTGATGATTGTTTCTTGTCAGCTTCTGTGACATTTCGTTAGGCAGCATTCCTAATATGGTTAAATTTCGGGTGTTGATGGCATAAGTAGATATCGTGTAGGTATATATTTTGCATTTGTTGGTTTCTTGGCAGGAAGACGGTATTCGCGTACGGATTATGAATTTTAAAGTTCAGTTAGTTTGAAGTTATGAGTTGCAGTGTGGTGTTAGATGATAAAGCTGTTACCAGATAGTACTTCTACGATATAGATTCGTCTACTTTGTTAATAATAATACTTACTACCGAGCGATATTTTCTGCCTTTCCAATACAGTATATGTACTAAAAACTAGAATAATTATAAACACTAGAAAATAATTATCACGCCAAAATGTAAGACGTGTGAGCAATATTTTAAACCAATGTTTCCTTACTATATATATTATATATACGAGGTAGATAATTTTTAGTAACATAAACGCAACAAACAGGAGCATGAAAACGATTCCCATACATTTAATTGTTATTAAGAACCAAAACCACTACAGACTAAATACAAAACATACATCTTTATAAAGCGTCCATACTGTTTCAAATGTTAGTGAAAACCATGTTAGACAACCAAACCCTCATACCATTATGTAAGTATAAAATATTAATCAAACTATCCTGAGCTGGGAGCAATTTACCTTTTCCTGAACGAGTACCGCTTCCTGCCCACAACTTGCCAATAGCTCTGTATGCCGATTATATTGAGAATTCCTCCGGAATACTATATCAGATTCAGTCTTTTCCCTGCGTGGTTTCACGACGTTATTAGATTCAGTCATATTATTCGAATTGGATTTATTCTCAAATGTATTTGCTGTTAGGTCAGGTGTCCCAGCTTTTTCAAACGATGTGCTGCTTGTGAAGCAGATGCTTGTAGCTGGTGAGTCGCTGTTTATACTGCTTTGTCGACTTGGTCCATTGCTGTCACTGTCTTGTCTAATCAAAGCGGCGACATTCTTCAATGCATCTATCGGATTACTAGCTACGATCTTTCTGTCGGGAGTTCTTTTTTCACCCTTTCTCGCATCTGCTTGAGACCGTAATTTTAAACTGTCATTAGTCTTAATAAAATCTGTTAATATTGGCTCCCCTGCCGACGGTTTAATGACTTGCTTGCGAGAATTGTTGAAAATTCCACTAGATCGTAACTGCTTGTTTACTCCTACTGGACTTTCATGCTTTGGAAAGTATATAGCAGAGTGACGAGTACTTGGAAGAGGGAATAGATCGGAATTTTCTCTTCTGAATCCTCTGAAGAAACGGTTTGAAGAATTTGATTCCGTATCCGGTTCTTTTTTGTTGTGCTTGAGAATGTCTGATAACTTATCCTGTGTTGATTTTTCAGCGGGTTTTTGAAACAACTGTTTATGTCTAGAGGGAGGAGTAGCAATAGCCTTATATTTCGACCACGCATCTTCCATTTCTAAGCGAGATTGTCGTTGTAATTGTGCACGCTTCGGATCACTATCTTTTGGTGAATCATTTTTTCTTTCCTTAGATTCAGCATTCTTCGACGGGAAGAAGCGCGCAAAGTCCCAATCTTTCAGTAAAACGGCTTCATCGACGTCGGACTGCCTCTTATCGCTTTCGGTATTTTCTCTCTGATGTTTGGCAAACATGCCCGATACAAAAAGTACATATAAATAATAGAAATAGAAAAAAAAAATAAGAGCTAGCATAGATGCTCACCAATCTTACTTTGGCGTGAAAAAACATTCATGTATTATAATCGTCATAAAAAAAACTTTAAGGGCCCCATTCGGTGAGATGCTGTTTTGATAAGCCACACATATTATAGCATGTATTAATGCCACACATATTATTCCATATGTAACAAAACAGCTAGTTAATACCTCTTCTTTAATAGCTTAGGATAGATCCTACGTAGCAGTTTTGTTGCAATTGGAAATAATTTTGTTCACAAAGATAAAAATGCGATGTCGTTGAAGCATTGACACTGCTTGGCTCGTGTAATATGGCCATCGAAAGGATCTTTAAAAATGTAAGGAAGGATGGTTTTATTTATAATCAATAATGATGAGACGTGTTAGCATAATTATAGATGTATTCCTAAGATTGTATAACTCTAAGCAAAGATGTATTTTACAAGCGATATCATTAACAGGAACCAGTATATCAATAGACATAACAGTTTCCTCATAACAGATTTTTGATAGTTACTTCTTCATATAATTTAACTTACTTGTGATATCACTTATAGAACGTTTATTGTTTTCTGTGTGGGGTACGTATATGCGAATGAGCGTCGAGTATTGGTTCAGTTAGTTAGTTCTGAGCATTTTACTGAATTTGGCGTTGTCAGTCACACATATTGACGTGATGAGACTTTAGGCTTGAAGCCGTTGATACCGTGAGGTGTTTTGGTGTGAACTTACCCTCTTCATAACGAGCGTGCGGTCGCCGTGCGTGTCGTCATCGTCGGGCGTGGGCGGCAGGGGGCGCGTGGGCGCTCCGCCCGAGCCGCCGCCGCTGCCGCCGTCCTCCGACACAGCGCTCAGCCCCGGCCTGTAGCAGAACTCGGGACTGACAAGCCAAATCGAAACGAACGGGATGGGAAGGTCAAATGAATAATTGGATCAACGGAAAATAAAAATGTGTTTGCAAATAAAAAGAAAAAGAATACAGCCATGATTAGTTGTTTTTTTAACATATGAATAATAAAATAATGAAAAAAAAATGTGATAGACATGATGAGTACTGAGTACTGAGAATACATTGTGGTTAGTGAAAAAAAAATGATTCATCTAGGTCATAATGAACTTATTTCAAAAAAGTCAAAACCTGTGTTACATTTACAGCCAATAAAATCAATTATTAATTAAATTATTACACATCCCATTAATTTCCCAACCCTATTAAAAAAAAACTGTTTATCGTCGATTATTGTAGTTCGTAATCGCAATAGTTAGGTATCGCTTAGTCATTTTCATTTGACTAATTTAATTTGATTTCAGAAAGTAATCAGATCACAAGGTACATATTGAAGTATTTTATGCTAATATTTAGAGATATAGAACCTACCCTGTAAGTGGATAACTCTATAATGATAAATATTATAGGACATTCCACGCCGGACATGTTTAGGTACATTTTTTAATATATTATGTACAATATGTTTTTTATAGTATGTAAAATGTAATACTATGTATTACATTAAATTCATGTACTACCTAAGTTTTCATCTAATTCTCGTTCAATTTGGATTTATAACTGTGAAACCTTTCTAATTTTTGTTCTAATTGCCCCTGAATTTACTTTATTGGTTAATTGATTACTTTATCAGAATTTGCGTATACCTACTTAATATTAAAGGCTGGAAATTTTTTGCCAATACTCTACTGAAATATATTTATGGTACTACTATTATTTTTTAGCTACAATCCTTAGCAATAATTTGAGGTAATTTGCACTTACAGTGGTTTGGGCGGGTCGCTGGCCAGCAGGGTACCGTCATTGCGCACACGTCCACCACTCTCCTCGGCATCAGAATCTGTGTCAGAATCGTCAAAAGCAGGATCTGGTTGATTTCGCTCTACTGGCGGACCTGAACAAAATCAGTTTCAGTAAAGGTATTGCTATATTTTGTAATAAAATTAAGTTTATTAGAATGCAGACCTTGTCCATTAGTTGGAGCCCGAGGTGGTCGGTTAGGAGGTTCATTACCAGAAACGACACCAAGTTCGTTGAGTTGTGCAGCCAACCTATCCAAGTCCTGGCGAACGATGAAAAAATAAAATGATTCCATAAAATACATATTTCTACGGGCAACTACACTACAATATATTTATATATATATATGAATATAAATGCAACAAAAATAGCCTACCTCTGGCCTTCGCGGTGGAAGCTGCAGTTGCAGTTTAAATCGGATGTGCAAACAAAGTTAACAGCGTGACATGAAAGTAAAAACAAAAAGCTAATAAAATAAAAGTTACAATATACATATCACAAATTATAATATATATTTCAGCATGTTCAATTCATTTTTCACCATATTACTATTTTTTCCACCATCCAATCTATGTAATGTTTTTTGTTTAACTTAATTTTACAAGCTGGCGATTACCATTGCAACATAACGGTGGTCTCCATACTCTAGGCCTCAAAACAATCTTCATATTGACGAGCTCAATGTAAAGCAAAATGAACAGTAACCTCTTTAAAACAAAAGCATGAACTCTTAGGTACTTTTCAGATGAAGCAACTGTTATAGCATCTGCTTGTGTATCATTAACCTCGCTGTCTGTGAATATATTCGATGATTTGTGACCCACAGGCAACAAGTTTAGAACTCGATACATAAGAATAATAAAAAAGTCACAAACTAACAAAGAATAATAAGAAAAATAAATTTCAGCAAAGGCAATACATTTTTGATTTAGGAATGAATTACGAATAGTTTATTCGGCTAGCGAAAACTGCATCGTAAACACTGTATGCAAAGTTTAAATGTAGTACATATAGGTAAATATAATTAGTCCCTTGAAATAAACTTAATATAAATCGTAACTGATAAGATTTTTATAAGAATTCGAAGTCATGGATTGTATTGGGATTACGTTCGTAATATTGCATAACAAATTAAAAATTTAATACTAAGTAAACAATAAATAAACAATATTAGTTTAATATTACAGTTCTTTAGCTGTATGTGTATATAAATGAACATTTAACATTTGTTATTTAACGTCTAACTGCAATGGTTCGATATCGCCTTAGGGTTGTGGAAGCAACTGCCAGTTGCTTCATAGAAAATATCGAAGTTCGTCCATAGATCACGGTAATCACTTCCCATCAGGTGGGCCGTGTGGACCTAAGTGGTTTTAAAAAAAAACTTCAGCCAAATCCGCCGTTAGACCGGTAAAGCGGACCCCAGACTCCAAGGTGATAACGCTGGATGCGACTGGTATCAACGTTAAAATAAAGAAGAGAACATTTGTAATCAAATAATAAAATTATATGAATGGACTGTCATACCATAGGTTTGAATATGTGGTGTGACCCGCGCTGTGGGGGTTGCGGTCCGCTGGCGGGCGGCGTGCCGTTATTGGAGCCTGAACTGTTCGACGAGCCTGATGACTTTGGTGTGGGCGGCAGAGGCCTGTAAAAGTTTGCTCATAGTTACAAATACAAGTTTTGGTTTTTTAGTATTCATAATATTCTATGTGCACTTTTTCTTATTATTGATTAAAAAAAAAATCATTTATAGACAATATAATACAAAATTAACAAACAATAATTATCAATTCAAATACAAGAGTTAGGTTAGGTAGGAAATTTGAAGTGTTAATAACTTGAAAGAGTCATCACAATTTACAGTACACTTACCTATATCTATTAGGCTGTTGTGCCTGGGGATCTGGTACAACAATCAGTCTTTGTGGGATTGAGGGTCTCGCAGGTGGGCCTGGTTCTAAAGTGCCATAAAATTAACAATTTGTTAATAAACATAGTTATTGGAAAAGTCACATCATAAAGTTAGAATGTTATGTTACCTGGTATCTCCTCCCGTTCCTCGCGCTTACTGTTCCGCTTCGGTGGCGGCTGCGGTTGAGGCGCTTCGGCAGGTCTGGTTAATACACAAATAGTATACAGTTAACAACTAGAAAGCTACACAAACCTGATCAATATACTAATGACAAACCTGGGTCCTTCCTGAATTTGTTGGAAGTTACGACGCAACGTATCGCCGCCTTGGTGCGCGGCCGCGTTATGAACGATAGATGAAGGCTCCCCGGCAACTGCATTTTCTTCTTCCTCTCCCTCTGAACCTGAGTACTTATAGTCTTCTCTCACTGAGTTGTCTTGCTTCCGTTTCTTGCACCGATCTATGTGATCTTTCAGTTGTATCCTTACTTGTCGTTCTGTTGGCTGGTCTCTATAAAAAGTAATATGTATGCATTAGGCATTATTATATTCTTTACAATAATTATACCCCTCTTTTCTGGGACTTTGCCTTCAGCTTACCATCAGGCAAGGCGAAGTCCAATTGACGTGTCTTACATAAAAAAAAAAAAAAAAAATAGAAAAATATGTAAGTAGTTAGAGTTCAAGTTACCTTATAAATGCATGCTTCAGAAGTTGTTCAGTATAAGGCCTTTGGTGGTAGTCTTTTACTAATACAGTTTCAATGAAACTATGAAACTTTTTCGCCCATTTCTTTGACTTCAAACGGGGTGGAGGGTTTCTGTAATTATAAATTTATTTATTAGTGCAATTATTAGAAATTTTACAAGCCCCAAAAAAAAAGTAGTACTAAATAGTTTTTATTCATACCTTGGAATGAGAAATAGAGCTCTCATAGGATGGAGGTCACAAAGGGGTGGTTGACTCTCAGCCATTTCAAGCGCCGTAATTCCGAGAGACCAAAGGTCGGATCTATTATCGTATGTAGCGTCAGGGTTCTCGTCACAAGCAATAACTTCCGGCGCCATCCAATATGGGGTGCCAATAAATGTGTTTCTTCTACCTATAGTTCTATCCAACTGGGCTGACACTCCAAAGTCCACTAACGAGACAGAAAAATAATAATTAATGATAAATCTTCTAATTTGAGTAATGCTCTCAACCCTTTAAGTAATGAGCTCAATAGATTACATCCCAATAGTATATTCCTGGTTGGTAACAAGTTTACACATGATCTGCTCTTGACAGGATGATTAGGCACTATTCAGATTTGGATAGAAGGGAATCATTGAACCTACCATAAACCTTTAACCATGTGGCATTCAATCTACCATATTACAACTTTTACAGAACAGTTTTGGTTGGTTCCAAACATGTAGATGGCCTATGGTGTTATGGTGCCAGATTGGCTGAGGCCTATAGGTAATCAATTCCATACCACTGCTGGTTATAACTGGAATTGATTACTTGATTGATTTAGATTTTTAGACGTTAGTAAATTTGTTAAAATGTAGATACATACCAAGTTTAACTTCAGCATTGTCTGTAAGTAAGACATTTTGTCCTTTGATATCACGATGAATTACTTTATTGGAGTGTAAATAACTGAGGCCTCTCAGAATTTCTCTACATATGTATGAAATCCATTCCTCTTTCAGGGATTGTCCCTTAGTTGATTTCACTAAGTCGGTAACAGATCCTGTGAAATAACAGTTTTAAGTAATTAGAAGAATTTTTCTTGCAAGCAGGTCTGATATTCATACTTAATTTTTTTTATTATATTAAACTGGTCTTTAGACTTTATAAAAGATAGCAGAAGCTTAAAAATATTGCAATATAATTGTATATCAGTGGACTCATTATAATAAGAGGCTACTGTATATGTATGAGTCAGCTCTGATAAGTAGAAAGTGGTCCTAGCCAATTCAGATATGAATATAGTCATCATGGTTTACTTGTTTACCATTTGCCACAATGTCAAAGGTATGCAATAATGTTCTTATCTGAATAGACTTTTTCTAGAATATTGGTTACTGAAATCACTAGTAGTCTAGTCTTCCTAATTCATCCAGCAAGCTAAATTGTTTGTATTAGGACTGGGTTCACATCATTAATGTGTCTGTTATATGGTGACCCCTCTTTCCTACTTTGCCTTCAGCTTAACATCAGACGAGGTGAAGTCAAACTGATGTATTATATACATATATAAAATTCATGTAGTGGTCAAGATTCAAATCTTAAACTCCGATTGTGAGGCTGACTCCATAACCAGCTATGTGTTCAAAGAGAGTTTTTATTAATATTCTATTTTTTTTAAAGACAAACGTATCAAACTAATTAGGTACTAAGGCAATAACACACCTGCACCACAATACTCCATAACTAACCACAGTTGGTCATCTTTCCCAGGGGGACTCTTTTTGATAAATGCTCCATAATATGTGGCAATATTTCGATGATTAGAGTACTTTTTCAGTACATTTATCTCTAACTTTATCTCTTCCTCCTCATCTTGTGTGACATCCATAACTTTGATGGCTGCCAGTTGTCCTGTTTTTGTGTGACGTCCCTAGAATTACATTGTTAACCATTTTTATTGTTTGTCATTATTGTAATCAGTTATTTGTGTTACTGATAAATTGAAATGTATAATGACGTCTAGTTATAATGGTACTACATTATTAATTATGGCTAGGCACAGATTTAAGTTAATAATATTTTGATTAATACACAGTATACACAATACTATGGACATTGGACAACCAGAAATAGGTAGCTGGGATAGACAAGATACACAAGGCACTATCAATACTAAGACACTCATTGGGAGTGTCTATGTCCAGCAGTGGGCTTTAATAGGCTCTTTGATTGATGGATAGATAATATTTTCTATTGACATCTTTTATATCAGTGATTACCACTATCCCACCCTGTGAGGTGATGTGGTCATAGATCTAAAGAATTTTATTGACAGCAGCAAGGTGAATAGTGTTAATTAAATATGTCCATTTGTTTGGATAATAATTTTCATTTGATCAGCAATCAGCATTAGAACAGTCATCATGTAGCTTCAATGGGACATTGTTTTATCATTGTTAAGTATGAAACATGTACCTTTAAGCCTATTGGGGATTCACATAGACAAGTATAGGTACATTTTTATTGTGTATTAATTTCATCTTTTCTAGAATATTTTACTAGGGAAGTGTCTCTAGTAGTAAATTAATTTAGGTAACAATGTTAGTTTCATTGTTCATTTTTTTAAACAGACAGAATCATTTATAAGTGGTTCATTATACTAATCAATGGTGTGGTAATAAGTTATTTAGGTATAAATAATATAATTATAACTATTTACCTGTTGGGACACTAGGCACTATGTATGGTACCATCTTTGTAATAATTATTTTTTGTAAAATTAATAATATAAGTAATATAGGTAATGATAGTTCCTTTAAAGTACGATAAAAATTAAAAGAAATTGTTTGTTTAATTACAAGAAATAGAATACATTATATTTTTTTAAATGTATGGTAGTTTCATATTTTGTGCTAATTATGATAATCTAGAGACGAAATCCAAGAGAAATATACTTATGATATTGTAAGCCCACTGATACGAATGAAGTTCATTGACACTAATAGACTGTACTCTTTAATTGTAATGCTTTCATTGAAGCCTATTACGTTAATTTTAGTAACGCCACTTCATGCATTACACCGTGTATATAGAGCGTGAGGATTTAAACTTTTCAAGCAATATCTACACAAGTATAGACGACAAAAATGAAGTTTATTATTGAATGTAGTTTTGATCTAGTACATACCTTGTACACTTGCCCATAGGTGCCATTTCCTACAACTTCTATTAGTTCAAATATACCAGCTGGATCCTGAAATGATACATAATTATAATGAAATCGCATAGAAAGTTTAATATGCCATTTCAATTCAAAGTAAACCTTCAATTATGATTCACGCCCTGTGAGATCATTGCCCTTTTATTAATTTTTTTCATTAAGTTCGGTATATCTGGATACTGTAAACTTTCGCAATAAGATATTAATTATAGTGGTACAATTTAAAAGTTTACCTTTAACGCACTGAGGTCAATGTCGTCTAATGAACAATTTACAGACGGTGCCAGTTGATGCGCCATTTTGAGTATATTGTCACACACGAAGACAAAGCACGGGAACCTCACATGAATATAAAAAGCGTATAAAACACCTAATCTATAACATTGGCAATGTGAATAGATTTCTTTTTTATATCACACAACTGAACAATTTATAAAACTCATTGTTTACACTTAAAATAAGTAAATTACAGATACACACAAGTCGTACGTTCCTCACACACACCCGGCAGGGATGCCAGATGAATAAAAAGCCTAGATAAAAAATATTTTTATCTGCACAAATCACGGATACTGTTATTATTGTTTATTCCAATTTAAGTACTTATTGGAATCTAAATCTAATAAGTCACAAAAAAGTTATGTAAAAGTTCTAGACCACAATAAAATTAAAGCAAAGATAAATGAAAGGCAAGACTTGGAAAATGTTATAAACTAAGTACTAGCAGTGACATCTTGTACGAAATATAGGAACTAATGTCATAATATAAAATTCTTTCTAATTTTCACCGTAATCTTACAAGAGGATCTACCTCCTTCTACTTTATAATTTGTGTAATCATTTACATTGCAAACACACATTGGTATGCACGAAGAATACCTACTTGAATACAAAATGTAATGCGGTGTTACTCTTATCTAACGAATTTAATTGAGTAAAATATGAAAAATTAGTCGATGCCTATTTATATAGGTATAATGGATGTTCACTGATTAAATACATACTACAAATATCTTAATAACAGGGTTCGCTGTCCACCGATAGGGACATGATTGCTAGTTAAGCTGGTCAAGATTAACTGCTGTTAATGACAGAAAAAAAGAAAAAAGGTAAATTGTTTGCGGTGCCTAATCGGATACCTCCATGCGGTCCACTCTGGGCAACTGAGACGCCAGCGCCTCTCAGAGGGGAGTTTCTGTTGCAGGCAGTCGCTCCCGTAAAAGACAATTAAACTAAAATTATCTCCATGACGAGAGCTCACTCCGGGCACCAAGGTACAAGGTTATTCTAGAAGAGAATTAGAAGGTTCTCACAAGTTCTGAAGCATGAATGCACAAGTCCATAGACCACGGTCCAAGAACAAACATACTTCCCACCAAGTGGGGAGTACAACAGTTTTGGATGTGATCGGAATGAGAGAAAGAAAGAAAGAAAGAAAGAAAAACCTTTTTATTTCGATACAACATCGACTAATAAATACTTAGGTACTAAAACACATTAAAAACAATAAACACAACAAATAAAACAAAATTAGTCCCGTTGCACCCAAAAAAGGAGCCAGTTCAGCATGGTGCCGGGCACAAGTACCTGACGCTGGTTTTCAACGGGAGCTCGAATGAAGAAGAATGTTCTTGGTCAATGATGTTCATCTGCTAATATTGAGACTACGCCAGCATGGGTAATGTGTTACGCGCGTATGTATGTATTTTACTTGTTCCCGTCTACAGAAATAATGAATGGGGTCTCAAATGAAAGGTATTCATCATCCGAGTGTCATAGGGTAGGTACAAAAAATGTCAACAAAATCTATGTTGTGAATTTTTGGTGCTAAAATGCGTGTTGCAATATTTTTTTTAATTTAAATATACCGTGTAGGGTATCGAAATGAAGGGAATTAGAAGGCAATTACAGACATATACCTATATATAGTAGATTTGATAGCAGGCGGTGCCCATTAACTTTTTTTCGATTCATGAATGATTAATATGGGTAGGTACCGCCTGCTACCAAACTTGTTTCGATCTTTTGAACAGCAGTCGGGGTTCTTATTTTTTGATAGTTAATTTTTTCCAACTCAGTTGGGGCCGGGTTTTTCAGTCTGTGATGCGGCTGAACTTCTATATTTTCCGGGAAGCGACTGCCACTATATCTTATTTAATTTTAATGCTGATTTTATTTAAAACACACTATGCAAAATTCTAAATGTGGATATGGACGACCGAGTCTGGCTTCAGGCATCCATGCCTGTGCGTCTAGGCGGACTCGGCGTTCGCAACATTACTAAGGTAAGTTTGCCAGCATTTCTATCTTCGGTGCATGCCACGGATGAATTAGTTAGAATAATCTTAACCCCTAGCCTAATTAATTCAGAAGTGCCAGGCAAGGCCCAAGCTTTAAATGCTTGGAAAATATTTTGTCCAAACGCAAATTTGCCAGCCAACCCATCTTCCCAGAGACAATGAGACGTGCCGCTCTGCAACATGGTAAGAAAACTTCTAATTCCTACTTCTACCAATGTTGCGGAGCGTGCTCGCCTTTTGGCTATGGGGTGTGCCCGGTGTTTGGCTTCAGGCCCTACCGTCGCCTAACATTGGTCCCATGTTGGACGATAACACCTTCCGTATAGCTGCTTGCCTTCGTTTAGGTGCTCCTTGCGTTTCTCCGTATCGATGTCACTGTGGAGAAGAAGTTGGTAGCCTTGGACATCATGGTCTCTATTGCAGCAAGAGTATATCAATGACATAATCCGTCGGGCTCTTGTCACCGCTGGCGTACCAGACATATTAGTACCTACCGACTTGGCGTGCAACGATGGCACGAGGCCAAATGGGATGTCATTGGTGCCTTGGAAGATGGGAAGGCATTTGGCGTGCCTTCACATCTTTCAGGGACTGTAAACTGCGCCTGCGCTGCTGCTGCGTCGGCAGAGACCCTCAAACGGCACAAGTATAGTAATATAAGTAGTAATTACATATTTGAGCCGTTTGGGGTCGAGACGCTGGGATCATGGGGTCCAAGTGCCCGTCTTTTGTTTAGAGACATTATGGTATATGTATTGGTGTAGTTTCAATGGGCTACCACGACGTGCTATATACACCGACTTCAACAAAAAGTCTTATGTGTATTTTACCTATATCTGTAGTTCAGAATTTAGTGCCTATTTAATTTTTTTTTGGTATTTGAAGTCTGTTTAATTTTTTATTGAATTTTTATTAATTTCATCCTTATAGAAAACCTTACTATTTGTGATGAGATGATAACTAGGTACTAATAACAAATTTTGTAAAAGGCTCTCTCGATATCCTTGGTAGTCCATCATCAGATAATCTATTCAATAAGGACAGCCAGTTAGTATTGAACGAATACTATAACAAGTATACAGGCGTGTGGGTAAGTAGCTTGAGATCAAATTAGTGATTATCTTAAAGGTCGGGTCAGAGAGAATCCAACCGGGCTCGCGTAAAAAGTTCAATGACAGTCAAGGAAGCTCGTGCAATGCGTAAGTACAGAAAAAAAAAACTTTTTGTTGCTATTGTCTCTCTGTGTATAATGTCTTGGCTGAACGAGGAAATTATATTTGTAATAATGGCCTCCTTTTAATTAGTGAATTAGTAGAGCCAGTCTAGCAGATAAAAGTAGCAGTCATTAAACGGATATAGTGTTCATTTGATGACATTTCTTGTGATTTTTGCTAAAACTCACAGAAATATCACACTGTGTGTTAAGTTGATGTAGAATCAATTATTTGCCAGTCCACTATTGTCACAGAACGTAGTAAACAGCAATATAGTAATTGTAACTTATATAACAAAAATTACCCTCTTCACCTTGGAACAAGATGTCAATTCGAAGGTTTCCAAAAACTTGGCTTACTCACTAAAAGTTGTTAAAAATGAACATGGGAATAAATGGGACATTGCATGATATTACATCTAGGTTGCTTTCAAAACTCATGAAATCACGATAAACTGCATAATGAATAATATAAAAATATAACAATTCGACTGCTAAAGCAAATTCCGGTTTAGAGCAAATTCTTATACGTAATTGTATTGATCTGTGTTCACTTTCTGGAATCCATATATGCTAAGTTTGAGTCTAGATGTGTACAAAGTCCTACAAAAAATATTACTCATTCAATATTCATGTGCGAATATGTGCAGTCATGAATATGCGTATAGATCGTCAAGAAAGTCATAACACTGCTATGATTAACCTGGTATACCTGTAATACTATGACTGAAAAGTCTTGATATTTTGTTTTTTACTGTATAATTTTATTATGAAAATAAATAAATAACTGTGAAAATTTATCGCAGCATATATGGAATCGTCGAATCCATGCGGTATAATATTCTTCATTCATCCCTACATTCTCGATTTATTTTATATATTTTCTTTTCATGACTTTTTTGACGCACTATATCTGTATTTATCTGGTTGTTTTATATGTAAGTATGCATTTACAAAACACCCCACGTTTTTCATCGGGGATTATAAACTAGTTTCATGATATACAATAATATTAACGGGAAGTGTGTACCTACACCATGCTCGCGTTAATTCCTGTTAACATAATTGTGTATCCAGATATATTTACCTGTATTCTAGATTCAATTTGAGAAGTTGAGGACGCTTGGTTCGGCAGTCATGGAGACTGCTTATGTGAGTTTCTGATGTATTCCGTGAAAACATCTAATACCTACCACGCTGAATGGAGTGGGCTAAGTATTGATCCTTGGAGTACCCCGAAGGGAATGAAGGTTGGGTTGGACCATATCGTCTATAGAGTTCCGAGGCACGGAATCAGTATCGCGGTACATGTCTCGGATGATGTCAATATAAGACTCTGGAACTCTTTTGGGCCATTGTGCCTACCTGAGCACCGCGTGAGTAACAAGGTCTAAGGCCTTCGGCATGTCTAGAATTAAGCAATTATTATATTTATATAGGTAAATATTTTTCCAAATGAAATATATGGAAAAAATCATGTTTTTTAATATTCGTCTTATTCGTCATCTACGCGGGAGGCGCGGGTTCGATCCCCGCCCCGTGCAAATATTTGTATACATGAATATGGCTATTTGCATTGCCTGGTCATGCTTCGGAGAGTAAGATAAGCCGTCGCGTTGGACCCGGGTTGCCATACGAACCTCTATAGTAGTCGTTACGGGTATTTCGAGCCCTCAAAAATCCGACTACTTTAACTACAGAACTTCAATATCGCCATTGGTTGTGGAGGTCAGATGGCAGTCTCTTAACGGAAAATATCTTAGTTAGACTTGAAAGCCGACCCCAACTGAGTTGGGAAAAGCTCAGGGAGAGGCATATTCTTCGTCCTCTATGTCCCAGCTGGAGCCACGGTCACGTGACCGGGATCTCACGATGGTACTGAGAGTATACATAGTGTGAGTTAAATATTAATGGCGTATGACAACTCGATGGTGTTCTGTATGGTATGACCTAGAATATTTTTAATATACCTTTCAACAAAAATAAATGTTGGGTACAGACATGATGTCTAAAATCGTTTGACCTAATCTCTCGTAAAAATATCCGCCTACACACGATCTTTCTTAAATTTATAATATTTGTAAAAGGAATTTCATTCTGACAAAAACATGTCTTGAAACTGAAGCAGCTGCGATTCTAATCTGCGATTAGTTACGATACGATAAAGTTTTGCGAGTAGGCTGCCAACGAAGTATGGTGTGATTATGATCTTTTATGTGCCAGTGAAATGCAGTCGGTCCACTTGGCACAATATTAAACAATTTGAAATTTTAAGGATATCGTATTTGTGAAATCCTCAGAAACTCCTACAAAATTTTAAATACAATGGATAATCTTCTATGAAATTAATATACGACATTAACTAAATTTATATAGACCTAAAAGGTTATGAGTTTGTATTAGGCCTGCATAGACTTACACACCTACTTATTATGCATATAACTTTTTCCGAAGAATATGTTAATATTTAAAGTTTTGTGTAATTTTGTACTGGCTGTAATTCGGATAAAATTAAGATTTCAACAACGTTGACTGAAGTTCTAACTGTTTAGTTTTGAAATCTGTTCAATTTTTTATTACATATGCGCTTCATATGTGTAGTTCTTGTGAAAAAATTGTCAAAGCTTAAAAGTCCTTCTGACTTTTAAATAGATAACGTTTTCGCAATAAGTGTTTAAAGATATTTGAATAAATTAGTAAAACTTCGGTTAAAATGGATGGTCAAAAAATACCGTCTATAATTTTATTAAAACTAAATATGTTCCGGAATAGTCCTGAAAATGATAAGGCACTAACTTTTATTTTATTTAGTGTATTGGCGCTAACTGAAATTTTCCTAAACTCGATATTTTGACAGCCGATGTCAATTGCCGTTGTAAGCATCCACTAAGGAAGGACTAGGATACTTGAAAATTTCATCCACATATTTGTAGTAACGCCTACCTATATTGAATAAGAGTTGTAGGTATATTCATATAATACTTATCATAATCAATACTTATCATATCAAATTATCCTTATTAGAATTTATTGGTAGCGTCATTTACTAATTTTTATAACAGCTGAATTATGAAATGGTAATTAGATTCAGCTGTAGAAATTAGTATTGTGGCGTTAATTACAAGGCATCTGATAGCCTATCAGCTTATAATAATTTCGATTTCTAAAGTGAAGATCCATAAGGTTGTGTATACCGGTTACTAGCCTAGATAGTTGGCTCGACACGACGTGTGGTGTTGCACAAACTCAAACTAAAATTATTGACTACATATTATAGAAGTAAAGTATAGCCGCGGTGCTACGTGCGCCCGCGCGGCCGTGCATACCGAATCGTAAGATCAAAGCACGCATAGGTAGTTACTTTACCTACTCCAACACCTACACGCGCGCAGCTCTCGGCACGTCACGTATTGGCGCGGTGGTGTGCGTGGCGTCGGCGCACACAGGCGCACGCGAAGGCGAACACTAATAAATGTATAATAAATGTTACCAAGACGCAAGCGCGGCGTACGGTACTATTTGTTCGGGAGGGAGGTTGGAGGCACTCATACAAGCGAGGGAGAGGCTGTGTTAGCGCTGCCAGCCAGTTTACCGTTGCGAGGCGCGTTGTGCGGCCGGACGCTGGACCGCCACCCGCGCGCCGCCGGCACCCCGAAGCTCTGCGCTGTCCAAGCTCCTCATTCCTCACCCTGGACTGTATCAGGACTTTACGAACTTGACAACCCCCTGTGCTCACTGACGGGTGTATACGAACCCGACCGCTGTCGCGTTCGCTTACGTAGAGACGAAGTGCTACAACTCGTGCTTATTTAACTGGAGTGTTAATCCGATTTCAGAATATTTATTGGATCGCTTCATCACAGGCGAAGGTGAGTTTTTGCATATATGTAGTTGAAATATTATAAAATGTTTCTTGTTCAATTGTTACAGTAATATTGACTTGTATTGCTTCGTATATTAAAAAGGTAGATTTAAATAGACATTAGTATATCTAGTACTAAAGGTTTTCATTATGATGAATGACGACGAACTATTGGTAAACGACCATTTCCACGAGTGAAGAAATAAACGTTTTGTTGATTATAATATTGACATTTATGAACATGGACGTTGTAAAAAAGCGCGTAATTTTTTCAATGAAACTGTGAGAGTACCTGTGGGCGGTGTGGCAATTGTGGTGTAGTACTTTTGAGTTAAATTGATTGCTTCGTGCATACTTCGCCATAACAAGAATATTTAGATACAGTTTTGGAAGTCTATTATTATTATTGTGACATAAAGGCTACAAAAAGGCGAATCCATATCTCGGTACGCTAAACTAATGATGCTGCATTAACTCATTAAAATGAGAGCCATTCATACCTACGTTAAATCGGGTTCCCGCTTCCTCTCGTGACTTTAATGATTGACAACTTTTTTGATCAATATGATTTCTATACCAAAAACAGATTATAAATTTCGATAATAAATATCAATATGGACAATCAATCTCTATGACTACATAAACCACGTTTCAGTTTTGGGCAAACTTGTCTTCAGATAGTGTTATTGAAGTTTTATACAGGCCACAGTTAAAATTACATTGACAGTTATCCAACATTATATTTGATTAAACAATGATATACGTTTATAATAAAAAAAACAATATATCATAGCAATAAAGTATCTTGGGCACTATAGTGCTTAACGTATGTTATAGCGTGCACGGTACGTAATTGTCATACGGCGTTGAAAAGATATCAACGCGCGCAACACATATTGAATTCGTGCGAATATTGCGCACTACGTAATACCATATACTGCACAGTACCTATACGTTAGATTTTCTCTATATTTTCTCACGATGGACCAAACGGAATGTAGGTAATGGACACATGCGTAGATTTCGTGAGAGAAGCCAAATAAGCCTTACTGTAGATACCACAATAAGGAATCTTGACGAGATATAATATATAATTGACTATTACATGGGATACTCGTACACAAGTTTTCACGCATACCACTGTAAGTGTTAGTTTACTGTTGTGTTGTTTACATTAAAATAATATATGATGATAATTATTATATAATAATAATTAAAGTTATTTATTTTTTCGGTGTGTTTCCTCGTACAATAGAATAACAGGGTTACGCTATTTCTTCCCTTATACTAAGGAAAATTGCCAATATTAGACTATTTCCATTGTTAAATTTACTAATAAATTCGTTCCTATCGCATAAGAGAAAAATATAGAAAATTTTAGGTGTTATTATGGTTGAATTAATTTAAACATTTAAATGTAAATTATGGTGTGTACCATTTTGAGTCACGTGATTAAATTATTTCACTTAATTTCCTAACATTTAAAATTAATTATATGCGGTCTCTGCTTTGTTATACTTTTTATTAAAATCTTAGAAATATATTCGAACTATATTCGAGTGGTCATTTCCTGTAAATATATATACACATTTTTATGTATCCGTATTCCATTTATCATGTTAGCTAACTGGTTTTACTTAATCTCTGCTGTTAATTTTCACTCTCTGAGCTAAACACAGTGTCGATCTGATTCTGTGTCACTCAAAAATCCACGTTGCAATGTAACCTAAATTACAAGTTAGGTACGGACAGAAAAAAAAACTGAACGCCTTATAAAAGCGGGGTCTTTATCAAACAAGTACTCGCGTTTTATTGATATCCATTATATTATATCCGGTTAGCAATTATTTTTATTGACTATAATAATTACTGGTTACAGTTTAGGTACATATTTTACATAGTTTAATAGAAAAATATTTATACTAGAATATCTTATCTTTTAAACGAGCAATTCTTGTATGTAGCTACGATAGGAAACCGCGCTTAAGATTTGGATGAAAACTTGCATTTGGATAAGGATTTACTGTTAGAGTAGTAATGGTATCTTTCGTGAAAAAAAAATCCTAGGCAACCTATTGCTTCCAGGTTCAGGTATACTTTACTGTGCTATTATTTAATTATCATTTTACTGCCTGTTTTTATTATCATCTAATTGTTAGCTCGCGGAATTTACAAGTCAATAGTCAGCTATAAACTAAAATAACGTTTTTGTATTTCAATTTCTAAGAACGTCGAGTGCTTCTGTTGTTATTATCGAATCAGGACAATGTTATAACCACGTCCTAATTGATTCGTGTCTAAAAATCACACACAATCGGCGACGGTCTAAAAAACAACTGACTATCTACTTGAATGTTTTCTTTGTTTTTCACAATTGTAGGTTGAAATCACACACGTTACATGTACTCACACGTGTAACAGCACTTGTGTGACTCATAGTAAATTATTTTGAGTTTAGCTGTAATTTATTCATGTTCCTAATGTTTGGGTTTGTACTTAAAGTAAGTTTGTAATGGTGGTGGATAAATAATTTATGTATCAGTAGGTAATATTTTTATTTGCCACCACCAAAAGCAAACAGTCCAACTATTGGATTTTGATCACCTTAATTAATAAAAATAAATATTAAGTTTAAAAAATTCATAAATGTTTTGAGTTATCTATGCCCGATTAAACGACATTTTAGAAATACTATGCGCTTTTTATGTTAAAGTTGAGGCATGTTTTCCAATTATTAATCAAAGTAAGTGTCTTATTCAGTAAGGGAAATACGCGAATAATAGCAGACAAGTAAAGTGAAACTAGGGAATTATTATCAACTTTTATATGTTATGAGTAAATAATTTTGAGCGCTACGGTGACCATTTTCCATTAGGAGGGCCATGTGCTTGTCTGCCACCTAAGTTGTATGACAAAAAAAAAGAATTAGAGGTGTTTCTTACAAGAAAGAGGGATGGAAATATATTGGGGTGCATATGTATAGTTCTATCCCTTTTTCTCGTTCAGATTGCGGTTGCTTTACACGTCGTTCTCAGTATTTCACGTTATTAATACATATTGATTAAAAGGTAGGTAGTTTAATTATCGAGTAATAATAAAGTTCCAATATAACTGACCGCTTTGTACCTATTTTACGATATCTTGGTTTTATTGTCTTGAACATTTTACTGTGGACTGCAGTTACCTTGAGAGTAGTATTGAATTGGACAAAGGATTAGCGACGTCACAATACGAATTAGCCCGAACCGATAGTACAATGAGATGGCATGAAGGTGATGGAGCTTGTTAGCCGGCAAGGGGAGCGAGTGTATTGTTCCAATCTCTATCTTAGATATACTTAGACGGAAATTATGTTGCGTACAAGGTTTACATTTCGTTATTAAATCAATTTTAGGACAGGAAAATATTACAACACAAAAAACTAAAATTATGTTCTTATAAACACAAAAGGAAATGTCATTTTAACAAAAATGGACCTTACATATATGAAACGACACATTTAGTCAAAATGTTATAATCGTTCATATTATTTCATTCGGAATAGGAACTGTTGGTTGAGTATAAAAAAAGTGTACAGGCAGACCCAATTTGTGATTTGAAGAATGAAAAAAGTAGACGAAAGTCTTCAGATATATATGTATATATAATTTGACATCCACTGTGGGGTAGCGGTCGTCGACTGCTACGCAGGAGACGCGGGTTCAATTCCCGCTCAGTGCAAATATTTTTATGCACGAATATGTATATTTACATTGGACTGGGTGTTTCTATGTATAATATGTATGTATTTACAAAAAAAGTATCTAAGTATGCTTATCTACTTTCTAGATTCCACAACACAAACTAGTTAAGCTATGCTTACTATGGGTATAGATAACGTTGTAGAATATTTATTTTTGTTATTTATTAATTTAATAATAAGTCCGTAATAAGCAGGTATTTCCTTACCTGTTTTAGGTAAATGAAACCTTTTTCTCATTAGTCCAGAATTTTATAGCGGCTTGAGGAGAAAGAAGACAAAAGCCTGAAAGCTTGAAGACTACAATTGTTGCTAAAACTTTGTACAAGCGGTAAGGACGTGTTCTAGACGATATTAGCATATGGCGTTTGATCAAAATACGACAGGCGAAACGTGGATGTAATGTTTCTAAATACCATTAGAACAAAGGTCCTCCTTTCTTAAAAGGCGAGATGTCCTTTTCATTACAGCTAAAATTTTGTAATACGCGTTGTACTCCTTATTTAATGATACTCGGGGTAGTAGTTACGGCGTGAAAGAATAACAAGCACACTTGTTTTAGTGTAAGAGAGAAGAATTATATTATGAGTCTAGACTTGAAAGAGCCTCCAATACAACAATATTCTATTGCGCTATCTGAACTAGAAGTATAACACTAAATTAGCTGGTAATATCATTTCTAGAATAGCGGAAGCCTAAACCGCGGTAGCCTAGTGGTATGGGTAATGGACTGCTGAGACGAGGTCTCGGGTTCGATCCCAGGTTTTACCATGGCACACACCAATGACATTTCGATGCTTTTCGAAGTTATGTGCGTATTTATCGCAGGTTTATAAGTGCCCGGTTAATGGCAATAGGCTCACCACCTATTACATTGGGACCTAAACATAAACTGGCGAAATGTGGGTGCTAGCACCTCTGCCAACCCCTTCGGGGATATAGGCGTGAGTTTATAAAAAAAAAAATAGAATAGCGGACAAACATACTTAGATTCATTACATTGATAAAATTACTACTCTAAGCATGGTGCGGCTTATTATAATGTCATTTGTATGACAGCTATAAAAAATTGTGCATTTGATTCGTTAGTGATCTTTCACTATACCATAATATTAGTTTCCGACAGCCGGTTTTGTAGTATACCTAGAAGTCATTGGTTTTTGGAAGAATGAATAGAACTAACTCCGCGGGTGCCGTGCATGAGCGGTTCAGTTGTCGTGGCTCGTCGGCGGTGCAGCCGTCGTCGTACTTGGGTTACGCAATCAAAATGCTCCACACGCCGCCATCATACCGCAATAGATATTCTTAACTATACCTTATAATGCGTCACGATTTGTCCTTTTAATTGTGTTCCAATTCCAGACGTTTCGAATTGACGTCTAGCCAATCTTATTTCAGTACAATACATTTTTTAGCAAAGTAAATGTAATGTTTCATCCGATTAAAATTAAGCAAAATACCTAATCACACTGCATTATAAAAGCGTAAGTTTGTACGGATAAATGGATGGAAAGGTGGATCTTGAGGATGAAATTTGGTGGAGCTGCCAAGTTCCAGGCCGCGTGGAACTTTTTCTTTATTTCGTTCACATTTTTTTGGTATGTTAATCACAATTCTTGTCGTTTCGGGTACTTTCAGCTCCCTCCGTGACTGCTGAAAAGCAAACGAAACATTGGGAACAGTGTAAATAATAAATTCAAATTAATCAAGATAGAAGCTATTAAAATAGTTTTATTTCAATGCACACTATTATTATGCAAATGCTTCTGCTTGTTAGGTAGTGTTTGTTAGTTTAAATAAAGGTAGGTATTGCTTGAAGATTTATGGTATGGGTGGCAGAAATTTCTTCTACCAAACCTATTGTTTTCCGAGAGTTTTGACATGATGATTTAAGAATTGTACTCCAAATAATATCATAGTTGAACGTGGTGGATAATCTCATGCTAGGTATAGCATCTACGGAACGTACTATCTCTATTCTGCTTTGATAATTATGATATAAGAGCTAAAGAAAGCATGAGCTTGTCTGCAACCTAAGTGGTATAAAAAAAAAGTATATGGCTAAATCTTTTTAACAGTAGAGGTCTTAGGGACTTGATTAGAAAGCGGCACATAGAATTTTCATCACTTTTTTTTTCTAGGACACGCCGACTAGACTTCACCTCGCCTGATGGTAATCTAAAGGCAAAGTCTCAGTATGGTTTTTTAATACCACTAAGGTGGCAGACAAGCACACGGCCCACCTGATGGAAATTGGTTACCGTGACCTATGAACGTGTGCAATTGTGTTAAAGTGCCACGGTGGACGGTCTGGCATAGGCTTTTCTCTGATGGTTGTACCATTTTTAAAGATAATTTATTTGTAGAAACATCTAAATTTACAGGTGATGTTATAAAATACAATGAATGTGAGTACTCGTGAGCCTTTGTATCAGCATTAAACACAATAAACGGCCTCGGGCTCCGAATTGCAGAATTCAAACATTATTGGTACATCGCTATGAGGATGATCATGGTTTTCGTTTATGTTTAAACTGTCCGGAAGGTACATACAGCATGTACAGCGGTAAATATATTTATAAAGAAAGTTCATTAAGACAACTTTTAATGAAGTTCATTTCATGAATAACTGTTTTACAAGGAGCTGCTGAGACATTGTTTCACGTGAACGAACTCGATTTGATTTCGATTTGATTGTCTCATAAGTTTATAATTTGATTTAAGAATTAATCTGGAACACGTTTCGCTGCGATGACAAAAATCGGATATAATAACAGCATGTGGGTAATAATATCGATGCAAACTAATATCATCATTAAACAGAGTATTTTTTTCTAAAGTAAGTCCCCATTTCCGTCCACTAGTACTATGTCAGGAGTAGGAAATGTCTAACAGCAAGGTATTGTATGAATGTGTATATTTCATCCAAAGACTTTGATTGTAAGAGTTTAGAAAATGGTGTTAGAGAAATTCATAAACTTCTCTAGAGGAACATTTGGTTAAATGTAAACAGAAAATAACACTTCTGTTTATACAAACATAAGTACTTAAATCTTAAATGATAAAAATATAGTAGAAAGTGCTAACGTAATACACAGAACACAAACAAGTATTAGAATAATTAGAAGATACGTATCATGAATATTACTAAATATTTACGATCGTTAAGATAATTAAGTGTCATAAAACGATTAAGTTGCATTGAGGCGATGCTGTCCAATGAATGCGTAGTGTGCATAATTGCAGATATTTTATGTTCATTATGTATCTAGTTGTGCACATTGTAATTGATTAATTAGAGAGCCTAGCGAATGAAAATAGTTACACAGCGCGCTCTTTGCTAGTTGGCTAAACAATAGAATTCTTAAGGCTGCGTACGACGTAATGTGAAAACGGTAACCTTTCTGTGGAATAAGTCAGACTAACGTAATGCTTGATATCATCTGTCGGGAATCTACTATAGACGTATAGGACTATTATTTATTCAGTGATATAAGAATTATTTGTTTAAGTCTATATCTATCAAAATATAGGAACTATCTTATTATAGCCAAATTACCTTGTGTGTATATAGATAAAGCTTTACAACAGAGGAATACCTCTATAACTATTTGTGAATATACACAATACAGGTCAAATAATTACCATCATATCATTGTCAGCGAAAATTGAATTACTGAATGGTTACAAAAACCGGTGTACTTTATAATATTTATATCTAAGTGTATCATTATAATAACAATTTATAAATAATTGTCTTCAGATCAAGTTGTAAAATACTTGGTTATAATCCAATTATGCCTGGCTGAAGAGGCTGTTATGATTTTCGGAGAAAGTGTTATAGTGACAGTACAAATCTCTCTACGATATAAATATTATTTATTAACTATAATACAAGAAAATTTCTCTGAGAAGAATATTTATTGCAGATGTTATTACTAACCATTGATGTGCATTCTATAATGGTTTGTAACCACTAGACTCACTCATGTGCTAGTTTATTACTTGTTGCAGAACTTCCAAAGATATTGGCGTGATTTATTCAATTATAGCAATATAAATTATCCAGTTATATGTAATTAACGTGTAGGAAATTTACGATGAGACGAAAACGTTATGTCGCTTACGAATCAATAAGTAATCATAAAACAGAATGAAGTAAATGTGGAATCTAGTTTTTAATTACTTGTTTCTTTATATTATTATTTAAAACACGTGCGTTTTTACTACCTTGACACCTACAAATATACGATAAAAATTTATGCAAAGAACTAATTAAAATTCAAATTACAAGAAAAGCGATTTAGTTGAGTAAATTAGAGCAAAATGGGCAATGTAGAGCCTTGACCTCTTGCGTGTGGTGTGCGAGCGCCGCGCGACGCGGAAGATTGGTGTTCGCTCGACCATGACGTGCACTCCTGCGCAGAAAACGCCTGTCCTTGCCGCGGTACACCGTCTAACCTTTGGCCCTGTGACAAAAACAGCTATTTACCTTTAGAAGGTTTGACCACATCAATAATGCTTAGAATGCAATCAAGAAAGTGTACACATATGGTAATGCAGCAATCTAAGTGTTTAGTATTATTTATTTTGGTTTTAAAATTTCTAAATCATGAGTAATACTACCAGTAATAATTTATTGAGGAAGTTATACACTTAGTGTCCAATTACTCGATTTTGCCTATATCAGTCAAATTGTTTGTTCAAATAAATTGCCACTTATCACAAATTAGTTAGCTTATGTCCTGGATGTTTGACACAGCAGAGGAAATACACCATGCGTAGGTACCTCTTAGATTAGTGCTTAAGAAAATTGAAAGATATTGAAAACAGGTCCACAGTTATTTTTTGTTAATGTGCTATAGTTTTTTTATCTATGATAAATTAGTGACGTCTTGATCTAACAAACTCCTATCTAACATTCAAACAAATTACTTACACAAAATAATAACTTTTTATTAAATTGGGCAATCATTGGCATTGCATAATTACCTACTTTCTGGTTTATTCTAACTAAATAAAACCTACCTACCAAACTCCTTTCATAATGACAAACAATGAAATAATTTGACTTTTGTATTAAGAATTGTTAGCTATATTCAGTAAATAGCTCGAAAAGGCTTGTAAAAATGTACGACAGTATTTTCTGATTTTAAGAAGTTCTTAATTACACAAGGTTCTTTTTAAAATGATTAGATACCTAAGTATCTTACTGTAGCTCCTCAAGGCGATGGTATACAGCATTTCATAGTTGTTGTATACCAACATCTTGAGGTGCTACAGTGTTGCTGTTGCCTGTTTCGCTTCATGATGAAGTTCGTGAAAGTATGCCCTCGACTCCGATCACAGAAAGGTTATGGCCGGGCGGCTGACAGGGGAGTGAGGGACATGATTTTGTAACCACTAAGGTGACAATTGACACGACAGGTTCATGATCACTGGAACTAAAATTTTGCCAAGGGTGACTAAATATTATCAAGTCCTCTGGTTTTACTGTATGCGTTTATTGTTACAGATAAAACTAATATATCTAGATAAAACTAAAGGCTTTTGGAATCCTAAATATAAGGACAAATAAGATTGCGAATGTTTCTACGAAATAAATAACAAAACTGAGACATAAAAACACTTGCGAGAAAATGAGCAATTATAATAACTAGTTAGGTATACTTATATTGATAGAATGTGAACGTCAGTGAAAATGATGAGCATACTTACGAATTTCTAAAATATCTTAAGTTTTACATAATATTATTTCCAAAAAGTAATGTAAATTAGCATGTAATTTGTATTAATTTTAATAATTGTATATGTCGGTGTGATGCTATGGTGGGTTATAGATATGCCAAATAGAAGAGATTAGTATATAATTATATTATTATTTACATAGATACTATATGCATATTCGTAGATATCTCATCAATTTTACAAGTGATAGTAAAATAAGGTGTATTGTTTCAACTTCTTGTATAGCCAATGACAAAATAATAGCAATAGTGCCTCTGAGAGAAGCCTGAATTCTATCGGCACGGTATGGGTACTTTTTATTGAATTTAACTATTTACTTTGCAATCAAATATATATTATACACAATTTTTGGCATAGCAGCATTCCTTAAAAACACGAGGGTGTGGAAGCCGTATGTTAGTACTAAAATCTAGATCATGTAACTCGTAACTCAGTTCAGTAAAAGGGACAAAAAGATCTTCAGGACTGCAGGGTGGGTGTTATAATGCTGCTATAGCTTTTTTAATTAATTTAGGCAAATTTTAAAGCCTGAATCGTCCTATACGAGTAGGTATATGTGGAATTTTTCCGACCTAAATTTATTTGAATTAACGGTCAAAATTAATAGAGTGAATTATTATATTAACTATTCTTACTTCTGTGTGTTGTACTTGAGAGTCTAATGTACCTCATAATAATATAGATTTAGTAACACAAACAATCTTCCTTTATTATAAGAAATAGCTCAAACCTGCTTCCTTGCTACACCTTGACACAAAAGAAAACTGCTTGAGTGTCCAGCTATAACACCAAATCAATTGATAAGTATCAATTCGGTATTAAGACCTTGTGACACAATGACAAAATATATTTTACAACTAACTGTACTAGATGCATTCGTACTGCCGTGCTTGGTTAGGTAATTGAATCGATCAATTTAGTTTGATGGTTGCGACATGATTATAGACGTCGAACGTTAAAAACACTTAGATACAAATTATTAAAGTACATATTTATGAATAAAATTGATGGGCTTGGTGCGTTGAGTAACACACCATTTACTTAAAAAATATTTATCCCCAGTCCGTCGCTGTGTTCATTACTTCATTACAACGTAATAATAATAATTTATTCATAAATCACAATTGTAGCTTCACAGATGAAATAATGTTGCACATTTGTAAACATAGGGTTGTTCTTCTACAATAGGTTGGCTGCTCTCCTAAATAGAGTATAAGTAGCCTGTGTTAAGGAAAACAACGTAATAGCTAAAATCTTTTCTTCATACAAGCACACGGCCCACCTGATAGAATGTTTCTCCTTTCTTTGATCATCTGGTTATGACATGGTCAACATTATGCCTATGTTCCCAGAATAAGTAGAGTATTTTGAATGTTAAACTGGAACTTACATAAAATTTAGAAAGTTTAAAACGAAGTGTAGGTAATATTTTTTTTAAAAAGGACAATCTATTTTCTGTAAACGTTTTAAATTTTATAGCTTCTAATTGCAAAGAAAGCTTGGTTACATATCTACTATCTTTTTAATTGATCTTTTTTCGATTGCCACTATTGGAGCTTTAGGTCATCAGATTTTAATTTTTCTAAGACTTCTTTGATTTTTTTATGTCTGTTTTACCTTTCAAATTTTATCAGATTATAAGATACAAGACAACTCATTCCGGGTTTTAAACTTCATGTACACAAATTATATTGACTGAAAGTATTATTAAAACCTTTATAATATTAAATGTTCGTATTACTAGTAAGACTGCTTCTTTATAAGTTGCAAGTCCGGCTCCATATAGAATACTGCTCCTATCTATGAATGGAGATGGCTAAAACCCTGCGATGTAGTATTAACACGGGCGTTGAGAATCGTCGATACCAAGGTTAAAAATTTCACTATATTCTACAGGCTGTATGAAAACTTGTTTTCCGGCTCCAGCTTCTTTCTATCAGGGTACCGTTTGCCACAAGCATAGGCCTTGTCTTCACACTCAAAAACTAGAAGGTTCTAAGGGAATACGTGACGTTGAACTATCAGATTGTTGAATGAAATACCTGCCTTGAGTTTCTTCAAAAATATTAAAAGTTCGCAATGCATAAAATGAGACTTCATATCCTAATTCGAACGAAAACAAAGTCATTTTTAAACTACAAAGCCATTACGATAAAACCTTGCCCTATAAATTATACGACAATTTAATTATATCAACCAATTAGTAAGCCCTTTTCAACTAGCTAGACCTGCCGCGTCATATATTTCTTACTGACTACCATCCCTGTACGGCCCGAACTTGTCGAGATTTCCCAAAGGATAGGTGTACTTATTATTCTAATAATGTTAATATATATTTAATTTAAAATACATTAATATAGAACCAGTTGTATCTTCTGGTTTACTAACGTCTCTCTCTCTCTATCTATCTATGTAATATGAGTGGTGACAAACTTTTTCATCAAACTTTTATCATTTATGTATTTTAAATAGTTAAATCGTACACGGCTCTTCTAAAGGCCGTGGCGTGACTAATCTTCACATTAAACTTAATATGTCGAAATATACTCAAATCAAACATACATGTGAAGTTTTTCTTTGTCGTGCATAAACTCAAGCACACGTATACAGCGCACGGTTGTTTTTGTCGAATATTAGAGTCGAAGAAACCGCCAAATACCGCTAGCAGTGCTGTCGGTTATTGCTCTCAGATTCCGCAACAAATTAACATGTATTCGGTACGTCTACATTTTTTTACCTAGTAATTTGAGTTCAAATATATTTCTTTTGTACAATCCACTCATTTGTTTATATAGATTTAAAATTAAAAGTAAAAGGCTATGCATTCATTCTAAGCACGTTTTTAAATCAATGGAAGTAAATCGAAGTCATTCGTCTTGTGTATGCGTGTCAACAATAAGGCTGCCGCGTGTTTGTGAGATGAGAATGAGGCCAGTCCGTTTTGCATTTTGCACTACCTTATTTTTGTTTGTTTGGCGGTTTGGAAGTAGGCTTTGTTATTAGACACTCAAAGAATGAGTTACACGTGTATGTTCATTAGGCCTGCAGTATTTTCACACTTAATGTAAGACGTTAAAAGGTTTTACGTGTACTGATTTTGATCAAATATTATAAATGTATTCAATTGATATAAATGCGTGCGTGATGGTCCGTTAGAAGCTAACGTTTACTATACCAGCACGACCGAGTGCGGTAAACAATATTGTATATCTTGAAAGTCGTTAGAACATTATGCAGCTCGATGAGCAATTAATTTGGTTATTCATTTTCTAAACCATAATTTATTCAAACCTGTTTGTTATTATAATGAAATCAGAAAAGAATTCTATTAGTTTATTATCGTAAGATGAGCGAATTAATAATATGCATTGAAAAAATTGCAAAGCTCTGGCTAAAGCTTTAACTAGTTGCAAAATAAAAAAAACTGGTTTTGTGGTTGGAAATATTTGATGATAGAGTGCAAGTGAAAGTCATGATCGACGTACATTTATACAGTTCCGGTTTATTTTAGTTTTTATCATTCATTAGTAAGTTTGACTAATGTTGTCAACGATTTAACACCTTGACTACTGTAAGGGCTAGTAATTCTTTCTATTTGGTTATATCTTACGGTACTTTTACGATAGGCATCTTTTACTCTGTACCACATGTTGATCTATGTATATACCTTATTATAGTATTGGCCATTAGCGTCAAAAGTTTATGCCACTAAACTTTGAATTAAGCAAGTTCCTTTGATATTTATGTATGGTTACAAAGAAACTATTTAGTAGAAATCTTTATTATATAGAAATGCCGTTAAAGTAGATCGTTGAAATGTAAAGAAAAAGTACTATTACACCTAATCATCTAAAATTATGAAAATCGTAAACAATATTCTAATAGAAACTTGTATTAATTTATATATTGTTAACTATTGCAAATAGTTTATTAACATGGTTAAGACATAATATTGAAAAAATGTGTTTTTGGTTTCCACTAACAATTGTCTCCGGCCGCTCCTGTCACTCCCAGGGCTGTACTCAGCCCACACCTCACCTGCTCTCCATTGTAACCTCTGCTAGTCAGAAGGACACATAGAAAGCTTTCGAGTAGTCCTATACCTACAGGGCCGATCCATTGCCCATTGTAAGTCTAATGTTTTCACCTTAACAACAGTGCCATACCATGTGGGTACATAGTTAATTTAATCATCACAAATCACAAGAAATAGTAATAAAAGTACAAAAGCGCGCGTTGATTGAGATAATGACATTTCAAACGTCCTTCATGACACTTGGACGCGGAAATTAAACGACTAAATTACTACCTACATTCAGTGTACAAGCGAACGAGCGGTGTAACAATATATAATACGGCTCAATACGTATCGACCAGAGTATATTATATTTCGATTCAATTTGCCTCCTAAACTTAATTTTCCATGTCCATGAAGTCATGTCTATTTTAATTTTGCTATGTGGTCATTTATTTTTAGGGGTCTAAGTACGTGCTCCGAATTATTCATTAGGAAATATTAAATCATTCATGCAGCATCTCAGACGTCCTTGTAGAGTAGCTTCCTGTATAATAATTTTACTCAAATGTAAATACAAAATTTGATAAAATATAGAAACATGAGGTATTATGAATTTTGAACGCGTACGTTCAAAATTCATAAAGCTCCATTACCTTATACCTTATATATACTTAGAAAATATTGAAAGTAGTTGTTTTAAATTATATTTATGTACATGAAATGTGAGCAAGGGCTGGAATTTACCCATGGTCTTGAGTCCTTATAGTAGCTCACTTAAGACTATTTTCAATTTCTATAGGTAGCGTGTCTCTCTTATCGGTATATTACTTATTGGTTTCTATTGTCAACCGTTTGATACGAAGAGAGTGTATTTATTAGATTTCCCACTTCTCCAATTTAATTCTGATTAATTTAGTATGCAGGGTCCAAAACCGATTTTATTTTCTTGAGACTCGGTGTGCACGTTATTCACTACTCATTATGGTATGGTACTGGTCCTGGTATACTGAAGTTGCAGTACTAGAAATGAGGGTGGGATTAGTTCCAATAAAAAATGAGTCGAGAGTCCTCCTAGGAACAGACATTTGAGGGGTTCTGAAATTCAAAGCTTTCTGACACCTGAACATTGCACATGCACATACTTATATGGCCCATGTTCGTTCTCGTGTCTACCGACTACCGTACACACGGCTGTACTGTTTTACAAGCGCGGTAGAACAAAAAAACTCCATTAATGTCATTTAATCGAGCTCTCGAGCGTGGAATTACGAGCGTAGTTTTAGGTATAAATTAAATTTTAATTTGCATTATACTTTTCCAGCACTTAGTTGACCTTCAGCGCTTAATGATAAAAGCGGAGTATTTGTCAAGGAAGTTTACCTAAGTAAAGTATTTTTTTGTTTTGTTCAAAGTGCTCTAATTGGGATTACGTATGCTGAAACACTTGTTCAGAAACCGATATTCTTTCGACAAAAAGCTTTCGAACTAATTTCTAACTAAGTATACGAAATTATATTAAAATCAAACGTTATGTAAATTCAGTAGTAGGTAGTGGCCTGTGTTAATACACTTAATAATTTTATCGTTATTTGCACATTTCAAATTAGCTACAACTCGTGACTATTTAATATTTGTTTGAGATAAGCAATTTTTTATTGATATTCGTATAACATAACATAACCTCACGCCCATATCCTCGAAGGGGTAGACACAGGTGATAGCACCCACTTTTCGCCAGTTTATATTTAGGTCCCAATGTAATAGGTGGCGAGGCGAGCCTATTGCCATTAACCGGGCACTTATAAACCTGCGATAAGTACACACATAACTTCGAAATGCATCGAAAGTTCATTGGTGTGTGCCATGGTAAAACCATACCAATAGACCTCATCTCGGCAGCCCATTACCCATACCACTAGGCTACCGCGGCATATTCGTAGGATAGTTTAAAAGCAAATAGGATACCTATCTGGCTGAATATCTAGTTAAATCAGTTTCGTTTAATAATTAAATGTAAAAAACGGTAACTTTTTTAGAAACTCATCGTCATATTGTGCTATAGACAAATAATTTTCTATTAATGGTCGGGTCATTTTAATAAAAAGGAGTATATTAGAACAGACTTCATATATACATATATATACTCACGCCTGCAAATCCCCAAAGGAGTTGGCAGAGCTGACTTAATAGTTACCACTGTTTTATCAGCAGCAAAGTCTTTGTCAGGAGCTTAGTTGAACAGTTAATTTAACTATATAGGAAACTATTCAATAATTACGTAGGAAATTTTAATATCAGCTCTGTCTATACAATTACTGCACTTTAATCTATTGCAGTGTAAATACTATCTGAATACATGTTTTATACAAATATTAAGCCACTTAATAAAAAACTTATAAGACTATATGGAGAATTTTATATATAGACATTCAGGCTTCAGCATGAATAAACGGAATGAGGAAGGTCGCGGACCAGGTGCTAGGGGCGAACATTGGACGAGCTTTATGTCCAGTAGTCAGTAGTTTACTGTTAAGTATAGCCTATAGCAGTCTACTACGGACTAGACTGTATTTAGGTTTTAGAATATATATAGAATTCTATATACATTTAGGCTTTGATAGATAGATAGAAAAAGATAGAAAAAGATAGAGTAAGCCTAAAAAACATAAAAGCATAACCAAATTTAAAGACGCGAAAAATATATGCAAAACATTGAAATAGAGATGGGCAGGACACATTTTAAGAGAGCAGAAAGAGAAATGGACAAGAATAATATCAGAGTGGTATCCGAGGGACGGCAAAAGAAGCAAAGGGCGACGAAAGAAATGCTGGGGAGACGACATTAAAAGAGTTGCCAGTCCAGAGTGGATGAGGATAGCGAAGGATAGAGATAGATGGAAGTCTTTAGAGGGGGCCTTTGTCGAAGGACAAGCTGTTGATTTATAAAAGGAAAACCAAACCTATTGTCAACTTATTTAATGACTTGTGAACTGAACTGTAATATTAACACGATAAACGCTTATTTATTATTTATTAGATAGATAGATAGGTAGATAATACTTTATTGTACACCAATACATTTACAGCTGAGACAAGTAGGTAACATTGAATAGTAAGAAAAGAAAATGAAATTCTTCTTATTTTCATTCTTTCTTTCAGCCTCTTTGTGGAATGAGCTTTATGAAAACATTTTAGTATTTCAGTGCTATTGCATTCGATATTCAGCTACTTGATTAGAGCATCGCTAGAAATATTTTCTACCATAGTATTTGGCAAGTCTCATTAGTGAGCCTAGATCTTCGTTCTCAAGTAGGTTTATCCTGTTTTGTCATTATTACAATACAAAAATGCCTCTCAGATGAATCTGCAAAATGAATAAAACCGCAACTGTGGTATCCAATTAAGTGGATTGCTAATAAAAGTGAAATCGAAGCGAGTGCAGTGGCCGCACGGCTGCGGGCGGCAGTCGGCAGCGGCACCACGTCGGCTCCGACCACGGCGGTATACACACTTGTCGTTATGTAGGTATGTAAATTTGTTCTCATATCGAGCACTTTTGTTCTTTGTGTACTCATGAATTCAAAGTTCCATATAGAACACAAAGTGAAACAGTTATGTTTTGCAAGTCTGATAACACTTTCATGTTATTTGAAAGTATTTTTGGTGCAACATGTTTAGTATGTAATTTGTTCGATGATAAATTACGTGGGAGGAGCTACTAGACTAACTAATGGAATTCATCCTATAATATAGATATTAAATTTCGAAATTTCTCTAATAGGAAAGGTTAAGTAAAATCACCTATTGTGATCTTCTATTGTGTAGCTAAATATCTTACGTTTAACCGGAACAGCATGACCGAGATGAATAAAATTTCAATAATAAATTATTTTTGTTTTCTACGTACCTTCTAGGTATATTTATGTTATCGAAATCGAACTTAAGATATTTATTTGCAGAATGTGGTGAGTCATAGAGTCTCGTGTTAAGAGGTCACATATTAATAATAATTGAAAAAACTAAGTTAGTTACTAATATTACAAATATTCCTTCAAAAGGCGCATGCACAACGGTATTTAAGTGCTGACGCCTAAACATATACCTCGGTAGATGTGGATAAAACGATCTACATTCTCAATTTGTTGTTTATATTGTGGTCACATGTAAATATGTCCAGTCTAATCTTGTCTGTCGGAACAAGTTTCCAAAATCAAGCAGTTGAGAGAGGGACTCCACTTCCAGAACTTTGAGAACCCCAGTGGGTTGTTGGGGTTTTGGTAGTATGCAGTTGATTTAAGAAAAAATGTTTATACGCTAAGTTAGACTGTAGAAGTTGGGCAAATGTTCGCTGGATGATGACCCAAAACCTCGCTACCGCTGCACCTCCCAGGTAGCTCATTGTGTGTACTGTAGCATGGAATATAATAACCTTCTGTAACCACATAGATAACAGATAATAAATGTATAAGAGAAAGATAGTTAAGTAAATATAACAATGGTGTTGTAACTGGTAGCTGCATGTTATTTTTAAAAATACTCTTTAAAAAAAAACATGCATCTACCTGTTACAATAATTACTGGATTTTCCGCTAACCCCTGAAGCTAAGCTTAATTATTGACGCGTTTTTTTGGGGTCTATTTCAAGGAATGCACGGGGTGATACGGTGGCAGTGGCGAGAAAATCTACCAATTATAGATTTAGGATATATCAAAACAATCCGCATACGTCAAGGTTTCGTTTATAGGTGCTTCAGTTTTATAGAGTGGTTGTGAATTTAGAACTGTTAAAGACAGCGTAACGCGAGGGGTCGCGGGGTGAAGTGCAAGACTCGCGCGAAACATGATTTATCGTGAGCCTAGATCCGGTTCGCGCAGGCAGCGTACCACCGCCACCGCTACCCACGCCTTGTTTTGCTCCATTATCACGCCAAAATGATCATTCTGTGCTGTGTACCATTACATTATTCGGTATCTTGTGCGAATATTGTTTTGTGTTATGTTTTTTATTATTTAGAATTTGACTACATATATATATTTATACTTACTCTTTCGTTAGCAAAAGGTTATATTTACCGCAATATTTCTTGGAATATATTTTTTAAAAGGATGTGGTTTGCTAAGAATGAACGATTACCAAGAACTATGAAATTAAATAAATAAGTATGCTCTTTATATATCAAGAGTCTGATAATAGTAACTACATAAGTGGTGCAAAAAAACCGCAAATGTTGGTCAAGCATCTCTTTTGGTACTCTCTTCAAATAAAATGAATAGCTTATGTATTATTTGAAAAGCAAACATTCATAGACATTTTTTAAATTTGTAAGTACATGTTTAAGTCATTAATTTTTTTACTACCTTAGTCTGGACTTCACGTGCCGAATATTAATCGCATTTAATTCGGATTAACTAAACTAAAAATGCTAGCACTTTTTTTAAAGATGAAAACATATTTTAGTTCAATGCATTTCATTCAACTTGTGGTGGTAAGTGGTTACCAGCGCCTTTAAACGTTTACTGCCTATGCAAACAATTTTTACATGAATAAAGTTGTATGCCTGTGGATTATTCAAATGTGTAAAAGTTGTTATCTGCCTATTGATATGCGACGTCATTAAAAATGCCATTTTATAATTGCACTTTCTTGAATGTGCTATTATCTATCCCTATATAGGTGAATGAAAAATAACGGTTAGATCGTAACTGATCCAAACACTTCTAAGGACTGTACAATTTATACATCTGAAGTAAATACGAAGCTCTACCCAGGCTTTTCTATCATGGTTGGAAGTTGGTTAGTCCCCCTCGGAAAAGTCGACGTACCTGCGCTAGATAAGAACAAACTTTGAACGCTACTGGAACATCGATTTGAGAACGATGAAGAACAATTGGTATTTTGAAATAACTTAATCTAACTTTCCTTAATTTACTAAACTTTCTTGCTCACCCCGTCTATAAGACATCGTAACTTAATATTAGCCACTGAGTTTTACTTATTACCATAACATATTATAAAGCGAAAGATTATATTTGTTTCGTTAAGAATACACATAATATCAGCTAATCCGACTGATATGAGACTTTCTCTATGAAGAGGAGTTTAGTGTCCAGTTTTAATGTTATGCTACATATACCTTGTCGCAGAGGCGATTTTGACCGTTAGTCGACATAAGGATTATAATTTATTTGTTATGATATGACCATTGAATCTTGGACTGACCTACTGGGAAATTGAATAGTTATAAATAGACTTGCTCTTGTTACGCAATGTCCTCACAGGGTAGAATCCTTGGTTAGTTGTTTAAGTTGCGGTTGAATTTCAATTTACCAAACCTTTTCTTAGCCCCGTATTCTAGAATGACACTCACTTGAATCACGATGTATCTGAGGTTTGATTGTATAGACATCTGTCAATTCGGTCTTTACAATATGTCCTCAGATAAATAGAGATTCAAGTGAATGTGATTCTAGAATACGGGCCAAAAAAAATGACCAATAAAATTTACTTACACTGACAATCTTACAGGACTTTTGACAAAAAATAACACACATATTCAGGCGAGGAAATTTACGAAGGTGTACCTAAGTAGAGGTGTATTACATCAACTACGACTTTATTTTTTTTTATACCACTTAGTTGGCAGACAAGCACATGGCCCACCTGATGGAAAGTGGTTACCGTGACCTATGGACGTCTGTAACACCAGAGGAGTCACAGTCGCGCTGCCAACCCTGTAAGTACAGAGTTTCTGTGCCGTCAGTAGAAGACAAAGCAGGACAAGCCTTTAGTCTTCCCACTGACAGCACAAATTCTCCAGTGAGCTCTGGCTACCGTACTCACCGCTGGGAACACAACACGAAGTTATTATAGCCGCGGTATTCTGTAGGGCGGAGGTACTACCCCAGTCGGACTGCTCAATCGGGCGGAAATACCGCCGTGTCCTACCTTCGACTTTCGATAGAGAGCAAGCCTATTGCCTTCAAGTGAACACTACGTCATGGACTGTACGTTCGAGCTATGGAGCATAATCTTATAACGTGTAGTGATGGGGTGATCCTATTCAAGTCCACCAGCACTAATAATTAATTAACTGAAAATGAAAAGAAAACCCGAACCGCAAACTTTTATTTCTGTAAGGTAATTTGCATTTTTTTATTTAAAACTAAACGACTGTGTATTGAATATTATTGACATTTTATGTTTGGTGTGGGGCATTGTGGATATTTCTAGATTTTGTGGTCGGCGCTCGCCTTAATTTCTATTTTGAAAATTCAATGTTGTCCATTGTGCACGCTGGAACGGTTGTAGACTAAGTTACTGCCATTGTTAGTTTGTAATAGATAAATGTGAGAACAAAGCGCAAAGGTATTGCAAACGACTAAACTTAACAGTAACTAAAGAACGGGTATTAAATGTAAACGCTGCATTCTAGACAGTGTGAAAAGGTGAACTTCCAAGTATCAGTTCATTGGCAAAATGATATAATACTGTTTGTGATGTTTTAAAATGTCAGGTGTCTGCAGCTGTACCTAGTTCTGGGTATTACGAGTGTAAAAACACTAGTGTAAAACATAAGGTGGTCGGCTCTGTCAGTATTTAGACTTTTTTTTGCTAAAGAACAATCAACATTCGAAGTGCTTTATCGTATCTATTTAGATATTGATGACAATTTAATTTAAGTAGGTAACTAAATCATTGGATAGGAAACTAGTTGTACCCGCAACTTCATCCGGACTTAAAAATAGGATTTAGGTTTTAATAATTTTTGCACAGAAGAGCCATTTTGGAGATTAACTAAGTCCAATAGACAGAAAGACAGACATTTTTTTATAAATTACATTATTTATAATTATATATCCATCTATTCATATTTATATATAAACAATCTGTTATTTCAATATTACAAACGGACATTTCAATTTAATTTATTGGTGAACACGGCTGAGCATTGAACGTACATAGGTACAGAATGGGATCATTCTCGGTGAACATCGTGGTGTTTGTGCCCGGTGTGTCGTCGACATGCCGTCACGCCACGCTCCCGCACTCGCGTTTGGTAACAAAGACCTCTTGCCACGTTTATGTACATTTTGGTATGTATCATAATCATATTCTCAATCAAATTATTTTCCTCACTTCAGTTTGATATTACTAAAACCCTAAAAATATATTTGACCGTAAAAATGTCCATGCATAAAATACTTACGATATCGTCAAACGCTGGTAAATGCAAAAGTCCCTTGTGTTCAAAATTATAATACAAACATCAAATAGAATGGAAAACTAGTGGCGTACAAGTTTAGAAACACTTTATATTTCTTTGTTTTGCATTTACCTAATACTGACATAAATATTATATTTAAGAATAAAATCTAAGTATGTAAATGGGTTAAATATGTAGATACCGAAAATATGGAGGATTCGTTGATATATTAGGATGAGTCTTTTGTATTGTAACAAAAGATTCATGCCTATTATATCTCAGGCTTGTTTCTGTTTTATATTTGTTTTTTTAAACAATTTATAAAACATTGATGTTGAAGGTGTCTTTAATTAATTTTATATAGATAATATTATCTTTTTTATGCGTGACTCTCTGTTTAGCAGAATGTATGTACAGTGAACGTAAAAAAAAACAAGATAAGAGAATGTTTTAAAAGAAAAACATAGGTTAGAATTAATGACCACTGTAAGACACTCAACCACCATAGTAGCTACTTAACTAAATAAATTAATTTCACAGTACTTACATTATTAAAATGAAATATATAAAGTAGGTACACCAAGAGTCAAACAGGTTAAAGACACAATAGAAAAAGTAATGCAATGCAAAGTACGAGAAAATGAAAAATGTAATGTGATCCATAAACGTGGGTAATTGTTTAGAAAATAATATTAAAGAAAAATGTTATGTGAAACATTGTTTGATAATTAACCATAAACTCGGAAGTTACTTGTTCAGAATCAATAATACAATCATTTGTTAATAATAATATTTATTTATTTATACCCACTTATTACTACTATTTTCACTTAGAAAATATAAAACTAGAATACTGAAAAACCCGCGGTAGCCTAGTGGTATGTGTAATAGACTGCTGAAACGAGTCTCGGGTTCGATCCCAGGTTTTACCATGGCACCCACCAATGAGTTTTCGATGCTTTTCGAAGTTATGTGTGTATTTATCGCAGGTTTATAAGTGCCCGGTTAATGGCAATAGGCTCGCCACCTATTACATTGGGACTTAAACATAAACTGGGTAATGTGGGTGCTAGCAACTTTGCCTACCCCTTCGGGGATATAGGTATGATTTTATGTTATATTATGTTTATGTAAAACTCTTATTTCAGTTGAAAACTTAATTTAGTAAACTGACATACAGCACAATTATTACGATACGATTTATTTGATGCTCTTCTCCTGTTAAAGACAGTGGAAACTCCTGTAACTGTAACTGGTTGCTGTAGGTCTTTGCTTCATGTTACAGTAATGTTAGCTCGCATCGCACGCAGCTGCTCGGACGATGACGCCCAAAGAGACAACGAAGGAAAGTCGTGACGAAAACCTTACGTTACCACTCACGCCTGCATTAAAACAATTAAGTGGTTTAAAATTATCTTCAATGAAGTTTTTATGGTAACTAATTTAACTTAAAAAAATCACAACGTTTCCAATTGTATTAAGTAACTCTTATAATTCATTTGTGAAGAAAATTTAATACCTACATACATATTTATTATCTTCGCTACTGACTTTATAGAGTGAGTGAGTAATGTGTTTTGCACACACACTGGCAAAACATGTGTATTGACGTCTATGGGGAGGAATTCTTTGACGTCTGGACCTGCAGGATTGTTTAAGTATATGCAGTTTTTTTAAATATTTTAATTATGTAGGTATCTATTATGTTTGTAAGGTGATAAATAAATGTATGTTGCTATTATGTATTGTGTTTATTATATTATTATAATCAGTTAATCATTTGAACTCGACCATTTCAGGGTAGATATGTGTAAAATGTATTTGTATCAAATTTAAATTCTAATTGACAGAGCGAGTGAAGCGAGCGAGATCCTCTCTTTCGACAAGGTGGCCAATTTTGTTTTGTCCGTATGTCTGTTTGTTTGTCAGTTCCGGTCCAGAGGGCGCATTTCTTAATCGATTTTCATCAAACTGGGCACACATATTTTTCGATTCACAACACAAGTTTTGTCAAGAGCTTTTCGATAGGAGGGAAAATGGGGGAGAAAAGTGGGAAGGTTTGCTGTCGCGTTATTTATCAATGGAGCTTGATAATTTTTGACTGAGACATCAAGGACATGATTAAGCACGGTTGTTGTAAATAAAAAACATACCTCGTAAAGGTAAAGGTTCCATTATAAAATACAGGGTGCTCGTGAGGTCTACTGTTCACAGAACTACTAGTTACATTGCTAAGTTATTATTCTAACAGAATCATTCAAGCTAGTGATTTATGTTGTTGTTCGATAATGTCACATGACACTTGGCCGACTACCTATTGGTAACGAATGGTAATTCGATGTATGAACATTTTAATTTCCAACCTTGCTTTAGTATTTGTAATAGATCATACCTACCATCGAACTGCCACAATGTAAAGAAACAATTAGGTCAAATGAATCAGTAAACATGTCAACGACTACTAATGTTTCCTTACTTGTCAAAACACTACATCTTTTAAAAACCTTTAATTTTAACCTAAAACAACCTTAATACAAAATGTAAACTACTTAACAAAATAAACTCTCAAGCCATCCTGTAAATTTTTTGGCGATAGGTCAAACGTACTGGACTCGTTTTGTGATAAGAGTTAAAGTGTTTGTTTACATTTTTTTTTCTCCTTATGTTTGTATTTCAAATCTCTTCCCCCACAAAAGCGCATTATTGTTGTTTTGAATATTTAAGAAAATAAACGATTAGCATCGTTTTCTACTTCTTTTATTTATATTTCAAATCTCTTCTCCCACAAAAGTGAGTTATTGCTGTTTTGGTGCGCGCAGCACGAGGAAGTTCTGTAGTACCCCTAGTTTCGAATTCTATTTATAATTTAATTGAAATATTTTAACAACGTTGTTTTTGTATAAAACCTTGTACAGTTTTAGCGATAAAATTATTTTTTCATTAAATCCTCCAATTTCATAAACATTTGTTGTTTGAAGTTGATAATGAGAATCTTTGATGTATATACGGGAAGTAGTTAAGTTGAAGTATGTAAATAATAGCTGTTTAGTGATTGCTAGCGGCTTTCCTAGCTACACATTATTCCATTGTGTGCAGTTAATTGTTTGTTCATTACGTTATACAAACAATTTATATTTGTATTGAAACTTTTTGAGATTGACATTCTATATTTTTCACGTTACGATTGACACACATATGATACATATCTCAGTATGACCACTTCAGCTCTAAAACCTTTCTAAAACAAAGCGTGAAAATATTTGAAATAATCGTATACATACATACAATCACGCCTTTATCCCCGGAGGGTTAGACAGAGGTGAATTAACACCCACATTTAACCAATCGTTGAATTCGGTCCCACGTAATAGGGGCTGAGCCAATTGCCGTCTTCCGGGCACTATTGTCGACTCGAGTCATGCATTTGAGGCTGAGTCTGGGCTGTATATATCTGTCTGGTGTTAAACAGCCCCATCCCTTAGTCGCTTTGTACGACACCGCATGGGGTGGTCCAAATTCTACTCTGCCGGGAACCACGCGGCTAAAGAATCAAAGAATCAATTAAAGAATCAAAGAATCAATTTCATTTATTCAGTTTAGGCACATAAAGAGCACATATGAACGTCAAAATTTTACAATTATGTATGTCAAGAAATAATATAAAAATATTAAATAATGTAAAAATAAACCATTGGAAAATGATTCTTTCTCTAAAGTAATCTAATGTTATTAATATTGTGCTGAAATTAAACACAACGTTGAATTTGTTTTTCTTAAGTCAATATAGATAAATGTCATTACAGGCAGAGGTAGACTCAAGAAAAGATGAGCAAAATGTGCGAAAGATGACGTAGCAAGGAAGAGAGTGACTGAGAAAATGATATCTACCAGTATGTATAGAGGAGATTAACAAATCGCATCAACTCCATGATTAGGACAAAGTAATAGAAATAATGATATAAAATGTGTTATAACTAAAATTTCGCATGTTTATAAATATAATAACATAATGTAAGCACTTGATGGTAACATAGTAAGTAATTAGCGTGCGTTTTGTACAACAAGAGTCGGCGGTCATCGGCGGAAGGAGGCCGCCACGCCGCACGCCGGTACCGCTCGTATCTAATGTACACTTAAATTATCTTACCGAAAAGAAAAAGTGTACCAATTGAGCTGTGTAAAAGCTAGACGTAAATCAAATTGAAGATGCCCGATAAAGTGGATAATAATTAGTGGAAGACGTGAAAGCGTTGGGAGAAAAATTCGTGAGAGTTTGTGTTAGTGTGATTGTGCATTCGGCGAGGGACATCCGGTTGCGGCCGGCAACCGAGGCTTAGACGCTTCCACGCACCGACATCTTGTTACCAATGTATGTATATTTAACTAATAATACGCATGTTTTCCAAAAACATACATGTGCACAAATCAGTAAAAAATACACGCAAGTCATCGTTTTAAATTAATTAACTTGCATTTATAACGTACTGTATAATAAATATCTCTAATACATTTATCCGGCGAGCAATAGAAAACTCACTGAACATATAAAAATTATAACCTGTTAATTGACCATAAGGATATAATTATCTTAGTGTGTTCTAATACTGACTATATTCAATTACCCGATGAGCTTATGAGCAAGTCCACAGCATTAAAAATCTTCGGTAAAGCCATTCAGGGCTTGACATATAATTATTGAGATAGGCACTTAACTGCGAGCTATTCAGCCGTCTAGAATCAATTAATACGATCGAGATATCTAATTAGAGATGTTCGTTAACTAAATTTTATAATGCAATATGAAACAGAGATGAGCTAATGCCAATGATTTTTTTAATAAACTCACGTAATGTTCTACAATCTTAAAAAAATAAAAAATCATAAATCAATTGATGCGTTAGGCATCCTCTTGGCGAGAAGGGACCATATCCCTTGAATTGCAATCATAGTAATTTTATGTTTTGGATAATTTTACGGTTACGAATAAGAATGCAACTTTCTTTTTATTCTTCATCTTTCTAGTTTGTTATATAGTAATTGATTACTAATGATAAGGTTGAATGAAATTTTAAAGCATTTAGTATGCTAACTTTTCAAACCGTCGCCGTAAGACTGAAATATGTATAGAAGATGGTAGGAGGTAGGAGGAAGACAACGGTATTTTAGTAGAAGGTAGGACACGGCGGTATTTTCGTCCAATTGAGCAGACAGACTTGGGAAGTATCTCTGCCCTACTGAATACCGCGGCCTTCGTGTTGTATTCACAGCGGTGAGTAGGGTAACCATAGCTCACTGGAGAGTCTGTGCTGTTAGTGGGAAGAGTAAAGGCTTGCCCTGCTTTGTCTTCTACACTGACGGCAGTGACGGCACAGAAACTCTGTGCTTACAGGGTCGGCAGCGAGTGTAACTCCTCTGGTGTTATACAAGTCCATAGGCCACGGTAAACACTTTCCATCAGGTGAGCCGTGTGCTTATCTGCCACCTAAGTGGTATAAAAAAAAGAAGAATTTGGATGGTTTCGGGTAAAAGTTCTGTAGCTTAGTGGTCAGAGCGTTCCCCACTGTAAAGGAAAGATGGCGGGTTCAAATCCCACCTGAACCGATTAATTTTTTCTAATCTTAAATCATAAGGTTTGTTAGGTGGCTCGCTTTGTGATTCGTAAAAAAATTCGGACACATGCTTGGTGTTGAATTGTTAATAAAAAAATAATCAGAATTAATGTACAAATGTACAAATATATTTACGTTGCCATGCAACATTAGCATACATAATTAATTTAGCATGTTATGCATTTGCAATCTAGACGTTGACATTTCACAGCATCTTCTGTTACGTTGAGAGATTTCTTATGTTAATTTTAGACGTCATGTCATACATTTTTGTGACAGCAAATAACAAAAACATAAATTCACTCTCTATGTTCTATTTCTTACAGCTAGTTATATCTCCTATTATAAACATGCTGTACCGTTTGTAATTGCTGTGTTTCAAAAATTCAAATTGTCTAATCTTTTTTTCCAAATTTTGCCTCCCTGTTTGAAATTAAGTGGTATGAATAGGTACAAATAACTGGTATTAAAATAAACAGCACTATACTTTTGCATATACTTAACTTAAGTTACTGAACATATCATAGAATTCTAATTACTTAATAGATTTTAGGATGTGGACAAAATGTAACTAATCCTATTTTATATTCTTGACAAAATTTATCTAAGTTTCATTTTACTTCTGCTTTTACTTTAACGTGCTCTTCGGAAAAAATACAAAATCTGTTATCAGTAATTTTATATTGTAAACTAGTTTTCTTTTCCTCTTTCATTACAAAACAGCGAGTGGTGTATTATACATGTAAAGCAAAAGATATGAGGTTTTGCCTTGCGATTTCCTTGATACGTACAATTTTGCTTTGATTATGCTCACGCTGTATGCCTTTATATGTATGAGTTTTATATGTTCTAAATAATTCACGTCTAATGTTGGCTGCCAGAACGGCATGAAATCTACGTTTTGTATTTACGTGCGACAAATAAAATGTGGGTGTTAATTCACCTCTGTCTAGGCCCCCGGGGATAAAGTATGTATATATGTATAGATCATACTAAAGTTATTGGTAATAATAAAAATATCGCATTGTCTGGACGATAGTTTGACATGAACCTTAAGTGTTGTTCCAACACTTCATTATGTGTTATATATATTTTTATGCGGTTAGGCTGAATTTGCCCATATATTTGTCATTTGTTCACCGAATAGGGTGAAAAACAAATGAAACATAACAAAATGTGTTTCAGCTTTTATATTTTTTTCCTCCCGTGTTAATAATATTCACAAAATTGTGAACATATGAGAAAAAAATACTATCACAAATCTGTATCTATATGCTGATTTTTGAACCGGAAAAATATTATTTAAAAAATGCAAGAACTCAATTCCACGAATGTTGAGCCGAGGACAAAGGTAAGTAGTTTTCTAGAAATAATAATGATAACTTTGGAACACGGTATTACAGTAATAAAGTTGGTATCGTGAAACGCTGACAAAAGGAACGCTGAGTAGAAAATTAATAATTATTATTTTAAGTGTTACCTGTATTGTGAGTCAGTGATATTCAATTAACCACTATACTCATAGTCTAAGTATTTCTTATACCTTGCCTTCATACATTTACATTTTTTTTTGTTTCCTATACTTTCGTACCGAAAAAGTAAAAGCTATATAAAGTAATTATATTGTATTTCTATATTAGAGAAACCGTTTTGGTTTCTCCTATATAGAAGTTACCATTGTATTCGAATAGTCAGTCAGTTAGCAGCTCATCTAAATTATAAACCTAGTTATAGTAACCCGGCCACAAAACTCTACTACACTACTCATTTATAGATCGAAATATTTTTAAATAGGACTTACGAGATTGTTAATTCTGTTTTCCATAATTATATTTATGCATATTTTGACAAGTTTACTGTAAAGTTCTATGCTGTTTTATTCTTAGTCTCTTCTCTAGCCCCATAAGAAGTTCCGCCCTTCCATTACTGATATATATTTATTTATTTAATTGTTAAATAATGTACCTATGGATTTTTTTTGAATTGTGCCCATTTATGGTTCTTACTTAGCCCCCTTGAGTTGTAACGTGATGATATTTAACCTATAACCTTCGTCAGTAAACGGCTATTCAACATAAAAAAAAAATTCACTTCAATCCAGTACTTCCTGAATTTGAATGTTTGAACAAACAAACTCTTTAGCTTTATAATATTAGTATAGTACAATATAGTATATATATATGACACGAGCATTTCTTACCTTTAGAGAAACACCTGAAGAGCCCATGTCATACATGGACTCCCCATCTGTTTCTTTGTAAACTTGACCGTTTGTACGTAAGGAGAAACCAGTTATAAATGTTAGCAGATCAACTAGCTCGGCGTCTCCATAATATGTCATAATAAGTTATCACAGCGGGCCCCGAGTACCTTATAAACTTTATAATATGCAGTGTTTTTTACAGCCAGATTTCCAAACTGATATTCCTTCTCACAATTCAGGATATAATATTAGTCCCTAAGAGCGGATGATGGTTTTAGGATGATGATGATTGTAAGCTAATAATTGGGAGAACTAGAAGTCACAACAGATAACATAATATAAGTTAAAGATATTAGCTAACTCTTGGACATAATTGCGTTACTAATTTTTTAAGTTTATATGAAAATGCATCCATATTTATAACTAAATTAATTCTATGTAAAATTACGCCGTTTGGACAGTATTATGTACTTAAACTATATTGTAAAAGAAGGAGGAGAATATTTAATACTATATGAAACCTGGCCTTGATAACTGCATCTTCTGACATACAAAAATTCATTATTGACCTGACTTCATATGCACTTAGGTAGGTACCTACAATACAGTTAAGAAATAATATAAAATTGTAATATCATATACCGAATATTATTATTTTATTTCAAATATTTATAAAGTTCTTTAGCAACGATTGCGTTCACATTACGATAATTTTATTTTCATTATCTGTGCCCAGTGTTATTAATAAAAATATTCTTTCATTATGAACATAGCTCATAATTTGTGGTACAAATCTTTGTAATCTTATCTTAAATCAAGCACTCTCACTCGTAATGGAATTCGCCATTACAATCCACCTAGATATGCAAAAATAGAGCAGCCGATTAGACGCCCACGGCCACGCGATACCACAGTAATATACTTGTGGCTATACCTTGTACGTAGTCGATCGTGAGTCGCGATATAAAAAGCTCTTCACAAGTATAGAACAAAATATTAGCTGTAACTAGTCAAGGTACCGTTACATTACCGGACTGGGTTAAGTTGTGATGATTGGTTAGGTACTTGTTGAATTTTCCAAATTGTGTTTTTTATTTCTTCCAAATTTGTTAAAAGTTTCACCTTTTTTTATACAACTTAGGTGGCAGACAAGCACACGGCCCACCTGATGGAAAGTGGTTACCGTGACCTATGAGCGCGTGTAACACCAGTGGAGTCACATCGGTACTGCCGACCCTGTAAGAACAGAGATTTTATGTGCCCTCAGGACAAGCCTTTAGTCTTCCCACTGACAGCACAAAAACTCTCCAGTGAGCTCTGGCTACCCTACTCACCACCGGGAACACGACACGACGTTATTATAGCCGTGGTATTCTGTAGGGTGGAGGTACTTCCCCAGTCGGACTGCTCAATTCGGACGGGAATACCATAGTGTCCTACCTCCTCATATCAATTAAATTATTTTTTTAAATTACATTGAAGCCTTGGTCATCATGCAAAACTAATCAATACATAAATGAAAAAATATGTAACGATTGGGTTTAGATATGGATATAGAAAACTAAGTGACAGCAATGTTTTTCAGATAAATCTACATCCGGTATTTCAGCGGGTTGGTTCGACCTTTAAATCACCTAGCTTCCATGACAAGTTTTAATACCAGTAATTAGATATATACTGACTTATCTCTCTCCGGGTAAGTTAGAGAAACTAATTATATATTATGTATATGTAATAAGACATAACAGTTTGCAGTGCAGTGCATTGCAGTACACTTGTAATATCTTTATTATTATTGCATTAGATACGTAATCTATGTTTGTTAATATAAATAATTAAATGTAGTGTTCAAAAGTTTAATCAACTAAAATTAATAGGTTCTAAACTTAGTACTCAGAATGTTTATTACGCACATAATAGAGTGAGCATTCTGCTTGCGGTCTCCTGACCTTTTAGATGCAGTAATTATAGTTTGATATTACGGCAGTATCTAGCAAACGTAACACCCGCGCTGTGACAGGTAGTACCTAGCTACCGGTTGATATTATGCAACCAACCGGACGCAAAACAATGTTAAAAGCATTATATCTGTGTGATATATAAAGCGCTTCGTGACTGACTCAATCCTGATCGCGCGATCGCGGATGTATCAACAATGTCAAGATATCCTTTAGTTGGATAAATATATAGATTTATAATCGCAAGATAGTTCGTGTAAGTAGCCCTTAATAGTGAAGCATCATTGTATAAAAGTCGAAACTGTGGACAAAAGAGTAGATTGTAAATAAGAAAAGAAAAACACGTTATAATTAACACTGTTCTTGTGTTCATAGTGACACTAGGTGCGAGTGTAGCAAAAAACGCAAACACGCCCGACTACTTAGGTAGGTACATTTTCGCGACATGTTGACACATCGCTACAGTATCCGGCTAGACAAGCTTATAGTTATAATTAAAAATGCAGGTATTTATAGCAGCTTTTAGGCTCTACATACATACATATAATCACGTCTTTATACCTGGAGGGTTAAACAGAGGTGAATTAACACCCACATTTCACCAATAATTGTATTCGGTCACACGTAATAGGGGGTGAGTCTATTGCCGTATTCCGGGTACTATTGTTGACTCGAGCCATGCATCTGTTGCTGAGTCTGGGCTGTATATATCTATCTGATGTTAAACAGCCCTATCCCTTAGTCGCCTTGTACGACACCGCATGGGAAGGGATGCGGTGGCCCTAATTCTACTCTGCCGGGAAAGTTGATGTAATGTCACTATTATAGTTATGTTGCGTAGTTATGTGAAGTAAGAATTGGAAAATTCATAAGCCCTAGACAAGTTATCGTCAGAACATAATAAGGACGATAATATTAAGCCACCTCTCTGTAATATTAATTTTAAGATTAAATCTAAGTAAACGAAAAAGAACCACATGGAATTATTTTTATACATAATAATAATACACACCTAACCCCCTCTTCAAGGTGCTCGCGTTAATGTGAGTAATCTTCAATTGTATGCCAGAATGCGTCAGGTCTTATTAATGTGATATTTTTGTAAGCGAGTAGCTACATCTGATAGCGGCGCCAGCGCGTGGCGTCTAGATCCATTTAACGAAATTCTTAGCATTACGGAATTCAGGTGGAAATTTCATCGTGAAATTTCAACAGATGTAGCGTCTGAATTACGGAACAGTTGCTGTGTTTAAATAGTATATTTTTATCCTGAACCAGTGTACGATCCCTTTAACTTATTTTTGTGGTAAATTATATGAAAGTATACCATTATAATGTTATGTGGAAGCTCCATGTGTGTAGTTAGTAATAAATTTATGAAAATTAAATCAGTTACGAATGTGGTTTCTCTAAGTAATGTAACATTGTGAATTTTTATGAAGCTGACTTTAAATTAAATTTGGAAATTGGTGTATACTATCCAATCGTATCTAAGCGCGATATTTTAACGTTTTCACAAAAGTCCGTAACGCAGTGGCGACATGTATCCGGTTATAGATGGTTAAAAAAGAAACAATGTTATTGTCATAAACACCTTAAAAACTATATTAATGTTTGGGTGCCATAAAAGTAGAAATTATATATGTAAGGTCAATATTTTATGTTATAATTAGATGATTAGCCAACGATAAGATGGTAATGTATTCCTACTTAATTAACTATTATAAATTTCTACACATTGTTGCAGACGGCCTTGTTACGCAATATATGCAACATAACACGCATATTATCTATCATATTAACATGCTTGAGCGTTTCTCTTTCGTTGATATCATTCGTGACCATAGAAAGACGAGAATACCGTTGTTGGTCGCATCGCGACACTTTCTGGTATACATTTCTTTTATTTCCAGAGATATAATACATTTAGGAGCATATATAAATCATTATTAAAACAAAACACGGTGAAAACTTCAAATACACCATATAACATAAACTTACGTTATATCCCAGAAGGAGTAGGCAGAGGTGCTAGCACCCACATTTCGCCAGTTTATGTTTAGGTCCCAATGGTAGCGAGCCTATTGCCATTAACCAAGCAATTAAAAACCTGCGATAAATACACACATAACTTCGAAAAGTCATTTGGTATGTGCCATGGTAAAACCTGGGATCGAACCCGAGACCTCGTCTCAGCAGTGCATTACCCATACCCCTGGGCTACCGCGGCACTTCAAGTACAAAATTCAAAATTCTATACTATCTAAAATTTTAAACTAACTATGAAATGAACAGCTATCCTGTCTACCTACGTGAAAAGTGTAGAACATATCTACAGCTACAATCATGTTTGTATAAAAGGTATTGCAAGCGTAATTATTAAATTATTGCAGTTAACAGTGTAGGTTGTATCATACAGAATAATATTATGACAATTTAGGCAAATCCGCAGTTAGACTGGTAAAAAGTGGACCCTAAACTTCGAGGTGAAAGCTTAAGATGCGACTGGGATTAACGCTAAGAGGAAGAAGAAGCATATTATGGTAATTGATAATTGAGCATAAGCTAAACCTAATAAAATTGTGTACATATTGCACGCAAATGCAGAAGTAGACGAAGACAGAGCACGTTGTGGTAAAGCGATACGACATTCCTACGAAATAAGATAATATCAGCATTCTTTACGTAACAAATTAAACACTAAATTATCACGAACGGACTAGATGTGTATATTTATTTAAATAGGTAGGTACATACTGAAAATATTTTTTTAGATGTAGGTAATGACCTCTTTATTCAAAATGGAGCAGAAAATAATGATGTATTTTATTTAGTACATTGGAATTTCGTAATTTGTTATTTAAAATAGTTAAGAGATGTAAACTTCTATCTATTGGTTCAATTATCTTTAATATTAACTGTTGTAAGCGGCTGAAGCGTTGGCAGAACAAATTGAAAAGCGATGCCGATGGTTATTCGTAAGTTTTAATGAGTCCAAACATTACGTTAATACATGACATATTTATAAATATGTATTTCGTTTTCAACAACTAAATATGTGTAAGCGTTTTATCGTTCATGTATCTCTGCTACCGCCTTCGTAAATGTTATTTTAATTAACTTTTATGCAAATTTTACGCTTTAATAAGTTTTATAGAGCGAATAACCTAGGTGATTCCGCATTTGTTAAAATGGTCCAATGACAAACAATTCTTCGGTTACTGTATTATTTCATCATAATATTGTGTGTTGTTGCTTTATATATTTCAACTTCCCACAAAAACACTTTGTACCGAATTTGGTTTTTGTGTTAGAAGCTTATATAAATTAGATTTATTATTGACAGATATAACGGTAGTCTAAAATATCCCAATTTTGTTCGAAGTTGAAAATCTAGTAATAAATTACTTTACCTACCTACTGTTATTTTTCCTTTTTATGAACTCTTGACTGTATATTTCCGAAGGGGTATGAATGAATGAATATTACTTTATTGTACACCGATAATTAACATAAAATAAATAAATAGGCAGTCATATATTGACAATATTGGTACCTACACGTCACCATCTGCTTTTGACCCTACATAAGTGCTACGTAAGTATAACTTCGTTCGTACCATTAGAATACCAACGTTTTTTAAGTTCATGCTACCAAATGTAATATGTGCGTAAGTAAACTACGAGCGTGTGTATCGAACTTGCGGTACTTAGTATCACATGGACAGAAGTCACACTCGTCACCGCGCATGTGTGGACGCATGAAGCACAATATTTTATTTTAATCTGAAATTTTAGGCAGGTACTATTTCATTGCCGCGTGGTTTCCGGCAGAGTAGAATTAGGGCCACCCCATCTCTTCTTATGTGGTGTCGTATAAGGCGACTGAGGGATAGAGCTGTTTAACATCAGACAAATATATACAGCCCAGGCTCAGCCTCAGATGCATAGCTTGAGTCAACAATTGTGCCCGGAATACGGCAATAGGCTCACCCCCTATTACATGGGACCGAATACAATTATTGGTGAAATGTGGCTGTTAATTCACCTCTGCTTAACCCTCCAGGGATAAAGGCGTGATTATATGTATGTATGTACTATTTCATTACAACAGTCTTGGTACTTTACTACTTGCTCTTAAAAGGTTGTAAATGTTTTTGGTACATGTATCATACCTACAAGTATTACTGGAATGGAGAAACAGTCTCATTACGATATGATTAAACAACTTATTATGTAAAGTATAAAAATACATCATGCTATTGGTTTATACCTACGTGATATAAAAATGTATGACTCAAACTGCGAACCATACACGTTCTTTATTAAAATCCGGTGTTGTAGGAAGCATACTGCCTTAATAGATATATGCAGACTACTTAAAATGTGTAAACTTTTATTTACATTATTACATTGAGTTTCTCCTTTCTGCAAAACTAAATCGCCGACCATTTTTCGATTTATTAGAATTAGTGAGTGAATTCAAAGGGTTTGTAGCTTCAAATTCCAATCATAAGCATTCGTATCTTCTGCAAATATCTAAACTTGAATCCTAGAAAAATTATAATCATAAATTGAAATAAGGAACAAGGGTGTATTACAAAAAAGAGCAAAAAATACGAGTACAGAGAGAAATTCAATTAAAGTATATTTACAACTTTACCACATAATTAGATATGCAAAGTAAATAGTAGATTATTAAATAAGAAGGGAAAATTGTAAGCATATAATACCATCTAGGAACAATTAAATTGCAAAAGAGAGAAAATAAAAGGGATTTATTAGATTTAAAAACTACGCCTTTTTTTTTAAGTGCGCAAAATCGCCACGGATACCTCCCCACCGGAGCCGGTGGAGGAGGTTATGTCGGACTCGAAACGACTAAAACCCACGCCGCCTGTGGGTCGTTATGGTTGCCGAACGTGAAATTGACAGGCATATCCCTCGCACCCCGGCCGACCCAGGGCCATCTTTCACGATCTGGCCCTCTTCTCGGGTGGGCAAAGAAAAAGAAACTACGCCTTAGCTATTATCGAAACTAGTACTTAATACCATCCACGGTGATTAGAAAGAGAGACATTGTCACTTTTGTTTCCTTAAAACAGTACCTACCCAGAAGAGAGTAAAATAAATTACACTAGAAAAGAAATAATAAACTAATTCTTTCAAATAGTTCACACGCATAATATGCACCGTAAAATTTCTTCTCGAGTTAATTATTTTGCTGTGCTATATTGAGTGTATGGTAAGTTGCAGTTCCTTGAAAAGAGTTTTTGGCTTTCAGGTGAATCGCTTTGCAGCTTAGAAGTAATGGGCTTATATTAGTAAAGAGGTAAATACAGCATTACCGTTTAAACACGGTCACTCAAAAAGAGATTTATTCGCCTACCTCAACACAAGCGCATGCAATAGGACATGCACTAAATCAGTGAGTTTGAACGAGATCAAAATATGACTTTTGTCGTACAACGTGCTACACTTTGCATATCGCGATAGTATAGAGATAGCACTGTTGACTGGAAGCATAAGAATTATATTATTTTATCTGTGCTGGAAGTAAAAGATAGAAGAAAAATAGCTTTGAAATTATGTAAATGAATGATGAAAAGATATAAAGAATACGTGGACATAATAATGTAAACACTTTATTTTACGTCTTTTAATGTTTCATTTTAACTTTTGACTTCTTTTACATGCATAACAACCGATTTTCCCATGTTTAGTAAACATTGCTGTTAATTTAAAAAAATGGTAATATATAATTTTAATAAATTACTTTTACTTCTGTATTTCAGGTTCATTATCTAGACTATAAAGATAAAATAAACTAAGCTTATATTATAGGTTATACTATTAAACATACATACATTTATTCTTTTTGAAAATATGTATATACATACGAACAAAAAAGTGTAATACAAAACTTTTTTAACATGAACAATATTGATAAAGGATAGGCAAATTAATATTAATTCGTACGTATATAAACTTGAAGTGCCTAAATAAATTAAAAAGTAAGTCGAGTGCAGGTTCGTTTCTCCGCATGATTGACGTGACAACTTGATCTGGTGCGACTCGGCGTAGCTGGCCGGCACGGCGCGCACGCACTTAAGTCACCGACATGGCTGTACCATTAAATCCAAACTTTGGCTTTATCTGATCTATGAAGGTCACATCTTTTTCTAATACTATCAGTAACATGATTTTTAATATATAATATTATATTACTGTTAAAATATTTTTTATTTCATATAGTATCTGTTGTCTGTTGCTCAGCTGGTGTGAAATGCTAATAGGTTCCAGTAGATTAACGGATCTACAGGAACCTATTTCGGGAAAAAGTATTAGTTGCTATTCCAACCTGGTTTTACACCTGGTTCTAAACTATGTCTATAGCTCTTAAGTTGACTCAGTGTCATCACTGTCTAAACATAAGATATAGGTAATTATAAGTTCTGTAATTATAGATGGAAGTCGGAAGCCCTGTTATGTATAGTCACCATTGATTCTATTGAATCTGAACAATTATTACTTTTACTGCGTAAATTTAAATGTAAATAATGATGTCCGGGCACCTTGGCATTCCTACGATAAAACACCGGAACGTTGTTCGAAGCCTAAACTTCATAATTTGCATATGTAATAAAAAATAGTTTTTTTTTTGTTTTATACTACTTATGTGGCTGACAAGCACACGGCCCACCTGATGGAAAGTAGTTACCATGACCTATGAACGTGTGTAACACCAGTGGAGTCACATCCGTGCCACCGACCCTGTAAGAACAGAGATTTTGTGCCGTCAGTGTAGAGGACAAAGCAGGACAAGCCTTTGGTCATCCCACTGACAGCACAAAAACTTTCCAGTGAGCTCTGAAATAGTTTGCGTCATTTAATAGTTAATACCCATGTTCAATCGACTGGCAGGTAAGGGTTAATAAAGTGAGCAATGCAGTTGCGTGATCGAGGCATGCGCTGTTCTGATTCGCTGATGCATCGAAATGCCAATAAAGATGGCACTTATGTACATTATAGATATTATTTAAAGCAACTATTTGAGTCGCAACTAACTCCTAATAACAACTATATTCTAAAGCGTAATGTAATCAAATAATGTTTGAACTGTTGAATGTTATGCTCCCGCATACCGCATCACATAATATAAATGCAAGTGACGTTGACTCATGATTTCGTTCATCAAACACCGACCAATAAAATTAAATAAGACCAAAGGTTTTCCAACAACTTAACGAAACGACAACCGTGAACTGACGATCTACTACACCAGCCATCTCTATATTAAAATTGATCGAGCCGTATTCTATCTAGGTATTTTGATAGTTTTGCTACTCACCTTTCCAATATATGTATTGTAGCACCACTTTGTCCTTATTATTTCTTTTTGGAACTCAAATCAATAATGACAATATTTTCCAGTGTTAAATTACCTACTTCTGTAACCCATCATACATTCATCGCACCTAGAACATTCGCTACGTTATAAATTTTTGAGATCCTTTTGAACTACAGCGCTATCCTCTTAGTAAATCAGATCGCTAAACCAGTGCAAAATATAGCATTTTCTAGGTATGTGTATTATAAATAGTTATTACCAAAGCATGGAGATGTTGCAGTTCAATCATTTCTGACCGACTTAATATACACAGCACAGACACAGGTTAAAGTAAATATTCTTCTACATTCTGATTATGTAGGTCACGCGAACGGCAACTTCAAATTATATGTGTATCAATGATTGGCTTTTACAATAATTACCTACTGCCCATAAATGTTTATTTCCAAAATGTAATTGGTGCAATTGACTGTGGTGTCTGAAATATTTTTTATTGACCATTATCTTATACGTAGGTATACAGATATTACAGCACACAGCGGATATATCATAAAAATTATTAATTCGTATATGCTAGACAGGATTCCAGTGCTTTCACAATCGACATTCCGTTTTAATTTTCACAAGATCCGTATCCTGATATTGACGACCAACAATAATTGTTTGGAAGCTGTCAATTGGAGGTGATTAACCTATAGGATTAATGAGAAAACAGCCCTCAAGAATATCAAAAAATAATGAAATCAGTTGCCAGCACGCCTAGCTCCAATGGCGGAATGCAGAACCTGAATAAATGCCCACACAAACCAGTGGAACGTTTTTGCAATCGATATATAAATTTGTTAATTAACAACTGGAACTCGCTCACGACGACGATCGATACTTGATAGACGTAAAATGAAAAACGATTTACATTTCAGTTGAACGGCGGATTGTCGTGTATGGTGTTATTTGCATAGCAAACGCGGGTGCGGATAACGTGAGTCGTGACTATGATTATAGAGCTGCATTATATCGTGCGCTTAATGCAATGCCGACTGCGTAATGTTCACACAATGGGTTGGCTCTTAGAGTGAAAACACCCATTAATACGGAAAAGAAATGGATAATGTTGTTTGATAAAAAGGTTGTTGTGGTGGCTACCTATCCTGAACTTGTATTAGTCAATCGCTACAATACATTCACATATCGATGTATGTCGTTTGCATGTAAGTTAACGCGTTGGTAGTAAGACAGTGCACAGCGCGTGTGTGTCGGAGGCTATTGCGGTCGGTTTCACCTCGCACTTGTATCTTATGATCTCGTCGCAGAGGCGTTTCGCGCACCTTTTTTGGAATAACTCGAGCAAATTTCGTCGGTAACTTTTATTTTACTTCGCGCGGGTTGCACTCAAAAATCGGATTTTTATTTTAATGAGCCAGTTTCGCGACGGCGTCTCGCTCGCACCCGCCGTTGCACTGAATAAATAAATGAGTTGCTCTACTTTCTATGAGATCGTTTCTTTGGGCGGTCCGATGAGATTCGCCTGTTACGCAGAGCGGCTTTGTACCACGGCAGGCGCTCGTGCCTCGCCAGCAACAGACGCCACTACCGCCGCGTGCGCTTCAACAACATTGTTCTTTTAGTCTATACAATAACAATTCTATTTAGAGATACGTTTGAGTCACGACTTATGTAGAAACTAACCGATTTCTTTTGTCAGAAAATGCCAGCTGTTCGAACTTTAGGTAACATCATTGCGAATACAGATCATCAATACAGATTCCTCCATTTTTAAAGTTGCGATTCTTGAATAGTGCAATCACACTAGCTTCGTCTTCCACCTTGTTTTCAATGTATTGTTTAGTAAGTATACAGTTCATATATGCATTGCTAAAGCAATAAATTGTTTCCAAGTGGACGTGGTTTTCTTTCTACTATATGTATATATACATAAGTGCTAATTTACTGATAAATACTACATAATGAATTCCACATCCTTCTAGACAGATATACAAAGATTTATTTACTTTAAAGTAAATGATTGTTCATCAGAGAGAGTGTTTTTTAAATACTGTATTCAAAATGTTTTATGAATGAATCATTTTTTCATGACCATGAGATTGGCGAGACGATGTCATGCCGACCACGACCACCTGCACGCCTATTATATTCGCAATATGACTCCCACACATTTGCTAGATTACGAATAGCTGATTTCTATTAAAATATAGAATACTATTTATGGATATTTTAATTTGATTGTGAATATTTGTTTATACTCTATACAATAGTGTATATTTTAATCACAAAACTGCTCTCGCCAGTATGATGCATCTATTAAAGATCTGTGTATTGTATCAAGTAGCACAAAGTTTGTTAATTTGCTGCAAATAGTTCTCTTCATCAGAGCGAGTAGCATTCAACGTTTGCAATTTGTAGCCTAGGGTTCTAACTTACTTTATTGCTTTATTGCTCAAGTCTTTAGAATAGCATGATTATGCTGATTCACATCGTATGCTTTTCTAACGACTGCGTGCAATCATACTTGAAGTGCATTGGTTGTTGTTCGGCATTTCCTCCCCTGTAATTCGCGTTGACGTGGGGAGACGGAGCATAGAAAAGAATTAAAGGGCAGCGGCAAATAATGTTTGTATGACTCTAACAAGAATCGTGACTCACAAATTGTTATTTATCACGATTTTTGTCAAGGCAAGATTTTCAAAAATTTAATTTTGCTTGAATGTTCTCGAACACGCTATCGACCTAACATTGTAAATCAACATGGAAAATTGGTAAATAAAATAATGAAGTTCAAAATGTGGTGACTAAGTTCACATCGTCTTTACCGGTCACTGACATATTAATCTCTATGGAAAATAAGGATTAACCAAAACAAGATAGTATAATGTAAATTAGAATAACGGTTACAGTGATGGAATACGAATTTATGCAAGTAATATTAGCATCGATCTTTTATGCAAGATCTCGTGAGTATGTTAGGGCGTTTTATTTGTTCCTACGAGTTTTGTTGCCTACCGGACATGGAAAGGACTCGGCCAGTATTATTAGTGCAATGCACTTGCATGCGTCACAACGTGAAGGACACGCTTTGTCTGGATCAGGTGGTCGCGCTGCAGGTGAGGGGGCGATGGGGCGCGCGGCGCGGGGCCATTGGGCTCGAGGCCGCTTCCTGTCGTAGAACTGGTTCTGCGGTTTGCACCACTTTTGTTTTGCACCAGTTTCGAACTAAACAAACAACCTTTTAATATTTTATGCACCCATTTATGCATGTACACATTAAGCTTGATTATAACTACCTAAATGGTTGTGCCTTACATAAATCATATTTGTGGTCAGCTTAAATAACCAATATCAGCCTCCTGCGTTACGTGAAAGATTATAAAATATAGATTTCAGGGATATCTACAATGTATACACAAATGAGAACTAGAATGATAAGTTACTAGTTAGCCAGTTGGCCCAGTTAAATTATTACAGAAATTAGTGCTGAGTAATAGTATTTTTACTACAGAACTAAAGTAGTTCACCTTTAAAGCACTCTTTGAAATTATCGTAAAATCTTACATATAGTAAAATGCAGATGTTGTGTATGTGTTGAACTTTTGCATAATGTTAACAAGTATCATCATCATTTGCGTGCCCTGATGCCAGGTCACATGGGTCAACGCAGAGTGTTTTCTCTTATATTAATTTCTGTGAAACATCATCGAGTAGTTTTCCCCATTTTTTACATTATGCATTCATTTTTCAGTGCTCCACCTTTTTTTCCATTAATAAACATTCAAACTCATCAATCTTATAGTCTTACAATTGCCATACCACAACGTGTCTATATTAAGATTTCCTTACATATTTAAAAAAGAAACGATAAACGATCGTCTCTCTGTTATCCATGTGTTGATTGCTAGTTGAATATGGAGCACCGCCTTGAATGCCACAGTTATGGGCAATAATACGCGCAGTAGAAAGCCGACGGTGTAAACTTCCCTTGAAAGTAACAGCTTAACACCGATATTGTTTGCTGATAAAGAACAATTTACTTTCGATCCTGCAGCAAATTAAAGCTTATTTTTACCTCCCACATACTTTTGAAACTCAATTGAAACTAAATAGTTTTTTTTTTTTTGTACAATTTTGTTATTATTGTTTGTATAACTATACTGGTTCATAACGAGTATAAATTACGTTTATGAAATGATGACCAGTTTTTATTTCCGTAAATGTAATAAAGTGTATTTGTGTATGTGTAACGTAATACGGTGAAAAATATTTTTTTAGACTCGCTATTAAATACATACCTACTATTTTCTACTACACGTTTTATTTCTACAGAGCGTGTCTATTCCAAAAAAAAAACCACGTTCTAAATTAAAGTATATACCTACCTACTTTGTATTTGTGATCCAGCTATAATAAGTATCGTGTTTTTTTTAAATCAATATCACCTTAGATGTTGTATTCAAAGAAGTGATTTGAATCAATAAGCAATTAAAATTCTATTTTATTTATTACAGATATAAACCAGCGAGCATCGCATCACACCAAAAGGTGAGCATCATAAAATTTTATTACTTTGCACTATTTGTGTTAAATTGACATTTTGTCATTGACAATGTTGCCAAGGTTTTCCGACTTTTCATTACACATACCGCGCGCTGAAAATCAAACCCAGGATTCACGAAAAGATAATGATGATACTGTCGCGCCGGAAAGAAGAGTGAGGGTCCTGCTAAGGTCAGCTAGTTTCGGTTTCATAGAGCAATCTCTCTATCGTACGTACGACGGACTGACACATACCTTTAAAGAGTAGTTAAAACTAATTATGTTTATTAAATATTTTAAGTTTAGCTTCAGTTTTAACTGTTCTAAAAATAGATCTATAACGTTTTCTCTGTGTGATATTTAGAAAACATTTTACAAAAGCGAAGTAAGCCGATTTATTTGAACTCTCGCTCTCCTTCTCAGTGTGCTATTAAAAAACCGATAGGTCCAACACGTGGTCTAATGTCATAAGTGACCCTAAAATGCACTGTTTAACAACGAAGGTGAAGGTGAAATCTTGTCTGTATGCACCTCTGTAGCTGCCGGTGCTCATTGAATCTGCAACGACTGAATTAATGAATATAATTGTATGAGTGATGGACAGTCTTATTAACACCTGAGGCATTATTCTGTTTGGAAACGTGTTTGATCATAGTAGTAACATGTGTAGTTCTGTAGATAGCCATATCGTTTACGTATAAGAATTAACCGGTGCCATAACTCAACCACCTTAAATATGTTAAAAAATACAAATATGCGTAATCAAACACGTGTACGTTACAGATAGTCAATGCAAATAAGGGTCCGATATAGTTTAGTACTGCTTCCTTCCTGCTTCAATAGATACAGTATCTATTAGAATAGTATCTGTTAGAACTATAGTAAAGACGGGAAGACAAGTGAGGTGCCGGATTTCAAAATATGTTAACATAATGGTTTCAGAACTACACTTTTTGTCATTTATAACGTATTTTTTTCCTGGTATCAACTCAACTCAACCTTATACCTTTGTGATATGTTAATACACCGGTAAAATTGACAAGCGGCCACTTTTATGAGAATACTTTTGTCCGAGTACGGCTTCGGTGCGATTTATTAGGGCTTCGCGGTTAAAGCAAAAAGTAACATAAATTAGGTCGATTTATGATCGCCAATTTCCACATCACTTCGTCTCAAGACCACTTTATGGCGTTCATAAAATAAAGTGAAAATTATTACGATTTTTGTATCATGTGACACAGTTATATTACTTGGAAAGACTATCATGAAATATACAGTCAACGACTAAAGTAGCATAGCACATATAGGTTCCATAAAATAATAAGCAACATATGAAAGATATTATCTAGCAATTACAATACTACTTATTTAGTTTTAAAATAACCAACTTTTGTCGTTGAATGTATATCCGAATTTTCAAGGCCATTCTGAAATACGAGCGTATATTATGAAGCATTTCTTTCGGTGGGTTTAGACGGGATATAATTTTAACTTCCTTCGTCGGAACCGATTACGGGATAAATACGTTATATGGGACCCTAATCTTCGTCCCGTAATTGCTTCGTCTACGGTAAAAGATATCAATGTAAACTTACAGGAAGAATGTTAAAGAATATTTTCAGTTAAACTGATATCGTAAATTTCACTGCAGACGCACTCTGAGATGATAAAGTCAATTTCGTGACCCTGATTTCATGCCATTAACGTAGGGCAAGGGTCAAGGGCAGGGCATGGGCGGTCTGTTCAATCGCTTAGCTCTTCAGGTAAGTGTATGTAGACACACGACGCAAGTTAACTTGTTGTGATCCAATGACTGCACAAGTTTCACTTTGCTATCCGTAAGTAGGTATACATAATTTCGACTGTCTAAGAAGAAGATATTAAACCGATTTAAAATTAAATATTTTTAGAATCATACATTTGTTCCACAGAATAATAATTTGTAAAAAGGTCAGCAGAAAAAAAAATTGTTATGCTGAAATTAAAAATAAACAATTAAATATTATTTTTATTTTAAACAGTGTAGGCTTTAGTGAATTCGTTTTTGTTATCACATTATTACAAATTTATAAAAGAGATTAATTATAATTTGAGATATGTATACTGTGTACAATATACATTTGGATTACGTACATAATATTATCGGTTTGTTAGGAATATAATACGACAAAACATCAAATCAAAACAAATCATCTTTATTTCACAGAACATGGTTACAACATCAGGTTTTATAATATTCACAAGTACAGCACATTCTGCCGTGTGGCGTTGAAATAATAATACCTATTACGGGATACAAGACAATCATAACTAATTACACTGTCATTAGGACTCCAGCCAGTCATATTAAAACAAAATTCACAATGTCACAAATCATGTCTAAGAATCAATGAATCTTATTATTTTTTAATTATAAGGCTGATATTACTACTACACAGGACGTGAATCGAATCTGTAACCATCGGCGTGAAGGTAATGGTATCCATTCAAGTTATTGCACTTTCCGGACAATTAATTTGATATATTCATATTATATTAATGACACGACAGCTCAAACGGTGTATCAAGTTATTAGAAATTTTATAAACCTAAAGTTAGTTATAAAAACATTTTATATGCCTAAGCCTCAAAACACGTTTGCTTTCATTAGCAGCTTTCGCCGTGGTCGGCAAACGTACTGAATATTTTTCAATCTTATTGTTATACAAATAAGACCCAGATTGCGATCAATCATTCATTGCATTTTTTTAACAAATTACTCCAAGATCTTAATGATGATTGCATATATTATGTTCTCTTTTACTTAAGTGGAAATATGAATGCTGTGTGCATAATATATACATATTCTATCGTTTCTTAGTATCAATATATAAATAGAAATGAGGTTCGTGATATTTACATGACCTTATAGTTGATTCCATTCATATTCAGAACAATCGTTCCCCAAAAATGATACTGATACAAAAATCTATATAATATAACTGAGTTTATATAATATACAAAACCATTTAAGATGTTTTGATAAGATAAGTCAGGTGGGCCGTGTGCTTGTCTGCCAACTAGGCATAGGGCTATTCATCGTTGATACGTACAATTGGTGATTGGTGAACTTCTCTAAAAGCGATTTGTTCCAGGCATATTTAAATGAATAGATAGGTATGTGGGATCCCATCGAAATCTTCGAGGCCCGAGTCAGTCTCACATGTAACCCAATTAGTTGTTCATAGATGGACTAGACTCTGCTGCAGGCTTATTTTGTGGGACTCAGACAGCATTCGCTCACGTAAAGTGAACGAAATAAAACTATTAAAAAACAAACTTTTCTTTAAAACAGCCCTTAAAACATAAGTTGCAGTAAAACGAAAATAATAATTGTTTGCAAGGTTTGTGCTGATTTCAAAAGCTTGTAACGCACAAGTTCATTAATTGTTTTCTATTTGTGCTAAGATTTAAAAAAAAAACCTATGACGAAGTATTTACATGCTAATAATTTTACTCGGAAGTTACTAAATAAAATGTATTACAGAGATGATACCTAATCGCATGCATATCAATTTGAACTGGTCAGTGAATAGAGAGTAAAACTTTAATAACATTAAATAACATTTTTAAAAACGGTATCCTAATAATACAATTTTATCTTATCCGTCCATACGTATGTCAAAGCTAATTGACTCGGAGACTGCAGGTATTTGAATATTAATAGAATTAAGTGGGTAACCAACACGTATGATAATTTTGCCATACACGTATAATAGTCTTTACTTAAGAAAAAACAAAATATTAAGATGACTCATATATCAATTCAATTCAACCAAATTCACCTCAATTAGAAACTATTCGTAGGTATGCAGCTTCCACGTACCATATTGCCAATAATTCGATAGCCACAATATGGGCTATTGTGGATATACAGGGTGAGGAGGCATACTTACTATATACGAAATCTGTTCAAGAAGTAATACATTTTAAGTTACTTACAATTTGTTCAGACTGAACTTTACTATTGATGTTAAATTTTAATGGTAGACATTCTTGCTAACTACGGAACCCTTCACGGCGCTAGGTCCGACACACTCTTGACCGGTTTATTTATCATTACCAAAACGGTTAACCGACTACAACTTATTTTAGCAGATTTTTTTGATACTTATTACAAGTTTTTGCGGCTTAAAACCTACTCAGGCTCATTAATCCGTTAGTTTGAAACAAAAAATCCATTTGCTACGGTAACTAGTTACGAAGATTTTAGGAAATGTTAAATTTGTCTCTTTTTATTTGAGTTCTTAAACGTGATGTCATAGGAAACAGCATCAATTTTATGTAGTCTTATGATCATCATTTTAACGTGGTTGCCGCTTACATACAAGGTTTCGGAGCCCTGGGTCTATGTACTCCTGTATGGCTTTTACAGTAGTTTCTGTCGTATGACTTTCCAACCTTACAAGGAAACCCTACGCTAGAATTTCGTCAATCAGCAGGTTCACCAGCTAGCAGGCGAAGCTGGTTTAATTCCCATAGATCTTCGTAGGCCTCCGTAAACCGTTAATTAAGTATTATCTACTAATTGAACATAAGTAAAACATTATCTACATATTTGGCTTCCTTCATTAGAACCTGCAGTCTTTGTATTTTGTTTATTATTGTCATACAAGTATACTACACTATACATGTGTATATTGATGACATTGTAGTAAATGTAAATACATTTCCGACAAAACCAAATGCTGTGTTGCTGCGTTAAATGTTAAACATTTGTAAATTATTGTTGAAGTACTGATTTCTATACGGAAAGCTATGTTACTTGTCACGATTTAAATACCTAGTTTATATGTTTAACCTTTGCCGCATAGACATATTATATGATTGACATAAGTAATTAGAGTTGTCTATTATATATCAATGTTATTTTTTATAATTTCACTTTTGAAATATATCTTTTTAAATGGTTAGAGGGATCCGGTCATTCATTCAATCAAACCCAAAAAGCAACAAGGTTTTAAGACACCACGAGCTCAGTCTGCTTAAATAGTATCTAACGCCATTATTTGAGCATGACGTCGTCTGTGGCATACTGATAGAGCATTCGACTGCTACGTCAAAAATTGAGGATTCATTTTCCGCTCAGTGCATATATTTGTATACAAGAATGACATATTCTTAGACCTATTTGGATAGGTCTGGGTGTTTCTATGTTTAATACGCACACTTCACTGGACACTTCAAAATATGAGATAACCACCCTCTTATTCCCATCGTGGTTAGAAGACCGGTGTGACCAAAGCAACGGAAACGTCTAGTGTAAATAACTAAATAAACCGCAGTAGATTCCGTTAATAGATAGTTTTATGTTTTATTTTAAACCGTAATATTCGTGTAAATCTCTTTTAATATTAATTTCATACTACCGTAGTAGTAGTATTCAGCTCAGGTCAAAAACAATTGAAACTTGAGGGCCTCTTCTAACGTCTTCTCCTAGGAAGTTTTGTTTGTTCTACTTATCATAAAAATTTAGGACAAACGATTCACATATCTAATCTAACAATAAAAAGCCGTTATCGCCACAAGAACAATGAGAACGTGGTACTGACATTTAGTCAATACTTGTTAAATGCTAAGAAGCTATATTCACTCTGCGTCCACCAACCATTGAGTTATAGCTTAGCATTATAAAGCTGGGAGGTTTAGGCTATTGAAAGAGCAATTATTGTATACAACCGCGGTTCCGTCCAATATTCCGTTTCTTTTCAAATTTCTTCATTTTTCTTTCCGTAAGAACCTACTCAAAAATACTAAAAAAAATAGTTAATTAATAAAGTTATTTCATGCGCAGAGAAAACCTATATTCTCAAAAATGAAATAGGCTAACCAAAATTACGACTAATATCTAACGTTTATTCGAAAAGGCATTATTTTGCAACACGTTATTTTCTTCATAAAGTCTGACACATTTACCAAATACAACCCGGCGTAAAATGAAAAAAAAACTCAGGTATTTTTATAATACGCTGCATATTAATCTGGACCGACACAAGCATAGTGGCGTTTAGTGCCAACTATTAATAACATTAATAAAAAAGAAATAAAGTATTCTGACTGAATGTTAAAAAACACAAACTGGCATGTTGCAAAACCAGTTTTAAAATTTATGAAGTGGTATTGCGCACAGTTAGGTACTATTTAAATATAGTTTATGTTTTATGGTCATTAAAAGCTGACTTCTACAGAACGTGCCTTGGACGGATTTTTATATCAAGAAATTTGGTTGTTTAAGCATAGTTCTTCCGCAGCCATGATCATGGTGAGACTGAAAATGTTGGTTGTCTCAAAGTTGGAAGTAAATGTTATCTCTAAGTACATAAATTAACATAAATAATTAATTTTTTTTAAGTTTGAAGCGCAACAGCATGTTGTGTTAGATATTTGACGACAAGGATTTATAGGGCCTCATCAAGATCTTTGCGCCCCAAGCCAATACTTGCTTCTGCTAGCAGTGCCCAGTGCCATAACTAATTTGTTAGGTAAAGCTGTGATAACGCGCAACATACCGTAGGAAGTAGCAGACGACAGATCTTTGTACATGTTCTCTGAGTTCATAAAAATTGCAGTTAATGTAATATGTTAACATACATACGATTTGGAGAAAATGAATAGAATAAATGTAGCTGGGTGCACGAGGTTCTTTTTTTTTATTTCATGAACAATTTACATTGTGTTTGAAAAAATTTAACCTATAAATTTACTACACATTTATATGTGTAGTAAATTTATAGGTTAAATTTTTTTCTACACAATTTCAAATAAATTATACAACTTTTTTACGCATGCATAAAATGTTACACTTCAGAAAAATAAATAAGAATTAAATACAAAATGTCATGCAAGTAGGAAGATAATTTGATTTGAGTTATGGCACAAGCGGGGTCAAGCAGTAATCGCTTACTCAAAAGTTATTTATTGTTGAGTATTGATATTGTTCTCATACATACACGTACTCCTGACCTGACCCTTAGAAAATACGAGCTAGATTAAAAATATTGCTCATAACATTGGAAAATTCCAGAAAATTAAACATTATTCACTTATACCACGCGAGCAGAGCTTAGGGTATCCGCTAGTATATTAGTCAATTTCCAACAAATTATTATCTTATACATAATAGAGACATAGTGATACCGCAATACTGATATCAACTCCTGTATGTTAATACAAGTACTTGAATAAATGAGAGAATCATATTTATCTATAGTTGTAAATAATTCGCAGATTATCTTTTCTTGTAATGTACATGTAATCAAATAAATTATATATTCTAGACGGGACCCTCTACACCCAAACTAACCATCCATTTTACCTAACCTAAGGTTATAACGTTAAGCGGGGCGTGAAAAAGCATATGATGAGGCCATCTTTATTGTAACAAGGTAAATGTGATCGTCTTTTCTGAGATTTTGCTTTCAGCTTACCATCAGGCAAGGTGAAGTCTAATTGACGTGACCGTGTGTGTACAATATCGGGCTCTTCAAGAGGAGCATCAGAAGGTTTCCACTACCCATCAGGTGGGTCCTGTGCTGGTTTTTGCTATTTTGGCACTAAGTACTATTCAGATCCGGAAATAGAACCCAGAACTTCACACAACACAAACTTTACACAAGTATATAAATTTAATTTTAAAGTTTGTCTGCCAAACATTTGTTTTATAGCGATAATAATTAATTCTAACATAATTATTCAATTAATTCTATATCTATATATAGCTTAATAAACATATCAGTATATATAGCGAATATATATCTTATAGCTATAGACATAAAGACTACAGCAGCTCACAAGTGGGCGGTTATCGCGCGTTGATGTCTTTTCTATTGCACACCAAGAGCGTACAAATGATTGGATATAAAACACATTTATATGTTATCTACTATAAATGAATTTACTATATGAGATTCGTTTATTGATATTTATAATGAGATTTGATGACCTGTGAGGCGTGGTAGTAAAGCATCGACTGCTAGGTCAAAGGTCGTGGGCTATATTCCCACGCAGTGCAAAGTATTTTCTATTTATCTATATTACTAAGGTATATGTTTGCATTGTTTAGGGTATTTCTGTAAGAATTTAGATGCGTTAAATTAATGTAATGTAATGTACAATAAATATTCTAGATCCTAACTAAGCAGAGCTTGTCATATGGGTTCTATAATGCGGATAAATATACTTGATATATTTTTATTTTTGTCAAAATTAGCATTGTAGTGCAAGTACCACTCAGATGCTCCTAAATAATAAATATTTAATTAGAACAAAACTTAGCATACTTACATATATATCAATCGTTTTAAAACTCTTTGAATTAACTTACGCAAACATGTAGTTCCAAAAAGATTTACGCAATTGAGATTACGCGTAATGTGTAAAGGGTTAGTGTCGTAACTCAATTGAAAGCTTAATTTGACCGCGAGGTTGATATGTTCAACTGGCCCGCGAAGCGAAGGTCGCCGGATATAGGGAAGTCGGTGAGCCATTGTTCGCCGGTGGTTCATTCGACGAGTCTCAACCGTGAATGTCAAAATAAATGTGTCTACTTAGTGAATTCGGAATTTCCTTGTTTACGTTTTGTACGATCCCCCCTCCAGGTCTTAGGGTTTAACCTTCCCCGCAGCTGTTTTATGAGGTTAACATAAATAATATCATTTCATGCATATTTCTCGTTTTCTATAACCAGGGCAAGTCCTTATAAATTATAATAATTAACTTTTGTTTTTATATAGATACTCGCGCGTATATACCTCCAAAAGGGTAAGTCGAGGTGTCTGTAACATCAAAATCAATATTCCAAGATCTGTCCTCACGTTATCAATATTCCAAGAGTGACCACTTAATAGCCGTTAACTTAACACTTTAACTCCCCACAGTAAAAACCATCAAATATTTTATACAATTGGTAAGCAAACCCGGGATCTCATGGCTGGCAATCACATTTTATGCCGCTGTACCACTGAGTACCTTAGAGATACATACTCTCAAATCTAATTATAAATACAATGAAACCTAATTCGCGATCACAACAAAACGAATAATATAGTTCCTACCAGTGGAAGCTCACCAATACAATGAAACATTACTATTTGCGATTCGTTTCACTGAGTAAATAAGATGAATAAAAAAATCAGGTCTCTGAAAAAGCCTCGTTCGGAAACTTCATTGGAACAATAATAATATAGTGTCACTGGTAAAGTGGAACAAGGAACTCTCGTAGTAGCGACTGGTGCGTTGAACCTCCCGGGGCTACCAGTGTGTGTACACGCACACACGCACAGCTCCCGTATCAGTACACACGGGGAGGTTTGCGTGTGTGCGTGTAACACACAGCTGTACGACAATGTGTACGCACGTTAACTTCACGTTAACGTCTGTGTGAGTCTAATAAACGTGTGTTCTTTAATCTGATTCATGGAGCGATAGGTAGGTAAGCCGCGTGATATTTCAAAACCGCGCATTGTAATTTCGAATGTATTAACACACCGTTAAGGTATACAATCGAATAGCATATAAGTATAAATGAATACAAGTCAATGTTATATTACAGAAAACAAAATTCTCGCATGATCCGTGGAGGAATTATTAAGTTGTTACAAATACAGTATCGGTAACTAAAATTTAATATTGCATGAGTGACGAAATAGCTGCAGTGGTCACGTGGTTTTTGCTAGAGTGGCCAGAGTTATTAGTTCTCTTGAGACAAATGTTTGTGAAATAAACCAGTAATTGCTCCAACACCAATAGGCATTTGGGGTTACCTGCCATGTTTTCTTTTGCAAACAAATAATCATACATAGGAATACCTATACCAACGCAGATAGACATATTCAGCATAAAAATATGTTTACTGATCGGGAATCGAACCTGTGACCTCAGACGTAACAGTCGAAAGCTGCACCACCAAAACACATACGTGATTTTCTAAATAATTGACTCATCCATCCATCCTGATAAGCATTTAGTATATTAGTAGGATTATATTCATATATATAGTCTTGGTAATTAGGCACTAATAACATAAAAAGGTAGGCAAAGAAATTATGCAAATACTAGCCGACCCAGCAAACGTTATTTTGCCATAGAACTATCGAAGAAATCGAAAGTAAGCCTAGAATTTGTGTAGAATATAAATGCTTTTCTTTCTTCTTTCTTTCAAAGTTACGTGATATTTCATTCGTTCAAAAATACCAAAATTGCAATAGAATTATGGGGTGCTATACTGTAAGACAGTGCAAAATACTTTATGACCTATTCCATACCTAACAATTGCACAAAAAAACAGTCGATTCGACCAAACCGAGTTCAACCACGAACACCGCGGTCTGATATTTTTATATATTAGATTAATATAATGTGATTACTGACATAAATCTATTACCATCTATGAATAGTTCGAGAAACCGATTACTATTCGAGACCGCGTCTAGCTGTCTGCTATAGGCTAATCTCAGCCTGACTGCTGTTATTGCTAGTACTACACTAGCCCAAGGGATAGTAGATAGTTCAATAATTTTATGGAATGTTAAATCAAGTGGAAGTGCCTTGCAGTTATCGCTAGTTTTTTCCCTAATTACTAATATTCCCTATGACCTATGACGCATTCATTAAAAGTAGATAGGTTCACAATCAGGACCTCTCGTCGATCATCTTAACCACTAAACTACCTAAACCAATCAAATCCCTGCCATGCTTCCCTTTGACATACACAAGCGTAAAAAGTTACAATTGTATAAATACACAAAACTACTTGAGGGACCGCAAATGTATGCCTTGAGGTACTGCAAGTGCATCTACACTTGGAAATCGATACTGCTTCCCTTTGTGTGTTTTATATTTATTTCCTGACAATATGTTAGTTATTTATATCACCTCATTCTTTTCTTATATAAGTCCAAGAAAAAAATGAGAACTAAGGAAATCTGTTTAGGTCGACAAGCTGAGTTCGTTTATCGTTGCATAATTGTTACCCTTATTCCTGAGATTTATCCTTACCATCGGGCGACTTAAAATCATACTTACGGGCACTACATATTATAAAAAAATCGCACTTTATTAATCTCTTACAGGCAACCAACAAATTGTCAAAAAAGGTTTGCATACGTATATTCTATATTTATTTTTATTTTTAACGGTCATTATGTAAATATTAAATTTAAAAAAAAACAGGAATACTTAGATACTAACTTTAAAAATTAAAAAGGGTAACAGGATCGATTTCAAAGTGTAGATGCTCATGGTACTTACATCTGCGGTGCCACAGGGCACTAGCTTGTACCTTGTAGCTGCATAAACAAGATTTATACACTTGTACCTTTGTAGTGTGTATATATCAAAGGGAAGCATGGCATAACTAAAGACCGATAATTTACTGTTATTAATATGACATTAGTGTTTTCGAATAATATACCGACCTAATGTCGGCGTTTAACTATTTATATGTATACTATCTCAGCATAATGACTTCCTTAATTTATTTTCATTTATGACCATTGGACTTACTATTATTGTGGGTAGACTTAATCCTGCCCTGTTTTTAATGACGCATACATGAATTATGTATTGACAATACCTGTCATTACATAAATACATTTTATTTATTTTCTTATTTGTCTAACGGTGAAGTTGTTTGTTAAGTTTTGTGATGACACATATAGTCATTCGAGTTTACGCATCAATTTCCTAGTTACGTTTAATTAAATATAAAACGTACATAAATATAAATTATAGTTTTAAATATAACTAAATTATACGAGTATAGATTCATTATGTTATTAAAATTCAAATATGTACTATCATACAATTGTAAATTATTTATTTATTTAATTATTTATCAACACATTGGGAGAGGCCTATGTCCAGCAGTGGACTGCGATGGACTAAATGATGATGATGAGGATGTAACTAATCAGAACCCAAAAATATATTTTTTTTGCAATTTCTGTCCGTTTGTTTGAGTTTTAAACATAAACAAGTGCACGAATTTTGATGTCAAGGTTTCCATTTTGCTGAGCATTTTTTGCTTTTTAAGTTAACATTCACGCCTTGAAAGAACCCTGGATTATAGGACTAATCATAACGGTTCAATCAATTTTCAATCATAACATCGGGCGGTTACTGATTCATATCGGGCGGTAGGCACTTGCAAATTAAATGCAATGTACAAATTTATACATACACTGTCATGTTAGACATACTATTCCCAAGGACAATAATTATAGCGTTTTGTCTAGTCTGGCATACAATGTAACATCTTATTTTGTATGTAGACAAAATATGTTACATTGTATGCCAGACTGTTTGTATGTAGTGCTTGTCATCTGATCCCTAGAAATATTACTAGCGATTTAATTAAATTTATTTCAATACTATAATACGCCCCTGCAGTATTTACTGCACTGACCTACCTCATGCATGTTTTTGATACATGTGGATAGCCACAACATGTTTCGTTACTAACATTATCATTCAACATAGAAATAAAGATTTGAAATGCCAAAGTCTCATACATAAATATGCAAGTTTATTTTAAAATATATTCTGCTGCAATTAATATTATGGCATTTCTCGTATTCTAAATCTAATACTTAGAGGGGTTCGCAATCTCTTACTGTGGGTGTCAAAAGAGATATATATGGCTTGGGACGTTCTGCATCCAGAAGCAAACATAATTTCAATACAATTGGCTTACTACAGACCACTGCTGGCCGTAGGCAGAAGTCCTACACCGCGTTTTGGGAAAGTCCAATGTGCGCCGTATCACCCAATCTCCCGCCTCCGCATCCAGTCTGTCCCAGCTATGTATTTTAAGTGGTTAGTCCATCTTAGTGACTGACTCTCACCTTCGGTTTGCTGATCCACGGTCTCTACTCTAGAATTTTTTTGCTTTAACACCTATCAGTGCTTCTGTAATAATAATAACATTGTACTAACCAAAAAACATAGTGAAATGTTGCACTAATAACACAACTCTGCCTACCCTTTAGCGTCACCTATATAGATGTGATATAATACCTACTACAAGTTTCTAATACCAGTTCCAGGATGTCATGAATAAAACATCCCAGCAGGTTTATTATGTAGATTAGTAATGTGAGCAGATCCTATTGCTGACAAATCCTGATACACACATAAATATAGTATCCGTGAGCCAGAATGACGTATGTTTGCGTGTGTTAAATAAAAGAGAGTATCTAACGCGTCAGAAGCTCGAGCGTGCGCAGACGCAGACAGCAGGCGGACGACAAGCGTGTTGATATTCTAGCGCTCACGGAGTGCGCTAGTTGAGCTTGTGTAGGAGCGATTGCGACAACTCTACGTGGTACCGAACGTACCGATCAGCGGGCGCGTGATCGTCCTTGCTCGTTGCTCAACGTTCGATAAGTGCACCGCTATATTAGCCGCATCGCACTAAAAGCTTTCGAGTACGAAAATAAATTTAATAATAAGAACAAAATGTAATTAAAGACTGTTATAATTGTTTTAAGTCTTGCCCGGCGCCGCAAAACGCCATAACGTTTTCTAATTACGATTACCGACTTTTATTGGTTGGCATTTCAAAACTATGAGCTAAGAGTATTCGTAACTCAACAAGGTTCTCTTAACATGTTTGAGGGTTTACACATTCTTTTGCTAAATATGATATGTACTACGTATTTCCATTCATACACAGAACATGGTGGTACAACATACGATGTAGGTATTTTTTTTTTTTTTTTTTTTTTTTACGTGCGCAAAATCCCCACGGATACCTCCCCACCGGAGCCGGTGGAGGAGGTTATGTCGGGCTCGAACCAACTAAAACGCACGCCGCCTGTGGGTCGTTTCGGTTGCCGAAGGTGAGGTTGACAGGCATATCCCTCGCACCCCGGCCGACCCAGGGCCATCTCTCACGATCTGGCCCTCTTCTCGGGTGTGGGGACCACAGAGTCCCCAACTCGTCCCCGGAAACGGGGAGGCGCGCCACGCGCGCCGCCGCCGCGGCCTGCTTCTGCAAGGGTGACAGGCGGCTTCATGTATATTTTTAGACTATAAACATGTTTGGGAGTTTATACATTTCTTTGCCGAAAACAAATGTACTACTAGCTGTTGCCCGCGGCTTTGTTATCGGTTATCGCGATCAAACATAGCCGTCCTTTCGCAATATCTATTCTACCTCTATACGAAAATAATTATTATATTAGTTTGGATATATTTTCACTTCAAAAACACGAAGTTGTAAAGTTACTTGACTTAACTCTGCTAGACATGGTGTATACTGCCTATTTATAATAAGTAATTCGTTTAAAATTTCCTTTTCTATTTTTACAAATAAACCAAATAATCTAAGAACCATCTTATAGTAAGCGGTTAACGTTGGGTTAGTCATGTATTGCCACCACTACCTCCTCAATAAGGAGTTCTGACGACCGTAATCACCGGAATACGACACTAAGGAAGTACAGTCATTCTGTACAGTGAAGGTACTTCCCCGGTAGGGCAGCTCCAAATTCGAACTGGAATATTCGAACTCCCGTTGCTAACATGCACTAGCCGTGTTTATTGTAGCGTACACGAATGTCTCTCGTGCTATTTCCGCAAAATAATCATCCTTGTTATGTCTAATGAGCTAAACTGAAAATTGTAATAATTGAAAAATAGCAAACATTTAAAACAACATAAATACAAAAGAAGTAAGGTCATTACTTTTTATGTGTGTGGACTATAGTTGTCTGAATAATTAAATGAAATAAAAATTTCCATCCAGGGGAGGAGAAAACATTAGGACGTTCTACATCGGCGTCATCTAAATCCATAGTAAACATAGCTTAACAAGCTTCCAGAATGCAGATACACATACTTGTATAGTTTTTGGTAAATACATTACACATATAAATATATTACACATATAAACACCCAGAATAATCCAAATATATCTACATATGTATAATAACAAATATTTTCCACTGAGCGGGAATCGAACCGTAGCGCTACGGTGATGTAGTAGTCAAACGCTCAACCACCACTACCGCTACGCCACGTAGCGTAGGTCATGCATTGATTTTTATTTTTTAGGATTAAAATAACAAACCGATTTACGACGAGTACCAAGTACTTAGATAATATACAGATAAACCATTTTTTTGTGTAATTTAGTAACTACATTTATGTAAATTAAAATATTTGTTAGACAGATTCTAAATTAATACATTTCCTAGAAATATTCTTCATGAAACATAAAAAAGTAATAAACATTCGCATCCGGCTTACTGTTTTTTTAAACAAGAAGTTAAATTCCATCCACGAATACAAATACATCGATATGAAAAATAAAAATACAACAATGAAACATAGAAAAAAAACTTATCCAATATGAGAATCCATTACACCAGTTGTATCTGAACTTGTGTACGTACTAGTACAATCTAGGTCACGTTTACAGCAATTGTGTCGGTGTATGTACTATTTGGTGTACGGGTGGGGGAGGGTTATACTAAGACCTTTGGGACCGAGCCAACCTGACGAGCACGCTGTACACCTACTGATATATTAATATGTGTATGGGGCCCATCAAGAACTTTGGGACCAAGCCAAGATGATAGTCAGCGAGCTGATACTTGATGACTGGCTCAAGTTATCCTCTCAGAACTGAGAGGTGAGATGGAACTCGCACCCATAAAAGCCGTCTATGGTAATGATAAGGAGGAGGAGTTAGTTAAACCCCCAAAGGGTTAAGCAACTGGAAACAACTGCTAGAAAATGTTACCAAAAAGCGCCTGTAAATCCCTAATTCGATAGGCAGAGGTTCAGTCCTATCACGTAATAGGCGGTGAGCCTATTACCGTCAAGCGGGCACTTTGTCATGGACTGTATGTTTACTGTCGAATACAATATAAGAATTCATTATAGCTGTAAGAATTGTTAGTTTGGCATCTCTATTCATCTTATATGTAAAGTTGTGTACGTACGAGTACAATCTAGGTCGCATATACTAATTGTGTCGTTGAGTGAACCAAATACATGATACAGCGTTGTAACAAAGCGACGTTGCGTAAGCGCACAATGTAATTTATTGATAAATGTCGTTAGTGATGTGATAATAAACGTTTTACTTTGTACTTCAGGTGGGACAAGGGCTTTTAACTATAATTTTGTACTAAATATTTAGTTAGAAAAACAAATCATTTGTTTACAAAGTTAGGAAGTGCATGTGAGCTTTAGGCTAGTAGTCAACCATGGTCTGCTGGTGACCAATAAAAAGTCGTTGGATGAAGTGCCATACTACTGCATACATAGTGGAAAAATGTGACTTATAATTCAGATTATTAAATTCTGCATGTTTTATGTCCCTCTTATTATTTATTGTTATTTAGTATTTATTAAATAATAAAAATATGATAAGTATAGCTTGTTACACGTGTACGTAGTTCACGATACTCTTTTTATTATTATAAATATGTATAAAGTACTTAGCTACTGTAAATAAAATAAATACTTAAAGTTTATCATACTAAAATATGTAATTCAATAATCTGTCATAGCATTAGAAGCACCGAGATTCAGCTCGTGGCATGTCTCTAGAGAGCCGATGTATATTCATATCAAGGAGCGGGAGCGCATTCCGTAGTACAACAGACTATATAATGAAGGCACAATCTGTGCACTCGTGATAAAATTCGTATTAGACGGACAGGCGTCGATTTGCAAACAATTTAATTATATATTTCCAGCCACATATATAAACTAGGCATGTGCATTTGCTGTACTTGAACGTTTAATTGGTTCATTTTTTATTACTAATAATAGATCATTCAGTATCAACTATGTGTTAATATTTCTTGCTACTCCATATTTGAAGTATTTATCTCACAAATTCCGTAATATCCGTTAGGACTAATCTAATGCACGCATACGCAGGCAGCGTACACAGACGCAATAGTGCACACATACAAGTCATATTACCAACACAGGGAAGCACACGTGCACAGTGGTACCGCCAGCGCGGAACGAGTTCAGACCGACCTGCTGCGCCCGCGCAAGAAAGAACTCAGCCAAGGACGCCGGCGTAACGGTCCGTGTGCGCCGCGCAACCGCGGTGGGGCGGAGGGGCTGCCCCCGTACGGAGAAAGAGGGGGGAAAGTCCCAATCCCGCTACGTGTGCCTTGCATGCAACCAGGAAACGTGTGTTCAGGGCTTCAAGTGTAACAGCATCTCCAAAATAGTTTAACCAACATAAAAATTAATAATCATTGAGGCCAGTGATTTTGCAAAAAATAAGTCTAGTAAAATTTAACTTATAAGATTCTAATCAGAATAGAAAACGACCTAGATTCGGTAGAAGCAAGCGTGATATCTAAATCTAAATAACTCTGTAAACATCAGCAATAACTCACAAACAATGATGTATAGTAGTGCAGTCCTGACACTAGATTTGAGATATGATAGACGTGTCCTAAATGAAGCATATTCTTAAGAAAATCCAATTTTAAGTTCCTTCGCTCGGCCATCGACCCTAAAAACCTTATTTTCTTTCCTGCTCGCTCTCGTCAACATGGATAGTTACGTCTCGCAGTCACGAAAACCGCTGTTCTGTCTTTATTTTGTTCCATTATGGCCAAGAACAATGACTACTCGTCGATAGAAGCACGTTTCTATATCTATTCTTGTCATGCAAGTGCACCGCGGTCGGACCGTGAGCGAGACGAGTAGCTTTCTGTACAGAACTACGTTTGCTAAATGTTTCGAATTCCTATTGGGCCGCCGAGAGCGTAAAGATGGCCACTCGAAGACCGTTTTCTCGTTACGATAACCTAATTTTATTCCATTACGTCGGTAGTCGTTCTGCTTAAATTTCAATAAGGCAACTCCATTAAGTTCGAATGTCAGGAGGTAATGCGAGTAAAAAGACAGCGACCTCGCGGGTGTATGTTCGCACGCTGCGCCCGCGCCGGCCCCGCACTCTCCCTCCCGCCCCCGCGCCGTCGCCCCTCGCCCCGCGCCCCTTCTTCGTGTCCCAAGCGGGTGATTCAACTGTGTTTGTTCGGAAATGTCGAAGGTTTGCCGGACGTCAATATATACGGAACTACCTTCAACCAGATCACGTTTCCAGGTATCATTTTAATTTTATCTATCTAGAGCAACGATAGATTTATTATGTTTTAAAAGAAAGACATTCCTAATGAGTTTCTCACGTGTCAATAATCCAATTAAAATGTGGTTTTTATTTATGATTTTCGTATTAGCATTATTTATTACATGGTATTAATAGTGAGATGTAAGCCTAAACAATGGTAATAATACTTACAACTTTCTGAAGATTGTATAAGTTTCATGTTATTTCATACAAAAGACATCAACGCGTTGTGTAGTTTCATTGGGATTTCCATACGCTATTATTGTCTATTTACAACAGTTAAGCAGATTAAATACAACATTTCTACAAAACTTGAAACACGTTAACGTTTATAATTATTATGTCAATAACTATGTATTTAGTAACTATTAGGTCAATGAAAACAGCATTAAAAAATGTGATAAAAACGTAAAGACTAGTCCGGTCTCTGTTTCCAAACTACTTAATAACGGTACCTGTTAGCAGTAGGATAATAATAAAACCGGTCCTCCAGAGGGAATCGAACTCATACATGAAGGGTTCTGTAACATCGTACAGATGTAACATTACGTACTTTTATGTTGTCTAATCATAAATTAATACGCATGCGTGAATTCCATATATTATAAAACACCATGTAGTCTTGAAAAAAAATTAAAGCATTTAGTATGACAACTATTCAATCGATTAAGATAGGATTTTTTTTTAATTAATTCAGGCGGGATTCGAACCCGCGATCTTTCCCTTACAGAGGGGAATGCTCTGACCACTGAAGCACAGAACCTCACCTGAAGCCATCCAAATCTTCCTATATATATCCGTTTTACGTTGACCATGTAGCCTTATCAACGAGTTTGCAATATAGGTTCTAGAATGCATATAAACACACTTACACTCATAGTCTTTTGCTAATACATACAAACTATACGACACATACAACAAATGCAGTCCGACTGGAAGTACCTCCGCCTTACAGAATACCACGATTATAATAACTTCGTGTTGTGTTCCCGGCGGTGAGTAGGGTAGCCAGAGCTCACGGGAGAATTTGTGCTGTCAGTGGGATGACTAAAGGTTTGTCCTGCTTTGTCCTCTATACTGACAGCACAGAAACTCTGTGCTTACAGGGTCGGCAGCACGAGGGTGGCTTCTCTGGTGTTATACACGTCCATAGGCTACGGTAACCACTTTCCGTCAGGTGGGCCGTGCGCTTGTCTGCCACCTAAGGGTATAAAAAAAAATACAAACCGTAGCAAATATACATTTATTCAAGTGAGTGATAAGAAAAAAAATTGCAATTTGCAATCGAACCCGCGAACTCCAACATAGCTGTTCAACGCTCTACCACTACACTAGAGATGCTACGAACATTAACGCTACACAGTATATTTCTCTAGTGTGGGAGTTGTGATGCTGTATGTGCGTTTGTATGTATACGACAATATTTGAGTTAGACTGTTTAGTGCCACTTGACATAGAAGACACATGTGTACATACATCAAGTGCGCATGCGTCAGCTGCTTTCGAAAGACTTACAATTATATGCTTGATTGCTTCCGTAGTGTAGGCTACCTCACTCCCGGCAATTGAAGGCCCGAGGAGGCCGTATAGTTTTGGTTGGTCTGAGTCCGACATAACCATCCCCGCTGGCTTCAGCGGAGGGTGGGGGTGGGGGGAATATCTGGGGAGATTTCCGCACGATAAAAAAGTTCGTAGTTCGATTTCTAGGTCAGACACAGTGTTACCAAGATTTTCTGGTACGAAATTTTTAGTATCAGTACAGACTGGAAACGTGACTGACTTGCCTCTTATTATTTAGTACTGAAAAATTGTGAAATATACATAATGTGCCTACCCCTATACAGATATATAGCCAATACGCCGTAGATCATCATGTTCGCGTTAGTCCCTGTCGGTCTTGGTCCCAGTGGTCTAAAATGCACACACATTAATATTGGCGTAACAGCTCAATACTCAAAACACACGCACACACACCCTCACACATTCTGAAATGGACACACACACGCACTCAGTACACGTGTCTACCAAAGGCCTATCGTACGACTCTTTTTGTCGTTAATATTTTCCGCATTAATCAGGTTACAGATTATAATAGAAATCCTGTTCGAGATTATTTTTTTGTTTACATTGTAAGCTACCAGTTTGACACCATTATACTAATATATTGGATTGGGTGTTACAAGGCGGAACTCTATTGTAAAATAACAATTGTGGTGGAAAATACCCAAAACACCTCTAGACTGTCAACACTTACCCATGATCACAACAGACAAGGTACCGGGACTAAAGTACTACCGTGGAACACAAAGAGGAAGTTTTACTAAATATGTTTTAGTTCACATGTAATGTCATACAACCTTGCTCCTCTTTAACATAATTAGGTTTACCTTAAGCATTCAACATCTGAAATATACAAATGTCACATCATTATTTGCAATCACAGATTTTGTCATATTATGTCAAGTCAAGTAACCCGCCCCGTATTGTTCCCGCCGCAAAAGTGCCCATAACCCTGACGGCTTTGGTTCGCTGAATTGCGATGGCCATCCTTTGCCCCAGAAACGAGCTGGAGCGGGATTCCTTGAGCCTTGTTCGTGGATAGCACGACCCCCAACTGGCCATAGTCTCCACCGTATTACCGGAGTGATTTCTGTCTGACCCCTTTATCTCGAGGGAAAACCCTACACTAGAGTCTCGTCGCTCTATACTTCGTAATGTCTTACCAAAAGATAAATTATCTAAATAAAGAAAATAACAACTGATCAAGTGCGAGTCGGATTCGCCCACAGTGGGTTCCGTAACTAAAGCTACATAAACAGTAATATATTTTGAATCAAGAAAGAACATCCTGATCGCTTTTGCGTTCGCTCGAGGCCTAATTTTAATAAAATAGTTTTTACGAGAATTGGCCCCTTTTTCATTGAAATCGTAATCGTTATTGACATTTGTGAGTTTCACATTAGATTGCGACTGAACTTTGAACAACTATTTATTACGAGAACTGACCTTCTGGAAACCCAATAACACTACACAGGCATTGATAACAAACTTATCAAACCCGGGACCTCACACACGTCAGCCTCAATCACTACTATTATCATTTTACCAGATGCGAGTTCACTCATCCAACACAAGTACATTATGGTTACACATTTGTATATATTGTCAAGAAACAAAAAATCAACAAAAAGTTTCCGTGACTGGTTTCATTAACGAGATTAATTAATTTACGTGATTCAAAATAATACCCTTTTACAGAAACCCGGAACATTATTAAAACAACTTCACAAATCACGTTTGCCTACGTAGCCGTAGTTATAAATTATGAACTTAATTTATATTATTCATAAACAACAGCGTTTAAGCTATTAAAATGTTTTATTTGTCTGTCTCTCGTCAGTGGTAAAGATTACAAGTAAGTAATCTATCTTTACACAGTATAAAATCTTAGTATTGTTAAGTCTTTTAAACTACTGAACGGATTATTTGAATCCCAAGCACGTGCAAAGGGGGAAAACCTATTTCCCCCTTTGCACGTGCTTGACGAAGTAAGCTATGAACCAAATCCAACGTTTTGACGATAAATTAAATTATAGCCACTTGTTTTTTACTGCCCCTTATAAAAATATCGTAAGTGCAGTTTTTGTTGATTCGTTTAGAACAGGCATTAAGTTCATGTTTAGACGTGAAAAAAATTTGCAATATAAAACTTAGTTTCAACCTGTTAAAACTGTGTAAAAATAAAATTATATATACACCAAATTTCACATATAATGCGGTATATTGAGAGTCAACATTTAATCTAATGTTAAATAGAACACAATATTGAAATAAAAATAAATACATCATAGATACAGCTTTAGTTTAGTGCGCTGCGGAGAGTCAATGCCACTATTCTCAAATCACAAAAGATTTACATCATACATTATCATCATTCATTAATCATTCATTACGTATATGAAAGTGTACTAATATTCTAACGAGAAGAACATTCTTCTGCCATAATATATAATGTGTTGTAAGGTGAAAAATATTTTGTTAACGGGAATTAACGTGATCATGGTATAGATACCATGGTAAAGATATACCTTTGGATTGCCTGACGTTTCAACCAGATTACATCGGACGTGGTCAAAGGCTGATGAGGCTGAGGCGTGAGTCAGCCTGTATATCATGGGAAGCGATACTTTAAAAGTTATTATGTAAAATATTTTACAGCCAATTCTCATATCTTATTATATTACATTACTTATACTATTATATTAAAATCTGTTTTGAAGACGTGTGATCACAAACACAGTGACATGAGATTTTTGTACATGGGCTAAAATCCGAAGTGGGGAGGAGGCTGACCGCTGCACTCATTGTTCTGTTAACTTTTCGAGTGAGTTGCACAAAGTGATCGATGCAATTCACTTCGATTAATTCGATATTAACGCTTATAATGTAGTTATGGATTGGACGAAGTCACTATGACATGACTCAGAACTGTCAGATTTAAAAAGTTTCTTTTTCGAATAATTCATTTGTACACTAGTTTATTATATTTAGCGAGGAGAAGTCCTCACTGTACAGTGTTGACGATAAACGGACAGTTTTCGCAATAAATTCCTTTCTTTCTCGATCCAAATTCATACTAGGACCCGAGAAACTATCTCAGAATCACTCAAACAGTAAACTCATTCAGCTCAGTCGGCTCTACACTTTGAGGGTTTCGTCCATTCAGTAAAAAAATGAAACCTTATAAGACTATCAATATTTATAAATTATCAATTAGCACTCCGCAGTCCACGTCTAGACATAGACTTCTCCCAATCTGCGCCATTTCAGCCTATCCTCTACCTTTCGCATGGCGACCCTTTTTTCTGAGACTTTGCCTTCAACTTACCATCGGGTAAGGTGAAGTCTAATTGACGTGTCCTATATAAAAAAAATCCAGTCTGTCCCAGCCACTTTTTGTAGGTTGTCAGTCCACCTGGCCAGGAGGTGTCCGACCTTCTGTTTTCCTTCTTGCGGTCTCCACTCTAGGCCTCGTTTGCTCCAACCGCCATAGGTCCGTCGAATAACGTGGCCAGTCTACTGCTACTTCAGCTTGGTTTATAAGTTAGTTTAGTGTTAGTTAATATGGGTCTAAAAGTTGAAGTTCGCCCTACAGAATACCGCCATAATAACCTCGTTTGTGTTCCCGGCGGTGAGTAGGGTAGCCAGAGCTCATTGGAGAGTTTTTGCACTGTCAGTGGGAAGACCAAAAGCATGTATCTTACTTTGTCTTTTACACTGACGGCACAGAAACTCTTGTGCTTACAGGGTTAGCAGCGCGAGCGTGACTCCTTTGGTGTTGCACACGTCCATAGGCTACGATAACCACTTTCCATCAGGTGGGCCGTGTGCTTGTCTACCAAACAAGTAGTATGAAAAAAAATAAGCATACCTTATTACCTAAATTTGTAAATACTAATATATGTCAGACAGACCAATGCAATGAGATATTTATATTAATGCATACACATATTTGAACTGAGCGATAATCGAATCCACGACCTGTGACGTCATAACCGAAAGCTCTACGACCACTTCATACTGGTCGTTAAATCCTGTCATGATCGCTCATTTGTGGTAAAACCGGTACATTGTAAATCTACCGTATAATATACCTAATAAACCACTAAAACCCGTGTTACGGGAAACGCAGATATATTTTGAGAACTCAAAGAAAACATCCGAAAAATAAACATTTCCTTTATTTCCAAAACCATACACTGAGTATAATATTGTTATATAAAAATTACGTAGGACACAATGGTATTTCCGTCCAATTGAGCAGACGACTGGGGAAGTACCTCCGCCCTACAGAATACCGCGGCTATAATAACCTCGTGTTGTATTCCCGGCGGTGAGTAGAGCCTGAGCTCACTGGAGAGTTTTTGTGCTGTCAGTGGAAAGACCAAAAGTTGGTCCTGCTTTGTCTTTTACACTGACGGCACAGAAACTCTCAATGCTTGCAGGGTGGGCAGCGCGTGTGTGACTCTCTTGGTTTTGCACGCGTCCATAGGCCACGGTAACCACTTTCCATCAGGTTGGCCGTGTGCTTGTATGCCACCTAAGTAGTATAAAAAACAAATATATAATTTAAAAATATATAAATGTCGCATTTTTCTTATTACAATCAGAAATAGAAAATGAGAGTGCAATATTTGTAGTAAGATTTATTTATTTATTGTTTTTGTAGACGTGTCTTTTCTAATTGGTCGCAATATGTCAACTTACAAGAATTTCCTGTTAATAACGCATACGCAAGGACCAGCCTCCTAAGTGGTATAAAAAAAAACCAAAGGCCAAAGTCACAAAAGAAATTCTAGCTACCTGGTATCTATAAACTGATTGATACATCAAATCAACTTGTTGAAGTTTAAATTAGTTAATAATGGACTAAAATAACACAACATACAAATAAAATAAAAAGAAGAACATATGTGTATTCTTATCTAGTCACGAAGAACGTAATAAGAGTGAATGAAGCGAGAGTAGTATGTCAGGATCGTAGCAAATGGAGATCCGTGATCTCTGCGTACCCCTGTGGGAGACAGACGTGATCGCGATCGAGATAATGACTCAAAATAATGAAACATGGTAAATATCCCGTTTATTCTGATACTGATGTCAGTGACCATGATAGTTTAAATATTTATACTTAGTTTACTTAATCTAAATACAAAAATTTACTTGAGTAGCATAGTCGAGCGAACAGCTCATTTCCAAGCTTGTTTATATGAATGTAAGGATTGTATGGACGTAAAAAAAAAACTAATAAGTTTTATTTGCAAAGTTTCGTGGAATTTCATTGTAAAACACACCAAGCCTTAGTTACTGCTATCATAAAATTAGAAGGAACGCAAATGTAATAGCCTGTTTATACGAGTCATGCAATCATTATCTAGTCATCAGAAGAAAGTTTCGTTTATTAGTGGCCAACAGTATGAAATTTACATCATTAATAATAAATCTTCATTTAATAAAATTTTGGTTTATTAACATAGTTACCTATTCGTGATTTCTCCGTTTAGTTTGATATTCAAAAATTACTGCAATAATTCATACATACACTATTATATAAGGAGTACCATATCGCCATGCTTTCGTTCTAATGCAATGGATTTTTTTCTGAGAATTCTGTTATAGTTATTTAATTGGGTAAGTTGATATCAACATCTGCTCGTAGATTTCAGATTTTGCGGACATGACAGCAGTGGTCCATAATTTATATGTATATATCTGTCTGATGTTAAATAGCCCTAACCCTTATTGACCTTGTGTACAAGGTGACTAAGGAGACTGTCGTAACACCGCATGTTAAGAGTGCCGGGAAACACGCGGCACTCATTATAAAAAGCGTTCGATCCTTGTTTTCGGATTCAATTGTGAAATTAACCTGTACAAGGACCAGCCGTTTAAGAGAATTTCACTGCCATACCTACAGAAAAGACTTGTATACAAAATTATAAACTAATAATAAAGTGATGTCAAAACATGATTTGTGTATAAACTTCTAATTATGAATATTTAATCAAATGAAACAGTTATTGCATATTCATCCACTTTATGATGAATCGACAATAACTGTACATTAAACATAAAAATTAGTATGCAATGGTCTTCTTTGCGATGTATATGTTATATTCCGTACATTTTTAAAATTGCGAAGCTTCAGTTATACAAATATTAACAACTGTTATCTTTTTGATACTCTCAAAAGGTTATACTTTGAAATAAACTTGTTTTATTGACTAAAAAAAGTCAAAACAACTAGATTTTAAGACATTTTGAGCTCTTGTTGCGGAAAGGGAACATATATAACTGTTTAGTGCGTTTCAGTGCCAACATTACAAGTTTATCTCATTAGAATAAAGCATGTCCATAGCAGTAGCTCTCCTGAGTTAAACTCCCAGGTCAGGTAAAGTGGTTGAGTATTTTTTAGTAGCCAAGTTTGTAAAAAGTTCCCATGACCGAGATTTAGACTACCTCACATTACACGATACTTATACATAGTTGGCGATGAGTAGGTATTAACACACCTTTGCCTACTTATTCGTTAATATAAAATTTGTATTGAAATGAAATTAATGTTAAAATAGCATCGGTTGTAACATACGTGCGAACAATCCATTCAAAAAGCCTCTTGGGTTAGTCACACGCTACTGAATCGACATTAATCTTTTTTATGTCAAGCGCTACCAAGAAAAACCATAATTAAAAAGTATTAACTAAAAAACTGCTACACAAATATCTTACAATCAGAACCAAAAAACATAATGAAAAAATTGAACTGTTTGAATAAAATGTTGACGTTTTAAGATAAAATTCTTGAAGGCACAAGGCGACAAAAGTAATTACAATAAGTACATTGTTATTGTTTCAATAATTATACAAAGTGAAAGTGTTGGAAACTTTTGCAATATGTTTTAGAAGTTATTGAAGAAAATGAACACAACTTCACTGTTTCTAATTGTAATATATTATTTAGTATCCAATTAACAAAGGCAATAAGATATCTGTACGATTTTCCAGCACGTCATAAAATATGAATATTTAACTGTATTGTTTAGCTGTTGCTTATTATTTACGTTACATATATTTGTATACTTATTTTTACAACATAGGACATAATAACTTTAACATATTGTCTGTTCTATGCAGGATTATACACTCAGTTCAAAGTACTCGACAATTTCCTTATTGTGATGAGTGTGTCTACTGAAACTCCTATTTTGTTCTGCCACCTTAGTAGTATCAAAAAGTTTACAATTCGGCATTGAAGGATGTTGCTCGTAATTTTTTTGCAAAGATACACATCTTTTACATTCACAGAATTTTATTAACTAATTAAATTGAGAATAGAAAGTTTTTGTGTGCCTTAGGTTTAGCAATGTTATATGTTTAACCCTATGTTTAACCACAATGTCAATTATTTTTATTAAATAAGTAATTGGTTTGGTATTAAATACAATGTTTTGCAGTGATTATACAATATTGATCTTATTTTACCCAGAATAGAAAGTGAGGTATATACACATACACTCGTATAACGTTGAAAAGAGTAATATTGGTTTGGATTTAGTGATGTCAAAATAAAAATTAAACATCAGTGAAAGTTCCATTAAAAGTCGTTCAGTTGTCTCTTTAATTATCACTTCCCTGCGTTGACTTCCTCGCTGTTATCTGAACTGTTTAAAAAATTAACACTACTATTTATACCACTTAGTTGGCAGACAAGCACACGGCCCACCAGATGGAAAGTGGTTACCGTGACCTATGGATGTCTGTAACACCAGAGGAGTCACGGTCGCGCTGCCAACACTGTAAGTACAGAGTTTCTGTGCCGTCAGTAGAAGACAAAGCAGGACAAGCCTTTAGTCTTCCCACTGACAGCACAAATTCTCCAGTGAGCTCTGGCTACCCTATTCACCGCTGGGAACACAACACGAAGTTATTATAGCCGCGGTATTCTGTAGGGCGGAGGTACTACCCCAGTCGGACTGCTCAATCGGGCGGAAATACCGCCGAGTCCTACCTCCTTAAAGTTAGTTAGTTCGTGTCCAAATTAGCCTACTAAAGCCTATTACTGGATATAATAAACCTCTCCCAATGTGTACCATAGCACCTGATATTCTGTTAGCCAGATTAAATGATGACCTGAATAATGTAGCTTTATTTATTGTGTACATAATACAATAAATAAAATTTAAATCATTTAAGTAAATACATTAAATGTTAGAGAACATTTAATGTTATAGAACATTATGACACAAATTGTTATAGCTTTAGCAGCACCGCAACGTTTTATTACTGAGCGTCAACGCTCCGAGCTATTTGAAATTATCGTTCATTGAAGACCACCCTGAACGCAAAAAAATAAATAATCTTCGGATGAATAAAGTTTTATATGCTGAAGACGTGAGTGTCACTGATTTGTATAACACAGCGGGTTTGTTTCCCGTGTCGAGTAAAAATTTAATTAGGTTTTGTTGTAATTTTTTTGATAAGGTCTACGCTTTTTCATAGGAGTGGGCAGTGTGTGTATGTATACATTTTTAAGAAACTTAATTATAGCTAGTTATACACTAACATAGAGAGAGTTTGACTTGCTAACTCACGCTGTTCAATCTTTGTCGCTATTGTAATTAATCATAGAAGTGAAACTGAGGTTAGTCTAATTTGCTAATACTATCCGATATTTCATTCGGCATTTTTCATGAATATCAATTTATAAGAAACAATATTATCTCCAATATTATTTATCTACTCACATACTCAGTCATATCATTGAAATTTGTATCTTACGTATGAATTAATATGAATTAAGTAATAACAATTTACTATAAATTTGGGCAATTCGGATGGGTGCGTCTGCACTGTTATCGGTGCCGTAAAAGCCAAAATAAGTCAATCCAAAGAATATAGGGCGGACTACAGGCTCCCAAATGGAAACTTTGAAAACAACAGTAATTCTCCCTGGGATTATCATGATACTTTTTGTTTATACCGCTTAGGTGCCAGACAAACACACAGCTCACCTGATGGGAAGTGGATGGCTATGGACGTATGCAACACTAGGGGTGTTCCACTCGCGCTGCCAACCGTGAAGAAACCTTCTGAGGCCTCTTGAAAAACTCCATATTGTAGGTGCTTGGGAAAACCGCAGCAGGGAGCTTGAATGTGAGTGGGATGAAGTTTCTTTCATACCGCACAGTGCGCACCGTCTCAGGTCGCAATGTTTGAGGATGAATTCCCTTACTTATTGAAATGTCTAACATCGACTTCACCCACCTGTTATCGGATGAAAAAAATATTTTAGAGAATAGAATGTGTTGCTGAACTACAGGATTGCCCAAAAAAAACCAGATCAGAACATAACAGATGGGTCAATGTTACGTCATATCCTAAAACAAAGACAAATAATCATTTTTTAAAATTTAATTTCATAAATCAGAATAAAGTGGTAGGTACCTAATGTCAACGGTCAATGTCAATTCTTTCATTTTGCGGTTTTGTTGTGTTTATTGTTATAACATATTCTGTGCTATAGAAAAACTTCCATTTCGTTGTACATTACCGTTTTTTGTTTGCTTTGTTGTTAATCTATAAATTAAAATATAAAATGATTCATTCATCTCCTTGGAGTTTTTAGAGTATTTTTTACTGGCTGAGTTGTAAATGATTCACGCTGTATATTGATTTGATAGTGTTGTTGCAATGGTCTAATGTCAAAGAGTTATATCCAGCGCGGGACTCTACAAACACGAGCACAACAGGATAAGATCAGAAAATCCTGTGCCAGCGTCTTGTACGTCAATCAGCAGATATTGCAGGTGAGGTTGACTTGGCCCCAAGCGTATAGGTGTGGTCCCATATACCCCACACATTTAATTTAATTTTATAGAAGATTATTGCTATGTTTTTTATTTAGCCTCTATAGTGTGGTGATAATGAACGCGGCCACTACGCAGGAGGTGCGGGATTGATCCCCGTTTGTGCTAATATTTGTAGTATGCTAGAATATGGATACTTGCATTGGTCTGGCCGTAACTCGGAGAGTAAGTTAAGCCGTTGGTCCCGTTTGCCATACGAACATCTATTGCAGTCTTTACGGGTAGTTGGAGCCCTAAAAAGTCCAACAGCTGGTCTAACTGCAATGCTTCGATATCGCTTCTGGGTTGTGGAGGTCATATGGTAGTCGCTTCACGGAAAATATCGAAGTTCAGCCAGGCGGACCCCAGACTCCGAGGTAAAAGCTCCGGATGCGACTGGAATTAACGCAAAGATGAAGAAAGATGATTGCTATGCAATTTTTTTTTTACGCACGCAAATTCCCCACGGATACCTCCCCACCGGAGCAGGTGGGACAGGTTATGTCGGACTCGAACCGACTAAAACGCACGCCGCCTGTGGGTCGTTTTGGTTGCCGAAGGTGAGGTTGACAGGCATATCCCTTGCACCCCGACCAACCCAGAGCCATGTCTCACGATCTGGCCCTCTCCTCGGGGATTGCTATGCTATTTGAGTGCGCAGTATTTTTGCAAATAGAATTGGGGGCATACGAGGAGCCTTACATATTTCAAAATCTATGATCTTATCTGAAATATTTAAATAAATTATTCCAATCTGAACTGATAATTTATCAGTAAGCAATCTTTAAATCAATACCTGTTCTCCGCTCGGCAGTAAGTTACAGTAAATATAAATAAATTACTTCGCATTAAACTCTTTCCACACATCTACATTTTGACCTTGTTTAATATTCGATGCAGCAGTAGCTTGTACTTAGTTGTTATTGAGGACTTGTAATCGACTGTTCGCGGATTCATGCCCGGCCAATACACTACCAATCCAATACCACTTCTAAAACAAATATATTAACTGGAGGCTGGTTAACGGATAGGTGGTTCAACTATCGAACTAAAGTAAAAAAAGCCCAGTTTACACACTAAAGATTGGTTTACTAGAAGCCCTAACAATTTCGTAGCAATGGTAGCGTGTTTTGTCTGTCCTACCCCGCAAGTGTAAGTTTCGAATTTGTTTCTTAATTTTATTCGTCATTAATCAGCTATTACTGACATTGTGAACTTTGGAATGAATTGGGTGAGACTTTAATAATATATGATACCTCTTTTAAATATTTGATGATAGGCTGAAGTATAACAAAACACCACTGCATAACCCTTAGGGAACGTAACCGTACCTTAACTAAACGTAAACAATTTTGTTGTGTACTTTTAATATGTTATATTTAAAAACTAAGTTTGTTAATATGTTTATGTTTAGATTTTAAAGACTGAAAACCGAACTTGAACCACTAGTTAGTAAGTTAGTCTAGTTTATTTGTTTAATACGTGTTTTTTTTATAAAAGTCGTTAAAAATTGTTTACCTTTAGTTAAGTAACTAATCAAATGGAGTATAGGTAGATTTACAGGTATAAATAACTACAGAAAACAATATTACAACACTAACAACGCATGCCTTGTTCCATTTTAGTATAATATCTGAAGTCGCTAAACTAGTGGGTAGATATTATTTTGCAGAGCCTAATTTACTAACAATTTACGAGGAAACAAGCATTTCGCAAAACTGATTGCAAACCGTCGAGATTGGTTCTCGAGTGTGGCGTATTTAATTTATCACAAATGTGCATCAGTGTAACAACCGACGCAGGATCGGCGTGCATCGTACGCCATCGGGTTGCAGGTGTCAATCTAGTCACATAAATTATATGGATAAACTTCCCGCTTTCGACTGAGTTATGACTCGTACCCGCCATAAATATCAACCGATATTTGTGATTCTAATTTTTCGACATTGAAGAGTTTGCGAAGCCTGTTTTATTTGTACTGCGATAGGAAAGATAGGGTGTTTTGAATTCAGCTTTATTAACAGATCCAAAGGACCTATAAAAGAATGTTGGTAAAAAGATATATCATTAAGAAGTACCTATTGTAATTAATTATTTACAAAAAAGAATATTTGTAGACATTTTTACGCTACGTACATATTACACAATGGTAAATTACGGATTCACTAATGACACCTCTTTTACTCAGTTAATGTAAGATCATATATTTGCTTTATCTACTTCGGTTTATCTAGCAAATTATAATAAATCTTACACAGTCAATGTTGTCATATTCTAACAAAAGTGAAGGTGCTATAATAAATCTATGTTGTGTTACAATAAATCTAGTCTTGATCCGTGTTGTGTGTCGTTTCGACTAACAAATATTTTCGTGGAGCGGGACATGGAACAGTGTATTGCGCTAATCCGGTACGCAGAATAAGGATAAATATTCATTGAAACAGCGACCGGCGGCTAATATCGTCCAGTAGCACGTGGCCGTAACTTTTGGGATGTTCATACTGAGTCCGCGCTATCTCTCATTAGCCAATGGAACATTATGAACTTTTTAATCAAGTCGATAAGGTTCAAAATAGTTTCTAATATTTTGTCTTAAAAAACCGGCACCAGCCGCTGCTCTTTTAGTGAGAATGGGCCCTAAGGTTCCGTAAAAGCCCCACGCCGCGACGCCACGTCTAGTTAACTGAAAGTGTATGTTATGATTAATTGTTCCGTGTTCAACCGTAACATATTCTATCACATTATTTAGAACATGCCATAAGTTGTTTTGTTAACCGTGTCAAGTTTACCTGAGATAATATACGTTTTGTTTCATAGACAATGATGATGATTTGTGTATCGTTATAACATCTGTTACTTTATAAATTATTTCTCATTTTAAATTTTTATTGTATTTTTACGTTATGGCCTTTATTGCAGCTAAGCAAAATTGCTAGTGTTAGGACTGAGTTCACTTGGCGGTGGTGTTTTTTGTACCAAGTTTAGATACAATCAAGCAAATTACTGGTGTTAGATAATCCATTTCTATAATTACATATAATAATTACATAAATAGAATAATATGTTACATTTAGTTATTAAACTTTAAATTCTCTTTAAATCAGCGTTCCTCGCGTAAATCCCGGTCGCACTCGAAGCTTTCACTAGGTCGTTCGGGGTCCGCATATTCCAGTCTAACTGTTTGTTAGGTTAAACTTATCAAAATTATAGATTTATCTTATCTTAATATCTGGTATTCTAAGACAAACGTTGCTATTTGTGATAATTATAGAATATACAATTTGGTTTTAAATTCATCATTCTCAAATTAAACCCTTTTTTTTTCAATTATTAACAAGCGTAGAACGTTAAAACCTTTAAGACGCCTACCGGATCTGCAATAAAATAGTGGTAGGTGTCAGAATGATCTTGACTGCAAAGTCTCAAAATGATCTTAAAATCAAGGTATTAAGAGCAATTCAAACTGTTTATTGATTTAAATTATATTATTGTTGGAACAAAAAGTGTGTACCAAATATCAGTACAACCAGTCAACAGGAAAAGGAGAAAACCAAGGCATTAAGACCATTTTAAGTACTTAGTTCGTCAAGATTGATCTGATGCTGACTGTACATAAGAATTGACAAACAAAATAGATAAAAAGGTTAACTTAATAAATTCAATATTCTATAGAAACCGGCATGAATTCATTTATAAAAATAAAGATCACATTGTTCGGAAAGATCAAAATTACAATTATCATTCGACGCATTCCGCGTGACTCGTAAATCATAAAATGAATTTGAAAGTAATATTCAAAAACTATTTTAAAGTTTCTAGGTAAACAGGAAATGCGAAATGTCCATTTTATCCGATAAGAGACAGGAGGAACAGTGAAAATCAAGGTTTATGCAAAAGACCCTCAGAACAGTGTTCTGTGTGGTGTTTTATAAATCTGTTGATTTATAAAAATCTACATATAAAATTTTCGTAACACTGTTTTTGTAACCTAACTCATCCGAATCACCGGTTTGCTTGATTTTTTTTGTAAAGATATTATTTTTTTACCCCTAAGGTGTCACCATACCATTTTTTCATTTTTTCGCAATAGTTTTATTTTTGTATTTTATGATGGTCATTAAAATAGTAACCCCTCAACCCTCATTTATGATAGCGGGAAATAACATATGCTGGGTTACCTAGTAACTACATATATTTAAAAATCTAATAAAGTATTTATTTACCCCAAGCACCATTGTAAGTGCAAATGAAGTGTTCTGAATTTGGTGACAATGGTGACAAAGCGGAACACAGCGCTACTGTACTATTTAAAAAATCTATTGTCATATAATAAGTGCAGCTAGATCACGTATTGCTACTATATTACTTATAAATCTACCTTCTGTTATTTTCACAAGAATAACTAGATAAGCTGTTTAGTACAAATATTGTATCATGGTTCCGGGGTAAGGTGGGAATTAATTTAGAATTTAGAATTTAGAATTTTGAACAAACGCAGAATCTTTATAATCATCATCAACAATTCAACGTCATCTTAGCGTGGTTACAGAAACTTGAATTATGACACATATCTATTTTGTAATTTCATGACAGTAACAAAAAGTGGTACATTGTTGCTGGTCAAGTAGTAGTCTTAAATCGATACCAAATTTTTGGTTCCTAGCATATTCTAGTAGTATATAGGAGTCATTTCATGCATATTTTTAATTTTTTTTAGTACTAAAGCCTACGCCCATGGGCGACCGAACATTCTTTACCGAAATGTCAATATGTAGAGCACTTTAAATAAAGAATATTTAATGAAGTATATTTTCTCTTAAAACCTGCCGCAATTACCTTGATAAACATGCTACAGTATGAACCCTTCAATTAAAAAGTACAGGTTATGCCAGTAATCGTGGGTGCATGCTTTTTCTCACCAATATAATTTGGCTATATTTATTACGAAAGTTCCTTTGTAAAGTGTCACGAGCAGATAGCAGCCCACATACCTACCGTTTATGAGACAATTAAGAAGATTAACCAAAAGTAACTTAAACGGTGTATCTAAATGTGATCAACCTGTATACCTATGTTAAGAACTAATCTTTAAACTAATCCTATTTAGTTGATACTGTGGTATAGGTACATAATACAAAGATTGTAGTCGCGAGGTCTAGAGCTCGATTCAGTATGCAATAAAATGTATTGGAGTACCGATGCTGAAAATCCGTTACGGAATACCCGTCAAGTGTAGCGGCTTCAAAGTCAAATGTCTGAAAGAGCGAAGTTTCAAACTAAATTACGAGTACATACAGTTAGTTATCTCAAATAAATGATCTAAAATGTAATACGGTTATATATCTCTGCGTTATCGAGTACAAGAGAGACAGGTAGTCCGTGCAACAAGTGATGTGACTAAACTTAGAAGTTTAGAAGCTATTAAGCAAGTTAATGTTAGGAATCTCTGTCGAAGTGGAACTTTTTACCACGTTCTCTTGACTCCAGGAATTTATTCCACAATGAGCAAAGCGTTGTGTCGAGAATGTAGAATATATGTAGGTATTTATTTACATGCATATTTTAATTACTATTTTAATACCAGTCTACGCAATTATCTTTACAACACTTAGATTAAATAGATCTGCTTCTGTCTTGCAGATTTTTTTCGGTCTTGCCAGTCCGGTTTAATGTTCAACATAATAACAAAATAAAAAGCAAGACAAGTCTTCAAATCAATTATGTACCTAAGAACTTCATTATTAATTATAAAGCGCCAAAGAGCGCGACACGTAGCGCCGGTATCTTCGTCGTTCACGGTTTAATTGGCGGACATGTCCGGAATTTTTCGTCATCGATTTGGATGGCCTGGGACCGTCCTAACATTTGCTAACCCAATTTACTAACAGCTGGACATATTGTAAATGTGAGTGGTACACAATAGTATGGTCTATAAATGATGGTAGTTGGAGCGCACTAAATCTTTTAGTACCAATCTATGTTAATCGCTGGGCCATTAACAACGGTGCATCGGTAATGGTCAGTCCTGGGACGGCGCGTGCTCAAGGCCGCGATCAGTGAAAGGATTCGTCGCGAATCTGGATCATCCTGACATCCGTGAAGTGAGCCTATACGGTGCACCGCGCGTACTCGATTGTGTATCCATGGTCCACGCTCACCTCACTGGCCCGACCACCAACTAGCTTGAACTAATTTATAATCAAATAACAGCGATACACTGCCGTTAATAGTATTTTAATTCTACCGTCAGCACAGAGTTCAACACGAGTAGACTAAGATCTACATAAATCAAATTCAAAACAATTGCACAGAAACGACGATTTAATAATTTGTCTTTATACTTAGACGATCATTTTTATTGAATTAATTAAATGGCCATTTGGGGATTGTGACTATAACACTTTGATTTTACTGTGTTTAATGTTATTATTTTAGGATAGTTTAGGTGCTTATTAGGTAATTGACATAAACCTTCAATTTCAATTTCAATTTAATCTTTATTTGCGAACACAGGTACAAATTGTTGGTACATTGGTTTAAAAGTTTGATCATTCCGCATTCCACCTAAAAGGCATGCAAATTTACAATATAAGCTTAAAAATAAAATACATTTTATAGGAGTAGCTACTGATTAATAACGCAATTAATTTCGAATTTAAAAATGTTAAATGGTTTAGTTATGTCAAAATTTAAAATTAAATAGTAATATATTTAAATAAGTTTAATTTATGGTAATACAATATAGTCACTTTCATTACAATTTGTCATTTAAATAAACCTTGTAAACTGTAATTAGAAATTTAATGGTAAACAATAAAATCTGTGTTTATAGCATCTACTATAGTATTTATAATTAGTTCACAATTTTGTGAACATTTTAATGACCCTTATGCTTCGCTATAATAATAAAATCCTTTATTTGAACTCTTGATTATTTCTTGTACGAAATACAAACCGATAACTCGTGTCATTTTTCAACCTCATATCTTACGACTATAACTTTTAAACTACAGGCAATTAAAATTTATGCAGATTATCGCATTAATTCCCTTTGAAATTTCAAAACGTTTAATTGACGCTACCCGTGACCAGAGTGCTGGTTTATTCCTTGCACAAAGGATTGGTATTGCCATTCAACCTGGCAATGCCGCCAGCCTTCAGGCCACCCTCCCGGTTGACGTCGATGGGGAGGAATTCTTTGACGCCTGAACCTGCAGGATTGTTTAGGTATATTCAGTGTTTTCTTTTTTTAAATACTTTAATTTAGATAACTTCCGTGTACATTATGTAAATATTAATATTGTTAAAATAAATAAATATTCCCTTTGCCATTATAGTTATTTTTGCAGTCTTAATAAAATATGTGGGTTGACAGTAGAAGTCATGTTACTTTTCATTCTAACCTAAATAATTCCGTCACTGTAGGCAAAACACGCTCAATTATATACAAATGCGATTGCAATTATGAATGTATTAATAAAGATGTGGACAAAAAGGCATCCTCTAGTAAATGTAAATACACTTAGCCAGATTATCTTACAGTGAGAAGCCGTTAACGATGAAATACATAAAGCCGGTGAATTGTAATTATTTGTGGTTCGCTCTATGTTCAACACGGTCCATATCGACACAGCACCGTGGAAATGCAAATGATGTTAAACTGCAACGTTACGAAACTGCTCCGACCAATAGACGTGATAATACCTATAAATAAGGACAAACTATTAATGGTGAAATAAATTGATGTGAGATCACGATTTGAAAATTATTAAGCTGAAGTAGTCTGCGCTATGGAAAGCGATCTGTGGACCTGTAATGTAAATAGTTTCGTTTTGTTCTATAGGTGTATTTGTTTTCTATTGCTACTGTAGATAAATCGCTACAACTCAATATTTACATATTGCTACCGTAGCGAGCAATGTCTCACGAAATGTAATCAATGTCCCTAATTTGACTTTTACACGTGAAAATAATATTAGCAAATGGAAGTTTTATGAGATTGTAAGTATAGGAATGCTTACAATCCAGACGAGATTCCTTCTACTCAATCACATAGACGCTCATACATAAACTCATAAACTTATGCCTATATCCCCGAAGGGGTAGGCAGAGGTGGTAGCACCCACATTTCGCCAGTTTATGTATAGACATAGACGCTTAACTCTCGAAAAACATGTTTTTCAGGTACCAGCTAATAAAAAGGTTACTGTTTACTACAAGTCATATCATTCCATGAATTAGTACATTAATTAAATACTTCGACAGCTAGTTTTATAACTAATCGTTATAAAAAGTAAAACAAGAAGCAGTCGATGCAAGAAAATGAAATTAGAAGTATTGTGTTAGACGAACATGCATAGGAATTCTCATATCTTTATTGTTTTCATCGCTCATCATCATCAGCCTCAACTTTGCAAAAACTACGTATCCCAAAATTATGTTTTTGTTACTTTGCACATGCTACATCACGTTATTTATGTCTTAATGTCTTGATAAATTCGGTACATTGTATTTTCCCTTACAACCCTGATTCATATGGATCAAGGCAAAAAATAAATTACAGAGCAGGTGGGACGCAATAGGATTTCCTGTTCGAATTTTCGAATTACTGAACTAGGGAAAACCTCTGTAGAAAAAGTTGAAACAAAATTCTTTTGATAAAACCATACTTTATGTATATATGTGGGATAACCACTATTAATTGTGCAATTAATAGTGGTTATCCCAAAAAAATCTTGTAAATCTACAATTTAATAACGATGCAACGCTTCCGCGATGTTTTTTATCTTATTGCATTTGCATAATATCTATTTTCAATTGATTGGATGGCGTGCAAAAATAATCGTTTCGCTTTGATTGATTTATCGACTGATTGACTTACGTAGATTTTTGGATAGATGCATGATCATAATTTTCGAATTATTTTCTGTATTAATCAAATAGTCGTTGCGAGTGATTGTAATTATACCGATGAGCTTCCTATGATTTTTATTAGAAATTCTTATAGTGTAGGTTGCTATACGCGATGTGATATACTGTTCAAAGATAACTGCCCCCGAGGCTAAGTTGGTTAATTGCACTATAAATTTATTGAAATTAGATTAAACTGTCAATTAATTAGTGATTTCGAATAAAGCAAACCAAAATTAAACAAAAATAATAGATGCTATCTCTCTTAATACAAAGCCATTCAACTATATGTTAATAGTAACATAAATTATTATAAAAATATGTTGATTTATATTAAAACAACATTTAAGTCTTGCTATTTCGGTGTGGGTTTTAATCTAAATGTATTAGGTATAATAACCACGACTAGTATACAATGTATATATTAATATATACAATTATAATGATTGCCATTAGTGTTATACCTACTTTCAAAATTACAAGTGATATTACATTTTTTTAAATGGGAAAAACTATAGAACTTACAACACTATTACCGTTACCTCCCCTATATTGAAGTTTAGTGTAGAACCACCATTAGTAAGATGTCAGTTTAAAATCGATATTAAGTTTATGGCATAATAGGTTTATGTCTACTGACGTGTGTAAGTATTTAAATGTCTGCGTCATGAGGAAGTATATGCCTACGTCATTTTTAATTACAACAATCAAAATAAAGTGTAATCCACAAAGGCCGGAAAGTCCCATACTTTAAAACTCCCTAGCAAGTGTCTGTAACCTTATTTAAATAATTGTAATTATGTAGGTGTACGTGAGTTCGTATGAACATTAGCGTTTATACTCTTTATAATTTTACTTCCCGACTGGCAAGTTACAAGTTGCACGAACCCGTTTATTTGCACCGAGATCAATACATGAACGAATAATTGCATCGACTTTTGCTCTCAGCTATTTTACATTAACAAAGTTCGGAGTTATTTATTGCATGTTACTTATGCGTGAACATAATTTTTCTCTACATTCCAAAGTCTGGTTTTTGCTACGGAATTGATCGCTAATTGTTATTGTCGGTACAATTGGTCTAATTAGTACTGTAGCTAGTTTATAGGACATTCAGTTACTTATTGTTTAAATATCAGCAAGTGAGTAAGTCTTAGGTATGTGTTATCAAATCAGTTCGATCTCAATAGTACCTAGGTATATCTATATACTAGCTAGCTATATACTAAAGATGCAAATCAATTCTCGAATAGTGTACTACCTGTGGGAGTTTTGTTTCAAAAGGCAGATTGTTGATAACTTGTTTTGCAAGAGCCCTTGATTATTATCTCTTGAAAAGTCGTCACAGAGAGAAAAAGCATAAAGTTGACATTCGGAATTATATTCACTGTAGATACCACTGAGTGTACTGCATGAATGCCTACTAAAGTGTGAGGAGTAGATTGCAAGAAGGCATTTAAAATTATTGACATGCTGTAGTTAGTACACGCAGTAATTTGACTTCCACTAATCAGCATTTTACTAATCACTCGGCAGCATGACCGTGCCAGAAGTAAATTAGCAGAAAACCATCCAAAAATAGAAATCTAATCCAGTTGTAATTTTGTACTTTCATGTTCTAACGAACATCGCGTGGTAACATTAAGAACTTTACTTTACGGCTAATATTTATAAATAGTTAAGCATGAAATGCACGCTGACGTGCAAGAAGCTTCAATGTGAACCGTGACTTCCAAGTCTGCCCGTGTAATTTAATATTTGTAGAACTATCCGATTAACAAAGCAATAATAGTACGCCAGATGCTACTTTCGTTTGCCAACTACTTCTTGACCCGCCTGTCAAAATTTAAACGCCAAATTGCCTCCGTATTATGTTAGCACGCATTGCTTATAATCAAGCCTGCATGCTAACTAGCAATTAGCCAATATCTTTTTATTTTCTCTATCAAAGAGATTTGGGCGTCAATCAATCGCTAGCAAACTTTTATACGGATATCAAATTGTCATCACATCAAACCCACATAAATGCCTTTTCGATACAAAGCTTTTTATATTCTAAATTGCTCTATTCAGCAGACATCGCATAAATATTTCTATATAAATACTTATTCAAACAGTCTTATTATACTTAACTAATGCGGAAAGTAATTGGGAATGTTGAACGTTTTATTAATATTGCTTTCCTCAAATGATTAACAAAAAATTAGGATTATGTAAGTACCTACGCGAATAATATGTATGTAAACCAGTTTTTTTTTACTGTGGGAATATGTAGACGCAATCCATAGCGCGCTGCTTAAAGATATCCTAAATTGAATGAACGGGATTGCATATTTTATTTAATACTGCCTGTAAAGGTACCATAAATAACAGTGATTAAAACACCATAAGAGAGTGAAGGTAGGTTCGCATAAAACCAGATTGAACCGGATCCAAATCGGAGGGAGCGTTTTCTGTAACTGGAGCAGGCGGCCGTCTCGAATATCGCCCCTTATGTCGATAATAAGATTTTCTTTCGTACGTCGCAAGATTGCAGTTTCTCTTTTTTGTCAGTGCACCTGTGATGTAGGCCAATCATGGCTTATTTCAACACGAAAACGTGATTGACGCTTATCCCATCAGCAATTGTCTCCCATGAGGTACAAATTACTGTTATAAGTTATAATGGAGTTACATTTACTTTTATATATTACTTTTTGTACCATCATTTATTAGGTAGTATGAATGTTACATTTTGATCATAACATAACAAAACATAAACTCACGCCTATATCCCCGAAGGAGTAGGCAGAGGTGCTAGCACTCACATTTCGCCAGTTTATGTTTAGGTCCCAATGTAATAGGTGGCGAACCTATTGCCATTAACCGGGCATTTATAAACCTGCGATAAATACACACATAACTTCGAAAAGTCATTGGTGTGTGCCATGGAAAAACTGGTATCGAACCCGAGACCTCGTCTCAGCAGTCCATTACCCATACCACTGGGCTACCGCGGTTATTTTTTCGTTTTAATGGTTATACTTTATACATACATTTAAAGCTAAAGATGGAGGCTAAGTTCAACCACTAAATCCAGAATGAATATGATTATCACAGTGATACAATCGTTCAGGCAAGCCAATTATATTTGTTTTTCCTTCCACGAAAAAAATTTAAGAATCTGCGAATTTAACATTCCCATCGCTGTATCTAACTATAATATGAATATTATAGCGGAAGCTACTTGAAGTATGCCGTCTCAGTTATTTTATCCGGAACTTTAAAACTTCTGTACGTATAAAACTAAATAGACCACCAAAGCACAGAAATACAAGTAATATATTTAAACGATCTAAAATTGATGAGCGATCGTGAATGAAATGCACGAAATCAACCATATTACGTAAGCTTGACTAATGATTTGTCCAATTAGGCTGATGCGCTGCGCTGTTCTACAGGACAAAGCGGTCATGACAGTATAATTTTGGTTCCTAATCGAGATAAACCTGAACGACAAGTTTACACACCCGTTCACAGACATGCTGAACCAATAGTCTGATTCATTCTACCTAAAGTTTTTAAAAACTAATAAAATCTCTTCTTTTTTTAATAAGAGATTATTTGAATAGAAATCACATAGCAAGTTTATGATTAACTGTATTTGAAAATGACAATAAACTTGTTTAATTATTACAAAATCAAAAATGTTATTTTCACTTTCGATTTATGGCACAATTGATCATAAATTTCTACGATTGGTATTAAAGAAACCTTGGATTCATAAATGGTTAGAGTTATTCAATCATTATTAAAATTAACTAATCACCCGACTTTAAAATTTGCATGTGTCTGGTAATTTTACTGACAACTGCAGCATCGGAGCGAATTGAATATTCGCGAGTCGTGGGAAAATCGGCTACCGTTCGTCCGTAATAGATACTATCCATATTTTACGTCAGAATTCGACGCACTCTAGTTGCGCGTAAGCAAGTAATCTCTGCCATTAATGTCACGACTAGATTGTGTATCCTTGTGGAGCAGTACACACCGGTGTCTCTCGCACCATAAATCTGTATGTAAGCTTCCATCGACCTATATTTGCATTTGAGCTTACGCCAATATATGTAATCACTTTATTTTATAACACGCTGGAATATTTCAATAGAATTTCAAATTAACTTAAGCTTAGACGTCTTCCTCTTTATCTGAAAGCTAATTCCGGCTGCATCCAGAGCGTGCTTTATGGCCCGAAGTTCGCCAAAACTACATTATTTTGACTTCACAGGACCGCCTACCTCCAAACCAAGAGAAGAAAACATACGTAGCTCCTCGTTTGTCAGTAAGAAAGTTGCAGCTGAGGTTGACTTGGGTCCAGTAGGCACCTCCAGCTGAAACTTTTGTGTGTCTAATAAATACATTAGCAATAATATTTCATGAATAGCAAATCTTTGAGAATTATGACGAGGCCTTTAATTACATTAATCGCAATTAACCGCGTGTCCAAGTAATGTACGGTCCACAGGTACAGTCAGCAACACAAGATTTACTTTTCACGCGATCCAACTCATTATAATAATTAATCTGGCATAAAATTACAACTGTCTGTTTGAGAGATCAAAGGCTGTACGAAGCAAGCGGTCATCTTTACGTAAAATGTCAAAGGTGGCATCGACCGGCGACGTACGCGCTCTGGTATGCCAACACTTTGCAATGAGCTACCATTAGCGAATAGCTAATACTAAATAAAAATAACAAACAGTTTTATAATTCTATCAATAAGCAATATAATTAATTCATTATATCATTAAAAGTAGATAAGTGCATGTTAGTCAATATTATAGTTACCATTCACTATCAAAACATGTTTTATCAATATCATTTCAAAATCTTTCATATCACTTCATGGCAATTTTTTCGGGTACAATGAGATTAATGAGGCGGGTTTGGCTCAATTCGATACAGTTGATTTCTAGAATATTGCAAATAGAATCTTCATATTCAAATAGTCTCCAAGTTTCACGTTTCAACAGTATCTTCATGTATATACCTAACACAAAACTAAGACTTAGGTATCGTTCCATATATGATTTAACCTCAATCTCGAGTATCGTAATCTATTTAAATCACCCCTCTAGTTGTCAGAACATTAAACATTTTTAATTTTTTCTCATTTGATCGATTCATCATATTCAAATTTATCAACCATGAACCTTGTCTGCTTTATTTCAACATTGATCTTCAAACAGGTTGTATATTTGTACTGAAACAATCTTACGAAAGCAGAAATATCCGTGAAATCCTCAACTACTGCAATATCGTGTTGTTTCTCGCCTTGGATTGGGTAAAATAACCAGCAACATGTCCAGGTTCACTTCGAATCAATTCAATGTAAAACGTCCAATTAAAATAGTCACAATGTGGCCGGAGTATTATCACGATTCGCATCTCAGTGGGCCGCGGTCCTCGCGTTTCTGTTCAGTCCTCGTCGCAGACTAGACCAACTGGAGTCCCGCGACTAGTCATTATCGCTATATCGATACATCGCAGTTAATTGTCCGCTTATTTTTGTCGTAAATACGATGCAATTTGTAGACTTCGCTTGATAGTTCACCGAGATAAAGTTGCGTATTGTAGTTTTGATATTGAGGCTGATTATTTTGCGTTAATTAAAGATATAATATTGAGTTGTATGACAAGTTAGACATTTAGATTGGCTTTGTTTTGTCCAACTCTTTTGTTACTTCTCGATGCAATCGATTAATAATTAGTTATACTTGCAATTGCTATTCAATCCCTTGGTACATGTACCTACTTGCAACAGAATGTGTCGGCTTTTTATATAAAGTGGATAACAGATATTCATGAATACATTTAAAGAAGAAATAGGCTATAAGATCGGGGTAATACCTACATAAAAAGGGACATAAATGTAATGGACATTCGTACAAAAAAATGTTATATATCATAAGATTACATCATCATCTACTTACCTAGGGATTCTCGGTATATTTATTATTATTGAAAAATATGGGAAGTTTGGATATCGGCACTTATCGGCGTTTAGCATTTTCCTACGACTCAATGATAGCGATACGGACCCATACAGTTATTGTAAGAGTGACAGTCATCACTACAAAATAACTATAAACACGGAAGTATATCAGTGGCTATTATGTTCTTATAAATCCGTGAATTCCGTGATATCTATATTACATTGTATAATAAAACGGCAATGCTCACTATGTAGAGTGCGGTGTTCGTCGCGGTGGTGCGGCGCGGTGCGCAGGCGCAGTCAGTATCCGTGGCGCAACCGCGCTCGTTAACCCACATGCACTCGCCCCGCGCACCGCCACTTCTCACACAAACTCATCAAATTCACATCCTTACTTGCCGTTTAACAAGGTATTATTAACTAATTACTCAATAATGTTGTGCAGATTGTTCAATCGCTTTAATTTAACAGTGCCGGGGCTAAGCTAACCCTAGTCTGTGGAGTTTCACAGAAAAATGGTATTCTTAAGGACATGTTCTTAATAGACTTGACATAATTTCTAAGTAGGTGTATTTTGAGGCTGTTATTATAAGTAAATAAATAAAATTTAGAAAGATAGCTTCATAGCTATATTCATAGCTGTGTTGATGAATATAATATTGGAGGTATATGCGACGATTCATGCAAGTGAAGCCTTAGTCAAAGCTAGTGAAAACGCGGTAGGTATAAATTTTAAAAAATCTCTGAAATATAAGTAGCACCAAAAAATTGTGACAGATTTCGATAAAAGCTTCCGTATTTACTAGTAATTCTAGGAAATAATACTTCTGATGTCATTGGGATGGTATATCAAAAGATATAGTTGAATTTTTAGTACCTATTGAAATTATTAGTCGCTAAAAGATAATTACATAATTATTATAAAAAATTTAATGAAACTATTACTTCAACCGTAGTAGAGACGTAAACCTTTCAAATAAATGCGATATTTTAGGACAAAGTGAATATAGTGGATACATAAACCTAATCTGTTTATTTAATCACTTCTAATCACCTTCTAATTCTCATCATTCTAGGGAAATATAAAAAATCACTTAACACACAAATAACTTAGGCACCACAAAAAATAATCAGCATCAAAATGTGACCAAATTCTCAAATGTTAATAATGTCAGCATGTTCAATATGCCTACACAATGATTCGCTAAAACCATTTTGTAGCCGTGTTGCAAATACGTACGAGACCCGAACCAATTGCAGTAATCGACGCTTATCGCTTAAGTTAATAGCTTATGAAGCTATTACGAGACCAGATATTCTCAGAAAAACCACTGCAGCGACCTCCGCAGGCAATATAATGGCTACCTGCATCTGCGCATACAAGGGATTACCCACAATGACGCTTAAACAGAGACCTATCGCAATTTAACCCAATATTTTAGCTTTACGATAGATACTTATTATGTCTTAAGAAGCATCAGTGATATTTCTATACGCAATTTAAAGTTAATCCGCTTTGACCGTTCAACAATTGTGAAATAGGGTTTAAGTAATGTCAAAAGTACTATTTTTAACGGCAGTGCTAATTACGAAACAATTTCGCATGTTAACTTAGTGTTTCGTTTAAAATAATGACTGGTTGTATAAAATTTAGTACATTTTAAAATATCTTTGTGAAGCAATGACGTAAAGTACTGATTGAATTTAGAATTTTACGAGCCGCTTGCGAGAGAGTAAATAGATTAATTTATGATCTTCTCCTAAGAGAGCTTGCCACATTCCGTGATTCTGTAGTCGTATTTAACAAAATTATTAGCATATATTCATTAAATTGATGTCTATTTGCCTCGAGAATTGAATACATGCTTCTAAACGCAATGGATATTATAATTCTGTCTACCCATTATGACAAAACACATAAACCCGAACTGCAAACACCAAAGACTGATTCAAAATTAACGTCACTGTTCATAATTAAAGATTCGTTCCAGAAACTTTTATTGCTTATAAAATATTACATTCCGTTCCAAACTTAATAACGGTATAAGCACCTAGTGTATCAATTTCCTCTCATGCATATATTTATGTTTTGAACCGCATAGTCAAATACATTATTGTAATAACATAATCAAAAGTTGTAGACTTGTAAGGTCAACAACGCAATATGTAGTTCTAATCCACTTTGCCAAATGTCGGAGTTCATTCAATATCTCTGATGAGCGATAACATGACACAATGATCATCTTCATATTGGATGAACTTTTGAACATGCATCCTGGCAATATATATAAATATATAAATGCTTGGCAAACATTTTTTTCCATGTTCTTTGACCTCGAAGTAGCGACGGTGGCATCGACGCGGCAGCATAATTTTTTTATTATTAGTTTTGACCTACTGCATTATATTGAGTACACTTACTTAATTTCATATCATTAATATTTGTAAAGTATACAGGTCGTAGATAATATTTCTTCAAATATCAACGTGTTACCATTGTATCAACTGTCAGATGAAACGTGATATCGACTGTTTCGGTCCCTCGCGTTTGCTCCAATTCTTCGTGTCGTTTGACAGATCTTTTTCATTTTACGATATGTGCTCGTGTATATCTGCATCGGCGTCTCTTGTGTAAAAATATAACTAAAACACAACATTATACGATACACGAGTTAAATGATAGTAGTATCTAAGGATGTTGAAATATGTATGATAATGTAGAGAGTAAAAATATTTAGACTACCACTAGAATTATAAACCGTGTGATGTTCTCGTTTCTGCTTTCATTTTAATAAAATTTAATGTTCAGTTTTATTTTTTGGTATTCGTTCAGAAAGACATTCGCAGAGCTCGGAAGGCTCCGGTCCGGTGTAAGCGCTACGTGATGCCTGATAGGCACGACGCGTGACTCGTTCGCCCTGGTTTCGTACAGGATCTAAAGACTGAGCTCTGTGGATTATTAATTAAACGTTGCGATATAAATCTATTGAACTGAAAATATCAGATATAAATATATTGTACTTTTCCTAGAATGTAATATTTTCATTATCAACAATTAATAATAACATTCCCTTTCTTTCTTTACAGATTGACTTCGCCTCGAGTCTTCACGGAAAACATGGATTATTTGACCGAGCGCATTTTCTCTACAGAAAGCCTCGCTATCTAAGTTCTCGACCAGCAAGTTATTGGGTTGGGGTGAATAATGGGAAAAAGGAACGTACGGATCAAGTTCGCACACTCGATTGGTCCGCCGATTGACTCGAGCACGTTGGGCACGTCCGAGTAGCACCCCAGCCCGCGCCCCAGCACACCTGAACTATCAGTTACCGACGCTCTAGCGACTGCCAATAAAGTACAAGTCATACCGGGTTATTCACTTATTTAAATTTAGATATATTTATTGTAGTACAAAAATAATTGAACACAAACTCTGAGAAATTGATGACGCAGAACTGACAGGTATACAAACCGAGTAGTCATCCTCGGGTGTAAATGAAACGGTAGTCATGACGGCCACTGCCCCAGAACTGTCAAAGTCGGATTTCTTTGATTTCGTGACATCTAGCGAGGTTACTGATGCTCAGTACAAACAACAGATGCGTTCTGTGAATGTGTTCATGGAATCACCAGATTCTAGGTCGAACCCGTTGCTCTCAGAAGAACCTAAGGAACAAAACAACAACAGCCTACTTAGCGTAACTGCCACGCAGGTAGGCGCCAACAGTAACATGGCCACTGCTACCACGTCTACTACTTTACAGAGTTTTGACTCTATATGGAATGTCGACCGAGATCGGGATCGCTTAGATAATGCCATGTTAGAAGATCTCAATAAATTTTATTGGAACCAAGAAAGCGATATAAATGGTACACTTCCCTGCACAGACGCAACAATTTCAAACAAATTAATTAACAATACAGACGGACAAATATATACTTTAACAGTTCTTAATCATGACATGAATGAATCTAACTCAAATCGATACTGGGGTAAAGAAGAGGATGTTTCTATGTCCAGTCCAACTGATATAGAACCACACGACCCCTTGGACCTTGAATCTATTTTAAACATGAATGGTTTTTCTAATGATTTTAATCAAGATTTACCAAAAGTAGAAGGTTTTAATTATGAAGATGGTGATTCAGAAAGTCAAAACCCTGATTTGGCCACAAGTGATTTAGTGAAAGTGGAACCTTACAGCTATGAAGAAAATGACTTTCAGAGTAGTGACAAGAAAGATGAATCTCATAGTCCATCATTGATGGCAACACCAGCTTTGTTAGACAGTCAAGTAGAATTTAATAACAATAATAACGATTGGAAAATCACAAACCAAAATCCAGAGTCAAATGAATCTTTACTCAGAAGTGCGTTGCAAGGAAAAGCTTTCATTAGATATAGTACTATAAAAAGCCCTGTTGCAAAAGTTGATGTTAATAGTGAAGTAAAGAGAGTCATTACTATTAATAACAACAAACCAGATGTTCCATCTATGTATCAAGACAGCAAAGACCCTGAAACTGAGTTACTAATGACTATTGCTCCACAAAATCGACTAAACATCTCGATACTGTTAGAAGACCCCAATACCACTGTTTTATCAAACGGTGAAAATCCATCATCGACCCAAAACGTTGATGATATCTTACTATCAAGACTAGATACCAACTATCCCGAAGATTATGAGAAATTAAAGAGTATAGCCTCCGAACTCGGAGAGACTATGCACCCCTTCTGCACTGTAGAACCTCTTGACCCAACGCGAAGTGTCTATAACATACATCACGTTAACGGTGAACTAGTGACGATGATCCCGGCCGGGGAAGTTCAATTGAATCCACACTTACAAATAGTAGCTGCATCGCAGCAAGCCGTAACGAGCACAAAAATTATCAACAAAAAATATTCAAAACGACCGCAAAGCAAAAATCCACCACCTTCATCACAAACGCAGTCGGGGACGGCCATTCAGGCTGCCACCTCTACGTCGAACGGTGTAAGAAAGGAGAGATCATTGCACTACTGCTCGATCTGTTCCAAGGGTTTCAAGGATAAATACTCAGTAAATGTGCACGTGAGGACGCACACGGGTGAGAAGCCGTTTACGTGTTCACTGTGCGGCAAGAGCTTCCGACAAAAGGCGCACCTCGCGAAGCACTACCAGACGCACATCGCCCAGAAGGCCGCTGCAGCCAACGGGGCCGTTAAACCTAACAAGCAAAGGTAACAGCCCGAGCGCGCGCATCGCAAACATTACATTCATAGTCAATTGAACTTTATCACGGTGATATGATAACAGTGTATTTTCTTAATCGATACTTAAAGGCTGAAAATATCACAGAAGAATTTGGTAAGGTGCTAATAAGGTAATAATTTATAGAGAAATAAGACAGTTACGAAAAAGTTTGTGAAAGTTCTCGGCCGTTAATCTTATTTGTTAATTTGTATGTAATTCCGCCCGTTACCGTATACATTTTAGCTTTAGCTAAGAACAGATACATATAAGTGTTTTACAAGATTATAAAATCGACTTACATTCCATATTTATTAGTCATAAATACTAGTTTACGTTAGAAGTCATATATATTATGCAGTGTCTTTAACTTTTAATGCATTTTGGTGTAAGTAGGTAGATATCTAACATTAGTTCCTTGATACTCATGCTACCACCGCTATTGTACCGTGATATGATTCTCCTTGATGCGGTCTGACTTATCCCAAGTGGAATATAGGCAGAATATATGTATTTATTTAATGGTGAACAAAGCTGTGCAGTGCGGGTGTTACTGCTAGCCTCAGCGCCGTAGTAATTTCTCCCGCTGCGCTATGCGGACGACTAAACTTTCTAAAATTAAAAAAATAAAAGAGTAAAAGACCGAGTATTCAGAACCCACCGTCTTTCACCACTCATCTATCGCATCTCTACACTGTACCGCTCTCAATTTAGTTTTTTTTTTTCAGTGGGGCAGTGCTATAATTTTTAGACAATTCTGTTTACTCGGAACTACGCGATGTCTTAGATAAGATGTTTTACAAAAAAGTCAAGTTATTATTGAAATGTTCTCCTAAGTGATTCGAACGTAATCGCTTGTTCGGGCGGATGAGACTATTATTTGTATGTCCATATCGGATGATGCGACGCAGTGAACGGTTTCTTATTCCCAATATTACATCTTTCGTCTTATACTGGGAGAGGCTTGATTGCCCTCAGATTGCTATAAATTAGAAATACAAGTGGTGTTTCAATCGCGGTCTTTAAAATTGTGCTCCCTTTCTCGTCAGACAAATTGGCCTTTCTTTGTTCCATCCGTGTGTTTATAACATAGGGCCTCGCCCTCTCATTATTTATATATCTCCCTAGATAGGTTCTTAGACATTGTTTACTATCGAACACCTATGTAGGTAATCATTATTTATGTCCTCCACTTATTAGGTACCTGTTATTAGTTATGAAACGGCAATCTTAAAGATGAAAGTGCATGAAAGTATTGTGCATGCCTACCTTCTAGTTAGTGAAAGTAATTACCTAATATAGACATCATTCTAATCTGTTTTACTGACATTTTGGGATACTTATCTCGCTCTATAATCTAAGCGTACAACCGATTGTTTTATTTTTGTTAACATACCTACGTTTGTTGTTAAAATTGAGAGACCTGTCTTACTTATTACCTGACGTAAGTATTCGTTACGAACAAGATACTGCACTTTCATTTGAAGATATTATACTTATTTCAATTCATTAATAATATAATATGCTAAGTGCGTTAATGGAACAAGATAGAAGACGTTTTTGATTATGATAATACGATATTAGACTCTGAATGTACCATCGTTTATTAGCGTAAATTACTTAATTCTAAAACATGATAATGACATTATTAAAATTTCTATACTAAAAATGTTGCTAAAATAGGTGCCTACTCAAAAAACATGACTATGTCTAGAAAGGAGTACAACATTGATGACTTATTGTATTGCTTGTTCACATTCATAAATTGAAGAACTATATTGATTGTATTTATTAAAACAGTTTAAATCATTTAATTAAAGCAGTTTATTGGCCCCTTTAGTTAACAGAAGAGACAAGATCAAATACTTGTACGCACTTGCACGTGATCATAGTATCAATACAATAAGTGCGTTATAAGGCTATATCGTGTCTATTACAATAGTTCAATTATGTACTGCAATTGAAATTAAGCCACTGAAATTAAGGTCAACTTATAATATCGGCCTCCGCACGTCAGGTACCAGGTATCACACACAATGTCATAACAGCATGACCATGCCATTTTTTTCTATTGAAACATTCTTCTAGATATTATATGTGAGTTTGAGTCCTTAATTCTGCAATAAAAATATGTAAGGGTATATCTGGCCTTCGTTCTGCTGTAAAGTAGTATTTAGACTTCTAATAATTCTATCACAATATGCACTGGTCATGATTTCATAATAGAATTTAAACATAGTCTCGTAGGACCACCCGTCGACTAACTAAGGAAACATATCTACCTACAAACATACCGATTTGTGACTATCATCTGTACTCACAAGATCTCAAACTGTCTGGAACCCACATGGTAACATGCAAGCATTTGTTAAGTAGTTTCAAGTAACGGTAGATGCTATGGTGTACGTCAAAATGGACGTATGTATAAAGAAAAAGAGGCCCAATGTTTATTGGGCCAGTTTATGAGAAATCAATTTTGGTTGTATCAGGTGTAAGAGGATATTTACAAATACAGGATCGTAATTTTATCTTTAAGCTTAACGGTCTCTAAAATTCATTTACTTCAATTTAAGTCTGTGGAGTAGATAGTTGTAAATGGAAAAATTTATTGAGCTTGCACTTTGTGAGGTATTTAAATATCTGTAAATTCATTAGTGTCGTAATTTACTGATGTCTTTAGAGTTGTATTATAAACTATATCTGATAGGTCAGTTGTGTGTACGATACATGGATTTAATTCCGTATCTGATCATTTGATTTGTAAACTCTTAGAGAACTAGCTGTCTTTACTCTAAAATGTTATGTTGCCGATATGAACATGCGTCTTGCCCGTAATAATACTGATAGAAATTAATCAATGTTCAGTATTCATTTGTAAACAACACTGCCTCCTACTTGACGCTGTTAAATATAATAATGAATGTTTTTGATTTAGAGTATCACTATTCAAATCCTTCTGTATCTCGGATTATTGCATCATTGTTGTATGAGTGCTTTATGGTTGATATACATATTAAATAATATTAGTTCTATGCTTTCATCGATTATGATGTAAACGTGTTGATGAGAATAAAATATATTATATACAATACATCTGTGCGTGCAGAAATTACTCATAAATGTTTTCAGACTGAATTTCGTACCTACACTGTCTCCTCAAACCTAAATACCTGCACCATAATGTAGTGTGTACGCATGACCACGAAATTTTCTGTGGAGATTGTCATAAATATAAAAATTATAGTTTTAAAGCCAGAGGAAACTCGTAACAATACTCATTAACTTGTAAATATGTATCGTGGATTGATTTTATAGAAAGATGACTTTGAAAGTAAATTTTATACTCTATGACTTGTATCTCATTAGATGGTATTTGAATTACTAGCGAATTTATAGTTTTAATAAGTACCTAAATAAGAAACATTGAGAGATTTACCAGATTACTTTAAGATACTATGGCTACCTTCATAAATTATGTGAGTGCATAAATGGTTGTTAATATATTCATGTAATATATGAATTTATGTTGGTCTTTGATTACATTATTTTGAAATGGTTTATTGATGAAAAGGATTATATTGATCGATTTTTATTGCATTTGTTCCTGAGTTGATTATTAGATTTTATGGATAATTATGTGTCGTTTGTAAGTTTCTATGAATAATTGCATGATAATTTTATTTTAAAAAATTGGAATTGTTTTAAGGGCGGCGTGGATGACTCGAATATTTTATTCCTAAATTTTGAATGCTGTGTACATATCTACTGGTCATTGGAATCCTCTCCCATTTTTTACTTTATGTGCATTTACTTAATGTCCATGCTCCTGTTGGAAGCATGGACATAAAGTACATGCTTCATATCGGAGGGGCTCTTGATTCTTTTTATTATCTTGACTATTTGTTTCAATCTTGACTTATTGACATTTTACGTTTATTTTATATCATTTAATTACATTATGTCTTAATTAAAAAAACTTTTATTTACTCATAAGGAGCGTTCATCCATTTCGCCCTTAAACTGAGCCGTCCTGTACAATACTTTATTATTTATTTTTAGATTTACATTTTAAGGTGAAGAAAATATGAAAACAAAAACATAATTGTATTTTGATTAACCGGAGCTGTGATTTTTGCTTATCTGTATATCTATAATGCAGTGTCGGTGCAGTGCGTGTGGTGTCACAGTGCCGCCGGCCACTGGTTCAATATCACTACGGTCTTCCAAACATTATGTGACACGTGCTGTACTTTTGCGTCACATGTACCACTATTAATTTCTAAGCTACAATATTTTAGTATAACTTCATACCACGACTCTACTCTTCATTACACAAAGTTCATTTGACAGTACATGTTTTTCTTTACTTATCTTATATTCCCTCACAAATAAACTGACCGTCTTACAAATTAAAAATGAATCTTTTACTATTTTTAAAAAGGTTGTGGTAAATCAACTAATTACCGTTCTATGCCGAAGTTGAGTAGGTAATAAATAATCAATGTAAGAAGCATCAGCTGAAAATAAAAATTGCAATGTGATTAATATTTTCATATTACAAAGAGTGAACGAAGCTATTAGGAAACTTCAAAGAGACCAGCGTTCAGAGTTCAGTCAATTCACCTTTTAGATTGTTTATTGATAGAATGTAGTTTATTCGCAAGAAGTGTGAATGTTACAGGATTTAGTTCTATCCTGACTATTGACCTTTTCCAATTTCAAGAAAATGGTTGGTGCATTGTTGTTAGTGTAGCTTTGTACTAAAGTCATTTTGCCTCCCAAAATACAAAAATTACGGTTTATATCTGATGACGTGAAGCGCTGAAGATACAAGAGTACAATATAATAATAACATTTATCCACCTATTTTTATGACATTTTAAAACATTTCTAATATTTTTAATCAGAAAATTGAAAGACCTTCTGTCAACGTAGCGATGCCTTTGCACTTTGAACTTCTTGAATGACAAAGAAGTTCAGACGTCTTAATGTCTCGGTACTTTTTATAAAGGGAGTCGGTGGTACTTGCCTTCTAAGTTCCATAGTTTGTAGCTAATGAATGGAATTACTCAATAACTTTCATAATACTGTAACGACGCAAAAGTATCGCACGACGATGCCCAGTGTCCGACCTTTTGTCAGATTTGATCGTCACATTAAATCAGTATCACACCGTAAGGTACGTGTAATATTATAAATGTAGCTACCATAATTTTTTACAACATTTACAGTTTTATAATGAATTTCTTATATTTTTACTTTCCTATGTTAGTTTGCTAATAAAATGTTTTTTTTATATAATATGACATTTTGTTTCCTTTTCCTTTTCGTGAACTTTCGCAATGAATGTTGAGTGTATGCTGCATTGACAATTAACTACGAAATAGAAATTGTAAATGACAGGAAACGGAACCTTGCAAGCAATTGACTATACTAATTAGGAGGCTCCACGTGAATCATCCATCATTGTAATTAGTTGAAAGTGTTCCACTACTTTGATTTCGTTAGATAAAAATTAGTTAGAGGTTAAGTATTTTTTAATAAAAGAATATTATAACCGAAATTACTTATATTCTCTCTAACCCCTCCAGCTATGTTAAATTACTTGTGTTAGGAGTGGGTTCAGTCGGTAGAGTAATAGCCAGGATTCGAACCCGGGACGTTAATCAACATCATTCTCATTAGTTCCGCGTGCTAAAACCATATCATCAAATATGAATGAAGCAATAATCCACAAAACGCACAAAAAATATATATTTATAGTAGTCATGTTCTCATCTAGTATGAATTTACCCTTCATTAAAAGTCATTTACGCAATGAAAGCAACAGCTTTGCAAGGGCATTAACAAAAACTTACTAACAGGCGTTATTTTCTCGGAAGCAACGACTATCAAAGAACTATATTGGCTATGATAAGGACTTATCCAAGGCTGGTCAGGACTTATCCACAAAATATATATAATTAGAAGGCCCATAAGCTTTGATTTTTGTGACCTACCTCCTCGCCTCGCCCTAGGGCTGGCCTCTATACGAGAATGGATATTAATTTAACTAATTTCAATGCATCGCGGTTTGTGACATTATTTTAATAATCAATTTAGAAGCTCATTGTCAATTCACAATTAGGGGTAAATTAAAACAATAATTACATACCTATGTCATTATAGAACCGGTAATTACGACTAGTGTTGGGTCTAACTTCAACATCTTTATACGTAGGCGTCTTTAGGTGCGGCCCGGCCTTCTGTTATCTATTTATTTCGTGTTTTCTTTTAACAATCTGCCAGTTCTCAGTTTGTTTTCAACTTTTGGTAGTAACATGTAAATTGGTTGATAACCAAATGATAGATAATCGTGATAAAAAATACCTCAGTCAATTTCCTCATTGTTTTAAATTTACCTTATTTGTACATGATTCTAATCACGATAAATAAGAAACAAATCGTGTTTTACTCATCTTCTGATTGTTAAGTCTATTTTACATTAAAAACATGCTTTGACGAAGTCAAGTTTTCGTAGGTATCTAGAAATCGACATAACTAAAACACGATGTTTCCGACTTCAGTGCAGGGGAAGGGGGGGGGGGGGGGGCAGACTTCAGAGTTAAGGTCAGGGGAGACCTTTTGCCAGCAACTTATAGATAGGTTAAAAAAAATCTCGATTCTAAATCGAAATATTAATTAAAAATGACCTACACTTAATGGTAATTTTGAACCCTTTACGGTGGTTGGAGCTTCAGCGGAGCCATTGTGATAACACTGAGACGAGTTAACAAAAGGCACATATAAATAATCGCAGGCGGGTGGCGTCGCCGTCTGCGAGGCATTGTTTCCCGCGGTTCCGGCGCACACGCACCGTTCTACAGGCGGTAATTAGTTCTATTGTGGTCCGCGCCGATCCTATCGACGCTACAAATACTTCCGATGGATTTACGTACCTGCTTTCCACTCATTGTTTACGAGTATAGTCTTTATTAATCGTCTATCTCGTGGAACACAGACGAACAAAGGACATTGGGACCAATCAATTTTATTCAAATTAAAAAATAACATTAAACAAACAATACAAAGTTTAAATAGGATAGAGTGGTCAGGGATAGACTAAACTACCGTGGTCCACAGTTACCAATGTTACTTACATTAGGACGAGTGACCTATAACTGAAAAAACATACTCCTCCGTATTCTGTAAAGCATATTTTCTTCCTGTGAATCATGAATTATTCCCACTATCCGCCACCGACTTTGTCCCAATCTGGGGAAACTGGAAACTCATTTTTCAACATTTACAACTTATTTAAATTTATGCCGCGTAATTTCCGGCAGAGTAGAATTAGGGCTACCCTATCTCTTCCCATGCGGTGTCGTACAAGGCGACTAAGGGATAGGGCTGTTTAACATCAGACAGATACTCGTATATACAGTCCAGACTTAGCCTCAGATGCATCACTCGAGTCAACAATAGTGCCCGGAATACGGCAATAGGCTTACCCCCTATTACGTGGGACCGAATTATTGGTGAAATGTGGGTGTTAATTCACCTCTGCCTAACCCTCCAGGGATAAATGCGTGATTATATGTATGTATGTTAAATTTTAAATTAAAGCTTCAATCAACCATAAGTGAGATCACAATTGCAAAATTGTTCTGTACAATCTGTAGTGAATCTTACCGAAAGTGATTTAAAGAAGAGGCACTACCTGATTGCGAGAAAGAACCCTGTTTAGAAATCCTTGCAGACCGACTCCTGAATGATATCAACCCCAGATTCGTTGTCCAACAGTTTATTTAGAACTTTCAGCCAAGCCGTACTTACCGGTAATGGACAAAAGGTCACTCTGTGAAACAATGTAACAAAAAGTTGCCCTGAAAGTTAATTACTTTATTAAAGAGCCAGAGGAACAAGTTCAGATGGTTTGGTCATGTTGAGAGAATGAATGAAAGAAGACTAACGAAAAGCTTTATGATGCGAGTGTGGATGGTACCGTCAGAAGGGGTAGACCTAGGCGCACATACCTGGACCAAATCGGGGAAGTTTTAGAAAAAGGGCAGGTCAGGAGTATTCTAAACCGACGAGCATGAAGGAAGAATGTAATGAGAGTGAATGAAGCGAGAGTAGTATGTCAGGATCGCAGCAAATGGAGATCCGTGATCACGCCTACCCCTATGGGAAACAGGCGTGATTTTATGTATGTATGTAGGAACAAGTGGTTCCAGGATTCGCGTGCGAAAAATTTTAATTTTGTTTTCGAAATTTTGTCCTATTTGTCACCCTTACAACACTATACTTATGACAAAGTACAATAAGGAGTTTTCATTTTACAAGGGTTTCAACCTTTAAGCCCTTGTAAAATCGAAGCCTAAATGAAAATTATCTGAAATGGTATCGACAGCAATAGGGAAAAGCAAGGCATAAAGGCAAACAACAATCCATATTGAGCGATCGGACGAATTCAAAATAACTAAGTTATGAGTTCAAGAAAGCGCACAGCAAAACGGAAGTATAGCAGACGACCTTCCTTCTTATACGCACGGCTATCTGTTTATACATGCTCGACAAGTAATAAAAACAACATATAGAGTCCAGCGCATAAATTGTACCAGCATGATAGCTTATGGATGGAAAAGAAAATATAACAAATCTTAATGTAAACAGAGTTGTGAATATTGTGAGGCACTTCAACTTTCTCCAAGTGATGGGCTGTCAATCAACATAAATTAAAGAATTTTCCAGTTATCACTTTGACATAAACTCATGACTTAAGTTCACATGGGCAATTGCGTTATTATGGTTCGTCGAAAAATATTCATGTTGTGTGCATAAACTCTCTTAAATTCCTAACCTCTAATTAAAACTTAATCTTTCAATAATCTTATCTTTACACTTGACATTAATACAACTATACGCATATATGAAGAGTTGAGAATAAAATCTATAAATACCGTATGCTAACAAACTAATTAAATTAAATGATTCACAGTTATAAGAAAAATACGATACATCACAACTGGCTGTTCCCTATTCTTAAACCTATTTGTAAACTTGCTAGTTGGTTTACAATAGAAGTTAAATAAAGTACATAACTATAATTATTATTTTCTAAATATAATATTAAGTCTTTTTTAGAAAATGAATGAAACTTAAGGTATGATAAATGATAGGCAGTGAAAACAACAGACCAAGTGTACAGCGTAACCAGACGTCATTAACTCGCTCTTACAGGAAATCGTACATTATGAGTGAAAACTGAGTATTCTGCATTTTCAACTGAATGGTGAGTATGCTTATGTCAAGTCTTACAACTGCTGTAGTAATAGTCAATATTTTCTCAGCGGTTGTACAAGACAATGACGCATCGGTATATTGTTTGGGCGTCAGTTTTATCGTTTGTAATCGCAGAACAACTGCATCTAGCGCTCATCCTGCTATTACGCTGTTTAATAGTTATTTCTTAAAGGTCTCAAGTAAGGATGACCTGTGTAATGTAGTTATTATTACTTTGTGTAAATTATTTTTCAACCTTTTTAGGAAATAAGTTGGTATAACCAGAACACAGGTAGGTATTAGGATACAAACTTCATTGAATCGAGAACACTACTTCACTAGCGATATTTTATTTATTGATAATTATTTATTCATTATTTTCATTAGCGAGGTAGAAATAATTATAAAATAATTATTTATATACAAAGTTTACTTACGGATTGACAGCTCCACACCTACTTACTTTTCTAAATTACATGAGGTTCATGCTTACATAATTATCAATCAACGGCATCATGTCAAAAAAACTTGAAGGCATGGCATATGATATGAACTCACACGTCAAAGGGTTACATTTTGCAAGGCGTGCGTTTAGAAAGTATAAAAAGCTGCTAAAAAGTCAAAGAACTGTTCACCAACACTCTTTAGCAATTTTTAACAATATCTAAGTTTTGCTTTTTGAGTTTATCGATATCTTTCCTGAAAAAGACCGAGAGCGGCTCGATCACCCAATAAACCCAAATACTGTGTGCTATTACCATACATTATAGTTTTTATGTTTAACCTAAAACCGAGGTCAAAATAGTGAAATTCTAAGAATCTTGTCCATATATCTCCTCCACATTCATACATAATATTACAATAGCAATTACGTCCAATCTTCGTTAATTTGTTGAAAATCGACTACCAAAATGGACCTTTCATTAACTACACTTTCTACTGTAGACCGTACATGAAAGTTACAGAGCAAATAAGTAGATAGTGTAGTCGGAGATAACATCATGTCTAGCGCGCTCTATACTCGTAAATATACTAGTATATTGTCGTTAGTTGTCCCACTGGAACTTCTTGTACACTTAGTTGACACTAATGAAATAGCTATTTTATCACTGAAACTACTTTTTACGAAGGGTATGGTAGATATGCGCCGTAGTCGCCATGTTATGATTTTAATCCCGCATAGGACAATGCATTTCCGTGAATGACAAAATTTTATTATGAGTTTAAATTAAATATCCATCGAGAATTTATGGTTGAGAAGTCCCCGCAATTCCCAAGTGCAGGTTAGTGAGATCATTTCCATCTTTTTAGGATCTACATGTTCTCTGTTTTTCATTTGCTTTTTTTCAGTGTGTTAGAGAAGCACATTGGAACTTTCACACAAATCGTAAAGCGAAAATTCTATAACTTACACATTCTTTACAAAAGAGATTCATTTATTGGACCACCATTGTCACCATTGTCACACGGTATGTGTAAGTAATGGTGACCCTCTTTTCTGGGACTATGCCTTCAACTTACCATCAGGCAAGGCGAAGTCCAATCGACGTGTCCTATATGTAAAAAAAAAAACCATGTACCAAGTTTCAGATTTCCGTGTTTAATATACTCATAAAAGTTTCCTGTGACTGCATCGTATGGAGGTACCGGACCACGTATTTAAATCCCATTTCCGTTGCATCTTTTGTTCAGCAGACCTACTTCGAACCCCCGTGGCACACCTTAATAGTTTTCTTTCAATTAATGTATGGGAATCTACCGGATTTCTAGACATTTATAATTTGGTAATATCTTTCGAATAGAACGTCCGATTTCAACAGTCTTGATTATGAAATAATTTAATTAGATAATAATTCATAAAAAGGTATAAATTCCATGGACTGACTTTAATCGACATTTCTCTTCAATTTATTTCGCCCTGTATTTTTTTTTAATTGCGATACCCTTTAAGTTATTCATTGTAAATATATATTTTGAATGGCAATTTTGATCTATATTAAACGTACAATATATTTAACGCATTTCATTAAATAAAGAACAATACTGTGATGTAAAAAATAGCTTTGAAAATGGCACATTATTTACTTGTAATTTGTAAAAGATAAAAATGGTTACTGTGGGTTTTCATATGCCATCGCAGACTTTTATGAAGATCTTTTTAAGTTAATCATTTCCGCAGTGCATTATTTTGTTCTATCATCAATAGTTTTCCCAGCGCACCCGATGTAAGGAAATCTTAGGTCATATTTTTACACCTTGGATTGTATTATTAGGGTTTTAGTATTGATAATATAATTTAGCCGATGTTAGTCAGCTTTCTAATGGTAATTTCTTGAGTTTATTCGAAAACGAAAATACAAACCTTTCCTTTTCAATAGATTTATAGAAATCTTCCGGATTTGTTGACATTTATGATCACTGCTCCACTATCTTTTGTAGTAGTGTGATGTTATATAGCCTATAACCTCCGTTGATAAATGGACTATTCAACAGATAAATTCGAAGTTGTACCAGTTCGAATTCATAATTTTCAATTCGCACGGTAGTTCCTAAGATAAGTGCGTTCAAATGAACAAACACACTCTTCAGCTTTATAATATTAAGTATTGATGTCCCTAACCCCTAAGTTAAATTGCTTGTGATAGGAGTGGGTTCACGTCAATAGTGTTATGGCTAGGATTCAAACCCGAGACCTCTCCCGAGATCGCAAGGCCCCGAGATACCAAGCTACTGACGCTTGATTGATTTAAAGAGGTACCTATTTGAATAAATTTAACTAATGTTTTTGATTATGCCGTCAATGTTGTAAATGGACGTGGTCGTATTGCCCACAGTATAAGTTATGTAGAACGACAAAATGAGATACGGATATAAACTTCCCTAGTGAAAAGACTACCAGCAATGTTACTCAAACACGAAAATATCCACGACGTGCATTTCTTATCTAACGTTAAATAGTTCAAAAATGCAATTTTTAATTCCAATTACATTTAATTTTAGAAATTTTCGATGTCATTGAAAAGTGCCATTCATGAGGAGGAAATCATGCCATAGGTACTTAAGGTAACATGATTAACGTCGTATCGTGTCGGGTGATTGTTCAAGACAGTCACGATAGGATACATTTATCATCAACATGTTGGTCACTTGATTTTTTTTTTATTTATACCATATAGGCCGGCTGCCAGCTGAATGTATAAAGAGGTTTAGGTAAAATATGAAAGTAAATAAAAAGGGGCTGCGTTAGCCTAGTGGTATGGGTAAAGGACTGCTGAGACGAAGTCTCGGGTTCGATCCCAAGTTATAATATGAAATACACCAATGACTCTTCGATGATTTTCGAAGTTATTGTGTTATTTATCGCAGGTATATAAGTGCCCGGTTAATGGCAATAGGCTCGCCATCTATTAAATTGGGACCTAAACATAAACTGGCGAAATGTGGGTGCTAGCACCTCTGCCTACCTCTTCGCGGATATAAGCTTGAGTTTATGTTATGTTATAATATGAAAGTACAATATAAAGAGACCAAAAATTACTATGGGCAAACTTCTCGCATTCATTGTTATGCGGACGACAGTTAGTACCGGAGACACGTGTTACACGGGCCGTGCAAATGTGTCTCAGTCCGAGGTGGAGAAGAGTCGCGAACAACTTGTGTCTGAAATTAAGACTACTCTCTCTGGAGTATCCGATTGGGGACGACTAAACCTAGTCCAATTCAACCCCACTAAGACACAAGTAGGTGTATTCACCGCTAAGAAGACCCCATTTATTGTAGCGCCGCAATTCCTGGGCACACCGCTTACCATCTTCTCGAGTATTGGGATCCTTGGTGTCGATATCTCCAGCGACATCCAATACCGAAGTCATTTGCAGGACTAGGTTAAGTTGGCTTCAAGAAAACTCGGAGTGCTCAACAGGGCGAAGCAGTACTTTACTGCGGGGCAGCAACTCCTTCTTTATAAAGCACAGGTCCGGCCTCACATGGAGTACTGCTGTCACCTTTTTGCTGGAGCACCTGCATACCAGCTTGACCCCTTCGACTCAGTGCAAAGACGGGCATTGAAGCTAGTTGACAATCCCATACTCACAGGTAGTGTGGAACCTCTTAGCCTTAGGAGGGATTTTGCCTCACTGTGTGTGTTCTACCGCCTATACAATGGTTTGTGCTCAGATGAATTGTTTGACATGATGCCCGTAGCTACATTCTATCATCGCACCTCTCGCCATAGGCAGAGAATTGACAGGTTCTACCAAATAGTATTACATATGTAAGTACTGGTCCCCACCAAGATCTTTGACGCCTTAGCCAACTACGCCTGCCGATGGACGGACAAAGCTCTGGTACATTTTTTCCTCTCAGGGTTGGGAAGTCAGACGGCAAATAAAAGAAAGATTAGGAGAGTGGACCCGCGCTCTAGCACTCAGATGAAGAAGAAGATTTAATAATGAATATTGTTGAAATGCATTTTCTATCATGTGTGAATATCGTTAATTCTATATGCGTCCATAGATTACTAAAGGTAGCCTAGTGGTATGGGTAATGGACAGCTGAGACGAGGTCTCGGGTTCGATCCCAGGTTTTACCATAACACTCACCAATGACTTTTCGATGCTTTTCGAAGTTATGTGTGTATTTATCGCAGGTTTATAAGTGCCCGGTTAATGGCAATAGGCTCACCACCTATACATTGGGATCTAAACATAAACGAAATGTGGGTGCTAGCACCTCTGCCTACCCCTTCGGGGATATGGGCGTGAGTTTATTATTATTATTGAGTTTAGTAACGCCATGCCTGATCCTGGTATAGACCAAGATCAGGTATGGCGTATATAGATATATGATGATCGCTAACATATTGGCAGACTGTAAATTACTAATTTGTTCTAAATTATACACTCAAAATATATACCTGTTTAAAGTCTGGACCGGAATGAATATGCTTTGTTGAAAAAAATATTACATATTCACTGCTCGCAAGACATGTTCAGAATATTTATCTCACGAATTAGAATAACACGTTAGATTTATTTTTACCATTCAATCTTAACAACAGTATGCTGTATGGTATGGGTATAAATCACATGAAAATGCATCTAAATGTGAAGAGCAAGGACCAAAATGTGAAGTCATTTTAATTTTTACAAAACATATTCCCGTTGCAAAAATTTTTAGTAAACCTTTGGATCTCGAGTCATCTTGTAGGTTCTAAGTGGCATTGTTTTGTGAAATGGAGCATAGGTACACATATTCACACTTCATGCCCATGGGAGTAGGCAAAGATCACATGTTCCACCTGCTACCACGAGGACACCGTACGACTTAGTGGCGGCCTTCGATGCAAACACCCTCGCTGGATACTTTTCATCGATTAAACTAATTTTTAAAAGTAGCAAGACTAGATTTAAAGATTTCCGAAAAATCGATTGCCACGCCCAGTAATCGAACCGAATCCAGAAAAATAACATCCTGTATTTTTTTAATGAATTTTTGGGAGGATTCAGGCGAAGTTTATGTGGCTTAGTGGTTAGAGCTTTCCCCCTGTGAGGGAAAGATCGCTGGTTCGAATCCCTCCTGATCTAATCATTTTTTTCTATATCTTAATCGATCCTTTGTTTTCATCAATAGGGTCAATCTTATGATGATAGATTTGATCCTTATGGATCAAATCTCTGTAACAAACCTGGTAAATTAAAGAGAAGATTTAGGTTTTGGTAAGTTGGTTCGACTACTGAGTGTGGCATTTCCGGAAACGATAAACAGTAGTTTTATGTCTTTTTAAAAATAAAAATCCTGTATAGCTATGTTGCGATTTTTTTTTATACCACTTAGTTGGCAGACAACCACACGGCCCACCTGATGGGAAGCGGTTACCGTGGCCTATGGACGTATGCAACACCAGGGGTGTCACACTCGCGCTGCTGGCCATGAAGAAACCTTCTAATGCCCTCTTGATGAACCCTATATTGTAGGCGCTTGGGAAAACCGCAGCAGGGAGGTCATTCCACAGCTTGAGTGTGCGTGGTATGAAGTTTCTTTCATACCGCACAGTGCGCACCGTCTCAGGTCGCAATGTGTGATGATGAATTCTCTGCCTATGGCGAGAGGTGCGATGATAGAATGTAGCTACGGGCTTCATGTCAAACAATTCATCTGAGCACAAACCATTGTATAGGCGGTAGAACACACACAGTGAGGCAAAATCCCTCCTAAGGCTAAGAGGTTCCACACTACCTGTGAGTATGGGATTGTCAACTAGCTTCAATGCCCGTCTTTGCACTGAGTCGAAGGGGTCAAGCTGGTATGCAGGTGCTCCAGCAAAAAGGTGACAGCAGTACTCCATGTGAGGCCGGACCTGTGCTTTATAAAGAAGGAGTTGCTGCCCCGCAGTGAAGTACTGCTTCGCCATGTTGAGCACTCCGAGCTTTCTTGATGCCAACTTAACCTAGTCCTGCAAATGACTTCGGTATTGGATGTCGCTGGAGATATCGACACCAAGGATCCCAATACTCGAGAAGATGGTAAGCGGTGTGCCCAGGAATTGCGGCGCTACAATAAATGGGGTCTTCTTAGCGGTGAATACACCTACTTGTGTCTTAGTGGGGTTGAATTGGACTAGGTTTAGTCGTCCCCAATCGGATACTCCAGAGAGAGTAGTCTTAATTTCAGACACAAGTTGTTCGCGACTCTTCTCCACCTCGGACTGAGACACATTTGCACGGCCCGTGTAACACGTGTCTTCGGTACTGTCGTCCGCATAACAATGAATGCGAGAAGTTTGCCCATAGTAATTTTTGGTCTCTTTATATTGTTCTTTCATATTATAATATAACATAACATAAACTCAAGCTTATATGCGCGAAGGGGTAGGCAGAGGTGCTAGCACCCACATTTCGCCAGTTTATGTTTAGGTCCCAATTTAATAGGTGGCGAGCCTATTGCCAGTAACCGGGCACTTATAAACTTGCGATAAATAACACAATAACTTCGAAAAGCATCGAAAAGTCATTGGTGAGTGTTATGGTAAAACCTGGGATCGAACCCGAGACCTCGTCTCAGCTGTCCATTACCCATACCACTAGGCTACCTTTAGTAAACTATGGACGCATATAGAATTAACGATATTTACACATGATAGAAAATGCATTTCAACAATATTCATTATTAAATCTTCTTCTTCATCTGAGTGCTAGAGCGCAGGTCCACTCTCCTAATCTTTCTTTTATTTGCCGTCTGACTTCCCAACCCTGAGAGGAAAAAATGTACCAGAGCTTTGTCCGTCCATCGGCAGGCGTAGTTGGCTAAGGCGTCAAAGATCTTGGTGGGGACCAGTACTTACATATGTAATACTATTTGGTAGAACCTGTGTTAACCTATTCGTTTTAGTTTAGTAGTTTTGAGAGAGTTTCTCTTTATATTATGGTACAGCCTAACCGTTCAATAAATATATCTAAACATACGCTTAGTACCTACTATCTGAATATTCTCAATAGTGAAACATGTAGCACTCTATGAATCGTGTATGTCTTAGATTCTTATTTAGTGTTCATTAAAAAATAAACATTTAATCTAAATATTTATGAATAAGTCCCGCTTATTCACACCTTAAACTCTAACTTCTTTCTAAAAAGCAAATATTCCGCCCAATTGAGCAGTGCGACTGGGAAAGTACCTCTGCCCTACAGAATACCGCAGTTATAATAACTTCGTGTTGTGTTCCCAGCGGTGAGTAGGGTAGCCAGAGCTCACTGGCGTATTTGTGCTGTCAGTGGGATGACTAAAGACTTGTCCTGCTTTGTCCTCTACACTGACGGCACAGAAACTCTGTGCTTACAGGGTCGGCAGCGCGAGTGTGGCTTCTCTGGTGTTACACACGTCACTTTCCATCAGGTGGGCTGTGCGCTTGTCCGCCACCTAAGTGGTATAAAAAAGAATCATATTTGGGTGAACTATATCCAATGGACATAGAATAGTTTAATATAATCACAAAACTTGAAATTACAATTGTTCAGAAACAAAAGACACACAGTGTAAATTGCTAAACAGCTCTTAGGTATAAATTACTTATATCTTAGATCAAAAATAAATTAATAAGAGAATAGAAGAATTTGAAAGTCAGAAGAGATGTATTTAATTTGAGCTCAATCACAAACAGATATTGGTGTTAATACACATGTATGGACACTCAAAATTTGACTATTTTTGTATTAGTCGCCCAAATAATAATTACCATAACATTTTGTTCTACTCTTACATTCATACAAAACTAAAAAAAATTCTACGTCCTCATTGTCATTGTCATATCATAGGTGACACCAAGGTGCCTTCATAGTAAAAAATACATTTCATAAAATAAAATTAAGTATCAAACAGATCTTACACATTGAATGAAATTTTAAAGCATTTAGTATGCGAACTACTCAAATCAATTAAGATAGGAAAAATTTGAATCGGATCAGGCGGGATTCGAACCCGCGATCTTTCCCTTACAGGGAGAATGCTCTGACCACTGAGCCAGCGAACCTCGCCTGAGGAAATCCAGACCACCCTCCCATCGTCGCAATAAGACAGATATTTAGGAAGATTATGATGACTTCTGGCAAGATCCGGTGTCGCAGTAGTCAGAGCATTTCCTCTGTAAGGGAAAGATTGCAGGTACAAATCCCACCTGAGCTGTTTTAAAAAAATTCCTATCTTAATAGATCTTACATAAATGTCAACTTTATTAAACTTAAAACTATGCTATTAAAAAGCTAGTCTATACTTGATTGTCATGCTAAATCTCTATTTCTTGGGGTCCCTGTACACACCCATAAAGAGGATGGAGTTAGTGGGACGCTCGTAGATTACGTATACGAATGGGAAGTTAGCGACAAAGCGGCTGGGCTCAACTGGCCGGGAGGAGCGGAACCCGAAGATCGCTGTTGCAGCCGCAGCCACAGTACCTGGACAAGAAATTATAATGTTGTGATTCTAAGAAAAATATGGACTACATATCGAAGCTTGAAAGGGTGCAAGCGACAACAACTGTTGATAGGAAAATCACTGTCCTTGGAAATGTCAATGATGTTGGTTAGGGCTTATATTATAATTAATGTTGCTTGTATTCTTTTATCAAGAATGTCTTTCCTTGTGATAGAGTTGTGAGCGTCATCAAAACCTTAAAATTCAAAGAAGAGTTAATGAACTTCAAACGCCTGAACATATCTTCACAAAATGTAGGTACAGATAACTAATCTCGAAAATCGATTTGCGACTACAATCGCAGAAGATAGACACAGATAACATGCCTTCTTTTTCGTTGTGGTTAAAAAGTACGGGTGTATTGTTAGCTTATAAATAGGTAGATAAAAATATAACTTAGTGTGCAATTATGTCACCGCCCTTGCCTTCATCCTCATAAAGTAGTCCTACTGCAGTGTAGCAATACAGACTAAAATAAAAAATTATCATTTTTATATGAAAGCTACTAAAAGGCATCAGTTTCATTAAAAAAAATAAACAAAACTAAAGCAACTAATTGTTCTGAAAAATTTATATTTATTTATATGTCATGTACATATTCTTTATATATAATAGCTGAGTAGCTAACACAACTGATGCTCTCTCTATGAGACTTGAGGTATACTTTAGCTCTCTTAGCTGCAGAATAGTTCTTAAAATTATTGTTCTTTAGCAATTTACTAATTTAATTAATTACCAACAATACAGAACATAGATCCCTGAACTGGCTAGTATATAATTAGTGATATTTCTTTTTAATTCTTTCTCAGAATAGTGAAAGTTACAATTTCGTTAAAGAAATTGATTCAGAAACGGTCGGCCAACACAATATCTACCGATAATGGTGAACTGAATAAATATGTCGATGCTCGATGACTTGCTAATTTAGAATTAGTGATTATTTATGGTACGTACCTTCTTCATCAATTTGAATCTTGGCTTTATGGACAGCGTCGTCGAAGACAATACCTCGTTGCTCCGACAATGTACTAAAGTCTGCCGTCGCGTTGAATAGGTCACCAACGCCTAGCGTCTCCAAAACCTGATATTAGAGAACCAATCATAATTTATACTTGAATATCAATTAATTTCGAAAGTAGTGGTTTAAATCTTTAAATAACAGATACGATTAGGTGTTTATTGACTTTTTGCATTTAGCATATATATAGTATAACTAGCTGACCCGGCAAACGTTGTTTTGCCATATAAATATTTTTTAAGTAAATGTCAAAAAATTAAAGAAAAATGTTAAGGGTGGACAACCCTTATCACTAAGGATACCACTTAGTGATAAGGGTTGTCCACCCCTTAAAAAAAATAGATGTTGGCCGATTCTCAGACCTTCTCAATATGCTTACAAAATTTCATGAGAATCGGTCAAGCCGTTTCGGAGGAGTACGGGAACGAACATTGTGACACGAGAATTTTATATATAAAGATTAATTATGATATCAAATACCTTGCGTACCTACTTACGTACCTTGCGCTTTAAATTGCGAATACAACGATCTTACTAATTGTTGTAAAAATGTTTTGAAGAAAGAAGAATTTCCATCTTAAATTAGAACAAGTGTGTTTACCTATGTGAATCTACTGTAATAAAGATCAACAAAAAATGTTAAGTTAGTAAATTATCTATTTCCTAGCTTAACATTTATGTTGATGTTCGCTGTTCGATATCACAAAGTTTCAAAAAAACCTGATAATTTGGGGCCAACAAGAAAGCAATTGAACTGTTGACCCGAGTAGAAAATAATAGTAGATACTTACGTTTCTTATTCCAAGACTCCTCTCGATGGTGAACTTGGGTATTTCGACGATGACCTCACGTCCCATGTAGCCCTCCTCGACCACGGCAGCGAGGCGCTCCGGCGTCAAGTTGGCGATTATATTAGTAACACCTAGCGAATAAAATACCGTTAGCCTACTGATCTGAATGTTCCACTTTACACCACAAACTAACATTCACACCAGCTTGAGTATTAAGACCGTGTCGAACATAAATCATATAATATGTGATTAGATCGCCATTGTATTTTAATTTAGGATTATTGTGAGACCGTTGTATCCGTCTGGTCTTTTTTTTAGATTAGATACCACTCAACAGACTAGGATGTGGCCTATCTGAGCAATTATCGTGCTTATATCACGTGGTGTTACCACGTGTAGTTATCTGTAGAGTGAAGGGGAAAATGGCACAAAGAAAGGAAGGGTGATTAAACCCTTCGGCACTTTGACAAATCTTAAGAAAATAACATGACTCTACCTACTGAAAGTCAAATGGGCTTAACTTCAAGAAATATGAATATGAGGGAGATAATTTTCATGAACTATTTATAAATGGATACGAGTTTCCACTGTATAATATGGAAGTGGGTATTGCTTGGATTTTTCACAAAAAAATAATGACGATCCGTTCTTAAAAAAACGCTATAGCAAACTTCCCCCTTTTTTCTAATCTTTGTTGTTATAACGAAGTTCACAGTATATGTGCATTTGGTGCGAGTGTCGGAATTAAGTCGATTTTTATGTACTTACATTGATTTCAAGCAGCGATAAAATAATGTGGATATGCCTCGAATCCCGAAATTAATTGTAAGGAGCAAAAAAATCTCGTGATTTGATGCATGCATTTAAAATATTTTTTTAAAAAGGAACACGTGTTGTAAAAAATATTAAACTACCTAGTGAATCCTTATTGACAAAAATTACCTGGATCTGTTTTTAACATAAAAGTACAAGAGATGCAAAGTTACATATGCAAAGATATAAAACTATGTCTTTCAGTACTACGGATTTCATATGAAGAACTGTCGTAAATTTGTTGGTGAGACTATAAGTACCTAGTAGGTGCCATCGGCCGTAGTAAGTGGTATGTAAAATGCTAGATATTGTAAATGAAACAACAAAATTTGTTTAAGAATCATTAAAAGATATGTGGGAAAGTTCATTAGAAAGCAAAATAGATGATATTAGAATGTGTGTACAGACAGTGTGGTACATGACATCAGTTGATAGAATTTAAAAATTAACTTTTCCAAAACTTTTGCATTGCCCATGTTCAACCCATGCTCAAAATTTTGTCGCGGGGTAGATTAGAAAAGAGAAACCTTAAGGTCTGTCCACAATAATACCACCTAATGCCTACTAAACACCCATGCGCCGGCAAGGCCTTTTAGTTCTCATCAGTGGACACAAAAATATGTACCTTATTAGTTTTTACTAAGATTTTGTTTCTCTTCTGTTTATAGTCAATAAGATATAAAAAATATCTACAAGGTCGAAATTCGCTTGCAACTATTTTTTATTGCGATCTACAAACAAACTGCAATGCAAAAGAAAAACACGATCATACCATGGAGGATAATCGGAGTATTTAGCAAGTGTGACGCCCCTGGTGTAGCACATGTCCATAGGCCACGGTATCCACGTTCTATCAGGTGGGCCGTATGCTTGTCTCAGTGGTATAAAAACCCTCCCAACGATGACCTTGTCACAGAAGCTCCAGTGTTGACCCGGGCACGGACATGTGTGATCGAGTTCATAGAAAATGTATGCAACGTATTTTTTTAGGCCAGGGTCACAATCCTGCCTGGGCCCTGACACGGTTACGACAATGTTAATTATCTTAGTTTTCTTTGTTTTGTCTGTTTTTGTTTTGTTTATTATTAATACCTATTTATTTTTAATATTGTTGGTCCTCATGGGTTTGTACATCTGAAATCCCGAGAAGATCTACATTGATATCAATGTTTCGATGCAAGTACATAAATAACTCTACCTAATTCCGACCCCTGGGTATGAGGCATGTTTTTTTTTTCACAATAACTTGTGAGGAATCTTGTCCTTGGTGTTTCAGCCAAAAATCATCAAGATCCGTTTATAAATAACGAAACGACCAATACACAGTTCATAGGTTCATTATGAGGGTGACAAATCACAGCTCAGATATTTCCTTATTTTTTGGTGTATGTGAATAAGAGTGTTTTTGGTCATACAATACAACATTAAAACCGCCTCTAACTCAATGTTACTAACCTTCTTTCATGGAGTACGGAGGTAAGAGGATGTACATGCTGATATCACTGCCTTTGTACGGCAACTCGAGGATCTGAGCGCCGAGATCGTCGTTCACCACTGCAATCATAAAGGAGCAATATGTCAGTATCAACGAAATAAAAATGGTGTTGTTAAATATATATAAATCGGATGATGAATAGAATAAAAAAGATTTGAATGTTATCTGGAGATTCTTCCAATGCAATAGATATGCCAGAATGTGCCTTAACACATCTAACGGAATATATATACTAATAGTCTTACGGACCTTCAGCTTACATTTTTCATAGCGTAGTTGTTTTGACGAAACGAGGATGAAAGTAATTAAAAAAAATTACTATAATAATATATGTTTTGGTTTTTGATATTTTGATCATTTTCATTGAAAACATGAAGACAACGAATACCCACTCTGTTTCCAAATTTTTAATAGATTTTACCATAAGAAATTACCTACCAGAAAATTTGGGTCTGTACCACTTAGTTAAGTGCATTTAAATGACATTAATGTAAAAAAAATGACATTAATGTTAGTAATTGGACATTTTTAGTTAAAGTACCTATTTTTATTACATGCATGTTCAAACACTGGATTCATTGATGATCTCATATCTCGTACATATTTTTACAATAGAGAGACCTAAAGAAACCTAAGTACAATAAGAGAAACTTACTATAGTGAAAAGTCCCCTTTTGTTTCATGAACGGTACGAGGGTTTGGCGAGTTTCAGATACAAAGAAGGCTTCTTTCTTAGTCCTCTCTTTAGGGAATTTGGAAGCCCACACGCCCTTGAAGTAAGCTGCGTTGGCAAGTACCAATTTAGTGGCTTGAGAAATGCCGTCTTCTGGTATCAAATCTTTGATGTTATTCTTCGTGACACGGGATACCCACTCATTGATGTGATCACGGGCAGCGCCAGGATAGTCATGGAAATTCTGTTAAACATATAATAATAACATTATATCCTATCGTTTTTACCCGACTGCGCCAGCGTATGTATGTAGTTTTCTTTTTCTACCTTTACACGCCTAACGGCTGGACAGAATTCGATGAATGGAGCCTCAGGGTCCTGCCTACTATTAAACATGCTTTGATCTTTTAGACAGCAGTCGGGTATTATTATTTTATTTTCTATACTTTTTAGTTATGATATAAATGCAATCCATCTTTTAATTCCCTTCATTTTGATATCCTATTCAATAAATTCAAAAATATTTTTTTCACATTACAGCACCAAAAATCCACAAATGGTAGTCGGTTTTTTATAAATTGTTCGTGGTTCATGCGTCTTTAATCATTGTTAAAGTTATAACTTTGCACTTGGGAGAAGATCAATATTAATAGGCGTATTTTAGGTATAGGTATAATATAACGTACTTTGTCATATAACAACTAATAGTACAGTCAAGTTTTGATTAGATGTAATACGAAACAGTAATTCTTTTCAATCGTGTTTACTTAAATAATGTGATCCAGAATAGAGTCACTTAGACGGCGACTTAAACGACTGATTTGACATTCTAGAAAATCAAGATCCAAGTCTATAATAATACATATTCAAAATAGCTTACCAATGCTTCAAGTTCCTCGGAGAATAGGCTCTGCAGACACTGGCGCACCTGCAACCCGTTGTCTACAAATAGTTTGTTCGCGCTCGTGAACTCGTAACTGTCGCTATTATTGTTCGCAATGCGCGACCGTTTGTCCACCTTATATGCTGTCATCAAATTTATCTTGTCCTGAAATGCCGATAATAGCATTATTAGTATATGGACGACCGGCACTACCTACCCCGTACTGGTATGTTTACATTAGCAACGATTTACGAGAAAGCGTCTTATCACAGATATATTAATAATCCTGTTATATGGCACTGGAGAATTTGTGCTGTCAGTTTGAAGACTAAAGGCTTATCCTGCTTTGTCTTCTACACTTATGGCAAAGAAACTCTGTGCTTAAAGGGTCAGCAGCGCGAGTGTGATTCTTCTGGTGTTACACACGTCCATAGGCCACGGTAACTACTTTCCATCAGGTGTGCGTGGGTTTGTCTGCCACCTAAGTGGTATAAAAAAAATAATGAAATCGTATTTTCACAAAATTGTATTTTTTTGTGTGAAATACTTTTATATTCATAAAACCTATCATAGTTACTTATATAATGAAACCTTTCGTGAAACACTAAATAAAATATAAAACAATAACCATGTTCTCTCAGGATTACAAAAATATCAAAATACATTAATTTATTTAAATACTGAGATCGTTTGTGAATTTGTTAGCGTTCGGCAACTTCTAAGAATGACTAATGTGACTATACCTCAATAAAACTTACCAAATTGTCAGCAATTCGTAGAGACTCCTTCAATGAGTGTTCTGTTTGTCCTCCGGCTGAGAAGTAAGCCAGGAGTAGAGCATGATACACAGAAAACGGTGAGAAGAAGATATTATCATCAGGGACCGCCTTGTTTATAGAGTTGAATAAATTCAAGGTGAACTCCAACTGTCCCCTGTAGAGGGAAGAACGGGCATCTGGGTCGAGCTTCTTTGATACATCATCTTTGTAGAAACACTGACTGTTCACCGTTGATATCACCAGAAGCACTGTCACTGCTATTTTCATCATTTTGAGTCTGAAACAAGAAAGACAAATACAATACAATACAATTGTCAAATATTAACTTGAAAACTACTCAAAGAATTTGTATGTACGATAAAACGAAATAATTTTGGTGCGATTCAATGTACTGTCACTTTATCTGCATTTAGATGCAGAAAAAAAGGACAAATTATTTAAATATGGAATTTTATTGTTGATATCAAATTTGATGAATCTTTAAGTTCAAGTACATAATTTTGTTAAATTAAATTTTAGTTTTAGTATTCAGGGATTTCCTTTCATTTCAATTAGCGTGTTTCTTAGATTGATTGATGGTATAAAAATACAGGATGTTATTTTCAGAACAGTTTTACTGAATGAATGCTGTTACTCGTGTCCTATTACCATACTATTTAATAGTATATTATTTAATGATAATGTGTGCTATGTCGAAGGAGCCTGCTTCGCGGGACTACTATTTCTTCTTGCATTCACACTAAAAGCGCGGTATACACGAGCTCGCTTCGCTCGCTCGCGTAGAGTAGTGTCCGCATTTTTTATGTGAATTTGTTAAAAAAAGTCATCTCATTTTGTGTGATTTTAGTTTTTTTGTAAGTCATGTTTAGATAATCAATTAGTTTTTTTGCACAGCATTCGTGTTTCTGGTATGCATTCAGTTAATTAGTAGATTTCGTAGTGTGCTCAAAAATTATAAAGATGTTCATTTAAAAATATACCAATAAATAACTGTCAACATCCACTGAATTCTTATTTGTCGATAAGAACTACTCTAGTTTTCTTAATAATACCTAACATACTGAGAAATCTTTACAGATTATACAAAGAACCACATACCTACCTAATAGTTATCAGGCATGTACACAGTTCTAACTGCGATAATTACACGTTATTTACAAGTTAAATATAGTTAAATACGGCTTAAGATGGTGCCTGCAAGCCTATAAGTGAAGTGCTTATCTATAAGATTATGAATAATGAGTGATCTACCAGGAAACGAGTAGATTGTAACGATTTTACATAATGAAGATTTCTGCAGCACTTAAACCTCATTATTTATGTCAATGAAATCAGGTATAATACACATAACCAAGGTATTACTTGCAATAAAGTACCATTGTAATACAAACGATCATGTTTTTCCGTACATCAGCTAATGTATAATAAACCAACCACCTTTATACTGGATGAAATAACTGAACTGTTCTCCCGTTTTTAATGTATCAGGGATGTGTGTCAGTGCAAACATGTGGTATTTGCCTACCCCATTAGATAAGAGTTGTAACTGTACATATACCATCATCGTTTTAGCGTAAATCCTAGTTTCATCCAAAGCTTGTACTGCCCGGGAGCCACTCTCCTATGCTTTTTTCCCTAGATCTGGCGTATGATCCGCTAACCTTGGGTCGAAAACCTGCGTTGTTTCCCAATACATCAGTAAAACGACAATCAACGAGTCATTAAACACTTCGGTGTAGGGACATAGGTACATTAGCTATGGATAGGTTAGGCCTATTTATAATAAACACCTATGTAGGAGTAATGATAACCCAGACAGAATTATTCCTATACATTTCACCACACTTTCTCTGCGTGAGAAAACGTGACTACAGCAACCAACCTACTAAACATTTATATATTTTTTAAGTAATATATAGATATATACATAGGTAACAAATACGCTTATTTATAATACTTGTCTTCTTAAGTAGGTATTTCTTTTTTCCTCACCTTCTTAAGGTGATTTCTACTTCACATCTCCATTAAACTTGCTCTTGCTTCGCTCAACTATGCTACTCAAGTAAAATATTGTATTTAAACTAAGTAGTAAATGTTTGTAAATAGACCAAAAAAAAGAATGCCCACTGAGTTTCTTTCCAGAGTCTTCTCAGGTCGGGGCCGCGTTTCGAACCGGTGGTCCAATTGTAGTAAATGTTTGTAAATAGACCAAAAAAAGAATGCCCACTGAGTTTCTTTCCAGAGTCTTCTCAGGTCGGGGCCGCGTTTCGAACCGGTGGTCCATTTGTTAAACTAGTCTTTTATATTTCTTTTTTATTGACATTTTGTAAGTGCCGATTTAATGGTCTATGCAAATTTGACTTTGACTTAAAAGACAGATTAAGTGGCAAATAAACGATATACCTAATGCTGCAAGTGAAAGTAATTTTACCGAGCATGCAGCAACGCTGACGGCGGCGTTGCGTTTACTGATTATTAGGTTAACTGACAGTTTGAAATGCCTTAGCCCACCTTACACTCTTGTAGACGCGAGAACGTGTGCGATAGTCGGTACGAATTTAATTTAATTGTCCCCGCTAGTCGGTGTTGGGTATCCGAGGGGATTTCCGCATAAAAAAATACAATTGAGATGAAATATGATTAATCAGTGACCTCCATCCACCACTCGACCTCGAACGTTATTATGACTGTCCACGCTACCGTTCCTTATTGCATTGATTACGCGGATGGGAAAACCCCAATCGTTGTAAAATGTAATGCTTGTTAAAGCTTGACCTGATAAACCGATCACCTACATAAATCATATGAACCCGTGTATACATACACGTATATTATTATATTAGTAGTTATCGTTTATACACGCTCATTTTTTATTGTACCTACAGTTAAAAACGAAATGTAAATTATCGAGCGTATTGTAACATACTATACATGCTATGTACTCTGGATGACACATTGAATGAATGGTACACCACAGTGGTACCCATAATTCAAGTGTAATATCCAATATAGGATATTACTTCCAATCTAATAGGTATAGGACAGACAAGTTAGCTTGCACTTTAAATATCACTAGGTAGATAATAGTAATCTAAATAATTTATTCCTTTTAAAGATTTACTTTCTGCAATGGATTATATTTTTTTTTATATCGCTTAGGTGGCAGACAAGCACACAGCCCACCTGATGGAAAGTGTCTACTGTGGCGTATGGACGTGTGCAACACAGTAACATTCGCGATTCCGACCCTGTAAGCACAGAGTTTCTATGCCGTCAGAGTAGAAGACAAAGCAAGACAAGCCTTTGGTATTTCCACTGAAAGCACAAAATCTCTCCAGTGAGCTCTTGCTACCCTACTCACCGCCAGGCACACAACACGAAGTTATTATGGCCGCGGTACTCTGTAGAGCGGAGATAATTCCCCAGTCGGTTCCCCAACTGATTGTAGTAGACACGAGACGAGATTTACTTTACATTTGCACTATTAGGTATGCACTATCATTACAACTGCACCATTATCTACGTCAAACTGTTCAATACATGCGTGTAGGTATTTGCATACCTACATGTGAACTGATTACTTAATCTAATGTTACATAATTATACTTCTCTATATAACAATGAGTGTTCGGTGGTTCATTCTGCAGGATGTCCTCTTTGAGAATAAACAGTGATTCGTGCTCACAAACGAAAGTGGAACACGTTTCTTAATTTTGAACCGCTTTATAAGTACGGGTGGATGAGTCAGCAGTTATGAGATTAGGTACGTTCTGTTGGTTTTGCTTAAAAGATATGGACATCCGTTTACGTACCTGTACATTAAATTTGCAACAAGCCCTTTGAAAATTTTATTTTCTTGTTGAATATCGAATACTCTTGTTTTGTAGACTTAACAAAATTGCAAGAATTTGAATTCTTGCAATGATCTTCAACTAAATCATGAAATTTAGATATTCGTAAAAATTAAAAATAAAATACCACTTAGGTAGAAGTCACTTGCATACTTATACGGTCCACCAGATGGAAAGTGGTTACCGTGACCTACGGACATTACAACACAAGACGCGTCACACTCGCGCTGCCGACTCTAAAAATCTTCTAATGCCTTTCTTGAATTACATGATAACCTAATCTAACTGAATCGAACTTCAATCAGTTCTTCGACCATCTTCATTGGTGAAACTTTTTTCTGATTTTTCAAGTATTTTTCTTTCGACTTATTAAATGTTTTGACTGTGACGCGATTGACTTGACGAAACATTATGCTAAAGAGTTTACCGCCACTGATAATAAGTGCACTTCCACGAAGAGCTGATCTGTGTTCCTACGTCATAGGGAATTCCAAAGTACAGTGAGTTTGCCACGGATCAGTATCACACAATGCTGGTATTTCCCTTTGAAATCAATACTGCAGCGAAAGCCAAGCTATACGTCATCACGCGCTCGTCTGTTACACAACGACCGTCTTCAACATCCGTAACGGTGTGTGTTTGAATTTATCTAACTTGCCTTAAAAATAGATGTTAGAATTCTCAATATAATATTGAAATTGAACGCAACAACTCCATAGACCCACAAACCCCACTAAGCTCATGTCTTCATATTTAACTCCAAAAACGGCAAAATCTATCCTACGTGCATGTAGCTCACTGACATCAACTTACTAACTCTAGTAATCACATATACTAAGTATTTATTCTTTCATTTGATGCTTTCCTTTTCAGAAAAGGTTGGGTCGTGTTGGAATAGTAATTGAAAACCGAACTGTCGAAAGATGGCATTGTAGTATATCAGTATCTTATAGTAGGTAAGAATATACTTGGATTTTGGAATATATTACTATGTAGATACATGGGTACATTATTTAATGTTAAGCTTGATAAACTGCATTTTTCTTTACTTACATGCTTACAGAAGTTATGTATGTATGGAATGTGCATTCTGAATTGTTTGATGTATGAAACAAACTACACATGTTTTCGCTGCATTGTGTTTGCTTTGTTTAGACCAAGTACCTACCTGCCTAGGTATTTTAGATCATCACGTGTTATATCATAAATAAGTTCTTCAAAAAAGTTAAACATATCTTATTGTTGAGGAAAATCACTTCAACTAAAATATGTACATACCTACCTAATATTATATATCTAGTATACACAAAAGGCAATTATAAAAACTGATAAAATTATAACGAATGTCTGCAATGAATAAAAGATTCATTGCAGACAAACTTTATATTATTGATGTAATGAGCTGATGACCGCATCGAATGCACGCCATGTAGGTAGGTGTTTGATAACTGTGTAACGGTTTATTGAAAAGTGGTGAACGGCCTTCAATGAATTGAAAATCACTTAACTTCAAAGCTTGGCGCCAGCGTCATCATCAATATTGATGTGCGTGCAGACAGCCTTGTGGTTAACGGTAATTATTTATAAGTACATTTTAATTCTTAAAGTTTTACGTAGTTAGGTAGGTATTTATGAGTTTTAGGCTTAACTCACACTGGCACATACTCCAAGCGTCATGATGTGACATTCATCTCTATTTTTTCCTTATTCAAGTACCTACCTACTGTGCCTTGTAAAAATGGAATTGCGTGAGTCCTCTCGTGCCAATGCACGGTGGTTGGCCTCTGATGCGTCAACACGCATCAGAGACAAACCACACTACATGTAGCACGTAGAACAGTATCGAAATCCAACGAGACGAATATGTGACTACAGATGAAGATGAAAAGGCGAGCGTTGTTAAGCGAAGACACGCGTCGCCACTATGACTTAAGCCTTATCTTCACACTACCGTACCCGACTTTTGATTGGGTAAGATGAGACGCGACACGGCGGCGTCTCGGGAAGAAGAGTCAGGGTCCAGCTAAAATGATTTTCTTATGCATTTTAAGCATGCACTTACAAAAAACTTGAACACATAAAAGCCAAAGTTGTACAAGGTTCTATAAATATATGCATTGCATCATTCTTTGTCAAGCTGAATGGTAATATCATTGATGACACGTTAAAACAGCTTGTCCTTTAAAACACTTTAGGGAAATATCTTAAGTGTGTTTTTACCGACCTCGTCCCATTGATATAATTTTTCAGAAGTATTGAGGCCATTTAAACACGATGCGTCGTAACGTTGCATAAGCCCCTTGCTTCGAACTAGCACGCTGCTGGAATAACAATTGACTATAGTATATTACAAATATCTGCTACACTTATATTAATTTATCATATTTTTTTTTTAATTAAGCAATATATTTTAACGTCTCAGGACAGTAAAGTTAAGTCTCGGGTTCGATGCAAAAGGTTTTCATCGAACCCGAGTCATTGGGTTTCTCAATATTACGCGGAGCCAAAAAAAATGTTTTAATATACTTTCTGCTCCCCGTTCAAGAATGAATCCGTGAGTTTGTAAGAGAATAAACATATCTTCCTCTTTATCTGAGAATCAATATCTTTATCAATTTACTAACTACAAGAGTAGTCCGAAATTCTGGCAATGGCAACGGATTCGGTTTAACAACAACGCACAAAGGTTTCAATTAACAACAACGCAACCAGTTTTCAAAGGCAGAATCGATGAACTCAACAAAATCATGGCATTTAAAACCATAAACTTAATACTAGAAGGTATATTAAGTTTATGTTTAAGACGCATCAACTTCATGGTCTTAAAATAAACAAAATTAATAGGTACAAGAATACAGTGCAATCTATATATTTTAGATCTCAGATACCTTGGAACATTAACAACAAATTAATATAATGAGTAATTAAACGGATTTGAAGAATTATTGCTGCCCATATACGTACCGACCAAATAAGTTAGGTGACCCCGTATGATATAATAGTTAAATAAGTTTTGCTAACAACAATACATTATTTAAATCTACAAAAACAGCCGAAGGTAGGGAAACAGGTTTCCATATTTCGTACTATTCGACTTCATATATATATATAATGATCGTTAGTGTTCACCCATTGTGGCGGTACCGCAAGAACTTTCTAAGCGTTAAGCATCACGAGAAGATCATCAGCTGATGTGAAATTATCCCCAAGCACCTTTGTTAACTCAAACTTTCTATGATTGTATAAAAGAAAAATTGCTCACATACCATTCATCTCCTCGTTATATTCTCAATAAGTCACTGCAGCATTCGCGCAGCGTTATCATCAACTCGTTAATTTTTTTTATAGTACAAATCTAGCAAATATATGGTCATCTGATGGTAAGCAGTTACCGTAGCTTATGACTGCACATAATTTTTCTGTGTCAATTTGTTTAGAATTTTGAAATAATTGAAAACAAAATTAAAATACAGAACTGAAGATTCGGCGGTAATTAACTCTAATTACCGCCGAATCTTCAGTTCTGTATTTTAATTTTGTTTGTACTCACCTACTTACAATTATTTTTTTAAAGCTAAGTTGATTTTTTATAATGTATATTTGGTCCGTTAATTGACTGCACCCCGCTAGATGATAAAAAGTTGAGACGCAGTCTAGAAGATACGGACCACTATTGATAAAATATAATCGTTGTGAAAATGGGACACACACAACTGAAACCTACACAACATTTTTTTAACAAAATGCATTTTTGCATTTGGTATTTCCCCAAAAGAGATACCTTACCTACTTTTATTATCGTGCGAAAAATCCCCACGGACCTACGAATTGCTTTCACGAGTTGTACATCAAACAGTGTCTCAAGTATGACCTCGATCTCGATTCCCCACAAATTTGACTGAAAATTTCTAATTCATTGAGGGTTCATTAAATCAATATTTCCCCATACTTTCCCCACAAATTTTGATTGAAGATAAAATAAAACATATATTATTTTCAGCCCCCAATCTCAGACTCCTTATTTCTACCTCCATGCCCACACCGAATTTATCAAACAACTTTTTTTGATTTATCAAAAATTCAATCTCAGAATCTCGTCGTACGTCCTAAAAATTACGTCGCCACCATACTGAGTGTTGATGGTTTCAGGCCATGACAGGTAAGGTTTAAAGTTGCTAGTACATATTTTTATGTTTTATGCTGGAATTCGCTTGTTTATATTTAGATTTTGTCTAATTGTTATTGTCAAGTTTTAAATTAAAGAGTTTTTTTTTTTGCGTAGCGCTCTTGCGGCACTAATTGGTGCATAAAATGAGAATGAACGTCATAATTTTTTATTGCCATTTTAAAGTGCGGGCATCATATCTTTAGGTTATAATATATCATTGATGCCAACTCCTACGAAATGTTTCCCTAGAACCAACTTCAAATTCCCCTAAATATAAATTATAAGTACAGAGTTGTCCGTTTTTAAAAACGACATGAAATATCTACCCCCTAAAAAACCTTGGATATCTTAAATATTCCTAAATTTGGGAGTAAGACTCTCAAGTTGGCATCCTTTACAAAACTAGTGCCACTGCCACCCGAAAATGTCTCTCTCTTTGATTTAACAACTTTTCTCGAGCTTTTTCATAGGAGGAATAATGGAAGAGAAAAGGGGGGAAGCTTGCTGTCGCGTTATTCATGAAAGGATCTTGATGATTTTTGGCTGGAACATCTAGGACACTAATCCTCATAGGTTGTTATGAAAAATAAATCATGATTCGTAAAAGTGAATTTCGCTATAATGAAACAGATGAGAAAGAAAGAGTGAGGTTTGTTGCAGCGTTTTTTAAGAACGGTCTATCATTACAATTTGGTGAAACTTCCAGGGCTGTTTAAAATAAGAAGATGCGAATCTTTTTTTAAGGGTACAAGATTTGAAAGGGTCGCGAGGTCTACTAGTTTAAAATGTTATTTAATATTATCTAGACACAAAATAAGCATAGTATAACATAGCTTCATTTATATGTTATGAGTTCTTGAATCATCTATTGTAAATATATACTTTTTACAGATAGAATGCAAATAGATATATTCATGCATACAAATATTCGTACTGAGCTGGTATTGAATCCACGACCTCCGACGTAGTAGTCGATCGTTCAACCGCTACGCACCTGAGGTCGCAACCCTAGTATCGTGAAGTGATAATAAATGAATCTCTATAGTATTATTAGATACTATTAAATTAAAATGATTTATTAATCAGCAAGTACGCAAGTTAAGGAAGGTCTAGAATATCGGACCAGGTACACGATCACAGCACCTTGGAGAAATAATGATAATGGTGGGTTGCGTTCTGACAGTCTTCTCACCGTGAGTACCAATAAAATGTTATATGTATATCTACGCGTCAAGAAGCAGAATAACTTCCTTATTTTCTTTTTTTATACCACTTAGATGTCAGACAAGCACACGGTCTACCAGATGGGAAGTGGTTACCGTGGCCTATGGACGTGTGCAACACCAAAGGCGTCACACTCGCGCTGCCGACCCTGAAGAAACCTCCAAATGCCCCTTTTGAAAAGCCTCATATTGTAGGCGCATAGGAAAACCTTAGTTTAGTTTAGTTTCAGTGTGCGTGGGATGAAGTTTCTTTCATACCGCACAGTGCGTAACGTCTCAGGTTACCTACATTATCAATTAGTTTTTCCGTACTGCTTGTACTGAGATTACTAACATTTTATGTTCAAGATTATTCTCCAGGTTTCCCTGTGAATGGTTATCATATCAGCCTAGAAACTTCAATCCGAATGCAGGCTATGAGTTGACTTAAAAAGCTGTATCGTCATCGATATGTATCTATCTAATCTACTTCCATAAAGATAAATATTTAACGGAAGTTGTAAATACATTAAGTACTTATACTAGGAACTGTAAATAACACACACAAACCTAAACGTAGGTACTCGTATTTAGATTGAGAAATAGTTTAAATAGTAAAAACAGCTGCCACACGGTTTTATTTCATTGTGATCATCCTCTTAACAATTTTCCAAAATTAGCACTTTGGACTCCGAGGTACGCTTATTGTTTACTAGCTGACCCGCCCCAGGTTCGCCTGTGGTATATTTAGAAACCTCATATCACTCCTTTACGCCCCTCATTTTTTAGGCTTCAAATATTGTATGGAAATGTGCCTGATTTATTGACATTTATGATCACTGCTCCGCTTTCTTAAGTAGTAGCGTGATGATATATAGCTTAAAACTTTCGTCGATAAACGGACTATTAAATACAAAAAGATTTTTTTAATTCGAATCAGTAGTTTCTGAGATTAGCGTGCTCAAACAAACAAACTCTTCAGCTTTATAGTATTAGTATAGTATAGATGATTGGTATGTCGGTTTTGCCGGGACCATCGTCTGATTTATCAACTTTGAGCAGGTGTTCCGACCAGCAGGAGACGTTGACTTCAGCTTATAGAATGTAGAGACGTCTACACGGTTTTCTTTAATCGTTTAGGAAAATTCTATGGCTTCGCAGTTGCAAGAAGCATAATTGCAGCACTAAATTAAAACTTATCCTTCCTGTGCCCATCATAATAGACACCAGCGCGATTCTTTTAGTCACGAGTCACAATAGATAAACACAGCTTTCTGTAGTTTATAATTATTTGCTTATCACTATAAAGCGACAGCTTATGTGTTCAATATACATTGACCTAGAGTCTTTTTTATTTCTTTACCACTAAGGTAGCAAATAAATACACAGTCTACTTAGCGGCAAGTGGTAACTGTTGTTCTCTTACAATTTGGCTTAGTTTCGAGAAATGACATATATTCAAACAAGGCTTCTAAAATAGGTCATAAACTACTTGGTATTTTTTTTACTTCAGCTATCGTTATTTGATTATCTAGTTAATATTCTTTTTTTATTCCATTTAGGTGGCAGACTAGCACATGACCCACCTGATGAAAAGTGGTCACCGTGGCCTATATACGTGTGCAAAACCAAGAGAGTCACACTCGCGCTGCCAACCCTACAAGCATTGAGAGTTTCTGTGTCGTCAGTGTAGAAGACAAAGCAGGACAAGCTTTTGATCTTTCCACTGACAGCACAAAAAGCCTATCTCCTCGTATATACCTAATCAAAGTTCAAATATTATTTCAATAATATTTAAATGTCCAATAGCACCGTACCTAATTCAGATAATATTTTGCACTTCAAAGTCAAAGTCGTTCATATCAAATAAGTGATTATGTCTACCGTGCTAGTACCTATGCTTTTTTCCACCCATTATAGGTAACATCGAACCTCATCGTTTGGTTAAATTTAGTAATAAAAATAAACAACATACTGTATATATTTGAATACAGATAGCTTTTGAAAGATATTAATAAAATTCCAGTACATAATTTAATAAGCAGTAGGTACGTATCTAGTGATGTGCAACGAATTAAAGCGGCATGGTGACTTACTGTGTGCGTATTGTTGCGAAAATTCGTCATAGTAAATTAGAAAGCGTGCATGATAATCTGCCTGGCGATGACGGACTAGTGAACTGGGTTCATACAACAACAATCTGCTTAAGTTACACAATGTTTTCGTGTGAACCTGTCTCTGCACCACAGAGTCGGTGAAACAATGTGAGTAAATCTAAAGAAAAACATCAGAATACAAGTTCTGTTTTTTAAATAGCCCTCACGTTAGCACTGTGATTTTTGAGCGAAATCGTTAACACAAACAAAAAGTACAACACACAAATTATATAAATCAACTTACCAAGCAGTGTCCCTCATATACGGAAAATTTTTGCTTAGTTTAGAGTTCCGTAAAAAAATATGTTTATGAACTGAAGCGTGTCACAATACTCAAATGATATATTTTTGCTATATTAAGCCTTATTCACGGTAAATGTGTTCAGAGTAGCTTGCGGAGCGTAACGTTGCACCGGAGCGAGACTCGGAGACAGACTGAGTGAATGAGGGCCGGTTGCTATCCTCTTTTATGTTAGTATTGTAAACTGGTATGCACGCAGTAGTTGATGTCAAGGGGAGGTAGCTTAAGTCAAAAAAAACTTATTTAATCGCCCACACAATACCCAGCGGATCAAAAGCGTTCTAAAATTATAAATTTGATATACCTACCTACTCTCGTATAGATTAATCGCTGCGTACGTCTAACTGTTAACCGTGTTGGTCACATAACTGTACGGTTTTGAATGTAAATAATGCTGATACAACCAACGTTTATCAATAAATTTGTTTATGGCTGGTTAAGCTTTCACAGCTGTTTATATTTTACCCTACTAATGTGTGATAAAGAGGTCGTTGTAGCTTATGGACACACATTTCCTAGAAATTACCTTGGTACCCAATGTCTGACACAAAAGAATAGATCCGAAATAGTTGGGCCAAGGGCAAGCAGATGTTAATGAGTCATGGTCTTTAAAAATGGTCAAGACACCGCGACATTGAATTTCCTAGATTTAATGGCATAAAAGAGAGACATCACAATTTAATCGCAGAATTTTAGTTGCTATAATCCAACAACTCGGTAGCTTAGGAGTTAAGCGCGAGCGAGGACTCAGGTCCGCACACGCTCACCGAGTGTCCGGCGTGGGAGACGCCGAGGCGGGAGCTTGTGGCGGCCCTGGGAGTGAGGGTTCTCACGCTCTCCACCTTGCTCGCGGCGATGGTTCGCTGCGCGGATGCGTGGGCGGCCGGCGCCTCCTTCTGCGAGCAAGTAATGCTCGTGAAGGAGGAGGCGGGGCGGGAGCGGCAGCGGGAGCGACGAAGGATCGCAAGACAAGCTGCCCGCGCACGAAGGCAACTCGGGCGTCGGAGGTCGATGAACGACCTCCGCCCCCCATGAGCGCCGGCCTGGGGGTGACAGGTGAAGCCGCCTGTCACCCTGGCAGAAGCAGGCCGCGGCGGTGACGCGCGTGGCGCGCCTCCCCGTTTCCGGGGACGAGTTGGGGACTCTGTAGTCCCCACACCCGAGAGGAGGGCCAGATCGTGAGAGATGGCCCTGGGTCGGCCGGGGTGCGAGGGATATGCCTGTCAACCTCACCTTCGGCAACCGAAACGACCCACAGACGGCGTGCGTTTTGGTCGGTTCGAGTCCGACATAACCTCCTTCACCGGCTCCGGTGGGGAGGTATCCGTGGGGATTTTGCGCACGTAAAAAAAAAAAAAAAAAAAAAAAAAGCTTAGGAGTTAAGAAGTCGGCCTTATAATTGGGATGTACCAGGTTCGAATTCGAGTCACTAAACTACCGACGTTAGGTTCACGTCGGTAACATAAAAAAATAAAGATGGATTGAAAGTTATATAATCTCCTAACTAGCATAGGTTGTGACCTCATTCAACTCTATGATCTCATTGTTAGCCATAAGCCAATAAGAAAAACCTAAGTATGTAGAGACATATTTATTACATATATTATAATTTTTATAGTAGAGGCAAAGAACGTGCTACCCAAACGGATCGCTGTCAAGCTATTTGTCCGCTGGGCCGGCCGCGTCGTGCAGGTTTTGTCATCAACGGGTACCTATTAGTAATATCTACAAAAAATAAAGTAAAACCTTATGACTGTAAACTCAGTATTACGAGTGGTTTTGCCCATAGATGAGTATTGTAACGTAGCAATCGATTCACGGCGGTAAAGTACAAACTGTTCTTCATACAACAATACATTTACAGGGAATAAAGATGAGCATGATTGCTGATAATAGTTCCGCGACTTTAGAAATAAATATTCTTCACCATTCTACGCAGTGCTATCTAGACCCATGGTAAACATAGATTAACTAGCTTGTGTCATGGATTTATGACTAGAATGCCGATAAAACTACTTTTTTTTTTTTGTAAATACATATATTTATATATTAAACATAGAAACACCCAGACTAATGCAAACATACATTTTTATGTATGCAAACATTCACACTGAACGGGAAAATCGAACCCGCGCCCCCTGCAAATTCTACCGCTACGCCACAGAGGCAGTCATTATCACTCATGGTATCTATGTATGTACCAGAGACTGGTTGTATGTACGAAATAAAATATATGGTATCGATTTAAGAAATTACCTGTCCAGGAACTGAGGCTCTAGCTTCTTCTCGGGACTGGAAGGGCAGTTGCTCCTGTAAAATTTATCATAGTTAGGTCTCGGGGCGTTTGGTGGATGTTGAAGGTTTGGATTATTTTTATACCACTTAGGTGGCAGACAAGCACACGGCCCACCGGATGGGAAGTAGTTACCGTGATCTATGGACGTGTGCAACACCAGAGGCGTTATACTCGCGCTGCCAACCCTGAAGAAACCTTCTAATGCCCCTCTTGTAGAACCCTATATTGTTGCTAGCTAGGGATAAATAATCGGAATTCTTCTTTTTTTCTCTTCACCACTTAGCATTATACTCAAACAAATGCTTAACCTCACTTAATAAAACGACGTAGGTATTTAGTATTCATTTTCGAAGCATATAGATTAAAGTCACGATTCAGGAACACTGAGTGTGCAAAATAATCATTAAAATTACTTTTTAAAGGTCGTGAGACTGGTCTATTGACCTACTCGGACTTGGTGTAGTGCTATTACCGAAATGTTTATCTCCGCCTCCTTCAGTCAAAATGATCGAACGACAATGGAATGACGGATACACTGAGAAATTGTAGGTTACTTTCTACTGATTTATCAAATTTCAAGCGCATTTAAAGGCATTTAAATAGGTAGGTTTTTATTTAGTACATGCAGTAGCAATCTACTTTATTATTGTATGTAACTGTCAGTGAGGAAAAAAAATCTCTTTTTCCTCGCTTAAGCACCTATTCCAACGAACCAACTGAGGCCTACCGCCTACGCTACACTTAACGGATATTCCGTCTCCGATATTGAACATCGTCAATCAATTAATCTATTGCATTGCAGTCCACTGGATATACCTATTACTAACCCAACGTGCACCATAGCACTTGATCCTTTGCGCATCCCGTCTATGCCAGTCACCTTTTCCAAGTCGTCAGTCGTCTGGCTAGACCTTCCGATTACCTTCTCGCGGTCACTACTCTAGGACTCGTTGCTCCAACGACTGTCGATCCTTCAATAGAAGTGGTCAGCCTACTGCCAGTACTGCCACTTCATCCAAGACGGGATTTCAACCCACGACCATCATAGGGGGAATACTCTGACCAACTGAGCTTGGAACATGTCTTAGATGTTCAAAATTCTCCTAAACATTGGGGCGACTGTGGAGTTTTCTACAGCTTGCTTATTCTGTGACCTATGTACCTACCAGTACCTGTGAACTCGACAAATCTCTGCATCACCGTGTTGACTGGCAGAAAATGCCCACTGGATTAACGCCTTTGTACACTTACAATAAAGGCTTTTGAAATATGTGCAATTAAAGATAAAGAAACAGGGGTATGTGTTTGTTGTTATCGCAATCCTTATGATAAAAACCTCATTACCTTCATGGATAGATTAGAACTATTACTTGAACATTTAATTGACAAAACATGCTGTTTATGTGGTACTTTAAAATAGTCAGTGAATAACAGAAAACATAGTAATTTTGTGAGTTTGATAACAGCTTATAATTTTAGAGCCCTAATCCATTCAATTACTTTCAGGCGCAATAATACACAATCATGTATTGATAATGTTCTTACCAATTTCCCAGAAGACGACGCTCTTTGCCAGATGAGTGATGATCTCGTTACATGCATAGCTCGCTTTATAGCCCGCTGCGCGACTTTGAGATCCTAAACTATGTACATAACCACTGTCAGTGTTCACGACACCGTAAGTTATTTAACAGGCTAATGGTAGGAACCTAGCATGTGTGAATAAGTTTCCATCTCCGTGTGACTGATTTCAGGTAAGCTAATTAATATATTGATTGATTTTAATAAACATTTTCTATGAGAGAGTTGCGATTAATTACTCTGTATTGACATTTCGTTTTTCAATATTGTTCCGTGGTTCCCGGCAGAGTAGAATTTGGGCCACTCCATCTCTTCCCGTGCGGTGTCGTACTAGGCGACTAAGGGATAGGGCTGTTAAGCATCCGACAGATTTATACAGCCCAGACTCAGCCTCCGATGCATGGCTCGAGTCAACAATAGTGCCCGGAATACGGCAATAGGCTCACCCCCTATTACGTAGGACCGAATACAATTATTGGTAAAATGTGGGTGTTAATTCACCTGTGCCTAACCGTCCGGGGATAAAAGCGTGATTATATGTATGTTTGTATGTATATTGTTCCAAGTATAGTGTCATAATAATGTTGTTTAATTTTGTTCACTGTCAATTTTATTATAGTCGAGTAATCGTAATTTCCCCGGAGGCCAGTTAATGATAAAATAGTAACGTCAGATAAGGATATTCTCTAAAGAACTAAGTACCTACCTTCAACAAATAATACATACAGGAAACAAAACATTTCAGGAAAATGATTAAACAGGCGTTTTTGGGTAATGAGTAATACCCAGAAATAAAACAGTAGGTACCTATATTCCAAATTATCATCCACTGTTCGTCGTATGATGTTCGACTTGGAGGTGGTCTATATAAAATATTCCAAATAATCAATCAGAAAATGACTCTCCAAAACCATGAACGGAACACAGCAAACAAATCGGCCGTTATCCTTTAGGTGGATAAGTACTATATGAATGATAGAACGACCACAACCATGTTTTTCGGGGTTTGGTTATTTGATTGATTTATTGACTTTTACGAGAGCCACTGCCGTCTGACCTTGACTCTTGCCCGAGAGGCAAGTCAGCGCCAGAATCTCTTGCGTTATTTAGCAAGCGCACCACTTGCAGTTGAAGTCAAGTTGGTCCCCAAAAGTGTCGATAAGGCGCTGACACTGGCTTGCTCTTCAATGTGGGGTATAAAAACATATTAACATCATTATGTAGTGAATTAAAACTCATCATCAGGTATATAAAAATATTTATTATGTCATATAATAAAAATATTACAAAAAATATTATGCTTTAACTAAAATATGAATAAAACAAATCCTCAGTCATACTTTCTAAATTATGAATTCAAAGAAATAACAACATTTTGAAATGTATAACCTATAATTAAATATGTATGTATTTATAAGGCACCACGTTATAGAATATTATGCAGAAACTTAAACCATTATGCAATATGCGCTGTACTTATAGGTAGGAATGTGGACTACCCTTACTACAATACTGCTTAACTAAATCGGGCGCCATGAGATCTAACTTGTTGAGCGCCTATTTGGCGAGTTTGCTGACTTCGTACATGTAGGCAGCGAATAGCTTTATCTGTGAAAAGAAAAAAAAACTATATAAATCAAAATGAATCGCCGAAATGTGTGTACTCGCTTATACTGCACCAAATTGGATAATTATTTTTGTTTCGTGTTTGTATTGTCAGGACAAGTTTTGTACAAAAGAATAAAATTAAAAATTTAACTAAGGTGCTAGGAGAACGGAATCAGATTTTCACGCGGGTGGAGCCGTGGGCAACAGCTACTATATCATATACTAAAAGTTGAGGCAAGATGACGAAATCCCCGATAAGTGCTAAACCCGGTTGCATTAAATGCCGGAGGAGGAGACCGGGGTCCGCTTTTCTTTTTTTTTTCATTATTTATTTAGCTTTAACAAAAGCGCCTGTTTTCCGATTGTGAACCGGCTTGTAGAAGAAGTTGGCTATGCCCCATGGTGAAATTAAGTCTTTTTATTGTAAATTTAATCAAAATATGTCCATCCAAAGGTCGCCTATTAGAAAAATTGTTTTAGCGATAAGACTATATTATGATAATTAGTATACCTACAATATTTAATTCTATTCCTGGTGGGTCCTTAAGTACCTTAACAATATCTGTAATATTAGAAAGGAAATCTCAATACCGCTTAATTCAAACGTGATAAAAGTCAGGATTTAGTGTTTACGATAGAATAAAGTTACAACGTGGGTATTTTCCAACCAGGTTTTTCCGTAATTTCATTCTGTTGACAAACTATGCTTGGTAATAAAATAATAATAAAATCAATTTACTGCGACAATGGGTCACATACACGGTGATGTAGTAATATTAATATGGTTTCACTAGTTTCCACCTCAAGGTAGACAATAGAATTTTATTTAACGTAGTCTTAAGTACGTTAAATTATATAACTACTAGCCGTTGCCGGCGAATTCCCCCGCGTGAATTTTCGAATCCATTCCCGCGACCCGGGGACCTTATATTAATAGTACTAGAGCCGATAACACTTTAATAAGATCATATTCCCACATGATATGTATATCATTAGAGCGTCTTTAATTGGAGAACACGAAATGGCTATTCCAGCAAGGTAAGGCTAAAGCCCTGCTGGTGATACAAAAAATCCATTTTGAAAAACCAAATAAAAAAACAAAGAGATACGATTACCAGAAAAATAGGCTCATCTGAAAGGTCATGAAATTCTATGTATAAAAATCCACTGCTATAATTTGAAAGCACTGACAAACAACTGAAAAACTGAAAAACAAAACGGCTGTTGATTTTGTGTTAAATAGATAATTTAATATTAATAATATAATATTGCCAATAAAAAAAATATACTTTAATTTTAATTCTCGCCAAATGACACTGCTTGTTACTATAATCAAGAGATTCTTTAAGACCAAGTGATATTTGAGTACAGAAATCACGAAAAGTCCAACACTAATTTCATACGCAGGTATAAATTAATACTATTGTCCTAAGCTATGGTTTCTGTACACAAATTTGGTCTTAAAGAGTCTTTTCATTACAGTAAGAAGTAGACTACCACGGCTCACTGTTACTTTCTTCTTTCTTACTTGGCAAGAGTTAAAATTTCAGTTATCTTTGGTTTTACCTACAAAATGTACATGATACGTTTCAAGCGATTTCTCTCGTCCCTAGTACTCAAACCTCAAATGGTCATCTTATTCTCTTCTCTTAGTCTTAGTCTTTTGATCCCCACATAAAATAGTATCGATTGGCACTAAAAATTTTTTTTGTACATTTACATAACTGTACGATTTTTCGAAAATCTGTGAATGCAGTTCATAATATATTAAAAACTTAAGGATGGCCTTCTAAGAACTTTGTAGACTCAAGTTCTCCCGTTTCGGAAATATACCCTGTATACTTAAGTAATCTTCATCCAAGCGTTAATCCCAGTCGCATCCAAAGCTTTCATCAATCCTCTGAATCTGGGTTCCGCTTTTTCTAGTCTAACTGCTGGTTCGTTGAAGTTCGATATTGTGGGCGAAGCTGAAGCGGATCGGCTAGTATGAGTTTATAAAAAAATAAACAAACGGACGTGGTACTCACCCCTTCGATATAGTTGCGAACGTTGATCTTCTCGTTTTGCGAGTGCGCCATGTCGTCACCGGCACCCATGGGCAAGAGGAGCACGTTGCGGCCGCTCGCCTCCTGCAGCGTGATCGTCACCGGGATCGACCCGCCCTCGCGCGACATGTCCGGCTCCGTCTGCAACACGTCGACGACTGCTATTAGGATTGTATATTTTAGCAGGCCTCAGGCTCCGAGGTTAAGAAAGGCCTCGGATGCAAACGGTAGCAGCGGTAAGATGAATATGATTTTAAGTGGTATAGTTTTACAATTCTAAAAGGGGTAGTAGAAGTTCGCAAACCATAATGAAAGACGGCATAGCTTTGAATTCAGAGGAGTGTGCGGGAGTTTTCGCGGAGTATTTTTATTCCGTGTACAGTAAAAGGCGGCCCGAGCTGAGAATGGACAGGGCGGTCATGGAGGCGAGTGCCATGAGCGGAACCGACGCGGCGCGGGTACATATAGACAAGTTAGATTTGAAGGAAGTGCTAAGGGCGCTTCAGCAGTTGAAACCAAAAAAGTCGATTGGGCCTGATGGTATACCACCCTACATTTATAGAGATTGTCGATATGTACTCGCGGAGCCATTACTTCATATCTATAATTTATGTCTGCAAACAGCGGCATTCCCCGACATATGGAAGATCACCCGTGTTGTGCCAGTGCCAAAAACGAGATCAGGTAGGAGGGTGGAAGAGTATAGGCCAGTGGCCGTGTTGTCCACTCCCGCTAAGGTGTTTGAGTCGGTTATTCAAAAACGTATTCAAGCGCAGGTAAACCCGCAACTCACAGAAGCTCAGCACGGATTTCGACCGTTTCGAAGCACCACCAGTAACCTCCTGACCTACATGAATGATCTAGTTCCGGCGGTGGACGGGGGAGTGCAAGTTGACACCGCTTATTTTGACTTCCGAAAAGCATTTGACGTAGTAGATAATGACGTGTTATTGAGAAAGTTAGCTGGTGTTGGCTTCACTCCGCATCTGCTGAGCTTCTTTGGCAGTTACATGGCAGATAGGCGGCAGTATGTCGAGTACGCTGGATTCGTGTCACAGCCATATAATACCTGGTCAGGCGTTAGTCAGGGCAGTAACCTAGGACCTTTGGAGTTCATCATTATGATCAATGATTTGCCCAAAGTGATAAGGGATTCAAAGTGTTTGTTGTTTGCAGACGACTTAAAACTGTACCGAAGTATCGGAAGGGTGGATGACTGTGAAAAATTGCAGAGGGATATCAATAGGGTAGTGTCTTGGAGTAAGAGAAATAATTTACACTTTAACACCTCCAAGTGTCTTACTATCACATTCTCTCGAGCGAAGGCTCCAATTCTACACAATTACAATATCGAGGGAGATCCGCTGGTCCGGGTTACAGAAGTGCGTGATCTAGGGGTTCATTTTGACGTGCAGCTGACGTTTCGTGATCACATCATTGAAATATGTAAAAAAGCATTTAGAAATCTGGGTTTAATATTACGAACAGTGAAGGATTTTACTAGTATCAGGGCAATAATCACCTTATATAATGCGCTTGTTAGAAGTCAACTGGAATGTAATGCAGTCATCTGGAGCCCACATGAAATTAAATATAGTCTCATGTTGGAGCGCGTTCAAAATAAATTTGTTCGATACTTGTATTTCAAATATTATGGAGTTTACCCTTTTTACCCCTTAATGTATCCAACACTGTTCGTACTGGGTATGGTCGGGTACAGTGAGCTAAGGGTTAGGAGAGAGCTTGCGTTGGCCATATACCTACTGAAGGTTATACGTGGAAAGATCCAAAATCCGGCCATACTCGAGAGTATCAATCTATGCGTCCCAGACGGATACGTGGGGAGGCGCCGGAGGCCACAACTGCTGCAAGTACCGAGCGCGCGCACCAACCTGCTGAGGGAGGCGCCGCTGACCCGAGCCCTCCGGACACTCAACGTCATTTCAATAAATATTGACCTGTTTAGTTGCTCTCTGAGGGAATTCACAGATACCGCTTTAACAATTATATGCTATAAGTAAAGATGTAATTAAATTGCCTACTCTGTTGTATTAGGGTAACCTGTAAAAATAGATGTAGATGAGAGAATAAATAAATAAATAAATAAGTTTAGCTTTTCCTGGCATTGAGAAGACTAAAGGCCGGGTCCAAAGAAGAAGGCATTTAACACTATTTGTACCTATGGCAGCAAAATTCTAAACAAAAAAACAAGATTTAAAAAAAAATAATGAACCTACTTCTAGAAAAAAATGCACCGAAAAGTAAAAAATAATTGCAGATTTACCTCAAAAGATAAGTAGGTACCTAAGACTTAAGTTGAAGTCGATGCCAAGTTATGCTAAATTGTCTTTGATTTGCAATAAAACCTAATAAAAAAATATAAAAAATGGATAAAGACAATATGATATAATAATGCACTTTAGGTCGGGGCGGGAGCGGCAGCGGGAGCGACGAAGGATCGCAAGACAAGCTGCCCGCGTACGAAGGCAACTCGGGCGTCGGAGGTCGATGAACGACCTCTGCCCCCCATGAGCGCCGGCCTGGGGGTGACAGGTGGAGCCGCTTGTCACCCTGGCAGAAGCAGGCCGCGGCGGGGGCGCGCGTGGCGCGCCTCCCCGTTTCCGGGGACGAGTTGGGGACTCTGTAGTCCCTACACCCGAGAAGAGGGCCAGATCGTGAGAGATGGCCCTGGGTCGGCCGGGGTGCGAGGGATATGCCTGTCAACCTCACCTTCGTCAACCAAAGCGACCCACAGGCGGCGTGCGTTTTAGTCGGTTCGAGTCCGACATAACCTCCTTCTCCAGCTCCGGTGGGGAGGTATACATAGGGATTTTGCGCACGTAAAAAAAAATGCACTTTAGGTATGTAAAACCAAATAAAGTTCGAATCTTAACTTTTTATCAACTTAGTAGTACTGATAAATTTTCTGCGATGTAGCACTCTCATCTTGCGTCTACCACGCTCCGCTAGGAACTGACTGACTCTAAATGCTTCAAATCTGTCTAAAACAGCAATATTGAAATTTTTCGTTACGATAACCGCGTTCTCTTCTCTTATCTACGACGCTCGCTTTGGTTTAATTCTCATTTGTCTAACTTGAACACAACTCAAATAAAACTATAAACCGATTAGACCGAGAAGGCCAGATCGAGAGATCGGTCGGCCGGGGTGCGAGGGATATGCCTGTTAACCTCACCTTCGGCAACCAAAAACGACCCACAGGCATCGTGCGTTTTGGTCGGTTCGAATCTGACATAACCTCTCCCACCGGCTGCGGTACATGCGGTACATTCGCACGTTTAAAAAAAAGACCGATTAGACCTATCTTTAAAAGCAAATTCTATCGATGCAAGTAAAAGTAATCGTGAATCCAATAACTGGAAATATTATATCAAATGCCATAGAATAGCATACTATTAAGATTTCGGGAACATGTCGTTTTTAAGATATCTTGCTTTAAAAACACTCTATCTCGGGTACCCTGCCGTTAATTACACTAGTACTCTGTGTCTAATTAAAAAATAGTTTGTGTAAACATAACATATTACGATCAACCAGTCTGGTGACTAGTAAAATGTCTGTGCACACGTAATGACTCATTACAGAAACTGCCTATACAAGTATTCACACTACAAAGCATCTGTAATTTTGTAACTAAAACACTTTTCTAAGGCAGAATGTCTCAGTTACAAAATGACATAATATGCGTCATTTTCGTTAATATCTGTATAGACACGTGCGATTTAACTCGCTCTGAATCATACTGCATTTACGCTATGATTCATTTGCACACATAGCGCTTGTTTAGGCCACACCCGAAGAGGGCTAGATCGAGAGAGATGAACCAGGGTCGGCTGGGAAATGAAATGAAAATTTATTCGTAAGAGACACGGTGAAGAAGATAAGGTTTCAGTGTAGATAGTACAGCATATCTCGCCTGCATTAGGCATACGAATTTTTACATGTGTTGTTATTATTATAATTATAAACATAAAAATATAAATATATTCCATTACTTCTTATACCTACACAATTTACATAATCCACATTATATTCGAAATAAGAATACATTATTATAACCAAATACACAAAAGAATCAATTGACGAATTCCACTAATGCAATGAACATTTTTCATTCCAATTTCATGTCTAATTGTCAGAAATGTCATGTTAGGTACCTAATAATGTCAATAGACTTAAATGAATTTCGATGTCACTAAATTAAGATGTCAATACGAATTAAGTTGGGAATGTCAAGAATAATAAATATTAATATATTTAACTTAAAACATAACACATAACATAAACTCACACCTATATCCCCGAAGGGGTAGGCAGAGGTGCTAGAACCTACATTTCGCCAGTTTATGTTTAGGTCCCAATGTAATAGGTGGCGAGCCTATTACCATTAACCGGGCACTTATAAACCTGCGATAAATACACACATTACTTCGAAAAACATCGAAAAGCTATTGATGTGTACCATCGTAAAATCTGGGATCGAACCCGAGACCTCGTCTCAGCAGTCCATTAACCATACCACTAGGCTACCGCGGTTGATTTTTTTTCATTTGTAATCAAAAAATTCTTGCAGATCATAAAAGCATTTATTAGCCATCGTCTTAGTTTCGACCTAAACTGAGTCCCGGGCAGTTCTCTGATTACCTTTGATATGTGTTTGTAAACCTTAATGGTCATTATGAAGCAGTTTATTTGGTAAAAGCTAGTTCTGCACAATACAAATATGGGATATGCCTGTCAACCTCACATTCAGCAACCAAAAACAGCCGTGCGTGTTAGTCAGTTTGAGTCCGACATAACCTCTCCCACCGGCTCCAATGGGTGGGGTATCCGCGGAGATTATTCGTACGTAAAAAAAGCGCTTATTTAGGGTTACGTCAATTATCATGGCTTCTCTTTTTTTATTTTGATTACTTGCTGTTCTATTGAAGATATTCAACTTTCTGATATTAGTAAACAACTAGGGATATTGTTCCCGAAGCCCTCGGCTTGAGAGGTACCGACCAAGGATAATAGTATACACCTTTTCAAACAATTTTATATGACGTTTTTTGACTGTACTTTGAATACTAAAGAGAAAATAATTGAAATCCCTGCTGATTATGACGCTTCGTATGTACGAGGCAGCAGTAGTAGTCAGCTTGGTTTTGTAATGACACCCCCTGGCCAGATGGACAGACGATCTGAAAAAGGTGGCTGGGACAGACTGGATGCGGAAGGCGAGAGGATCGGATGAACTAGCGCACATTGGGAGAGACCCATGTCCAGCAGTGGACTGTGGTGGGCTAATTGATTGATTGATCGTGATGACAAAAATATAAGAATGTACCTGATAGATGAGCCTGGTGGCACGTGCCGCAGCCTGGTAATGAGGATGATTCGGGTTCTCGGTCCAGGCGCGGCCACTTTGTGCTGTAATGCGCATCTTGTTCGGCGATCCTCTTTCTGCCCACTGTAAACGAAAATACAGAAGATCAAGACAAACTAACGTTCTCTTTAGTGCTGAATCAAGAAAGTAGTCGTCTAACGCAAGACTTAAACATATAGCGCTAGACCGCTTTTACGGTATAGTTTTCTCTACTATAAGGGCAACTTCGAGACAACTTAGAAACTAAATATACAACAGATAAAACATAATACTGTTACGACAGCCGTCGATATCTCGAAAACTAATAATCAAATCTTCAAGAAATAAAAACGCATTGTTAGTGACGAGGTACTCTACCGAATGGCATAGAAAAATCTGGAATCGTCAACAAAAAGACACAACCTACCTACGAGTACCTACACACTTTGTTGAATAAAAATAAACAATAGGTAAATATCGAGAACGTACTCGAAGGTCAGCGACGGCGGCAAGATCAAAGAATAGGTATTTGTCGCTCGCGAACTTTCTAGATAATTCGATCCTCCTGATTGAGAGGTATAAAAATATGCTCGCATAGCGACACGGTTCATTCTGTCTTTGAGATCGATAACGAACACAGCGAACTTAAGTGACCGAAGAAGATTCTACCTGCGACCTGAGCAACGACTGTGGTCTATTGTGAACTACTGAACGACTGGAACTGTTGAAGAGTACTGTGTGTACTAGTGATTAAATTGTCTAGTTTGTGGTGAGCTAATAAATCTCTTCGTTGAGTAAACGGCATTTAATTGTACCCCGTGCACGTAACAATACAATTACACAGTATTATTAACGTTTTTTTTTTATTTACTATTCACGCTAAATTACTTTGAAGAATTAATTACATAATGAACCTGTGACAGTGACATCGAGTTTCTAATGCAGTCGTGGATTACAATTGATTAACATAGAACTGTGAACTGGCGTAAAACCAGGTGTCAAAACAACAAACTTCCAAAATGTCTAGTAGCTATAATGTCCAGTTATGAAAACTACAAATAAATTGTTAATCAATCTGTGTAATAGTAGACATTAGATTGTGGAATTAATATTTCATCTCAATAATTTTAACGTCCGGACGAAAATTATGAATGTATATTGGAGTGACGCATCGTAAACGAGTATAAGCTAGACCCTTGCTAGACCTAAGCTAGACAAATCATCACAGTGTAGTAGGTTTGCGAAGTCGGTAATATACTACTAAGAAATGTAAACAATGCTGATGAATATAATACAATGTGCAAAAGTACATCAGCAAACGACCGTAACTTTTTTCAGGAAAATGCCTGATACGTACGGACTGATGTGACAAAAACATAGGGGTTCAGTCTGCCATTTAGGTTAAGGAACCCTAAATCAAATCAAATCAAATCATCTTTATTTCACAGAAGTACCTAAAAATGACACTTGTAATAGTCTTTATAACATCTGAACGTTTTGACTTACGGTCTTTTTAACGTCTGGACGTTATGACTTCTTGATCATTATGACATTTGTACGTTTTAACTTACGGTCTTTATACCAACTGGACGTTATGCCTTCTTGGACATTATGACACTTGGTCCAACATACCCCGTACTCCTTTCTAGCTATCCTTCATTCGGTAAGGTACTTAAATAATCTTGAAGCGACTTTTTATAAAAACAAACATTAAACAAATAAACTGGGTTAACTAACTGACTATAGTTGAAATTATTTAATAGGTGCTTTATGACAGATACCCAAAGTCATAGAAGCTAACGTGGCGGTACTATTGGAAGATTATATTACTACAAGTAATTTAAGCTATGGCATGATTTATATTTTGACGTGACGATATTTTTATTTCTGCGAGACCTCGTAAGAAAGCTACGTTTTATCGCGTTTGTTATTTAATTTTAGTGTTGTGGCTGTATTATCTTTGGCTGTTACATTTTAAGACTCGTTACATTACGAAAAGTTAACGTTTGTGATATTTTGCGCTACTTCTGACCCTCTTATATTATTTCTGTCTTACACAACTCAAATGTTACTTCGATGTTACTTTTACATATTATATTTTTATATACTGGAGTGTTTTCTTTTTGTTTTTGCTAATAAAAGCGAAAGAAGCACTGAACTTGAATAAATAATAATTATTGGATATTGAAATTATTTAGGGATGTTTGAATGACAGCACTTTGTGGAACTTGCTCCACAAATTGAAATAAAAAATGGTCAAATGAACTTTAGCCCATTTTTTTATTTTTGAATCTGATCGGTTTCAACTCCCAGCATTCTCAAAGATTACCGCTGTAACCTACCGCTATTTGCTATACGGGTCGAAAGTAACGTAACATGTTACAAAAGTTACATTCTGGCATCGATTTAGGTTACAAAAGATTAATCGCAGCGAATAATCTTTTGTAATCTAAATCTATTATTCTCACTCATGAGGCAGTCCAACCCTAAAGTACAGCTGTCATAATACACCTATTAAATTATATCAACTACTAGTGGTTCAATTTGTGTTTTTAGTCTTTAAAAAGAGTTTCTAAACAGAAAAATATTAATAAACAGGAGTTTTGAAATAAAACATTAAAAATATACATCAAGATTGATTACCTTTAGTTAAATAGGTAAGTACCAAACCGAATGTAGTATAGACAATTAGATAATATTAACTTAATGTATACCGAAAGTTTTGTAAGTATTATTTCTAACAGCTGTGTAACATATATGAGTCTTTCATGATGCATTGTCATCGTCATCGTCAACAAAGGCATTTCGAAAAACTCACGTCAAACATTACGTCAATGAAAAGAAACTATTATTATTAGTAAAAATGTAAACAGTCTTACTCATGCATAAACGAAAGTTCCATATTTAATTATATGATAGCATTCTGTTGTGCCAAATACGATAAATGTAGTTAAATATTTACCTTCTCGTTGATGTAATCAAATACAAGTTTTTCTACTTCCTCAGGCTCCTGGTTTGGCACAATCCTTATTGAGAACTTTCCAATGACCTTTCCAGGAATAACGGTCTTCGCCCCGGGCTGGAATGCAGCTCCTTAAAATGTACAGTAGTTATTACCACATCTTTTGCAATATAAAAGCTTAAAAATACAATAATTAATTAACAAAAAACAAACAAACCTTCAATGCCGTGAAGTGAAAGACTGGGATATCTCCAACGATGCATAAGGATTTTTTCCTTATCACCATTGTGGGCCAATTTAGTAGCTTCAATCGACTTCCTAAAAACATAAATGTATTCAAAGTCTATATCTTCCTGACCTTAGCCTGCATTATATTCGGATTTAGCTTAACAATCTTTAATTCAAATTTACCCGTCCTTTTGTAGTCACTCAAATATATACTTCGAGGTTACAGTCTATCGAGCACACTGAGTACTGCATAATTGACTCGAGTATAGAAAATTGGGAACATCTTGCTTGTTTTTAAATAGAATGTAATAAATTGAATTACGGCATTAAGTAGACCAGCAAACCTTGCAGTCTGCATGCTGGCAGAATTATTGCAGAAAAATAAATAAAACAGCAGTTTATAAGAGCTTCATTCTATACTTTTTTTCGTACCGAAATCCCCGCATACACACTCAATTCATTCCACCAGGATGGGCTAGTCGAGCAGCGATATTTAGGCCGAGACTAATTGCGCAAATTGTAAAAAAAGTGTGCAAGGGCTCTCGTCTGCCAAATCCCAGGGAAAAATTCCGGTAAAGAGACTCGCTGTCCACTCTATAGCTAACACTAAAATTATAAATACTTGTGCAGAGGTCTCGATTACAAACTTTTTGGACCAGAATTAATGTGGCCACCGCACCGGAGCACGGAGGAGTGGTTATATTGGCATTAAAAAAAAATCAGTTTTGGTAAACGAATTTGCACTGGTGAAATCCAGGCAAAAAAGTATGTAGCAGTACCTACGTTTGTTATACTTAGTGCACACATGAACACTTGCTGATTTTATTGTTTTTCTTATGTAACTATTGCAGGTAAGCGTAACTATCTATATTGACGAACGAAATATATAAACGTTATTATACAAGATATCGGGACTTCTCTCGAATTATATCTTGGAACTTACTATTTCTGCCGACGTTTCGGATGCGTTGCAGCACCCGTGGTCACGACTTGACTAATCTTCGAGAGTCGAGAGGTATGGGGGAACATTTAAATATTAAGATTTTAATATTTAAATAGAAATATATATAATTAATTTAAATAGAAATAGTAAGTTTCAAGATATAATTCGCGAGAAGTCCCAATATCTTGTATAATTATGAATTCACACCGCGAAAGTTTAAAAATAACATATATAAACGTTGATGTAATTATTATAAAAGTTGTAAAGAATCTAGCTCATAATACGTTAGTTATGTTATGAAGTAAGATTGCGATGCTGTCTGAACAAAGAACATTACAACCTACATGGAAAACATAACATGCCTTTAAATAACGTAACAGTATAGCATTACTTCTGATAAGCAACTGACTCATGTGTGTATTAGATAACTCTGACATGGAATTCAATGAAGTCAGCATTGCTAAACGAAATAGCTCTTTTTTTTAAAGTGCGGAAATGCCCTCGGATACCATCACGCCAGACCCGGTGGGTGTGGTTATGTCGGACTCGGACCGACTAAAACCGCACGGCCGTCTCAAGGCTATCAGTTGCCGGGGATGAGGAAGCCTATGACTTATCCCCCATGCACGGATTCGAAACCATGCCCAATAAAAAGAATTAACTAACGACTACATTTGTTGACAGTTTGGTGGCACGATACGGTATACCGAGATGACGGAACGCACTAAGGGTCATTGACTGATAGCGATTTATACAAAGATTATTTGCGGTAGTTGACTTAGCATGGACCGAGGTAATTGGTAAAGTTAAAATTCCTTTCAAAAAATTACGCACACTTTTTTTGAGTATGGGTGTGTGGGGACGTACTACTAACGCCTAAGTAGCGGTGGTAAACTTATTTTACGCAGAATTTGGCGTCAAAAAGATGTTATAACGTTAAACTATTTTGAAAAATAAAGAATTTGAATTTACTAAGATCTTCAGTTAACTTAGATCAACCTCACATGGAAGGTCATACACCTGATGATTGATAGACTAGACTATGGTGCAGGCTCTGCTCAATTCCTCTCGGGGCAGGGTGGTTAGACATCAGTCGGTCCAATAAAAGCAAGAGAACGGACCCCGAGCTCCGAAGGGCGAGATTTGGTTGCGACTTGGATTGGCCCTAGGATGAAGAGAAAAGATACAAATATTTTTAATATATGTTATGTACCTGTAAGCCTCTGTGTCAAAGTCAATGTTGGTGTAAAGTGTTTTCTCGTGCTCGGTCAAAGGCGCAACCGAATTGTAAATATCCTTTACCAAGATCTTGCCGTCTTTGTCCACCAGCTGGTTCATCAGATAAATAAGATCCGTCATTGCTGTAATTCACACAATCATTTTCAATTGATAGCCATTATCATCATATCAAACATATTCTCTGTACATAGACCTATGAATATATATCTTAGATGCAGATCATATAACAATGTTAGAATACATAGTTATGTTCGATATAGATAGGTATATGGATCTTATTATTAGTCACATCATGAAAACTTGCTACATGCGATATAACGAAAAATAAATATAACAATTACAATTAAATAAATTATTTATTAATTTATTTAATTGTAATTGTTATAATTATTTTATAATAATAAATAATATAGTTGCGACTAGTAATTAAGTATAATGCAATAAGTTAACGAGAAAAGATAAGTGAAATATAAATATCAAGTCAGATAACTTGAAGTAATCATATTACGAAATGAAATTATTAATCTAGCTTTATCGTAAGAGTCGTATTGTTTACGAAACCACCATATAGATAGAAAATATTTACGAATTGGCTAACACTGATAAAAAGAAAAAGAAACAACATGATGCCCACAGCAACATTCTATCATCGCACCGCTCGCCGTAGGCAGGGAGTTCATCCCCACACATTGCAACCTGAGACGGTACGCACTGTGCGGTATGAAAGAAACTTCATCCCACGCACACTCAAGTTGTGGAATGAACTCTGCTGCGGTCTTCCCATGCGCCTACAATATGGGGTTCTTCAAAAGGGGCATTAGGAGGTTTCTTCAGGGTCGGCAGCGCGAGTGTGACGCTCCTGGTGTTGCACGAGTCCATAGGCCACGGTAACCACTTCCCATTAGGTGGGCCGTGTGCTTGTCTGCCACCTAAGTGGTATAAAAAAAAACAAGAACATGATAAGATAAGATTAAGATAGAAAAAACTGAATCGGTCCAGGCGGGATTCGAATCCGCGATCTTTCCCTTACAGGGGGAACGCTCTGAACACCGCGCTGACCAAATTTTTCTATATATACTTGTATCCGTCTTGCGGCGACGGTTGAGAGCCATCTACCGATATTGGACCCGAACCGATTCAGTATTTTCTATCTTAATCGGTTTGATTAGTAAGCACACTAAACGCTTTGAAATGTCATTCAACATGATGGTAGTTGGTTGTTTTTTGGTCATATATTTAAGTGACCCATGCAAACACCGCGCATGACAGTCAGCAGCCAGTGACGAAAGGTTCTGTCACGACGGGAATGTGAATCAACTGCTCTCTAAAAAGTCTAGACTAGACACTATGTCACAGAATAAATAATGGTACTGGATGGTGAAATAATGATGGTGAGGGAGCACTATTTGTCATTGTGAAAATGCTCTTATATACCATGCTTACTATATCAAGGTATTGTCTGATATATATTGTATACGTATTATATTTATGTATATTATATTTATTATTTGTATGTATTAGATAGGATTACTTTAGTATATGTATTTATGTACATATATAGTTATATTTGTGTGTATTAGGCATAATATACCTATGTACTTACTTATTATATTTGTATTGTAAAAGTACGCCAAACAACTACCACTCATTCCTACAACTTTAATCACCATCCAAAGGTTGCCTGGCAGAAATCGCTTAAAGTGATAAGGCCGGCCATTGTACCGATTCCGTTGTTATAGACTTTAGTAATGATATTTATTAAGTAGCAGTTCAAGCACTCGCGGTTACCACCAATTTCCCAACAATTGAATAACTACCTAGCTACCTACATTGCTTAGCGTTTCACATTACTCGACGTACCTTGCAGTATTTGCGTCTATAATATTAGTAACATACGCTCACTAGGACAACATACCTACTAAAATCTGATGAATGATATGGGAACCCATACAAGACAAAGAAACATTACTGTTTGTTTCATGCTTGATGCTCGTTAAAATGGATTTCTTCAAAAATATAAATCCATTTGATTGCCAACTTTGTACTATAATGTAACAAAAGGTTTCCACTAAGTAAAAATTCTTACCTTCGTGAACAGTGCCACCGTAAACACCACTGTGCAGGTCCATTTTCGCACACTCTATTTCCAAGAAGTAGTAGCTGATGCCTCGTAAGCCATAAGTAATGCATGGTTTAGTGGTGCCCAGCCAATAGTTATCAGATATGCAGACATAGTCGACATTATCAAAGAAACCTTCTGGCTTTAGTTGCTCAATCAGTAGGGCATCTAAACCTTCTGAACCTGATTCTTCCATACATTCAAAAATGAATTTCAAATTTACTGGCAGCTAAAATATTAAATAAGTTGGTGTTAAATATGAACAAGTATGTTTTTATTTGAAAAATCTTTCAGTATGACAACAAAGGTGAATGAATAATTTCTTGAGATGATTTTTGTTATATCATATTACAAATTCACAATTATGCCCCAGACCATCAGTTTTAAGTTTTAATATAAACCATTATTTTATTATAACCTACCAAAATAATACACCCTCATGTTTTCACTGGACTAATTGAAGAAAGACAATTTGTGAATGTCAATTATTTATTACATCTTATTAGAATTTGTCAAGCACAGAATAGATCAATGAATTGTTTGCAAAGAAATAAATTTACACTTGTACAAAAAACAAACAAGTTCAAAAATTTTATAATCTTCTAGTAAATTACATTTGGCAAAACAAAGAGCCATTTATCTTAGCAGTAGTAAAGTAAATCAATGTACCTCTTCACCAGTGCCCTTGTAAGCATTAATGGCATGAAGCCAACCCAGCACTGGTCCTTTGTCATCAGTAGAACCACGACCATACAATTTTCCATTGCGTTCAACTAGCTCAAATGGGTCAGTATCCCAACCATCAGATTTCAATGCTGGCTGAACATCTAAGTGACCATAAATGCAGATTGTGTTCTTCTTGGGATCCTGGCACAAAATAATTGAAATATTTTTAAGAATATGTGAAACCAGAAATAATTTTACTTAAATAGACTTCATTCACAATTTAGACGATTAACGGTTGTTTGAGAGTTCAGGATTTGAAATCATTTTCTTAAGAGTAATAAGGATGTGGTGATTTTTTCACTGGGATAATACGGAGAGATTTAATCATTTCAATATGAAAAGAGAACAGAATACAATAAAAGTAAACCAAACTTTAAATAAATGTTTCCTAATTCAACAGGCTGATATAAACCATGGAATTAAAGGAAACTCTTAGGACCTTGCTTTTTTAAACCATTATGTAAAAGATAAAAATATTTAGGAAAATTGTCAAAACCATTTTATTACTTATTTTTGTTTTTTTTTCTTCTTCTGATACTATGACATGCTCCTAAAACCAATTTATTACTTTTTTTGTTTATTTTTTCTTCTGTTTTATGACATGATCCTAAAATGAAATTGAGTCCATCCAATAAAATAAGTATGCCAAATAAATCATAGCAGAATTAGTTAAAAGAAACACACTGTGTAATGTGATTAATCCCATAAGAGAGCTGTGTGAGGCTAATACAGATTATAAAATTTAAATAACACTAAACTGATGTTTATAATATGTGGAAACTCTGAAGGGTTCATCTGGCTAATAAAGCCTATCAGTCAGAACCAAGCCAATATGATGGCACAGGGAATTATTCTTGAGAACTAAGGTTGAGCCCTCAGGATAGATCTTGTCTGACCTGTAGAAACAAGGCTTTTTTCTCGGGTACATAATGTGTACAGTTCAATCATAGGTATTTCCATCTTAACACATTAAAAGTTTTAATAGCTATCAAACAACAATGTGGCCAATAGCAACCATTTCTTATAAAAAAAGTTATAAATAGAAGTATACTTAAATAATATTCCAGAGCATCTGTTAATAAAGAAGTATTTAATCTATGCTGTTCAACACAAGGCAGTAGAGTTACTCTATTTGCAGAAGTACGTTCATTTATACTTACATTTCCTAAAACGCCCACCAAAACTGGAGGTAGCTTAATTTCTTCATTGTTAATAACTTGAAAACCGACATCTCTCATCTGAGTGCTGGCGCCAACCTCTTTCAGTTTTTCCTGCATCCATTGCACCATACGTACACAGTCGGAACGGTATTTGGCATCACACGATACAGAAGGAATAGCAACCGCTTCTTTTAACAGATTTTTATACGAAGTGGCATTCTGGTCAACATACTTAAAGATCTGAGGTAATGTCTTGTCTGCCATTACTATTGAAGCTTCTTTAGCTACTGTATAAGTCCGATGCACTGAACGATCTAAATAATTATTGCCTATTGAAGACGTCCTCCTAGATGCCGCGAATTTTATACTGTTGCTATTGCTAACGTTAATAACGCTAATCGCCCTTCTAATCAAAGAAGTCATGATGATGGAAAAAATGTTGACAGCTGTCAGTACTGCCAGTTGTCACTAGGGCTGTCAGTGTCACTACTAAAGGTACGTTCGGGAAGTAAGTTGCAGACGTCAAATAGTTCGTGCATGTACACTTACAGAGCCAACTAAAAAATCAAGAGCAGTCAAGATCAAGACGCTACCGCCGCTGTACTGCTCGGAAGCTCTCCACGTGCCTCTCTGAAGTCTTCCTAGTAGAGGGCACGAGAACAGGCAATTAGCGGGATTATTGATGTAAAACAACCCATCTAATACGAAATAATCATTACATACCTATTGCCAACACTTCAAACTAAATAATGCATGTTAATAGTAGGTATACTACATTACGTTATATACATACTACACGAAAACTTAAATATTTATGTACCTACGCTTACCTAGGTATCTTTACTTGCATTGTTTTATAAACCTAACTTTGCGCAAACATCTTTCTTTCACTGACCTGTAGGTAGGTACAGGATACAACTAAATCAATACAAATAGTAGTAAGGGTCCATAGTTTGTGCAATGATTGTTTTACCGCCTATACAATGGTTGAGGAATGACCACAGCTACATTCTATAATCGCACCGCTCGCTGTAGGCAGGGAATTCATCCTCACACGTTGCGACCTGAGACGGTGCGGACCGTGTGCTTCGAAAGAAATTTCATCCCACACACACTCAATCTATGGGATGAACTGCCTGGTACGGTTTTCCTTGGGGTTCTTCAAGAGGGCCACTGGAAGGTTTCTACAGGGTCAGCAGCGCCTGTGTAACGCCCTTGTTGTCACACACGTCCATAGGCCACAGTAACCACTTCCCATCAGGTGGGCCGTGTGGTTATCCCTAAACCCTACATTTTTTATACCACCTGAGCGGTATAAAAAAATGTGAAAAAATTACCCCCTAATGACCCTATTGGCCAGCATACATTGTGGTTCCCGCAGCAGCCACGTTTTGTCAAACGGGACTTCCACCCATATATGGCCATGGACTGCACGATCTCCTCGTAAAGTCTACTACAATCATTCGGTCTCCTCATGTTGAGCAGCAGCCCCACCAGAGCGTTGGCTGCACCTTTCAATTTCGGAGTCGTCGTCGTCATCCCCGCTGGGCGCCATTGGTGACCAAGGCGATGTGATATGTGGTTAAACAGGTTCCTCCGCCCGCTTTTAAAGAGGGATCTAACAACTTCTCAGAGCAATTCTGGCTGGAGACACCAGGTCAACGGTGAGGCTCGGGGGCACAGCTCGTTTCTTAGGTACCATAAGGCAAGGCTGCCCCCATGGGTACCGCTCTAGCGTCTGCTCAACCAGTTCGTTGCAGATCGTGGTACAGTCGAGCGATCGGACTCGGTATGACATGTTTATTGAACATGACTTCGATTTCGTCCGAGTTTGCACCAAGATAGATGCATCAAGGGGTTTGTGCATTAAGTATCCAAACGTCCCAAATCAATACCTATGTAATTTTGTCATTATATTAATTTAACTTTCCTATTAAAAATTAACTTTGGGGAGCTGGGTGGGGAAAGTGATCCCCTATGGTGGGGCAAGTGGCAAGTCGATTCAAGTGCCACATAACAGCCCCCGTCAGCTCCAGCAGGTTGAGGGGGGGGGGATCCCAAGGTGAAAAAGCCCAGGAAGGGGGAGCAACACGACCCTTCTGCCCTATCCCTTAAAGGAAGCTGGGTAGGCCCATGCATCCATGGATCACGGCACAGAACAACTTCCCTACAGGAGGGCGTTGTGCTTGTTCACCACCTATAAAAATCTGATTAACTTTATACAATCAACGTCATAATACTAAAATATTTATAAAACTGTTTAAAATAAAAGACATGTAGGAATACATTATATCATACTAGTTATGGTTACGCAGTTCTGCCCGCAAGGATATCGGTTCTTCTTTTTCACTGCCTCAGAATCTGGGGTCCGACTTTTGATAGTTTCCGTCAAGTGACTATCGCTGACCTCCACAACCCATCGAAGTATTGAACTTAGAACAGCTATTGGATTTTTTTAGGACTTCAACCACCCGTAAAAACTGCCATAGATTTTCATATGACAACCGGGACCGACCCGACGGCTTAACGTGCTCTCCGAGGCACGACCAGACCAATGCAAGTAGCCATGTTCATGCGTAGAAATATTTGCACAGCGGGAACCGAATCCGCGCCCCTTCGTAGCATTCGCTTCCGCTACGCCACAGACTGTCCAAGGATGTCGGTTATCGCAACCACTTAGAACTTCTGTCATTAGGGAACCGTTACTATGCTTGCCGAACGGGAGCACAATCCGCAAAAGGGTATACTACAAGGGTCAATCCTAGGTCCAATTTTGTTCCTTTTGCATTGCACAGATATTACAAGGAGCATTGAGGTATGCAACAACGCTGACGATTTGCAGGTCTACATTTCTTTTAAGCTTGATGAGTGGGAAGTGGCTGTCACATAGAGCGGCTGGTATCCAAACTCCAAAGGGTGCAAAATGCCTGTGCACTTTTTTTTCGATACCCCGGCGAAGTAATCTTAACTTATTTCTGAACAGATATCATTTACTAAAACTGAAAACAGGGTGGAAATTTGACCTCGCATGCTTAAGTTAGCGGTGTGTTTGGCATACAACACGAGGTTATTAAAGCCGCAGTATTCTGTAGGGCGGAGGTACTTTCCCAGTCTGACTGTTCAATTGGACGGAAATATCGTCATTTCCTACCTCTTATTCTATTATATAAGGGAGATATACGTACTTTTTGAAAAACATGGCAGCAAGGACCAACAATCATTAGGTACTTAGTAATGTTTTAAGCATGAAGGTTTTAATAAATCTAAGTTTTATACCTTTTGCAGCTTAGGTACAGAATTCTATGGCAACTAAACAATAGAAACTGAAACATGTAGATAAAACGTCAATCAGAAAAAAAAATAGCAGTATTCACATAATTTTCCCTTACTTGAAGTGTTTAGTAGGAAATAATAGTAAAATGCATATTTACGGAGCTTAAATGAACCATCGTTTCAAATTGTGTTCTTTAGCATGAAATCGTTTCAATAGATCTTTACAAGTGAACATCCACTATGAGTGAACAAAATTTTGCCAACATTTAGACGGACCCTAAGTGAACCTGTTCACCTGCTCAATTTATTACTAATAGCCTAGCTCCCTGATAACTGATGAAACAAGTGATAACAAGCAAAATGGAGTTCAACGAAGAGCAACTTACAAACGGAATAAGACAAAACAAATTTGAGGTTTATTCAGAATATAATAATCTTAATTTAATTCCTTACTTAAACCATTACTCGCAGTTTTCTAAAGGATATAACGATATAGAATTAACTCATGATGCACAATGCAAGAGCATACAATTCATCCGTAACATTGAAGAATATAATATGCACCGCCAAAACAATGAAATAATATATAAGCAGGTAAACAGGAAAGATATAACCTTTATAGGTCCTTGGAATGTCATAAAAAACGACGACAGTACATCTTTGAACAGTATATGTACAGTAAGTCCCGACTCTACCTATTGCAGTGTCGATTTAAATGAATTACTAATCTTCAAAAGGTATGTGTTTTATATTATGGAACTATTGGTTAACGAAAAAGTTAACTTATCGCAACGATCTGAGGCCCACCTTTCTATAAGCGATTCGCACATGTCATTGAAACTGAAACACCCGGAACATAAAATCCGGAAAATAAACCATAAATTATTGAATAATAGAAGAAAGCAGTTGTGTAATAGAGAAATGAAACTCATGGAAATACCTAAAGAACACCTGTTGTTCGAAGATATTCAAAGAAATGTTTTCGCTATTCCACTAGAACGACAATCCATAGATTTTAGAATATCAATATGCAAGTACTCAATGCCTAATCTCTTTTACACGTTGACTAAAATGTGTAATTCGTGTATCCCTCTGTCTCCAGATTCTGCCTCCGTTAATATGTTTTCACTTACACCCAGTTTCCGAAAGGCTGATCAACGCTAAAATTAACTAATCGGCTGTTAAATCTCTTGTCAAATAGCAATTGGGTTGCTAGAAGCATGATTAAATAGTTTAATTTGATTATCGTGTCAGTTAACATAGCTGTCTAATTAAACTCGAGAATCGTATGTCAACTGCCATTTTGGGTTTCTGAAATGCTTGTCAAGCCGTGATCATAGATTATCTTCCTGTCAAAAGCTTTGTCAACTAATCGGTGCGTATCGGCGAATTAACTTATGTATGCAATTGTTTTACTACGCGAATCTACATTTTCTCTTCAAATCTACATTATTAAGGTATGTCAAAACATATTTATAATACAGTTTTATTTTTATACACGGTTTTATTTGTAAAAATTGTATATTTCGGACATCTTGCTAAGGTTATATTTCTATGTTGCTAAGCATATATTTTTTCTTGTTTTAGATTACAATCATGTCACTTTCGGATATTGAGATGAGTATCAGTACGTCTAGCAGTGATGAAGAGCAAAGAACGCGAACATTCAGGACGAGAATGAATCCTTTTGATTTCTACAATGAAGAGGAATTCAAGAATCGGTACCGACTGACAAAGGCTGTTGTATTGTTGTTGGTAAATTTGATAGAGCCGAAAATAAAACGCTTCACTTTGAGAAATCAGTCTATAAATGCTTTGGAACAGGTGTTACTGACAATAAGTTATTATGCGACAGGAGCATTTCAAATTACTGTTGCTGATCACATAAGGGTGCACAAATCTACAGCTTGTAGAATAATAAAAAAAGTATCTGCAGCTATTGCAGAACTTAGGCCACAGTTTATATCTATGCCCAGTACAGATCAAGATTGCAATAAGGTAAAGAGTGAATTTTATAACATTAGTTCTTTTCCTAATGTAATCGGGGCAGTTGACTGCACACATATAAAGATACAGTCTCCTGGTGGTCCCCGAGCTGAGTTATATAGGAACAGAAAAGGATATTTCTCCCTGAACGTTCAGGTTATATGTGATGCAAATCTAAAAATATGTGATGTGATCTGTCGGTGGCCTGGATCTGTTCATGACACTACAATTATTAATGATTCCCACATTCGGGCAGATTTTGAAAGTGGAGTCTATGGCAGTGACTATCTACTAGGGGACAGTGGGTATCCATGCCGGTCATATTTATTGACACCTTTCCTGCGCCCTTCAACACCCAGCGAAGAAGCATATAATCGAGCACATGTAAGAACCAGAAATACTGTGGAGAGATGCTTTGGGGTTCTTAAGAGACGATTCCCATGTTTGTCGATGGGCCTCCGTGTTAAGTTGCCTACTACTATGAACATTATTGTGGCTTGTTGTGTTTTACATAATTTGGCACTCAATCATAATGACCACATAGAAGAAGTAACTAGTGTATCATTGGATCCAAATGCTCCAGATGATACTGGTACTAGTTCAGTAAGTAATGAAAACACATCTGTGCGGTCATCTCTATTGTTGACACATTTTAATTGTTAAGTTAAATAAAGTAAGGTAAATGTACAAGAACAACCATCATTATCAACATGTTTAATTTTAAAATGATATAACATTTGAAGTAAATATCTTTAACTATTATTATTTCTTAATCATATTTTCGTACTCTTTTTCCTTAATTTTAATTTCCAAATCTAATAACTTGCTGCGTTTTAAAGCTAATCTATATTCTAATAATTTGGTTTTTTTTTCTAAATTTACACACTCCATCTTTGTTTGATAATACATTTTCTTCATAATGTTATTATTCTTAGAAACTAGTTTCTTCTTTGGTACCTTCTTCTTTATTTTTATTTTGTTAGGTATATTTGTTATTGGTGGAGTAACAGAGGTACTCAGAGCATCAGTAATATTGGCTTCTACTGGAACCACTTCGAAATGTGTCACATCTTCAACTAAAAAGATTTAATTAGAATATAAGTGTAAGATTTAATAAATTAATGTATAATGAGTATAAGGAAATTGCATTGAGTAAGAAAGGTACCATTTCGGTAGTAACTTGATGCACTATCACAGGTATTGGAGAGTGGTTTCACCTGATCACCCATTATTGATAATATTTGTGCACCCACAGTGCCAAGGACTGGTTTATAAAGACCACCACCAGTTGCCATGATACCCTTCTGAAAAAGAAAATTACATTAAATACCTGCTCGGTGTAACTTTGAGTTATTGTATTTTAGCAAACTTTTTAATTTATAACCACAAGGTGCAGTTACATACATACCTTATCCGCTATTTCATCTTTTTTTAATTGTTTTAAAAGAGAACCTAGCTCTGATATATCACTGTGCATATTTGCCTGAAACAAAATATATAATGTTATTTATCAAGATAACACTTCATGAGCATCATTACCACGCCTACTTATCTGCTACTCATAGGTTTGCTGGAAGAGAACTCATTTTTGAGTTAAGCTCCCCTTTGTACATGTTCCTTGAAATGTTATATTTATGATCTCTGTACTGTATGTGTGCTGTAAAGAATTAAGAACTGTAAACAAGTAGGCACTTAAATCTTACCTCTTCATTCAATGTGATTACTTGTGATGGTCCTGCTTCACTGTCACAAAGATCATAATTTTTATTCGCTTTATATTGTTGAACCTATAAAAAAATAAATTAAAGTTTATACGAAATGTATCCTGAATATAAAGTTTTATTTATAGACACTTTTCCCAAAATTGTGATGCCCATAATAAATAAAATTGCCTTGATATTAGAATATGCCACTATCAATGATATTATTGGCCTCTATGCAATTATTATTCCTTGAATATATTACCTAGTCAGGCCAAGTAGGTATTCATGTATCCTGATCTGATATATCAGGCAACAGTGTTAGAATATTTTGATGCAATTCTCAGATCACTTGCCAAGTTTAAGCACTCTAAAAAGAATTTGAGATTATGAGAACTTACATTTTTATTGGCTATATTTTGTCTCGTAGTCCTTTTTAAATTTAAATATGCTGTGCTCAGCTGTTTTTGGCTTCGAGGCACTTCTGCATTGCTGTTAAATTCTTGGGTAATGGTTTCCCAAGCCTCATTTTTTTTAACTGTGGATACAGCATTTGTACATTTATTCTCTATTATATGTTTGTATCTGGAATAAAACAATGTATGTAATATAGTCACCACAGCGCAGGATGTGTAATGTAAACAATGATATTAAACAATAAAGATTATACTTTAGAACACAGTTTACGTACTTACTTCTGAACTAGTTCTAAAAGCTTTTGCTTTTCTCTTTCGGTAAAATTCTTTCCTCGTGAGGCCATTTTAAATACAGGACACAAGTTTAGAAAGCACTTGAACACACTGACGCCACTTGAAAATATAAACTTGAACTTGAGATTTGAAATTCCCAGAATATTTCGTCAGTAATGACAGTCCGTAACTTTTTTTCATCCGGCTTGGAACCAGGCATATTGTCGTTTTTGACTCATAAGAATGAACTAATGAACAACAATGAACAGTGTGGCCACAATTTAAAACAAACCGCATGTCAAATCAAAATAATCATAGATTAGTTAATTTTGGCCTGATCAACGTTTCAGAAACTCAAATTGATTTGACATTCATGTTAAATTAACAGCCGGGTTAGTTGATCAATGGTTTGACAGGCCTTTCAGAAACCGGCCGTTAGTCTCGGTAACTGGTATTTCCTCAGCATAAGCCAAGGTTACTCATTAAAATTACTTTTAAGGAATGTCAATGTCAGCACTCTTAGTGTGATGTTACAATTGTACTTTATATTAATCACCCACGCTCATCCAAATCTTAGCATACAAATAAACTTCAGGATGAAACCTGAATTGCTTAACATCCTTGAAACCCTTTATTTAAAACCGTTTTCGTATAAATTAGTCGACTGGAGCTGTGATCACAAGGTTGTCTTAAGATCAACAATTTTGCGTTTTTTCCACATTTCTAGTGACGAACGCTTACAATTGAACTGGCCTAGTCTGCCGTACGCCAAGATGGAGCCATCACAAATTGAGTCGGTAATTCAAATCGTAGACTATGAAGAGAAATCAGAAGAACATGAGGATGAAATTCTTCAGCCTGTGTCATACAATATTTGTGAATATGAAAAAAATATAATAACGTCTGAATCGCAAAGTGAAGATGAGGACAGAATAAATTCTTTTGATACAGTACTGCCTGAATCACCATCTGAAGTCGAGCACAATATTCCACCTCCTGAACCATACAAGAAGTATTCGGACATGTTCAAATGGGACACCCTTACAGATGTAGAGAAAATCTCACTGATTAGTTCCATTGAGAACTTAAGTGTCCTTCACAAAGAGGCAGAAGAGTTAAATAAAAGTGATGTCACACTGCCCAATATTCTTTTTGCATATGGTGTTAGTAATTTTCCAGTCATACAAAGCAAATTGTGGGCAACAGAACTCCGCCAAAGGTTCGATGACATGATGATGTATTTGAACAAACACGATATGTTCAAATACGATATAATAAACGAAACTATGTTCGATAGAACCTCTGTGAATTTGTATGAAAAGTACTGTAAGCCCATTTTTAATCAGAAATTCGCTGTCATTATTCTCCATAATCTAGGCAAGTCTTTAGGAAATATATTGTTTAATATCAACTAAATAAATAAGAAGAAAGCATAATGTTTAGTATTTTATTAACAGGTCTAACTCACATTAAGGTGTAGGTACACTTAGGTAGTTCATATATCACTTTATATAAAAAGGTAAGCAGTTTCTTTACAGGCATAGATTTCACGCTATTAAATATTACTACAAAGTAATGTTACTATTACTCGACAGAATATTACAAAAACGTGGTCTTACGGGTTAGATTAAGGGATTTAAAATCGAGAGGATACTGCAGTTATGCAGTAAATACAAATGTTTAGCACAATTCGCCATCGCGATTGGCTTCTAACTGACATGTACTTTCTTGTTCTTTGTTGTTGCAAATAACAGTTTGATTCTTTCTATTTAATTTTCAAATATCGTCAGTAGTTTATATATTTAACAATGTATAGAGGCACTTCCTCTTTATTTTATACTCTATGATCGGATTCGTGCTTATGAAACTGACATATCGCTTATATAACAGAACAATGACTTTTACACTTTTTACTTTGACGATTACATTAAAAGCGTTTCTAAGTTTTGAGATTAGCCTATTTAGCGCGGTTCACGCATCACGCCGCGTGGCGTAAATACACACACGGAGTGCACGTGACGAAGACTGCACGTGAATGCATCTTCTGTTTTGCACTACGCGTGTTTACAATACAGAAGCAACGTAAGAACAGGCATTCCCGCACTACAAGCGTCATGAGGCGCAGTGTGCCAATCGCCTTAAGTTGGGAATAGGTGCCAATTCATTATTAGCAAACTTGAAAACTGTCCTATTCAGAATCCAACTCGGTTGGCAACGAATATACTTGTTATAGGTACAGACAATGAACACTCGCCAACCCGACCTGTTTTACTACGTTTGTAAGAAGGGAATTAGATGCGGGCCCTATGGTAATCTATGTCGATGTATGGGTAATCTTAATCTACTAATAAAGCATAAAAAATTGCGCCTTTGTGGGTTGTTTGGTAGATATAAAATTAAAAATTTTTCTTATAATTTTTTGTATAGCAATATTTTAAATGAAAACAAGAAAAAAACAAAATAATATAACTCGTAATTAAGTAGTTATTAATTTTATTCTAGGTATTAATAAATTAAATTGCAATGAATCTACTATTATTAAAACTTCTTCGGCAAGTATTAAATTTATAAGTATGTAACATTTAGGAGAAATTCATTTTGTCATTATAGGGTTTTTAATTGTTAATAATAGGCTTATCCCGTCGCCGACTATGAGCGAGAAACAAATAGGTATAGCTAGCAACTATGAACAAGGTAGCGAGGTAGCAAGTGCAGTTCCCTTAAGACATTTCCAATAAGTTTGTGTATAAGCGTAAGCAAAGGCACACGCCTTTGAAAGCTTTGTCGTTACGACAAAACTATTAGAAAAAGAGTCGTATCGACCAGTGTGAACAGACAACCATCAACTATTCATCTCACGCGATATGTATAAGTGAGAAAAATGTCGATAGTTGGTCGTTTACTCGCCGGCGGCGACGGGGTGGCAGGTGTCTTAGGGACTATGCTATATTTTTATTTTGTTGTATACCTTTTAAACACGCTGCTATAATGCGACCGAATTTACACAAGAGAGATTTGTGTAGCACACTTCCTTCAGGGACTTTACACTAAAGGACTTGCTAATATTAAAATTTATTTATGCTAATTACTTTAATTTGCAATCAATTGAATCACTAATGAAAGTATTCTTCTAGCTAACTTCATACATTTCATGCTCTTTACGGTACAGGATTCTATACAATGCAATGCACTTTGCTAGATTCTAAATTAGTTGATTAATTCCGAGGAATGATTTATTTTTCCAATGTAAGTCTTATTGAAGTTATCTAATTGTACCGTCTCCTACCTAGGTCCTAGTATTTTCTAACGACACGACAGTAAACAGGCATGGAATGTATTACAATTTGGACATTACTGACAGAACATTCTGATTGACTATTATAATAAATCACATACATGTAGTACAGTCTTCTTTTTGTGTTCACTTCAATACTGCGACTTAACAGTTAACAGTCCTTAATATGCTGAAACAAAAACAACAAATAAAACATTGGGATATCGAGAATTAGTAGATTTAAAATTTAAATTAGCACGAACGAACTAACCATACTTCTACTTTTTTTCAACCCAACAATTTTTTTAAGTAATTGTATTTATATGATTTAGGAATGCTTACCCTGAAGCAGCATCATCAGTGACAATAGATCTAACAGGCGCGGTGGCAAACACACTTGTGGCGTGTCGCTTCAGCCAGAAGGTGAGCGCGGCGGCCAATAGCGTAGTGACTGCGCCCGCTATAGCCGCGAGTTTCGCGCCCGCGCCGCTCGCGCGAACGAACACGCGCGCCCACAGTGACAGCCACACCGACTCTGTCCACGTGGAGTACTGTCCTGACCTCAAGTCGTAGTCTAGAAGAACACGTGACAGACATAAAGCGTCATTTACATGCAGACATTGCTATTATCTTAGGCTTTATAATCATTAAATGATAATCGCATTTACATTTAATTCGTAAGGTAATTTATTAGTAGATATTTTTTACGATAGAAGTTGCAATGACATATTTGCCTACGAGTTCTCGACTTGTCTTAAGCTCGTATGATATTTTATGAAATTCATAAGAGTAGATTCAATGTTATAATGCGAAATTGTTTGAAAGCAACCCTAAGGTCCACTTAGGGTGGCTTATTTTATGTTAGTAAAATTAACACATATATTTTGTATGCCTTAAGATTTACTGACCGTCAATAATGAAAGCGGGACTGAGTGCAGCACTAATATTCATTGTCGTCTCGATACAAACTCCGCTGTGATTCCATCCTCTCAACCAGTAATATGAAAAGCCCTAAAAAGGAATATGAAAAGCAGTTTCAACTAAAACTTAATATTATAAATGCTCTCTCACTAATTGAAATAAAATATAAATCATTAATCATTTCAATTTTCTATTTGTCATTGTTTACAGTACAAGAAAGAATTTATATTTATTGAAGGAAAGTTTTTTAAAGCAAGTAAAAAATATACAAAACCGAGTTCGTATGTTAGGTTTAAGTAGTAAAGGCCGTATGTGAGGTGCATTATCATAAAAGCAAATTAATTTGTCTCAGTGACTCAAAAATCTCACACAATACTATTACTCCACTAAATACTCTGAAACACTCCCCTGGGTCGGCCGGGGTGAGAGGGATATGCATGTTAACCTCACCTTCGGCAACAAAAAACGGCCCACAGGCGGCGTGCGTTTTGGTCGGTTCGAGTCCGACATAACCTCTCCCACCGACTCCTCCGGGAGGGGATCCATGGGGATTTTGCGATTTTACAACGTAAAAAAAAACTCTGAAACACTCACCGGTTCCGCAAGCTCGTCACATCTACTCTTATTCACCGGCAGATGGCTTCCAGTCAACAATGCCAGCAAATGGCCCGCGAATATAGGAGCGATGCCGCCCCACGATGCCACGTTCACATACAAAGGCGCGGGTTTTTCCTCCGGCTTCTCTTCGGTACCGCCACTCGAGACGTGGTCAGCAGCCATTAGTAGACGACATGCTTGACTATGTAAGAAGCAGTACAGCATCTCGTCAACCTAAGGGGCAAGTCAGTCATAAGCACAGCACAATCTAAACAAGATAACTAGAAGAAAATTTCGTCTGCGATAAACGAACGTCATTGGGTTATAGTGACCGGCAAACTTCTTGACAATGTACTCTATCTGAGCAGAAAGCGTTTTTTAGGTTTATGGTGGCCGTTGCGTACGATTAACTAATCATAAATTACTCAAAGGGCTCGCATCATTGGTTGACGAGTTCTTTTTTGTGTTTTGGTTGGTCAGTATTTTTTGCTCCACAGTGTACCCGCTCGAACTTGACCAAACTACGTCGACAATTGTTCGTAATATTAGCCGGTATCTGTATATTAAAATATGGCCGTTTTTTCCGCAAAAAAAAAATGTACCTAAAATAGTTAAAAGTGTAGGTATAAATATAGCAAAATTTATCAAATGTACATACTATTATTGGTTATATTGATTGTCAAACGTAAACAAAACTTTGCGAGATTTTTAATTAACAATATCAGAATGTCCAAAGAGAAAGAAGTGTAGAAATTATAGACTCACTAAATGTGCAGAACTTGTCACGTTTCCGGTGTATCCCTTTCCTACAACTCTTTGATACAGAGTTCTGGCTAAAGCAGTTGCCAGCCGAGATATCTTCACTTGCGGCTCGTACTCCATCATCGTTCCGTTAGCCAAGAGAACATCCGTCGATATAACTGTTTAAACATATGAACATATTAATAAGATTACAAGTTGAGTAATTACTTTTCGATTGCGATAAAACTTGATCAGCTATTTATTATTGCACTTGCGTGAAGGTTCTTTTAGAACCTTCGGGGCAAACACAATACCAAGTACAAGGCTACTGATTGACGGAGGATTGAGGCTCTGACACAGGCTACCCTCTCGTACCAAACCAAACAGAAAAGAGTGAGTGAATCCCGGGTTCCAAGTTTAAAGCCTCATACGCGACCAGGAACATTGCTAAGATGATGATAATAAATTAATAACTTACATGTTCCATTACTATCCACAGTAATGTTGTGATAATTGAAATTTATTTTATCAAATTCATCAAGAGCGGAGTGATAGAACATATTAGTGAATGTATCCTTGAAGTCAGCAATCAACAGCTCAGGCAAACCACCAGCCTTTGTAACATTTTTGAGTATACGACGGAACGAGTGCAGTGACGAAGGCGGCAGGTTGGTCGTATATTTTGGTAGTACCGTCATTTTATACTTTTGAATATTCCCAGCCATCACATCGATAAATTCTGTAGCCTGAAATTGCAATAGTGATATATAAATCAGGAAAAATAATCTATGAAAATAAAAAATATTGAATCAAATCAAATCGAAAACGTGTATTTGTAGTATTGAAAACAACTTACCTCTGGAACTATATCAGTTCCATTATAAGGTACAAAGGCATGGAATGGCCAAGAGCTATCATTACCGACGTTGGCCAGCGAGCCTCCGATTTGCCCCACCTCTACGTGGAGGCGAATGTCCCCGGGGGCGAGAGGCGCAGCGTCAGGCCAAGTGCCCTGAGTGATGTCATACGCGACTCTCTGAGAGCCAATATAGTCGAATGATTCTCCGTTGAAAAGTGTCCACAAAATATTTTGATCTGAAGCAAATATAAAATTTCTTGTCATAACATAAAATAAACTCACGCCTATATCCCCGAAGGGGTAGGCAGAGGTGCTAGCACCCACATTTCGCTTTTGAAATCCCAATGTAATAGGTGGTGAGCCTATTGCCATTAACCGGGCACTTATAAACCTGCGATAAATACACACATAACTTCGAAAAGCATCGAAAAGTCATTGGTGTGCCATGGTAAACCTGGGATCGACCCCGAGACCTCGTCTCAGCAGTCCATTACCTATACCACTAGGCTACCATGTGTGTGTGTCACACCAATGCTGCTTGCTATATTACTAGGTAATCGTACTAGGTAATAATTTCTTATTAAATTACTAGGTCGTCCCACTGTGGTGTTTCATCATTATCTCTTACAATATATTCCGTTCTCGTGGGAAGTTCGAAGTATGTAACGACCTGTCAAGAATTTCAAGTCGATCCACAAATAACATTTTAAATCAAGTTACTTATCGGATCGCAAACACATAAATATTGTGTATATAATGTGAACTCCTCTCGATACAGGAACAGCGAGAGTAAGGAGTAAGTACAAAAATCCCCGTAAACAACGTAATTCAAGTAGTCTAATGTATTAACAACTCACCGTATAACAGTGCATCTTTGACGGAGATCAACTGCGACAAAGTAGTAGCGGCTGCCAAAAAAGTAACCACTCCGACAACGGAACCTGCCGCGCCAGGAGATATGCCTGCCAATAACATTAACACAACTCATTAGTCATTGTGATTTATCTCATAAAAAATATTCCTAATTCAGGGAGGAGTGCCTGCGCCAGAGTCTCATCCGCTGTTTATCAGATGCAGAAACAGCGGAGCCTAGGGCCCTGTACAGCCCAGGCGGCTTGTACCAAGCTATAAGTTATAAGTCTGATATCAAAGAGACATAGTACAAATCCAACTACCATAGTACAAATCAGTAGAATCCGCCTAAAATGACATCGATGGCAAAGCACAAACCCATGACGAGAAAGCGGGGGACACAAAAAGCAAAGTGTGCGATTTAATCTGTCGCCAGAATAACAGGGTTTGTCAGCAAAATACTCATTTTAGTAGGGTTTGTTGAAGATTTCTTACTTTGCTGATAAGTCAGATGTAGTCTTGTGTGACGCCTCTGTTTTCGTGCATATCACAACCGTTACCCAACAGTCCCCTGGGTCGGCCGGGGTGCGAGGGATATGCCTGTCAACCTCACCTTCGGCAACCAAAGCGACCCACAGGCGGCGTGCGTTTTAAACGAATTATATGTGTGAATATGTGTATATTGAATTTAATAAACCGAAAATCTATAGATTGGTTCTTTTCATTTGGGTGGGTAGATATAACATATGTTAAACCTGCTACGATTCTGGCATATGCCATTCGCATATTTTGTTTTTAAAATAAAATTGTTTACTCGCCAATTGTATACAACAAATTAGATATGTTAAACAAACATACCATCAAATAAAGATGCACTGTCGATTCTAGCTGTTACCCACGTAACTGGCTTTGGAGATTTGTCATCCTGAAAGCAAAAACACCTTAACGTTAAAATAATTACTAAAATAGTAACGATACTTATTTTGGGTCTAGATAGCATGGATTTATATGTCCTAGAATATTATATAAAATAAAATTCTGAAGTAGCATGTCTTGTAACAGAGTCCAGTGGCATTGAGATTGAAGAAAATCATGACTAAAACGACGAGTCCACTAGTTGAGTACCCATGTTGTATTAACTATAAGGTAAATACATTCTGTATGCGAGCACACGTGTAAAGACTAAGTGAGTCAACTCGGCTCTTTTGCGGAGCAACGATGCGGTGCGTTATGAAGGAGAACGGGGCCCCCTCCTGCCCGCGACGCCGGAGGTAAGTGCACCAAGTCTAAAAGTGGTGGGTGTGTCAAATTTGTGAGACTAATGAAAAGAATACAAAATATAATTACTTGGATTATGTAATAATATAATATGATGAAAATACCATCATCATTTTAATAAATATAGTCTGTAAATAAAGACGAGTCTTGCGAAATCAATCAATGATGTTGTGTTATTTCTTCATTATTTTACGTAACATAAACTCACGCTTATATCCCCGAAGGGGTAGGCAGAGGTGCTAGCGCCCACATTTCGCCAGTTTATGTTTAGGTCCTAATGTAATAGGTGGCGAGCCTGCAATTAACCGAGCACTTATAAACGTGTGATAAGTCTAAGTGCTGCAACCGTATTTTTAACCATCTTTCGCTGGTCAAACTATATTCATATAGAGGTATATATTGTATGTGCAGACTTGTTGACTACCCCAACTTTCCTCTTAGGGTTCAGAGGTCAAGCTCAATTGGTGGACTTCAAGCTCCAAACTTTGGACAATACCGGGAAATTCATAATTACGGTATGTGTGGTAATATTTTTTAAATTTTAATAAAACTTTGGATTTGTACAAACCTTTGTCCTAGGAAATAGAGAATAGTAGACATTGTGATCGCCCAAAGGATCACAGACTTTTGAAGATGTCAAGAAAGTTGATGTCGACGATCTGCAAGAAATATAATATCAACATAATATGGTCATACAGGGTGTATTTTTGAGGTGATACCTTAACCATCATAGTTACAGCAAAACCTTCCTAGGACACTCCATAACTGTTTAGGTTATCCTAAACAGCATGCACAGATTTCGGAAAAATATTTATGCCAATCAATCCTGTTACATGCTTGGATCAAAAGACAGTATGCGATATGGAGTTTATGGAAGAGGTGGCAAGATTTTAATATGAACTATTCTATTCTTTAGTGACTGACAGCCTCTGTGGCGTGCAGTATGGTAGTGACCGGGCCGCAACGCAGAAGTCGCGGGTTCGATTCTCGCTCTGTGTAAATATTAATATGTATGAATATGAGTATTTGCATTGGTCTGGTTGTGCCTCGTAGAGTACGTTAAGCCGTCGTTCCCGGTTTTCATACCAACATCTATGGCAGTTGTTGCGGATACTTGGACCCCTAAAAAGTCCAACAACTGGTCTAACTTTAATGCTTCGATTTCGCCTTTGGGTTGTGGAGGTCAAATGGCAGTCGCTTTACGGAAAATATCGAAGTTCAGACAAACAGGCAGTTAGACTGGTAAAGTGGATCCCAGACTCCGATGTAAAAGCTTCAGATAAGACTGGGATTAACTCTAAGATGAAGAAGAAGATAGAGATATATTATATTTATCGAGGAGGTAGGACACGACGGTATTCACGTCCAATTGAGCAGTCCGAATGGGGAAGTACCTCCACCCTACAGAATACCACGGCTATAAGAACCTTGTGTTGTGTTCCCGGCAGTGAGTAGGGTAGCCAGAGCTCACTGGAGTTTTTGTGCTCTCAGTGGGAAGACCAAAGGCTTGTCCTGATTTTGTGTTCTGCACTGAGGGCACATTAAATCTCTGTTCTTACAGGGTCGGCAGCACGAATGTGACTGCACTGGTGTTACACACGTTCATTGTAACGACGCGCTCTGCGAACGTCGTCACACCGGTTTTAATTCTATTTTTGAACGAAAAGTTTCGGAACGCGGAGTGAATGACATTTTGACGTATGGCTGTCAAAGCACCTTTCTTCCTAGCATTGAGGCTGGATGGTCGATATTCATGGCTTCGTAACTTAATTTCAATAAATCTCATAAAAATGAGAGTATTTTGGCCTAAAGGATAATAGTTTGTGTCTTCACAACTATCCTCTTGTGGAATTATAGTTTATTTCTGGTGAGTTGTCATTTTTTAATAAGATTCACTCTGATGGAAATCGCCACGCTCCTAATTTGAAAAATAATTGTTAAAATTCTATTGTTTCAGCTCTTAATCTGAGAATATTATGATTTCTTTTGCTATTGGCATTGTTCCAGCAAATTAAGGCGGTAAGTCGCCCAAATTTATAAAAAAATTAGGACCTCGTGCCCATATAGGAGTTGTTCTAATGACATGCAATTTTGTTACAGGTTTCCAATTGGAACCGCCTTTGTCTTTGCATTTTCTCTTTTCTTTGGACCTTTTTCGGCGTTTCTTTGTCTTCGGTCAACTGCATTTCCTTATGGAGGGTTTGGGCTTTTCACCTCAAACATGGATGTACCGCATGGGCTTAAACTGAAAACTTCGCCTGCTACGAGCTTTCCCGCTGCTGTGTTTACATATACTCGCCGAGGGATGCCGTGAGCTTACTTTAATTATATTTTAAATCTAAACTTCAAAATAACCTAAAAGTGCATTGGTGACATAGAATCATATTGACGTAGGATAATATTGACATAGCTTATAAAAATCTAATTTTAAATTTAAGGTTAGTTATACATTAGGAATGTATCCTTACATCTATTTCTGAATGCACACTGGAGTGGACAATAAAACCTTAAACCTCACAGTTTGGTTTCATTTAGCTCACCTCCGGAAGATTAAAAGTTTCCAATATCCGCTGATTATCCTAGGCATGTGTATCTCCAAGGCGCCCGAACTTTTATGGTAATGTACTTACAAACCAATTTTATTTATATTTCTTTTAAATAGGAGATTACACACTTACTTCTTTCATTGTCATATGACACATATTTTTTTTATTATTACATCTGACGCTTGCGAACCAATTTTTTTTCACTTTGTAATAACATCATATTTTTTAATTATTACAATTGGCACTCGCGAACAGGGACATGACAGTGTGCATATATCTTTATTCCTTGTCACCTTTGCATTATTTTTTACTTTATCATGTTAAGAACAGTGTTTTCTTCATGTTTTTTTTTACTGTTACATAACTGTGTATTACAGTAAATCTTTGTTATTTTTTACTTTGCAAAACTAATCATACTACAAGTTAGTACTATTGTTTGTATCTCTCAATTACAGGTGAATGTTTCAATTTGTATAACATGGTTATTGTTATAATTGTTTTATCTTATATAACCTTTGTTTATTACAGGTAAGATTTTCCACTTAGTAATATTATATAATTACTAGTTCTTAACCTTTATTCACATGTGTGAAAACATAGTAATATTTGAATATTTGCTGTTTACCTTAAGTAGACATAAATAATTTATTTTGTGAATCACTAATGCATTTTTATCTTTATAGGCATTTGACCTAAATAATTTTTGCAACAATAACATTCCATTCTATGAGTTTGTTTGACTTTTGAGTTTAGCGTTTTGCTATCAATGCAATTAACTTCATTCATAATTTAATTAACTTTAATTAGAAATTTTAATTGATACTTTAATTAGAAACTTATAGTGTATTTAATACAACTTTTTATTAGATTTTCACATCCTTTTATAAATCAAACATGGATAAGGAAATACAGGTCCCGCCTTTGTTTGAGAATATTGTTAATGATGTTCCAGTTGGTACTTCTACTCATGAGATGCCTCATGTCATGGCTGATTTGTCTGAAGTTGGTGATCATAGTCGGAGAGCCGCATCTTCATTTAATATGATAAATTTTATTCAGGTTTGTTAGATAGTGGAGCTTGTAGTTGTGTACTCGGTTCTAATATTCATCAAACATTTTTGCAATTAGGTTATAAATTTAAACCTTATAAAGGTAACGCTGTTACTGCTGATGGTTCTGCACACAATGTTATTGGAACTATGGTTTTACCTATCACTTGTGATAACTTAACTCAAAATGTAGATTTTTTGATAATACCTTCTTTTAAACCTTCAATTATTTTGGGATTTGACTTTTGGTTGAAATTTAATCTTGCTAAAGACTTATGGAATAATATTACTTTTGAATATGAATCCACTACTTGTGTAAATGCAGTTACTTCTGTTTCTGAACTTTCTCCTTCTGAGAAACACGAGTTAAATAAAATTATTTCACTTTTTGAAAATATTTCTTATGAAAAGAGAGGCTTAGGTCTTACTCATTTAGTTAAACATAAGATTGATGTTGCTGGTGAACCTTTTAAACAACGTTATTGGCCCCTTAGTCCTGCTAAACAAAAAGAACTTTATGATGAAGTGGAAGTTTTATTAAAGGAAAGTATTATTGAGCCTTCTAAATCTCCTTGGTGTTCTCCAGTGTTAGCCGTTGAAAAACGCGATGGTGGAACAAGATTATGTTTGGACTCTAGACGTTTGGATTCAGTTACTGTTAAAGATTCTTATCCTTTACCTTACCCTGCTAGAATTTCTCAATTTACTTTTGATGTTAAATATAAAAAAGGTTCTTTACATTTAGTTCCAGATTGTTTATCCAGAATAGAAATTTCTGCTATTAATATTCCTGTAAATAATATTATTGTTATGCCAAATGAGGATATCGTTGATCCTTGGTATAGAAAAATATTTGTAAATTGTCAAAAGTTTCCTAGAAAATATAAAAATTTCAAAGTTGAAAGTGATACTTTGTATAGATTTTGTAAAGATAAATATAATCCTAATAATCGTTTAAATTGGAAAATTGTCATACCTAAAGAACACATCTTAGACACTATTAAATCTAATCATGATGATGTTAATTCAGGACATTTAGGAATTCATAAAACTTTAAATAAATTAAAAATACATTATTTTTGGAAAGGTATGTTTATTGATGTTCAAAAATACATTTCTTCTTGTGATACTTGTAAAGCTTATAAATCTTCTACTAATCCACCTCATGGAATTATGGTTAATCCTAAGAAAGTTGATAAACCAATGTTAATGCTTTCTATTGATATTATTGGAACTCTTCCAAAAGCTTATTCTGGCCATAAGTATATACTTTCAATCATAGATGTTTTTACAAAATATTGTTGGATATTTCCTATGACTAGTGCTACCACTAAAGTAATTTGTAGGATACTTGAAAAAGAAATATTTCTTAAGTTTGGAACACCTAAAATTTTTGTTTGTGATAATGGAAGCCAATTTACAGCTAAGCAATTTGTAGATTTTCTAAAAAGTTATAATATTAGTAAAATATTTTATAATACTTTATATACACCTCAAAATAATCCTGTAGAGAGATATAACAAAACAGTCGAAACATGTATTTCTTGTTTTGTTAAAGATGATCATAGAACTTGGTCAAAATATTTGCCTCATGTTCAATTAGCTTTAAGTAGTAGTGTGAATCTAGCTACAGATTTCACTCCTAATTTTCTCATGTTCGGTAGAGAACTTATTTTTGATGCTTCATTGCACCGTTTTAGTAATTCTTTTGATAACCTCAATCAACTTGATGTTGTTGATAGGTCTTCATTTGCTTTTTCACTTAAATCACTTAGTGATATTTTTATAAAAGTTCAAGCTTCATTGCTTAAAGCTTATAAGCGTAATGCGCGTTATTATAATATAGGAAGGAAGGTCATTTCTTTTGAAGTGGGAGATATAGTGTGGAGGAGAAGTTTTGTGCAGTCTAATGCTCCTGCATTCTTTTCGGCTAAGTTAGCACCTAAGTTTGTTAAGTGTGAAATAATAGATAAAATTTCCTCTAATGTTTATGTTTTAAAAGACCTTAATAAAAACTATACTGGTCGTTATCATATTAAAGACATAATTAAATATTAAAATTATTCTTGTTTTGACTGTCAAAAAGTCTATCTTTGTCTTTGGTACTTTGTTTGAAGTAATGAACCATTAAAAGGTGATGTTTGGTAGGTTTATGGTTCTTGAAAAGAGATGTATGTTAGGAACTTCACAACAATTTATTAATTTCAATTTTAGTTTCCTTCAAAAATAACTTAGGTCATTTTAGGACTAGTTATTGTGTAACTCTACTCCGTATTAACAAATTGTTCCACATCAAAAGATCTTATATTTTTATTTATCTTTGTTGTATAGGATTATTTTCCTGTATATATTTTTATACACTTGTATATTTAATATTGTATATTTTGTACAAATTTAGGAATTTAGTTTCTACTCTAATATAGGAGTGAAATTTAATATTCATTTTCTACATTAAATTCACTTGACTTATTTCCACTCACTTAGGGAATGGAAAATTAAGTTTCTTGAACTTTATTTTTGTACAGTTCTGGGTTATTTTCTTAGTATTAAGATTCTCGGATTGGACGCATTTTATGCAATTTTTACACACCTTGTTATACCATTTTTTGGGAAACTTGTGTCTTACTGGACTTTACAATTTTTTTTTGTGCTATTGTGTTTCATACACATAGTCACACCTTACGCTTTGCGCACGGGAAGCTGGTGGTGTTGAGCCGGTCGTAATTGTCGTTTTTCTCTTTTTGTACGATTGTGTTTTTATACACATTGTTACATTTTTTATGCTTTGCGCACGGGATGTCGGTGGTGTTGTGCCGGTCGCAAATGTCATACTTTTCTTATGCGGTTGTGCTCAGAAAGTCAGTGGTGTTGTACTGGTCACAATTGTCATATTTTCTTTATATTTTGCTTGTGCTCGGAAAGTTGGTGGTGTTATGCCGATCACAATGCTTATAAATATATTATTACGACACTTTTGTTGTGATTTTGTTTTGACGTTTTAGATGTTGGAATAGGAATTTGAAGTCGGCGGCTTTTCAACCTAACCGACAGTGGGAAAACTTCATTGTTTTTACCGATTTTCTTTCAGATTCGGCAGCGTTGGTGCTTAACCGATATCTTGTTAGTTTCCTATTTTTGTTTCAGGAATAGCTGGTATAGAGTCGGTGGCGTAGGAGCTCAACCGCACTTTTGTATTGATGCTAGAAGGCTGGTTAAGATCAAGGATTAGATTCGACGGCGTTGGTTGCCTAATCGATATCTGGAATGGAATTGAGTAGGGATTGTTTAATTTGTTTTATTGAAGGATTTATTTTCACTTTTGTGTTAAAATAAGTTTTTACTCTTTTCTGAGTTTGGTTCTTTACTTTTCGAGTGTTTTCACATTCTTTGATTTTTAGGAATGCTTTCCCATTCTTTAATTTATAATTATTTCTGCAACACCCAATGCAAGATGCTTTCGCATTGCCTTTTTTGTTTATTGAAAAATGTTGCAAGACATTTTGTCTTTTGAGGTTTTTTGGAATTTTGTTCTGGACTCTCATAATTTTCATTAGAAAAGGAAGTTTCTTTCTTTCTTTTTTCTTTTTGGGGAGGGATGTAATGTAACGACGCGCTCTGCGAACGTCGTCACACCGGTTTTAATTCTATTTTTGAACGAAAAGTTTCGGAACGCGGAGTGAATGACATTTTGACGTATGGCTGTCAAAGCACCTTTCTTCCTAGCATTGAGGCTGGATGGTCGATATTCATGGCTTCGTAACTTAATTTCAATAAATCTCATAAAAATGAGAGTATTTTGGCCTAAAGGATAATAGTTTGTGTCTTCACAACTATCCTCTTGTGGAATTATAGTTTATTTCTGGTGAGTTGTCATTTTTTAATAAGATTCACTCTGATGGAAATCGCCACGCTCCTAATTTGAAAAATAATTGTTAAAATTCTATTGTTTCAGCTCTTAATCTGAGAATATTATGATTTCTTTTGCTATTGGCATTGTTCCAGCAAATTAAGGCGGTAAGTCGCCCAAATTTATAAAAAAATTAGGACCTCGTGCCCATATAGGAGTTGTTCTAATGACATGCAATTTTGTTACAGGTTTCCAATTGGAACCGCCTTTGTCTTTGCATTTTCTCTTTTCTTTGGACCTTTTTCGGCGTTTCTTTGTCTTCGGTCAACTGCATTTCCTTATGGAGGGTTTGGGCTTTTCACCTCAAACATGGATGTACCGCATGGGCTTAAACTGAAAACTTCGCCTGCTACGAGCTTTCCCGCTGCTGTGTTTACATATACTCGCCGAGGGATGCCGTGAGCTTACTTTAATTATATTTTAAATCTAAACTTCAAAATAACCTAAAAGTGCATTGGTGACATAGAATCATATTGACGTAGGATAATATTGACATAGCTTATAAAAATCTAATTTTAAATTTAAGGTTAGTTATACATTAGGAATGTATCCTTACATCTATTTCTGAATGCACACTGGAGTGGACAATAAAACCTTAAACCTCACAGTTTGGTTTCATTTAGCTCACCTCCGGAAGATTAAAAGTTTCCAATATCCGCTGATTATCCTAGGCATGTGTATCTCCAAGGCGCCCGAACTTTTATGGTAATGTACTTACAAACCAATTTTATTTATATTTCTTTTAAATAGGAGATTACACACTTACTTCTTTCATTGTCATATGACACATATTTTTTTTATTATTACATCTGACGCTTGCGAACCAATTTTTTTTCACTTTGTAATAACATCATATTTTTTAATTATTACATCATAGGTCACGGTAACCACTTTCCATCAGGTGGGATGTGTGGTTTTCTGCCACCTAAGTGGTATAAAAAAAATATATTAAACTTACCTTCTCAAACACACCTCACTGTTCACTGCCGCATACATAAAAGAAGCTAGTTGAAGAGCACATAATGGACCATCTTCTTGATTATTCTTATTCACATTGAATCTAAAAAATAAATATTTATCACAAACTAATAACAGAGCAACATTTTTTTTAATAAGATAAATGTGTACATACTTTTCATAACACTGTTCAATTTTGACAATTTCCTCAGCTCGTGATTTGGGCAAGTAAAATATCGGGAAAGGAATATCCCGTCGTAACAGACCTGTTCCTTTTGTATTCCATACAACCCCGGTTCCTGAAGATGAACAAGTACTTTCCTCATCTGTGGAATACTCATTTGGGCATCTTGATTCTTGAGAAAATGATTTAGTGCTTAAAAGAAAGATTTTTCAAATGTTAATTATAATAATCCTACTACTATCATAAATATCTTAATTTCTAAGGGGTAAATTGCTCTTTTATACAAAAACATCATTTTATATCACATGTCATTTGACTGTAAGCTTTACAGGCTATGTTTAACCTATGGGTCAAAGAATTTTGAAGACAAACAGATAGAAACTTACTGTAGTAAATTGTATTTTAATTATAATGAGAGCATTGAATGCTCTCATATGGTTTGACTACTAAGGAAACACACATTTCCTTATAAGTCCAACCATATGACAGCTGTTTTTATGAGACTCAAGATGAAGTCTTCAAATATGCCTGCTAAGCTCGAATGATTTATAAGTTATTATTAAAACTGTGAAACCAACACCTCCTGAAGGTATTCTCTGAAAATATCTACGAAGCATGACCCTGTCACTACTTCTAGTCTTACAGCTTCTAACTCTTTTTAAAAATGGCTATTTATAATCTGTATATAATTATAATGTTATGTTAGTTTATGTATGCTTCAAAATCTCAAAAACCTTTGCAATTATTGAGCTCAATGATTGATTCAATTTTAATGATACATTATAAAATAATCTACTTCATTGAAGGTTAACTATTTTATGTTACTATTTTTTTGGCATATGTATATGGCAGTGCAATAAGGGTTACAGGCTTTTTTTACAAATGTATATAAAACTGCGGCAGCCTAGTGGTATGGGTAAAGGACTGCTGACACAAGGTCTCGGTTCAATCCCAGGTTTTACCATGGCACACATCTATGACTTTATGGGCATGGGCTCCTGCCTCTCTAGGCAGGAGCCTATGCTGCTAGTAATGTATACATAACTATAGCCATTTTGCTTAAGTTTTTTAAATGCTTACCTGTTAACATCATATAATAGAACTCCAGCAATATAGGCAGGCTGTTCCATAAATAACTCAATGACGTCATAAAACAGAGCAGTATCTACCACAGCCATATATGGTCCTGCTGAAGAATTTTGCACCACCCACTGTGCATCAGCAACATCTCTTATCATTTGGACCACACCCACAGTTCCATTATCTGCAGCTAAAATAGAAAAATAAAAAACAGTTGAAAAGCTGTGTCATCACATTTTGAATTTTTATTAATGAGAGAAATGTTATATGACCAATGAATGAGTAAGGTATGGGTTGGTTATTTCTGAACTTTTAAATCAATGGGAATACCTCATTTTATATTTGTGAACAATGAAGAGTGTACATAAGTAGAGGTCATACATAGTGTTGCCAAGTGGGTAGAACAGTACTTTTAAATTTAGTCAAAAATACTATACTTATAGTAAAGGCAAATACATAAACAATAGTACCATTATGTTCAACATTCATTCATAAACATAATGTGTCTCCTTTGTGTTTTGTAAACTAGTTCTTTATCTTGCTTGCTCAAACAATTTGTTAATTACTAGAAATTAAAGTAGTCTTATGAGTTTTTATTGTTTAATACTTTTCTCAATCCCTTACCTTGCAAAACTGGCTGTAAATATAGAAGCATGTATTTATCTAATTACAAATCAAATTAAAATATATTTATTGAGGCAGTAATTCCCACAATCTTACTTCGACTTTTGTATTTTGTTGAAACTAAAGTTTCATACTTGCTTTCACTAGTTGCTATGAAAAATATGTTATAAACTTTACAATTTACTTACAAGAGCATCCTGCTTGATGAGTACCATTCAAACGACGAAAACATGCAGCACCTCCTTCAATTGATGAGTATATTTGTTCATGTAGTCTTTCTGAGTATATAGCTGGAAGAAATCAAAATAAAGGTGGGTCAGATTTAAAGATATACATTTCATAACATTATTTAGATCTAGTGTCATAATTCATATGAATAATTCTAGTAGGTACAATACAGTGCTGTGGATCAAAGGAAAGTACAAAACCAGTATAGAAGATAAATGGTTGATTCACTGTCTTTGTTCTCAAGCAAAATAGAAGTAGGAGGTAGGACTCGACGGTATTTCCTTTCAATTGAGCAGCCCGACTGGGAAAGTACCTCCGCCTTTGAGAATACCGCCGCCATAATAACCTCGTGTTGTGTTCCCGACGGTGAGTAGGGCAGCCAGAGCTCACTGGAGAGTTTTTGTACTGTCAGTGGAAGCCCAAAAGCTTGTCCTGCTTTGTCTTTTACACTGACTGCACAGAAACTCTTGTGCTTACAATGTAAGCTTGGCAGCGCGAGTATGATTCCCTTGATGTTGCACTCGTCCATAGGCCACGGTAACCACTTTCCATCAGGTGGGCCGTATGCTTGTCTGCCAACCAAGTGGCATGGTATAAAAAAAAACAAGAAAGTGAAAGATGTGTCATGTAAATAGCAACAAGAATATATAAATAGAACTAAAGAACAAATACAAATGCCGTAATAGAAATGTATCCGTCTTTGCTTTGTATACAATTGGAAAAAAATAGTTTCATAATTATCCAAATGTTACTCACTGGTACTTAAACTACAAATCACTAACAATACTTGAAAAGTAGTAGATGCCATGATTGTTCATCACCCTAGCGATTGATTTTGTAAATAAAGTTTTTGATAGTATTTAGGAGCGTGCTTCCTTTTTTTATCGTAAACATATAAATAAATTATCAGGTTTACTATGCGTCAACCAAACTAATGACATGACCACAGGACATAGATAGATAGCCTGAAAGTGGCAGTTTTGACAGCACCATGACAGTGCTGACACTGACAGTGACGTGCCTGACGTGCAAAGTATCTTTTTATGATTTTCTGAATTGGTAACCAAAACATTAGTTCGCTATTCCTGTAATTTAATAGCTATTTCCATTATTAAATATATAAATTAATTTAACATTAAACTATTATAATATACAGAAAAAATATATGCAATAAATTATATTTAAGCCAAGTCTAAGTCCTATTTAACTAACTAATGAAAAATCCGTTACGTAACTTAAAGCTATGAAAAAACAGAGATACAGACCAACAGCATGATATTATCACTGTCCACGGAAATATAAAAGCGTCTCAGTACATTTAACATTTTGGCCATCATCCTGTGTCGATTGTTTCGCAACCCATCGATCGTTAGTATCGCTCTCATGCAGCAGGAGCGCAGGATGACTGTCGTGACACGGGTATATAAATGATATATGCCATGGGGATTTTTCGTACATTAAAAAATCTGATATAATCCATCAGGCTCTTGTCACCTCCGGCGTTCCAGCCGTATTAAAACCTACTGGTAATTACTACTAATTTAGTAACTAACTCTCTGCTAGATATAATAATCTATGACCTACTATAATATACAATTACTTACAAATTTATATAAAACTATGCTAACTATACAATATATACAAAAATAGGATAGAGAAAAAGAGGGAGACTGTAATTTTAGGCATTGAAAAATTCCTCCCCATCGATCTCTACTGGTACCGTGCCCAAGAGGCTGGCGGCATTACCACGCTGAATGGCGATGGCAATTCTTTGAGCGAGGTGAAGACCAGCCTTATGGTCACGGGAAGCGTCGATTAGTCGCTTCGCTATTTCTTTGAATAGCGCGCGCGCGCTTGGATCCCACGGACCCAACGTTTCGACAGGTTCAAGTATAGCTGGGACGCCGGCGGTGACAAGAGCTCGACGGATAATGTCGTTAATGTTTGCATGTCGGGACATGCGGCCTGCGCTCCTGCTGCAAGACAATCCGTGATGTCCAAGGCTATCGACAGCTTCTCCACAGAGACACCGATGCGGAGAAACACACGGTGCACCCAAACGTAGGCAAGTCGCAATGCGGAAGGTCGTGTCGTCCAACATTGTTCCAATGTTGGGCGAAGGAAGTGCCTGGAGCCATACACCAGATTCCCATTCACCCACAGCCAATAGGCGAGCGCGGGTAGCTGTACTGATTAAATGTTTTTTAACACCAATAGTGAGCGGCTCATCCCATTGCCTTTGGGAAGATGGGTTGGCGGGCATGGCGGCAGTTGGACAAGTCATTTTCCAAGAATTTACAGCTTCGGCCTTACCTGGCACATCCGAATTAATCAGTGAAGGAGATAGAATTTTCCTGACTAATTCTTCAGTGCCATAGACCGACGACAAAAATGCTGGCATACTTACATCTGCAATTTTGCGAACGCCGAGGCCCCCGAGATGAACTGGAAGGGACGCCTGAAGCCACACTCGATCGTTCAAATTTATATTTAAAATTTTGCATAGAGTGTCTTGCAGCACTCTATCCACTTGACCTAAAAGTTCCAAAAATTTAAAAAGTTCAGTTGAACGCAGGGCATGTGTAAATTTTGGTACGAAAAGACAATGCCGAATAATGGTGAAAGCTGAATGTATATTAATTTGGTACAATCGCTTCGAAACATCACAAAAAAAAAATATTTTCTCTTCCACAAAAGACTCGTAAGCATCTTCAAGAATTGGCGACCCAAGGAGGCGGAGAGAATTTTTTTGTAAAACTTTTAAATTTGGAGCCAAAGCATTGAATTTTGAGAGTACCGAAAGATTGTCAATTTGATCACTGAGAAAAATTTCACATTTGGTAGGATTTAGTTCTAGGCCGATTGAACTAAATTCTTTTTTTAGAAACGCCAAATCTTTTAATACCGTTTCTACGTCGCCTCCGAGAGTACCATCATCTAGATACCAAACGTTAAATTTGGAATTTAGTCGCTGAATTATAGGGTGAATAGCCAGGGACCTACTGACTTGGAAGATGGGAAGGCATTTGGTGTGGGATGCAACATGTGCTGACATTGAGCATTTTTTTAGATATTCATGAGGAATAAATCAGGACCTTTTTAAGTTTACCTATATAAACATCAGACTCAATACCCCATATTTAAAAAGTTATGATTGGTCAATTGCTATAAAACATTGAATAATTATTTTTAATTATATTAATCATACAATTTAAATTCTAAATTTAATGCATATACGTAGACGATGGGACTCTAGGGGGAGATGTGGAGACAGTTTTACAAGATTTGGCTTTTATTAAAAATGAATTTAGATTACTTGGTTTAGAACTAAATGATAGCAAATGCGAGATCTTTTTAAACGATGTTTCGGACAAAATTTCTACTATTTCTAAATTCAATTCCATAGCTCCCAACATCAAAATTTTAGAAAAGGACTCTTTACGTCTCCTCTTGTCCCCAATCCTAGAAGATGCCTACACCTCATTTATAGGGGAAAATTATCAAAATTTTAGTGACATTTCGGATCGCCTACTAAAAATTAATATACACTCGGCTTTCACTATTCTTCGGTATTGCCTATTCGTTCCAAAATTCACCCATGCCCTTCATTCATTCATCTACGCCATTTTTTAAACATATAACAATTTTGAAAAAAATGGACAAATTTATAGAAAATACCCTCAACAAAATTTTAAATGTTGCCTTGGATGACCAAGCTTTACTACAAGCGACTCTACCGACTCGCTTGGGTGGGCTCGGAATTCGCAAAATTTCAGGTGTCAGCTTACCAGCTTTCCTGTCTTCAGTCCACAGTACTGAAGAATTAACTAGGAAAATCCTTGCACCTACACTAGTTAATTCTGAAGTATTGTGTAAGACTGATGCAGTGAACGCTTGGAAAATTGCATGTCCAAACACCGATCTCCCAAGGAACCTTTTCTCACAGCGTCATTGGGACGGGCCACTCTGCAGCTTAGTTGGAAAAAAAATACTAAATACATGTTCCAATGCTGCTGAGCGTGCCCGTTTACTGGCGATTGGAGTATGGGAAACGGGTCTTTGGCTACAAGCTCTTCCGTCGTCTAGCGTAGGGACTATGTTAAATGACACTGTCTTCCGCATCGCCACTTGTCTCCGTTTAGGTACGCCGTGTGTTTCTCCGCATCAATGCCGTTGTGGAGAAGCCGTTGACAGACTCGGACACCATGGCCTGTCGTGCTGCAGGAGCGCTGGGCGAATTCCACGGCACGCCAGCCTCAATGACATAATCCGCCGTGCTCTTGTCACCGCCGGTGTACCAGCTGTACTTGAACCAAACGGTTTGGCGCATGGCGATGGCAAGAGACCGGATGACATGTCGTTAATGCCATGGAAGATGGGTAGGACTCTGGTGTGGGACGCCACATGCGTTGATACCAGGGCTCTTACCCATATAACTAGCACGGCTGGCTGTGCTGGTGCTGCTGCTGCTTCTGCAGAGGCTCTCAAGCGGCAAATACTCCAATCTCATCGGAGATTATGAATTTGTGCCGTTTGGAGTCGAGACTTTGGGGTCATGGGGTCCGAGCGCTCGTAACCTCTTCCGTGAGATTGCGAAGCGTATGGTCGACGCTTCTCGTGACTGAAGGCTGGCCTCTTTTTAGGTCAGAGAATAAGCATTGCCATACAACGTGGCAATGCTGCCAGTCTTCTGGGAACGCTACCACAAGAGACATGCGATGCGGAGGAATTCAACGACGCATTTTAATTGTTCTTAGCTATAAGTTGTATAATAGTTATTTTAATTTTATTTATTTATCTATTCAGAACGAGTATTATTACAATGCAATTGAAAATTAAAACTAAAACTATTATTAGATAGCTACTAAAATACACTAAAATAAAATAAACATAAAAAGAAATTCCTCCGCATCATCACCGACCGGTAACGTACCCAGAAGGCTGGCAGCATTGCCACGTTGAATGGCAATGCTTATCCTCTGTGCAAGATAATAACCAGCCTTCTGGTCACGCGTAGCGTCGATCAGCTGCTTTGCCAAGACTTTATATAGAGACCGAGCACTTGGATCCCACGTTTTAGTTTTATTGTATTTAATATTTATATATAAAGTAGAATAAGAATTAAAGTAAATTGACATTATGATAGTTATAGACATAATATACCTATAAATAAAAGTTATAATTTTATAGATAACTTTAGATTTCTGGTAAGCTGATTTGTTCATTTCTACTATTAAACTATTTGAGAATTGTCCGCAAAAATAACATTTAATAGGTAAGTATTAAGAAGTTTTCGAAAACTATAAAATACTGACAGGAAAAAATCTGTTGCCATATAAAAGTTTTGGAAAATGATTTCAATATATTTCATTCACATGCTTTTTTTAACGACTATTAATGACATATATATTTTTATTATAATTGTTTAATGTTAAATTAATTTATATATCTTTAAATGACTACGGTAGTATTTGATTATTTGGTACTTGGTAGTATTGGTCGTTGGTTGTGAATAAATGCTATAAATAGTGAGTAGAGGAACCCCACTACATACGTAGTACATAAAAAGAAATCCAATAGAATTTCGTCCATAGACTAAGGACTAATTCCGTCAGAAATATTATGAAGGACGCCATTTGTATAACGACAGCTGTGTTTTAGTTAATATAAAACCACAGCTCATTTGGCGTACTTCGGGCTTAAATAAGCTTACTCTCTTGTCTGTTCAGAAAATATTTTCATTATGTCGGAACAAACGGAGGTCAAGGTATGTTTATTGTTCTTTATTACCAGTGAATTATGGTTGGAAAAATCTTCCATTGTTCAACCTTGTCCGTTGATCGATATTTTCAACAATATACAATTTTACTATTATGTACTGCCATGATCAAAATATTACTCGACCTGCCTTTGATTTCAATGTTAGAGTTCATAATTTACAAACCAATGATATGTAAATCTAATCATTATATTTGATTATACGGTAGATGTACATATAAAAGTTGCTCCTCCATTTTATGTTTCGCAATTTCTACATAAAATTGACTATTTGATTTCCGTGTGCCTGTGTAACGAATTAAATCACACTTATCTTGTGAACGCATGGTAGAGTTTTACTTAGAACAATTTTTTTTCGTAGGTATACGATTGTTAAATAATACAATATTTATACTTGAAAACTACACGTGTAATTTTTTATAAATTGCGTACCTGATCCACAGCCAAGATTTTCAATTTACGATAATTAGGAAACTAACATGTAGTAGTGTTCATTCTAAAGCGTCAATATTTACATTAGCATATTTTATGATATATTTTATTTTGAATAGGTTTTGCTGTTATAGTTCTTCATTTAGACCTCCACTAAGTGTTTATTTCTCAATGTAAGTGTAAGAACAAAGTATAGTGAGAATTTGTTACATTTTGTGTAATTAGGTAGTTACTACCTTCAAACAAAGTAATAATTAATACAAAATGACAACCACTTGTTACACTGATATCTAAAAAACAATATTTTCTTGTGTTGTAATCTTAGTTTGTTAATGTTGTTTTGTGTAACCTTTTCAATACATAAAAGAACAAAGAGGTCTCATAGCTAAAGAACTATACTTTAAATTAATTCCTTTAACAGGGTAGGCCACATGGACTATTGGTCCGTGTTTTCTACCTGACTTTGTTTCATTATTCATAAGTTGTAAAATAATAATTAATAAAGTGATTTATAGTTAGAGCAGATTCAAGGAAAGGTTTAAATTCTTCTGCCTGAATTTACTGCCACTTATTGTCACTTTAGATAGGTACATAATTGAAAGTAAACAAAATTGATGTTTCACACAGACACAAAAAATAAAGTATTGGTTAACTTACGGTCAACTCTACAATACGGGGTATTGTAGGCAGAGGATGCCCACAAAGAGGAGTACTCTCACCCTTGCTATGCCACCTAGTCATAAACAAACTTATAACAGATCTAAACGCAAATAACCTCTTCACTGTAGGTTATGCTGCCAACATTACAATCTTAACATCTGGGTTGTTCAAAAGTGCCATATGCGATCGCATGAGACAGGCTTTTAGAATAATTGAAGCCTGGTGCGTAAAGAATGACCAAACAGTCAACCCAATTAATAATGTTGTTGTTCAGAAAACCAAACTAATAATGTTCATAGACCGAAGAGTATACAAGCCCATACAAGCTCCCAAAACTGTTTGCAACCGAACTAACATTTAAGAAAGAAGTCAAGTAACTAGAAGTTATTCTCGACAGCAAATAACAATAACAATACATGGGGACTCTCACCCAAAATAACTCTGTGGTTATACACAGCAGTGATCAGGGCCATGCTAGCCTATGGGGCTTTAGTATGGTGGACTCGAACAGTGTTGTCTGCCGTGATTGCCAGGCTAAAGTCCTTCCAGAGGCTCATCAATCTAGGGATGCATGAAAATCACACCAACCGCAGCTATGGAGGTAGCCCTCATAGCACTTGTTCATCCAACAGGAGGCCATCATTACCACTATTAGGCGCCTGGGACTCTGGGTCAACTATTATGACAGTCCCCACATCACAATCCTTGGGCGAGCCCTAGAGCATCAACGACTGATGGCCGCCCCTGGGATAGAATTTACAAACAATATTTCTGGAACAAAAAATTCCACAAAACAAAACAAGTCGAGGAAAAGGATTACTCCGGTATTGAAGAGGTACGCCAAAACAAAAAATTTGGCATACACTCCCTGGACCTTGGTTTTTTTTTTTATACCACTTAGTTGGCAGACAAGCACACGGCCTACCTGATGGGAAGCGGTTACTGTGGCCTATGGACGTATGCAACACCAGGGGTGTAACACTCGCCCTGCCGACTATGAAGAAACCTTCTGATGCCCCTCTTGAAGAACCCCATATTGTAGGCGCTTGGGAAAGCCGCAGCAGGTTTGAATATCTACCTGCCACTAGGCAAACACAGCTCGATTTTTCAATGCGAATGTGTTGCCATAACAATGGCTGCTACGGCAATAAGCGCACTGAAGGCGAAGGGATTAAATATAAGACTAACTGACAGCACAGCCGTTTTACAAGCGCTAGACCACCAAATAACCAGCAGCACACTAAAGCAGAGTACCAACACTTATGATTACTGCTTCTCTCTGTTGGGTAGTAGCATGATGATATATTATAGACTTCCTCAATGAACAGTCTATCTAATACTAAATCCAAAAAGAATCAAATTGGATATTCAGTTCCTGAGATTTATTCATCCAAACACACTCTTCAGTTTTATAATATTAGAATAGATTGAGGTAGTATACCAACAGTAGGTTGGACACGGCGGTATGTATGTAGTATACCAACAGGAGGTATTTCCGCCCAATTGAGCAGTCTGACTGGGGAAGTACCTCCGCACTACAGAATTCCGCGGCTATAATAACCGCGTGTTGTGTTCCCAGCGGTGAGTAGGGTAGCCAGAGCTCATTGGAGAGTTTGTGCTGACAGTGGGCAGACTAAAGGCTTGTTCTGCTTTGTCTTCTACACTGACAGCACAGAAACTCTGTACTTACAGGGTTGGCAGCGTGACTGTGACTCCTCTCGTGTTACAAATGTCCATAGGCCACGGTAACCACTTTCCATCAGGTGGGCCGTGTGCTTGTCTGCCACCTAAGTGGTATAAAAAAAATTACAGTAAGTTTTTTTGTAATGTTGAAAATATTTTGCAGCCCGATGCTCTGCCAGATTTAGATGACCTACTTCAATGCCCTGTCTGCTATGAAATTCCTGCTGGACAAATATTTCAATGCAATGAAGGACATCATGTCTGTGGCCGCTGTAAAATGCGTCTTGATGTATGTCCTGTCTGTAGAGCCCTATTTTTTGGAACTCGAAACTATGCTATGGAAGAATTGATTGCTAATGTTAAAAAATTACGAGCTTTTGTAAGTAACCTTTCGTCATTACATAGTAAATAGCATTTTATACTTCACTACTACGCATTTCCTGCACTGTTTACCTATCTCGGATATAGTATAGTGTGCCCTTCCCTCGACTCGCGTCACCTGATTGTATTAACTGTTTCATCTGACTTGCAAAGCCGAACTTGGTCTTGAAGATGCGGTTTTCAGGGCGCACAATACAGTTGTCCATGATGGATTGTATGTATACATGTAGGAGGGCTTTCGGAGAGTTATGCGAATTCGACGCTTGGCATTCAGGTCTTCTAAGCGCCGCTGCTCGTACCTCAGGACCGCACCGCAAACAGTGAAGCGCCATCCCGAGCACCACAATGTCAGTTTGCTACAGCTCTATCTGTGACAAGTTATAACAAAATCAGTAGTGTAAAAAAAATCACCCATGACAAAAAACTAAAATGAACCAACAAAATAATATTTGTTAAATATATCCACCTTCATTTGCATAAATATTGCATACATATATAAGAAAAATAAACATTGTTACTATTTCAGAAACTTGGTGGGAAAGTAACGACAAATACAATTCCTGATAACATCACCACACCAGCAATAGAAAATACACCAGAAGTACTTGAAACTGAAAGTGCTGAAGATGTTGAAAGTGATGTTCAGTCTAACGTAAGTTCAACTATGGTTAACTGCAGTTTAAAGGGTTTTTTTATCAATAATATTTTATACTTACTAGGTATATGCAGTTGACATGCATCTTTTATAAGTAAATTGATATAGGTACTAAATAGGATTAGATCCTCAAATGGTTCACACATGAAATTAGATTGAATAGCACAAAAATTTTAGCATTCCAAAATCTGTAAATGTAAATGTTTAATTTTTACTGAAATTAGGTCTCTTAGGAGCATTTTGCTGGAACCATAATGCAAGGTACCTGGACTTACTGTTTTTCTACTACTATTATAATTCTACTACTATATATATATACACTACTATGATTTTTATAGTTATATATAGGTTCTATATATCTTTTCACCTTAGCTTCTATGTTAATCAAATGCAGTAACTTTGATTAGTCACCTTTCTGGTAAAGTACAAGTTTTCAGTTGCTTATCAAAGATTGTATAGGGAATCTATAGGTTTTGTATGCACTGGTAGCCATTTACCAAATCTGAATGCATCCAAAACAGTTTTAAAAGGAGCAATACTATGTTTTCATAGTAAGTAGACAAGCACAGTGTTAGTGATTATCTTTTCACATCAAGTAGTAAGTTAACGTAAAGTTTTTAGTCTCTCAACATGTCGCGGTTACATTAGAGGCGGTATGGTCATGGTTACCAGTGTGTAGAAAAAGCCTTAACTCAATGGTTACCTTATGATGTTATACTGAAATTTCTTAGGATTAAAAAGCAGCCTTGCAGGAAAAGCAAAGGTAAAGTAGACTTTATCCAAAAATATTTTATCTAAAGTAAAAAATATAGTGTATCAGTTATCATTTCTCTACTATTTACAGCAGTCTACAGCTCGAGTTCCTCAAGCTTGCAAGGGTCTGTTTCGTTGTGTATCCTGCAAAAATGGTAATGGAGTAAGGCTTCCTGCAGGGCGATTACTCAATCATTTGCGCTATTTTCACGCTCCTGAACTTATAGAGGTAACTAAATTTTAAACATTTTGAGAAATATATTAGTTTTACCCTTTTTGTAATCAACAAAATGTATAAAATGTGTAAAAAACTAGCTCAGTCGAATATTTAGTTTTCACCTTTGCCAACATTGATAAACCAGATTGATATTGATAAATAGGATGTGTTGTATGGTTTTATGATAATGGATTTCTGCTATTCATTGTTTTAGGGTAAATCTGAGAATGGTGAATATGTGCAAGCATGGCAGTTTTCTACTGTACCTGGAAGAATTGTTACAGCAGTTAGAGTTTCAGACATGGGCATATTTTTCCTAATAATTGAAATAAGTAGTAAGTAAAAAAGAAAATTATTTGATGATTAAAACGAACTTATATAGAAGTACAAATTTTACAATGGTTTGTTTTTCTTCAGATGACTGTATAAACGCGTGGCTCTCGATGGCGGCATCACCTTGGGTGGCTCATGAGTTTAGCTACACTATAACCATTTCTGGAAATGATCGAGAAGCAATATTTTCTGACTGTGTAAGATATAATGTTATATTAAGTTATTAAGTTTAAGGCGCTCATACATCACAAATTAACTTAATAAAAACAACAAGAGATAAAAGACAGCTTAACCTGAAATTATTTTATTAGCTAATATAAATTTTATCTTTGTGTTAAGAGTCCAATATCTGATGGGGACTAGTAGTTTAGATACTCTGGACCGGCCGCGTTGTACCTGTTGCCACCTTCTCATGCTGTGATATGAATTTACTCAACTTACCAGCATTTATCAAAATCAGTACAGAAGGTGCTCATAAATGTCAACTGCCATTAATAGATAAATTGCAGCTTGACTCCTATACAGGTCCTATGCTCATGCCCGCGCTCTCCAAGTGCGGACAAAAACATAACATAACATAAACTCACGCCTATATCCCCGAAGGGGTAGGCAGAGGTGCTAGCACCCACATTTCGCCAGTTTATGTTTAGGTCCCAATGTAATAGGTGGCGAGCCTATTGCCATTAACCGGGCACTTATAAACCTGCGATAAATACACACATAACTTCGAAAAGCATCGAAAAGTCATTGGTGTGTGCCATGGTAAACCTGGGATCGAACCCGAGACCTCGTCTCAGCAGTCCATTACCCATACCACTAGGCTACCGCGGTTTTTTGTGACAAAAAAATAAAAATAAATGGTAGACAGGAAATTTATCATATATTTATTTTAAAATAATTAGCGCTAATGCATGCTAAGACTTGCTCATAGGCTGTTGTACAATTTTACAGGTGTGGTCTGTAAGATCGTGTGAAGGATCTCTTAAGAAACGTGGACATTGTTTGACAGTGAATGGTTTAGATGCAAGGGCACTAATTGCACCAGTAACAATTAGTGGTAAACTGTCTGTGCGTCGTACGCCGCCGGATCAGCTTGCACTTCAAACACAACCTCGGGCCGTGCTACGTGTTGCTAACCGTGGTAACAATCGTGACAACCAACACTCGCACGCGGCCCATGACTTAGAACCCTTCCTTCAAGACCTACAGAATGATGTTGCGCGACTCTCCAGGGCATTTGCCACGCTTGGACTTGAAGCCAACGCATTGGTGCGTACTGAAGCAGAGATGCGTGCTAGAATAGAAAACCGAAATAGTTCAAGTACTAATGAACATACCGAAACTTCTGCAGAGGCAGAAACTCCGCCCATTATAGAAAACAATCAAGGTAATAGTGATGAAAATGTTCCCCTTTCACGTAATGCACGTAGACGTATGCGACACCGCCTACGAGCCGCGCTAAATGAAAGTGAAGCTTTACCAGTGCAGACGCCGCCACCTGTTCCCGCACCGAGACAGAATGTTTCGTCAAATGTACATATTGGTTACATCGAAATACAACAACTGCCAGTATCTGCTCAACCTGTTCCCCCACCGCCCATACCTCCGCCATCTTCATCCAGTGGGCCCTCGAATCAGTCTGCTCAAAATGGGAATGGGCGTGCCAACAAGAAGAAGCGACGCCAACGTAGATAAATAAATTTTATATTTCTTTAGTTAGATATGTAATAATGAAAAAGCAAACAAATAATAAGTTTATTAGTGTTAGTTATTATTAATGGTGAATGTTATCAATTTGACTGCTCTTTGAGTCTCATAACTTAACTCTGGGGCTATCCGAATGAATTATATACTCCATTATATAAATATGTGTTCCGTCTTTTTGACAATTGCTATTTTATCAAGTGCTGTGATAATATGTTGCAATGCAATATATGTGGTTAACTACTTAAATATTTTCACTAATTAAATAATCCCCAGAGTATTTTGTGATTTTAACAGATAATTTCAGATAATGAAATGCATTTTGTGGAATGTCTTTGACAATGATATTTTAGGAATATCTATTTGAATAGTGTTAACGATTAATTGACAAATGTGCTTGTTTTAATCTTGTATGTAATCATGATTTTTGTTGAAGAAATAAATTACTATTGTATTATAAATATCTGTTAATCGTCGTTAACGGGATAGTTATAATTGTTAAATTTAAGAAACACCATTTCTTAGCAGACTGACAATCCTAACAGAAATATGTGAAATAATGTGACATAGCTGGGAGCTGGAACTAATTAGATTAAGATTACTTTTCCATTATTCATGAGGTTAGTGTTACGTCAATTTCTTTTTTAGAGATTACTGTTACTGTTCTACCAATCTTCTTTATCGTCATGTTCAGTCTTGTAATGTGACTTCATCAAATCACGGCATGTAAAATAAAGAGGAATTGCCCATAAAACCTTTTACTATGGTAACTAATGTCGCGAATTCTCACAGTCACATTATACGGAAACCCACAATCTTAAAAACAAATATCAGAAACCAGTCGCATTGCAAGGGATATTGTGGCACACGAGGTAGCTGCGGTGCACTTCCTCTCGATTTTCCACACGTGGTTAAAACACAATACAGGTGACGAATGTTTTGGGGTTCTCGTCATATACTTGCTTTGTTACTACTGTAATTATTTTAATTTAAAATCGGGCTCTTGGACCCGTTGAGTCTTAATTACCGAAATATCTAGTCTGTTCGTTGCGTCCAGTTCCTCGAATGTCAAGGCTCGCTAATAAATAATCCCTGGAGTATTTTGTGATTTAAACAGATATTATCCATAATATCTATGTAGGATAATTGTTAATTTCAACTAATGAAATTAATTTTGCGGAGTACCTTTGACAATGATATTATAAGAATATCTATTCGAATAGTGTTAACGATCGACTTGAATTGACGAAAGAGCTTGTTTTAATCTTGAATGTAATCATGAATTTGTTGTAGAAGTATAATTATTATCAGTTATAAATAACTGTTGAACGTCGTTAACAGGTTAGCTATAATTATAAACGTTAAGACACCATTTTTTTTCTTTTTCCTTCTTTTGACCTTCCACACTCGGTTAATGAAAACCATAATTGGATTTTGATCAAGAGACTAATTGAGTCTTTTATTTGAGAAACCCCATAATTCACGTTTTTGGGCCAAACCACTTTTCTGCGGGGATAGGTCTAAAATATGTAAACACACATTATACATAAAAACCACATAAGTAAATGCAATAGACACACAAGCCGGTGCACGTGCCCCGGGCGACAGCATCAGGGGTCAGCACATTGCCCCCAGGTCCCAGTCTTATCCTGCCGTTGACCCGGTGTCTCTGCCAGAGCTGCTTCGAGGCGTTATTGGCTCCCTGCTCCTAGCGCGGGCGGTGGAATGTCTTGACTTTGCCTCTCCCGCCCATGGCGCCCTTTGTGAATGACGATGACTTGTCAGAGGTCACATGGGAAGAAGAAGGAGATGCAAAGGCCAAGAACATCGCCCCGAGACCCGCCGGCATTCCAGCTCGAGCTCTAGTGGAAGATGCCCTCGAGCTCCGACAGAGAGCTTCTCGGCGCATATTTATAGCGGGGACAGTTTCTGCAACTGAAGAAAATGGGGATACTGGTCTCCGTCCGAAGAAGGGGCGCCCGGCGGACTCTCGGTGCGCCTACCGACCCATAGTATTACTTGACGAAATATGCAAACTCTGAAAGAGTTCTAGTGATGCACCTTATCGAGCAACTCTCTACCGTAAACTCCATTACGCGCGTGAGGGCTCTGGTGATGGATGCAGTTGCCCGGGGTGAGATAATGTTAACGATATTCTTAGACATCTCCAACGCGTTCAACATCTTGCATTAGGGAGGCGGGTCTATCATAAAGTGCCTTTCTACCTTTGACGCATAGTCGGGGTGTACCTGACGGAGAGATCATGGAGATCACGGTGAGATCATCTACCCGAAAGTAACCTGCCTTTGAGAGCGTGAAATGTCATGCGGTATTCGACAGGGACCATTCTTGGGGTCACTTCTGTGGAACACTGGATATGATTGGATACTTCGCAATGAGCTCACAAACGGTACCACCGTCACGTCTTATATGCATGATATGCTCGTGAGGTCATGACCGGTTGTTCAAGTTGTGGAACGGATCTGGCGGCTGGGACTCAAGGTGGTTCTGCATAAAACAGACTTTCTCAATGGGCCTCGACGCGTACTACCCGAGGAATACACCCTCATAATGGAAGTCATTTCTATGAGCACATAGCTCCAAAATAATTTTTCTCGTAGGTACTCTACTGCCGATGAGAATTCGGGGAGCATCTCCGAAGTCCTAATTGCTGGTGGTGAAGGTCCCAAGTCCCTAGCATAGAGAAGTCAATGCCGTGAAGTTCCAGCATCACTAGGATATTATGATGGAGTGGAAAGAACGACTAGGGTGACCGAGCGAAAGGCGCGCCGTATTATCGGCAGTACAACACATCGTGAAAGACTAGCTAGGGAGGCGACGTGGGAGTCTGCCGTACCGGCTCATGCAAGTGATCTCTGGGAGAGCGAGTTTCGGGGACCAACTATTCGGATCAGGAAGGAGCCAAGGTCTGCATACGTCACTGTGATGCAAGCGAGGACTGAGGGCTGGCAAAGTGGCCCTCAGAAAAGTAGTCTTCTGGATCAACGCTTTGCTCACAGCGATGGTGCGGAGCGCAAGCGTGTGCGCTGCCACCGCCTCCTTCTACGAACAAACAATGCTTGAGAAGGAGATGGCGGAGCGGGCACGAGAGAAACTCAGGTGTCTCCCGAACCATAGAACTCATGTTGTCGAAGGAATGGATATCGGAGGTCGCTCAACGACCTTCAAGCAAGCGCAAGCCATGAGGTGACAGGATGTCTGTCATCCTAGTAGCAACGGCATAACGAAATGCTCTGGCCACATTCTGGGGCAAAAAGTTGGGGACGCCGTGGTTCCCACACCCCAAGATGGAATTGTAAACTCATTAAGACCTAAAGGACATTGCCAGTATGTACATAACATAAACTCTCAAATAAAACTCACGCCTATATCCCCAAAGGGGTAAGGAGAAGTGTTAGCACCCACATTTCGCCAGTTTAAGTTTAGGTCCCAAGTAATAGGTGGCGAGCCTATTGCCATTAATCGGGCACTTATAAACCTACGAATACACACAACTTTGACTTTTATTTTGGTAACTAGGCATTCTATTATATTTTTGTTTCTTTTATTTCAGATGCGAAAGAAAATGTTTTGGTAAAATTAATGACGAAGAAAGGCTCTTAGTTTTTAATAAATTCATCAGTTTTGTTTTAATACAAAAAATGAACAAGACTGTTACCTTCAGGGTCAAAGGAGATGTCCACTTTTTGTAATGACGGTTTTGTATTCGCAATAAAATCCATTATGGCTCAAATTACGCTGATATATAGTAGCTAACATTAGGAATCGGGAATAGTCGGATAATATTTTTTTACCTGCATTTAAGAGAAAAACTAAGTTATTTCATGGTAGCAGATATTTGGATTCGAGGATCGCAATACAATTTTATTTTTTTAGTTGCAATTATCGCCGTCTTTACTTGTGGTCGCTGTCAACTGTCAATTAAAGTCACTTTCGAATTTATGCTCATTTTTGTAATGTAAAATATCTATGTAAAAAATTGGGTATTTGACTACTTTTACAAAAAAATATGAAATGTGTTGGATATAATAGCTTTTAAGGAAATAATAACTATACAAATGTATTTCACAAAAATATGAATTGTTAATAATTTATTTTTACAAAATAAAGTTACGATTTTTTACTATGTATTTTATACGAAGCAAAACGCGGGAGATTCAGTTGACAGTTGACGAGACGTCACTGAATTCGCGCATTTCGAGTGGTAAAAGTAAAATGGTCTCGTCTCGACTATTAGTTATTACTCTTATACCTATACTCTTTGTCGACTATCTGTGTTTATAATTTGCTTGCTTACTTTTTTACTAATAAATTATAATAAATTGTATTCTAATTGTGAAAGTGGATAATATTTAGCAAGAATATTATAAAAACCGACAGTGCAAAGCTATCTAAATGTAGGTTCTTTGCTTCCAATACCTACCTATTGCTCGGAACATATACCTTGGATCTAAAATGTGCTCTGTACGCGTAGTATACATTTCTTCAGTCTCTTTTGAAGATTGCACGGGGTGTTATGGCAACAAAGATTACTACAAAACAATCCGGGCGCGCCAGTGCTCGTTTGTTTCGCGATTTAGGTCTAAGAAACGTGTCATGAGGTATACTAATTTTTACTCTGCCGAGTTTTGGAATACAACACTTTCCTGTAAGTATCTTTATCCAAAGTAATAGAGCGTTATTGTTCTATTGGACCATGATACTGTATATTATATTTAGTATCCTAATCAAAAAAATAGCTTTTACCGTTTAAAACATGTCCTGTAACAACTACTCATCCGTCGCCGTGAGTTGCAGTACTCGTGTTTGGTCAGATATTAATATATCTTTTTTGTTCTCGTGTATCTCACATTTTTATGATGACGTCACACCCGAATTTGACGTGACCGACTGTTTTTCGGGCACCTTTCAAGGTAGCAAGGTAAAACGCGTTGTTATTTATTTTGATTTTTTTTCACGAAAAAGATACATTGGAAGAGGGATAAAATAAAATTTTACATCTTTTATGATAGGTTTACAAAATTTATCAAACACCCAATTACATTTTCATCACAATATCGGATTTCTTACTGGACCATCATAACTACAGAATCAGTTTTTTACTTGCATTTAGTAAAACTAATTGTTCCGTTTTGTTTTGAAACTGCTATAAATTATTGTTTTAGTAGCTTGTGTAGCTATGCAAGTCTTAAATATTTTCGATCATTAACAGTCATACTTCGACAACCAGGCGACATATTACATTTTTATTACACCAAGCAGCTTCAGTATAATTGCAGTATAAATCTCAAAATTTAGTAGTAGTAGTAGTAGTAGTAGTATTTTATTTAAAAATATGCATAGTAAACTAATTTACAACTTTTTAGATTCCTGATTAAATTTCAAGACAATCTTAACGTAGAATAAAATAAATGAGATATTCTTTTGCACTCTATACCTACATTTAAACTACGTGTCAGCGCGCTGTGACGTCACTACGTGCCACGATTTAGTATGGAGCGTTTTCAGCAGGCTCGAGAAATTTAATTTTTAAAACCGTTTGTCATACGAAAGTTTCATTTTTACAGTTCATTATATTATTGTAAAATGTACAGTTTACAATAATATAATGACATAATACATTTTTTTTTTCTTCTATGTCGATCTCAACGATTCCGCCAACAACTCAGTTTTTATACTTATATACTGATTACTGATCAAAATAACGTGTGAAAGTACAGGTGTCAATAAACAAAATAAAAAACAATATTTCTTTTCCATACAAACAGTTGATTTGGAACAAAAAGGTTTATGGAGTGTTGAAATACCTGAAAATAATATAATAAAAAACTTATTATTTTCTTTGTATTAGGCACAGGCAGCAAAAGTTTTGTTTGTATTCAGCCTAAAAATACACCAAACTAAAAACGATGTTTTCTCCAAATTGCAGGAACTTAAAATTCCATTTTACAAATTATAATATTAGTTAAATGTAACACTATCTAAAAATATTTGGTTCATCGGTACTGGATTTTTTCAAGAATAAAATCCATTTTTGTACAACTCCTTTATTAAGAAATATACCAGTAGCCGGTCACAGTTCGTGAAATAGGTGAGATTAATACAATGTAATTTATTAATTTTGACTTATTCTCGAATATAATATTACATAAATTATTTATTTATGTATTTTTTACTACATCACTATCTTTACAGGCTAACCTAATACAATAGTGTGGTCCTTAAATATAACATTATATATTTTTCTTTTTGTTTGTCTTATTTTATTAATAATATTTACATGTATACACGGAAGTTATCGAAATTAAAATATAAATAAAAGGCGTCAAAGAATTCCTCCCCATCGATGTCAACCGGGAAGGTGGCCAGAAGGCTGGCGGCATTGCCACGTTGAATGGCAATACCTTAAATATTGTAATAACATATAGTGCATTTTTTGAAAACTCACAGGGAACATGTAAAAGATCTGTGCCGTCCGCTACTTCATTGAATATATGTAAGGTGCGCGATATCACAGCTTTGCCTAGTAAATTAGTTCTAGCACTGCTAGTAGACGCGGACGTCGCCTACGCCACACGTGATTGTTGGGGACACATGTTAATCTCTTTCACGACCCCCGGATTCGAGGTCTTACCACGCAATAATTTAAAAATATTAGGTTGGGGAAAAAGTCTTTTCGCATTATTATTATTTCTTAATGTATGTAAGAACTTGTAATAAAATCTCTTTGGCTATACTATTTGTATCTGGCTGGTTTTGGTATCATTAAAAGTTAAAACTTTAAAGAACATAATTCCAAATTCAAATTAGGAAAATGTGTAATTTTCATTTGTTTTTCGTACTGTCAAGATGAGTGAATCTAATGAAGAAATTCGATACATTTTAATTTTTTTTACAAAAAAAAGTAAAAATGCAACGCAAGTCGCGAAAAAACTTTGCGATGTTTATGGACCTGGGTGCAGTGTCTGTGAGAATAGCACAAATTTGGTTTAAGCGTTTTCATTTCGGAAAATTTGATGTCAAAGATGCACTGCATGCTGGTTTTGGTATCATTAAAAGTTAAAACTTTAAAGAACATAATTCCAAATTCAAATTAGGAAAATGTGTAATTTTCATTTGTTTTTCGTACTGTCAAGATGAGTGAGTCTAATGAAGAAATTCGATACATTTTAATTTTTTTTACAAAAAAAGGTAAAATGCAACGCAAGCCGCGAAAAAACTTTGCTATGTTTATGGACCTAGTGCAGTGTCTGTGAGAGTAGCACAAATTTGGTTTAAGCGTTTTCATTTCGGAAATTTTGATGTCAAAGACGCACGTCGCTCTGGTCGCCCTATTACGGATAAAATGGATGCCATTTTTGAAAAAGTGGCGCAAGATTGGCATATCAGTAGTTACGACGTAGCTGAAGAACTGGGAATTGACCACAAAACAGTTTTGGCGCATTTTTAAAAACTGTATACACAAAAAAGCTCGATATTTGGTTACTTCACTACCTCACTGAAAGAAACCTAATGAACCGTGTACTCATTTGTGATTCAATATTAAGACGTAGTGAACCCGAACCATTTTTGAAGAAGCTGATAACTGGTGATGAAAAGTGGATCACGTACAACAAGAACGTGCGAAAAAGGTCGTGGTCAAAGGCCGGTCAGGCTTCACAGACTGGCGAAACCCAGGTTAACTCGCAACAAGGTGATGCTGTGTGTGTGGTGGGATTGGAAGGGCATTATTCATTATAAGCTGTTACCACCAGACAGGGCCATCGATTCTGAACAACTGATGAGATTAAAGCAAGAAGTTGAGAGAAAGCGGCCGGAATTAATCAACAGAAGGGGTGTGGTTTTTCATTACGATAACGCTACACCTCACACATCTTTAGCTGCTCAGCAAAAATTAAGAGTTTGGCTGGGAGGTGTTAATGCATCCGCCGTATAGTCCTGACCTTGCACCTTCAGATTTCCACCTGTTTCGGTCTCTTCAGAATTCTTTAGGCAATGTCAGGTTAACATCACAAGAGGACTGCCAAAACCACTTGTCGCGGTATTTTGATCAGAAGTCCCAAAATTTCTATAGCAGTGGGATCATGTCCCTACCTACAAGATGGCAAACAGTTATTGAACAAAATGGTACCTACGTACTTTAGTTAAATGTAAATGAACTGTATTAAAAAAAAATGTGATTTTCTTAAAAAATGCGAAGAAACTTTCTCCCCTACCTATTATACATGGGTAATAGCCATGTACCTCCTTGTCTCCAATTTGTTGTATCCAACCATGCCTATCACAAACAAGCTTGGATACATCAATGGATAAAATGGGTATACTCCATACAGCCTTAGGTAGGTACCAGAACCTAGTAAATTTATTTTGGACACGTTCTAACATGAAACTATATTTAGCTTCATGGGGAGCCCAGATAATTGCGTTACTTTCTAACTGGCTTCTCACTAATGCATTATACAAGGTGGTTATCGCTATGATGCTTGTGACCCCCAGCTCTTATGAGTACAAAGCCTAAGCTCCAGTATGCTTTTTTACATACATTTTGTATATGATTACGGTTTTGATTTAATCAATGTTGAATAATTTTTCGTTTATTTGAGAAACCCTTTAAGACCACATCTTTTAAATGTTGTTAATTTCATAAAATAATATTCATACCATCCAAACTAAATACAAAACTCATCCACGACCATACACTTTTTTCACTAACCGGTTTTTTTCATCTGAAAAAATAGGGTCGGTGAACTCATGGGGTTTCTCAAATAAACTATTCAATTTACAGATTGACTGATCTGTTAGAACCCGACGGGTCATAATACTCTAACTGCATCATTGCTCAGACACAACTAGCAGGCTTGACACAGACTGCAGGAATCCAACATCGGATCCCGGCTAACTGGACGAGGGACCACCCTTGTCCCATACCAACAAAATAAGAATTGAAGAAATCGGTGTAATCTCGTGGCAAACAATAAAAACATAGAAATCGACTAGAGAAACTTCTTTATAAAATCTGTTAAAAATAAACATCAATGCCACCAACACATTTTTATTTTCTTTTGCTACGCTCAGGAGTGTACGCCAGGGCAGATACCGTTTAGTTAGCTTCTTCCTTCTACCTCCATAATGATTTTTATATTCCTGGCTCCACGGACAGATGTGATAAAACACTAAGCGGTTTTAGTCGACTCGAGGCCAAAGAGATTTTCTCTAACGATACGATTCGTGACGTTTCAAAGCATGAGCTTGAAGGTAACGGCCATAGTTCTCAAGCCGTTAAAAATATTCGACAGATATCGAGGTGGCCCTACACAAGTCTGAGCACCGAGGCACCATTTTTCTGTGGTCCCCAAAATCTGAATCGGACACCTGAGGACAGCTTTTTCATAGGAGTGGCACTGGCATCACAGTAGCCTCTAAGGCATTTTGCAGATAGCAGTTCGGGCTGGACTTACTGACTGCGAAGTAATAAAGACCGCGTCTACCCGTCGATGCCAGCGACTGCCCTCACCGCGAACACAAATCACACGAGGGTCGGAGGCAAATAATTCACGACGTCCATTCTAGCAAAGAGCACGTAGTGAAAATGAAGACCCAGAAAATCCGAGTAGTTGCTTATTTCGTGTACAAAAAAAGAAAGAGACGCAATCATAATAGAGAAATACTGGGTACACCCATAAAATTAACATAGATTGACCAAAGGTCTGTTTCACATAATACATGTGGACTTGAAATCGCTAGCCGCCCCGCGCTGTCGTCTCCGCTACTTCAAACAAACTGGTTTGTGTGATCCATGGCGGATAACCACGGACATGCCGCGCCAGAGCCCGACGGGCACCTGCGGCGCGGTCTTTTTGCTTTTCATGTGCGTTAGTAGTATAGGGTTCCCTACGCGCTATCGTTTGCCGTGAAATTGACCGGCGCGTCCCGAACCGCCGTCCGCAAAGCGCCAAGCTGCGGAATGAACTCCCTGCTGCGGTTTCCAGAGCGCCTATAATTTGGAGTTTTTCAAGTGGGACCTTAGGTTTCTTTAGGGTCGGCAGCGCGAGTGTTACGCCCCTGGTGTTGCCTACGTCCATAGGTGACCACTTCCCGTCAGGAGGGCTATGTGCTTGTCAGCTACCTGAGCGGTATAAAAAAGTGCTTTTCAACATTTTATTTTATTTTTATTTTAATCTGTTTGGGGAGCTTACAGCTACATGGAATGGAAAGAGACTCCCTTGTCCGTACTTAGCCTCCCTTTTGGACCATTGTGCGTGCAGAGTACTGGCTAGAGTAGCCAGCCTAGCTCCGCCCAGAAGCGCAGAAGCTTACTGGGGGCTTCACAGGTTTCGCGGAGCGACCTCACTGTACCGAGGATTTGTGATCGTTGATAGGCTACTGCCTCGCATTCCAGTATTACGTGGGCGGCCGTTTCCTCGGCAGCAAAACATCCCCTGCAAAGGGGACTGTCCGTGACACCAATGGTGACCCATTATTGTTTTTAGACTTGTTCTGTCTAGTTTTAGGAGACGTTTCGTGAGTCGTTTATTTACCGATGGCATAACCACTTATGACTGCCTGCAGCCGGTGGCTTGTGTCCATCTTTGGTTATGTAGTTCCGCGGATCTCTCGCGTGTCCAAGTGCGGAGTTGCGAGAAAAGAATTGGTAGCAATGGTAGCGGGCCATCAACGCTCATACCAGAGCCTCTCTTCGCAAGCTCGTCCGCGGCATCAATGCCGTAGGACCCGCTATGCCCAAAGGGGATTATTTATTATTATATTATTTTTTATTATTTATTATCCACTGCCTCGCATTATGTCCAATTCGCAAAATGTCCAACTGTCCAATTCTCAATAGGTCCAGTTCGCAATTGGTCCAGTTCGCAGTTGGTCCAGTTCGCAATTGGTCCAATTCGCAATTGGTCCAGTTCCTAATTAGGGATCCTCCTTGATTACGATTCTTGCATTGCACAAGATACCCAACACGAAGGGTTAATTACCCTTCTATCCTATATCTATCCGTGTCGGGGCGCGCGATTTATGGTTTCAGAACGCTAAGAGACTGAAGCGTCAAAAACGCCTCCCGTAATCAAGCACGACTCCTATTTTACAAACTGGGCCAATTGCGAATTGGACATTTTGAGAATTGGACGTTGTGAGAATTGGACAATTTGCGAATTGGACAATTTGAGCCCGCTGGACATGTTGCGAATTGGACATAATGCGACTAAAGCATCCACTGCTGCGTTACTGCATTTAGGGTGGATAGCCTGTTCTGGGTAGTTTGGCACTCTGCTACTAGTGTGCTGTTGGTTATTTGCTGGTCCAGCGCTTGTAAGACTGCTGTGCTGACGGTTAGGAGTCTTATATTTAAGCCCTTCACCTTCAGTTCGCTTATTGCTGTCGCAGCAGTTGTTATGGCCACACATTCGCATTGAAAAATCGAGCTGTGCCTGCCTAGTGGTAGGTGGATGTTCAAGCCAAGGTCTAGGGAGTGTACGCCGGCTCCAGAGCCATTTTTTGTTTTGGAGCCGTCAGTGTATACCTGTTTTGTTATTTGGTATTTTTTGTTCCAAGAATATTGTTTAAAAGGCAGGGGGCGGCCATCAGTGGCCGATGCTTTAGGGCTCATCTAAGGATTGTGGTATGGGGACTGTCTTAATAGTTGCCCCAGAGTCCCAGGTGCCACAACCTAATAGCGGTGATGGTGGCCTCCTGTTGGATGAACAGGTCAAGCGGTACTATGTTGAGGGCTATCTTAAAGCTACATTCATATATACACAGCATTTATGTCGGTCAGTACACGCCAATTACAAACTTTCACAATTATATCAACCAGTTATATAAAACAAAATTGTTAACAGCTGAAAGCAATAAGACAAGAATAAGATTGAGCCAATAGAAATATCAACATCTATACACTTTCAACAAAACACTTCGTTAGACAAGATCTAGCTTAATGCTTACCGGTATTAAAGAGATCGAGGTTACTGTCAACACTCACTACTAATTCTTGACAGAAAGCTATTCATTCTAAAATTGGTGCGACACGGAGGCCCGTACATTAAAAAAATCTTACGTAATCTTTAGAGTGGCACTCTTAGCTTAATTTCAGAGAGAAGCCCAAGACAGTCGATTCCACCCTGAGCAACACTGAGAAGAAGAGTTACATCAGAGATTCTTCTTCTTTCGTGCAACGGTAAGATATGCAGTTTAACACAGCGCTGCTCATAGGGAGAAATCGGCCAGAAGGGACAGTTTGAATTTAAACCCTAAATATCAAATAAACCTCTGAATCATCTCGATCTCATTAGAATAGCAAGCCTAGTATGGGTTCCAAACCTGTGATTCCAGGTGACTTCGTACATATGCGCAATAGAGTACTTTTACGGTTTTCATATTTCCGAACTCCCTGGAGCAACAGATCAAGAAATCTAAAGCCCTAAAGGGTTTATTAACTAATTGGCTAACGTGCTGATTACATGAAAGCTTGCCATCATCTACCACACCCAAGTCTCTAGAGACAGTCCTCGTCTCCTAGTTATGGTTTTTGACTGCGTAATCGTATTCATAAGCTTGACGCTTAAGTGTAAAACTCACAAAAAAACATTTAGAGGCGTTTAAATCTAATTTATTTAAATAGCAGTATGAGTCAAGACGTTGGAGGTCCTCCTGCATTAGATCGGCATCGTGAACATTGTTAACCGTACGGAATATCTTCATATCATCGGCAAAGAGCAAAAAATTTGAGTATTTGAAACAGAGGCCAATGTCATTAATAAAAATAACAAAGAGCTGGGGGCCCAACAGGGAACCCTGAGGAACTCCAGAGAGGATTTTAATCCATGACGAAGCATAACCACTCAACACCACTGCCTGGGACCTGTCTAGCAGATAAGAAGAAGAAGAAAACCAGTTATGGAGTCTACCGTGGATACCGATATCCAGAAGCTTTTCAAGTAAGATTAAGTGATCTACACGATCAAAAGCTTTACTGTAATCGATGTAGACCACATCCACCAAATTACCACTGTCCATATTTTTGGCTAGGTAGGTACTCATGAAATATCAATAGGTTAGTAACAACCGACCTGCCTCGCAAAAAGCCATGCTGTTGAGGTATGAACACAGATTTTTACTATTTATACGGGAGATCTGAAAACAAAACGGACCAGCCTTATATAAATCTTAGGTAAAGTATACAAGTGATATTTAATCAAAATTTTCAGAATACGTAAAATTATAATCACAATCCCCATTTCAAAACACAGTTAGTACTTATACTATTGAAACGGGTCAGGAACACGAGGACCTACCCTGAAGGGCTCAGAATACAGAACAAACCAGAAGCCGCATTCAATAATAATTCAGTTCTTATTGAATGGGTTCCGTGTGTTGCCACAACTTGCCAATTCAATAATAATGTTCCGCACCACGACACATCCATAAACAATACTCAGTCTAGCTCTATTGCGAAATCAACTTCCCGCTCGCGTAATGTTGCTAGCTACAGTGCCGTTCCCAACTTTTTGGGGTAGTCTTACAACACTAGATTTAATAAAAATATATTGACTATAATAAGTTTTTAATTTACAAAATTTATTAATATTACTTTACTATTGCATTATTAGCTATGTTAAGTATATAGAGATGTGCCCAGTTTCAGTTATAGCTATCTACTATAAATGAAATACGGTAATAAGGTAAGTAAAGTTCTTAGTAACCCCCGACGCAAAAACGACGGGGAGTTATAAATTTGACATGTGGGTGCTCTAAACTTGAAATTTTGGCAGTGGATACTTTTTCATATTGTTAACATCCACCAAGAAAGGATTTTTAATTTTTTTCTAAGGGACATAAATTAGGGATAAATTGGTATGAACTTCCATCCCTTATTTTACCTCCTTAGCAACAAAATTTCCAAAATTCCATTCATAGTGGATGCATCATGAAAATTATCTTCTGCCAGCATTTCAATAGTACCTACATACTGTTTACGAGAAAAATGCGTGCACACAATAATTTAGACCTTTGACTTTGCATAAATTTTTTTCCAATCGATGGGAACTTTTGTTATTTCTTGTATTATGGTGTATTTAAGACCCACACCAATATTCAGTTTTATGCGAATTTATTCAAGCTCAATTTATTTTCTCTGAATTGTTGGCAAAATTGCGGCGATTTGCTGCAGAAGCCATCAATAAAAAAATAAGAAATAAATATGGCAATTAGACCCTAACCATAGATTAGAATTACTTCCTTAACCACAAAAACAAGCCTAACCTAATTAATCGCCATCTAGGTAAACTTTTAATAGATTCGATTTTAACTATTCTCTACTAGATGGCGCATGTTGTTATTGCGAAACAATATAGTTCATTCTGGAAATTTTACATCTCTGTGCTGTGCTTTCCAATGTGTAACCATAATATAATAATACTATCATGATATAATTTGCCTGTACTTTACACTTTGCTCTGTATTTTGTACTATGACATTGAAGTTTATAATCGTATCATTCCATGAAAATAGTATCAAATATGATGTAACACTTGTAAAATATGTTTATTCATACCTACATCTATTGGTTTTTGTTTTGCGATTGGCTTAACGCATGTTTCTCAGCATACATACTAGATGGCGCTAATATAAAATAATATTTTTGTTGCAGTGCCATCTATGACTGGAAATTTAAATTTAAATAAATGATAAAAAAGATGCGAGCATGATTCCGTATGCAGGTTTGATTTTTTATTTTATTGCTACCTTCGTGAGTCGTCGGGGTGGTTATGTGTGACTTGGACCTACTAAAACCGTACGCCATCTTGGGTCTCAGTTATCGGCATAAAATGCTAGGTACCTAATAAGTCATTGCCCTTGTACCCCAGTTGATCTAGGCCCATCTACGAGTTTAAGATGTGGGAAACATGGACCCATCGATCCCCTTCTTACGCCGCAGGCGTTACTACCCAAATGCATCAAATTTATATTAGTCGTTACAAAAATGGATACCGAATATTAAAGTTAAAATATGGTGACTTTGGAAATCATTATTATAACCATCATCTTCATCACAGTCGTCATTTGCATTGTCATCATCTGCACTGTCATCAGAGACATCATCATCTTCAATATTATCATTCATGGTCATTATTGTCATCATCATCTTCAACGTCATTATACATTATTCATTATCATAATCATCGTCTTCATCATCTGTATCGTAATCATCTGCATGTTCATTACTGTCTTCATCGTCTTCAACATCATCTTCATCATAAGCATCATCTGCACTTTCATCATCTTCAACATCATCATTTATTATCATAATCATCATCCTCATCATATTCATCATTTGCATCGTAATAATTACCATGGTCATCACAGTCATCGTCGTCTTCAATATCATCGTCAGCGTCATGATCTTCATCGTCATCATCAAGATGGTTCAAAAAAACGGCAGCAAATATGAAAAATCAACGTCGTATACAATACATCATCAAAACGGAGTTAATACTATGATCCATTTCTTTTTTTTAGGTATGCTTATAACCAGCTCACATGAAACTAATGACATGTCATTGTGTTTATTGTACTTTTTGTATAAAGTCCTTACAAAGTTAAAGAAAAAACATGTGTTTATGCAGTATAACGCTTGTGCAGACTTGTGTTACCGTAAAATACTGACGTGTTTGTACTCTACGATGCAAACAATCTTTTTTTTAGATATTCATGAGTAATAAATCAGGACCTTTAAAGTTTACCCATATGATTTAATTTTGCCAGTATCAGTATTAAAAATAAGTAATTTACTTTGAGAATTTTATTATCCGCAAATAATACCATGAGTATTAAGAAGTTTTTGAAGATTATAAAAATAATAACTGACAGGAAAAAGCTATTACCATATAAAAGTTTTGAAAAAATTATTTGTACATCTTTCATTGGCCAGAGATTCTTCCGTGTACATTATGTAAATATTAATATTATTGTAATAAAAATGAAATTTAAAAAAACACTATCTTCGTCAATTCTATTTGTCCTATTCCCCCGCATAGCTGAGTCACGCCTTTCTTAATGTTTGGAAAAGGCGGCACGATGTACCCAGTGTCGTCTACAACTGTTGGCTGGACCGTAATGGCAGAGAGACCTTCTGGCAATGTTCAGCATAAATTCAATACAGTTGTGCTTGATCTGGAACCTTCACGCCGTACACCCTGGAAAACGGAGACGACAGTACCTCTCCCCTAGGTGAAATCCTACCTCCAACATCATATTTTTCGGCAGAGGCGGGAGCAGCTCTGTACGCTTCTCGGAGGCTATCCATGAGTCCCTCTGACTTACAGAGGGTGTTTCTCTGAGCGCAGGCATGAGTATGACAGATGGGAGCGTCTGTCATCCTAACGGTCAGAAAGCTCACGGTTAGCCGAGATGAATAGGAAATGCCTTATTGGGTAACCTTACACCGAGGTAATTGAGACCCGAGACGGCGTACGGTTTTAGTCGATCCGAGTCGGAGGTGATTGTCGTGCTTGATACATTATTATATGACTTACAAAAGACTATTACGTAGTGTGTCTTGTAAAAAATAGCAAACGAGTGTAGGAGCTGTTGACATGGCAACAATCATCATTTGGCGCCAAACGCGTAAATTTAGGTTACTACTGTAACCAGTGTGACCGAATGTAAGTAGTTCGACCTCAAAAACATGTCACAGGCTAGAAAATGACTTTCGTCAAGAGATGGCGCTAGTTGTATAAACGTAGTACTGCTACTCACCACTAGATGGAAAATCTGAGCTACAACAGCAACATAAAACATGACTGTACTGTACTATCTTTGCTCTCACTTCCTCACAAACTACACAGGTCGTCGTTTGTCGATTACATTTCTTTTTGTGGTCTTGTCAAATTACAAAAGCGATTGAAATTAACACGATAAATCTATAACTACAATGTTAGTTTCTTTTAGCGCGTAAATTATGAAGATGTTCATGCAGTTGTGATTGTTTAAGTGTTGTTGTAAGCTGTTCTTTGTGCAAGCAGAAATGAAATACTGACCTTTTTGAACCTACTGAAATTGATACAAAAATAAGAGCATTGAAAGGATCCACTCCAATAAGCCATTCCGTCCGTTGAAAGCACGATACATTTGGCGGTGAGTTTAACTTGAACTTCATTTAGGTTAATAACGCCTAGGATAGTAACAAAAACTTTCTCTTAGTCCTACAAACATTGCTCGAGTAGAAACAGACTACGTACATACTTATTGTGCGGGAACTTTGAAATTCTGTGTTATATTAGACATGTATTTCTTATGAATAGGTACATATTTCTTTACACTGTAAACTTCTTTACACAGTAAAAGGTATGTAGTTCTCCTTTAAATTGATGTGGTGCTCCTTTTGACTATTGTTCAGGAATCTACTGAACTACAGGTGCTAACTACAGGTGTAATGAAAATATTAATTTTAACAGGTGACATCATGGATATGATAGAAGTTGATCCGAACCTATTTGTGACCTGTCGCTTATGTCTAGAAGACTTAGGACAATATCAAATTGTTCCTGTTGTTCAAACACAAATTAAGTACTGCTATGACATAGATGTAAGTATTGTGTTCAATTTCTTCTTAATTTATTAATATCTCCTTTCATTGGTATCAAACGAGGTACCTATTTAAGGTGCTTTTAGTTTTTGCTGACACCGTTGTTAGTTAGCAGAGAGTTTTGGTCTTGATCTAGACTTCTATTGAATGATTTAATGTTGTGAGTCTCAGAATATAGGTATGTGTTTTAGCACAAATATTTGTCTGTTCGAATAATTGTCTAGTAAGAGCACTATAATCTGCATGTAAATTATTTTTTTGTATTGTATTTTCATAATATTTAATTTACAGGTGGAGCCGTTTGATGGTCTGCCACAACTGATATGCTTGAAATGTAAAGATGTTCTAACCAACTTCGTTTCAATAAAAAAAATTCTATGTGAAAAACAAAGTAATTTAAGATGCAAGATGTCCAAAAAGAACTTAACTGTGAGTGATCAGAATAATACCTTAGTACTTAATTATATTATATGGTGGGACCTTTGGAGCTAAGCAAACATCTCCTGCAAACTGGTACTCCTGCTGATTGACGGATACAGCTCTAGTGATGGCTTTCTTCTTGGAGTTGGGAGGTCCTACCGCAATTTCTCGTGTAAAAGCTGTATAAGCCAAACTGATACAAAGGTGGAGAAAGCGTTCGTCCCTGGGCCCTGGGTTGAATAGTTTGCTTGCAACAGTGAACAATGCCAAGCTGATGGTGTTGTAAGGTTTACTTGGCTTCAAAATATTATTTCTTCCCTGTTCGTTTAGCAATTATTAAAATAGTATAAGATACAAGTATCTGAAAGGGGGGGTGTTGGGTTGAAAATTTACCTGGGCAACGGCAGTGAATTTCTCTCAAAACGGGAGGACGTTACCTACCAGCTGGTACATCTGTACCGGAGGAGGTAGTCGAGTAAGGAAGCTAAAGTCAATGCATCTGATGCAACCCGGACAATGCTAGAATATAGAAGAATGTTGCTATAACTGAAGTATTATTTATTTATGAACAAGCAGCTACAAGCTGATGTGTTCACATCTAGTGATAAAATGTGTAGTCTCTCTATTGAAGCCTTAACTGTCCGTCACTTTTTTGAGCTCTGTGTTGCCTAGTCGTAGCCAGTCATCAAGTCTATTTTTGAATCCATTTATTGTGGTTGCAGCAATAACAATATCTGGCAGTGAGTTCCAATTGTGGACAACTCTGTTACTAAAGAAGTGATGTGCGACCAGTGTGTCAGCGGGGGCCCGTGTCAGTCGAAGACTGTGTCCGCGAGACGGCCGTTGCCCATCCCTTCTGAGGAGGATGTTATGGATATTTGGGAGATTGTAGTGTGCGGTCAGAATCTTATACACTTCTATCAGATCGCCTCGGAGTCTTCTTTGCTCGAGAGTGGTCAGTCTCAGCGCACGCAGTCTCTCCTCATAGGGCATGCGACGTAGAACCTGTGGTATTTTTGTGGCCTTTCTCTGGACACTCTCCAGCAGATTTATGTCCTTCTGAAGGTATGGACTCCAGATCTGGAATCCATATTCCAAGAGTGATCTAATATATGTTTTAAAAATTCTTCGGAAAACGTCGACAGGCATGGTTTGAAAAGACTTCCGAACTACATATATAAATGAGTTTGCCCTCTTTACAACAGTGGAGATGTGTTCTGCCCACTTCAGTTCAGGAGTCATACACACCCCAAGATCTTTTTGGAGGTTGACCGAAGTCAGGATGCTTCCTTCAAGATTATATATAACCCTTGGGTTGTTACCCCCCAAATGCAGGACATTGCATTCAGATGTATTTAATTTGACAACCCACTCTTTGGTCCAGTTCTGGATTCGATTCAAGTCATCCTGTAGCTGTCCATTGTGTATAAGTGGGTTGGCAAAGAACTTACCATCATCAGCAAAGAAGGCAGACCGGTACTCAATCATCTCGATTAAGTCTGAAATGTATAGTCCAAACAGGTGAGGCGCAAGCACCGAGCCCTGGGGCACACCACTCGCAATGGGTCTCTGCTTGGAGAGGGAGCCACCAACACGCACCTGGAATGTTCTACCTTCCAAATAGTTCTTTATCCATTTGAGCAAGGAACCACGTATCCCAAAATGCTCCAGTTTGTTGAGAAGTCGTTGATGTGGAACTTTATCAAATGCGCGCTCGAAGTCTAGATAGATGACATCTATTGGGTTGCGGCTGTCAAGTTCCCTGGTCCAGTCCTGAACACATGTCAGCAGATTACTGACTGTTGACCTTTCTCTAACAAATCCGTGCTGTCTGGTTGACATAATGCCTTCTCGGCCCAAAAATCCGGTCAAGCTGTGCGAAATAATTGTTTCCATCATCTTCACTACAATACGGTGAGGCTGATAGGGCGAAAATTACCAGGCTGTTGTTTATCCCCCTTCTTAAATACTGGGGTCACTATGACGTGTTTCCAGTCCTGTAGCAAGTGTCCCGCTACAAAGAATTCATTCATTAGATGTGTCAAGATAGGCGCTAGTATATGCACACAGTTTTTTAAAACACAGTCTGGCAGTTGATCTGGACCTGCAGAAGAGTGAGAATGTAGACCTTTCATTGCTTTTACCACATCCTCAAGTGTGAATGTGATATCGCTCAAACTGTGTTCCACACGCATGATCTTGGTTATTTTAGGTAGTTGGTCTAGAACCGGTTCGACTGTATATGCCTTCAGGAATTCCTCTGCAAGCACCTCGGCTATACCACTTGGATCTGTTATCAAGTCTCCATTAATATTTCGCATAGCCTGTGGAATGCTAACCCTGGTGCTGGTGCTGCTTCGAATGTGCGAGTAGAAGGCTTTGTCACCGCCGTCCAGTATGTGAGCCTCAAATTGGCTTCTTTGTTTCCTAGCTAGTGCTACGCATCTGTTACTAGTGTCTCGGAATATCGTGTAATCTTTATCAGACCCTGACAAACGGTATCGATCCCATAGTTGTTTTTTCTTAGCTATTAGTTCTAGAACATCCGTATCAATCCAGGGTTTGTTTTTGGCCTTAAAGTTCATGGTTCTTTGTGGCGCATGTTTGTCGACTGTATTATTAATTGCCGCCAAGGTTTCTGCCCAAATTTTTTCAATGTTGCCAGATGGATTAATTACCTCGAGATTATGTACCAGATCCACATTGAATAAATCGTAGTTGATATGGTGATAGAGTCGTCTAAGTTTGAGTGGATTATTTAATATTTGTGTTTGGACCTGTACGCTAAACTCTAGAACACAATGGTCGCTCTTACCTATAGGTGGTTTGAAGGTAATATCTTTTACTAATGTTTCCTCATTTACCAACACTAGATCCAGGAGCGAGGGTATATTACCCAGCCTGAACCTTGTGGGACTATTTACCAGTTGATATAGGTTGCAGTCAAAAAACATGTTCTTAAATAGGTCCGCTGATCCAGTCAGATTTTGGTCTAAGTGTAATGGCCATTTGATAGTGGGATAATTGAAATCACCAGCTATTATCACCGTGTTATTTTCAGCCACCGTTGACAGATTTTGGAATAGCCTTAGTGATGTTAAGAACTCGAGTCTATTTTGAGCTCGACTGACAAATCACAGGACTCGACTCATTACAATAAAACTCCCAAGATTAGAGAACTCGAGTCCATATTATGAGCTCTTGAGCGCAAATTGAGACTCGAGTCTCCTTTAGTGCTCGAGTCCTTTTTACGGGCGAGTCGCGCTCGAGTTCTATTCCGTTTGGAGTTCCTTTTTAAATCTGGCATTAAAATATTATATATTAATATAATATTTTAATGCCAGATATATTCGTAAAGCGTATTTTGAAAAATAAAAGCGTTAATTATTAGGAAAAATAATATTAAGCATGAAAAATAATTGTAATCATCAAAAAATAATAAGACACAGTCTTATTAATTTATACTTATACTTACTAATATTTATATTATTAAAGTGTTTTATTGTACCTTCATGCAAAGGAAGTAAACTAAACTAAAGTGACTGCATCACATAGGTACCTAGTCACCATAATAATTAATTATTGTAGGTTACTACGAGTATTACTATAATACAAGGAAACTTTAATCCACAAATTCCCGTGTTATAGTTCTTTTATTACAAGTGACTACTTTCAAACGTGGTGCGTTAATATTTTTACCAAAATGTCCAGTGCTGATAGTGAACGATCTACTTCTCCTAGTATTTTGACAGGATTGTATCAGGAAAAAAAGAGAAAATTATCAGGATCAACAACTTCAGTAAAAGTCGATAAACAAACGCAGGTTAAACATGAAGATATCATAGATTCCAATGTGTATCAAAGAAATCGCTGGGACTCGTGTGAGGTACGAGCTCGTACAAATTTACTAAAAGATATTGATTTTGGTTCAGAACAACCGAGTGATCCAAGGGATCAAGAATTTGCTAAACTGACAGCATTTGAGATGGATCGAGTACCCGAAATAAAACGCACTATGACTTACTCCAGGATATTATCATTTATACGGAAAGTACGAGAGGAAGATAGTTTAAGAGATACTAGTTTACCTAGTTTTTCCGATTCTGAATAGATATGTACCAGAATAAGTCTTCGAAAATTATGAAACTATACCTATATATTTAACTTATTATATTTTACTTGATATCTAAAACTTAATTGTAGAATAAGGAAATAAGAAAATAAAGTATTACACACTAAGAGATAATTTCAATATTATTTATTAATATACACGGGCCTAAGTGAAGTATTGTTTCTATTATTATTATTTCAATAACAGGCAAGCGGCAGAAGAAAATACATAATTTAAATAAAATCACAAGCAATAAGTATGTATAAAGGCCAGAATAACCTGGTTATCTTGAAAAAATCTCACGTACTCGTAAATCTATTTATTAAACCTTTGGATTACCCTGCAACTGTTAACATTATTAAACCTTAATACGTTGTAGACATAAGACTCGAGCTCTTTTAAGACTCAAGCTTTTTTAAGACTCCAGCTCTATTTAAGACTCGAGCTCTATTTAAGACTCGAGCTCTTTTTAAAGCTCGAGTTCTATTTTAGCGCTCGAGTCTTTATGAAAAGACTGAAGCTCGGCTCGACTCAAGACTCTGAGTTCAGTTAGTTCACTGAGTCTTGTAAAATTGAGTCGAGTCTATTGAATTAGGACTCAAAGACTCGAGTTCTTAACATCACTAAATAGCCTAGTGTCGTGCTGTCTCTGGGCTCCTTCATCGGCATCATCTGAACGGTATACCCCCACTATTACAAAATGATATGAACTATACTGTATGTCTATATAGAGTGCCTCCACATCTTCACACATGTACCTATGGTTGCGTTGGGCTACTATTTTAATACCATTTAGGCTGCTCTTTACCCACCCACACAACACACACACCCACACAATACACACACCCACCCAATACACACACACCCACCCACACAATACACACACCCACACAACACACACACCCACACAACACACACACCCACACACATACAACATACAATACAACTCAACTGGCGGGTGGACTGTATTGCCTGGATTACAGTAGACCGTGTTAAGTCTAGTTAACATATTTATGATATATTTATATATATATATATATATATATTATTTATTTATTTTTATAACGTTGCTATTATAATTATATACTTTTATACTATATTACTGTTTTGCACATTAAATATACATGCATGGCTAGCGGTAGTGATAGCGATAGTGAAATTTACTATTCGTTTAGTGATGACGACAGCAACATACGTGATGGTGGTGCTGATGTTCCCGCACTGTCTGAAACTCTTCAGAATCAATTTTCCGATGTTCCAAGAAACTTTAACGTGGTTCATATCAACGCTCAGAGTATTCCTGGCCACTTCCCAGAGATGCTGACATCTTTTGGTAATAATAACAACATTCATGCTATATTAGTTTCAGAGTCGTGGCTTAAACCGTGTCTACCCACAAACTCTTACTCACTACCTGGCTTCACACTTATCCGAAACGATCGTACGGGTAAGAAAGGTGGCGGTGTTGCCATATATCTCCGTTGCTTTGTCCCCTACTCTGTAGTTGACATATCGGCACAGCCGCCCGCATCGAGTGCTGGGGAACATTTGTTTGTGGAAGTGGAGCTGCATCACTCAAAAATTCTGCTCGGTGTTTATTACTCTCCTTCGTTACTTGTAAACTTCTTTTCATCCTTTGATAATCTACTACATAATCTCACCCAGTCGTACAATCACACCATTATCATGGGTGACTTTAACACATGTTTGCTAAAAAAGGATACTCGTTCATCTTCTCTTCTTTCTATTGTACAATCAACTAATCTCCATGTTCTCCCTCTTAATGCCACCCATTTTTTTCCTGACTGTGCACCATCTCTTCTTGACCTCATGCTAGTTTCTTCTTTGGATCATGTCGCCAAACATGGGCAATTGGCAGCGGATATGTTCTCCTATCACGATCTTCTCTATCTGTCTTATAAAGTCCGCCCACCCAAGGCAAAACCGAAAATACTAATGCAGCGTAATTTTGGTGCAGTGAATATTGTTCGGCTCAGACAAGATGCAAGGGCGATCGATTGGACGCCCCTATTAACATCAGACTCCCTAGACGAGAAGGTTAATATTTTTAATACCAACCTTATCGCGCTCTACGACATACATGCGCCCATTCGAGCTATAAAACTGAGACACCCCCCGGCACCGTGGCTCACAGAAGACATAAAAAAATTAATCACCAAAAAAAGTGCAGCTAAGTTTAAGTTCAAGATGCGACCCACTGATCGAAATAAAGAGAGCTATCTGTCGATACGTAATCACTGCAACAAGGTGTGTAGGAACGCACAACGCCAACATGTCCATGATTCTGTACAAAACAGTGATCCAGCTAAAGTCTGGAAATTCCTGAGATCGATGGGAGTTGGAAAGCAACGCCAAGAACTAATTCCAACACGTCCCGATATTAACGCCCTTAACCAGTATTTCTCTGCTTCGTCCAATTTCAGCGGGACAGCTAAAATTAACACTCTGAATCATCTTTCATCGCTTCCAACCCCAGACTACTCTCCATTTGTCTTTAGTCAATTGACCGCTTGTGATGTTGAGAAGAGTATTCTGTCCATATCATCCAATGCAGTTGGCTCTGATTCTATCAGCCGCAAGATGGTGCTGCCCGTCCTTGGTGACATTTTGCCCATTATCACCCACATAATGAACCACTCCATTGCCAAAGGTACATTTCCTACAACGTGGAAAGATGCCCAAATCCTTCCGTTACCCAAAAATCCTAAACCTACATCTTTTACCGAGTACCGTCCTATCTCTATCTTACCATTCCTATCTAAAGTCCTTGAACGCCTCATCCAAAACCAACTTAGTGCATTTATCCGTATAAACAACCTACTTAACCCGTTTCAATCCGGGTTTCGTCCGGGACACAGCACCACAACCTCCCTTATTAACATTACTGACGACATACGGTTCGGTATGGAGAATGGAAATCTCACAATACTCTGTTTACTTGACTTTAGCAACGCATTTAACACGGTGGATTTCGACGTTCTCCTTGCCATATTAAGCTCTCTCAACATATCTCCATCGGCTATTGACTTGTTTCGTAGTTACTTGTCTGGTCGCCGGCAGCGGGTCCGACTGGATGACACCTATTCATCTTGGTCTGACATTGCTGCGGGTGTGCCGCAGGGTGGCGTTTTATCTCCTTTGCTCTTTTCACTATTCATTAACTCTATCTCTAATCAACTTCTCTCTTCCTACCACCTTTATGCAGACGATTTACAAATCTACTGCCAGACCAATGTGGACGGGCTGCCCCAAGGTATTGCCACGATTAATACTGACCTGGCTAACCTTAGTGCTTGAACTACTATGCATGGACTCAAGGTTAATCCCGGAAAGACTCAGGTTACTGTAATTGGTAGCTCAAGACTTTTAGCTAAGGTCGACTGGTCGGCACTGCCCCAAATTTGCTTTGAAGGTACTACCATTCCCATAAGTGATACAGTGAAGAACTTGGGCATATATCTTGACAAAACCATGTCATGGACGGCTCAGGTTCAGAACGTTAGTCGTAAAATTTTCGCCGCCGGTGGATCGCTGAGGAGACTACGTAATTTCCTTCCAACCGCAACTAAAATTCAGCTAGCACAATCGATACTTCTACCTATTCTGGACTATGCCGATGTCAGCTATCTTGATCTTAACGAGGACCAACTTGATAAACTTGAGCGACTCCAAAACTTCTGTGTACGATTCATTTTTGGCTTGCGCAAATATGATCATGTTTCTGAATTTCGTAAAAAACTCAAGTGGTTACCAATCCGCCTTCGCCGGAATACTCATATTCTCTCTCTTCTTTTTAATATTTTATTTAACCCGACTACTCCTCTCTATTTAAAAAAACGATTTAGATTTCTGTGCGATAATAATTCCAGACTCTTAAGATCCACGGAAAACTTAACCCTGGCAATTGTGACGCATTCTACAAGCTTCTGCGATAAATCTTTCACAGTTCAAGCTGCAAGATTGTGGAACGCGTTGCCTGTAAACATTAGACGAGCACAGTCACTGTCAACATTTCAGAGACTGGTAAGGGAGCAAGCACTACCTAGCGTTATGAGTTGTTATGTATGTTCACTCTTTGCTTTATGTTTTTTTTTTTTTCTTTTTTACTTCTAGTAGCTGTATATTATGTAATTGGTGTTTATTTGTGTGTAATTCACTTATATGGTATATATTTAACATTGGTATGTATATATGTAACTATGGTATATGTATGTTTATATATGGTATATATTTTAGGTATGTATTTATGTATCTGTATATATAGGTAGGTATTTATTTCATTAAATAATATAATCTCTTATTCTTCTTCACTTCTGTTCTTTAAATGCTTTACTAGATACAAATCTTAATTAGTTAAAATTTAGTGTACACCGCAAACTACCCTGATTACTGGCAGTATAGTCCATACACTGGTTGTCTGGAAGAGATCGCAGATTGCGATAAGACCGCCCATTGTACAACTATCTAGAATGTATGTATCCATTGTATGTGTCCTATGTTTGGTGTACAATAAAGAGTATTATTATTATTATGTTAATTTATTTAATATTCATGGAAGAGCGGAGTTTCCTAACACAAGCATCTTTTGCCTAAAAGGAGCTCCCAGAAACAATATTGTAAAACTCTTTTTTGAAATAAATTTATTCTTATTCTTATTCTTATACATGGCAACGCCTCCACCTCTGGTCCTACCTTCAAATTTATTTTTCTTATTTCTACGGTCTTGTCTGAATAAAGTATAATCTGGTATATTGAAGGTACCATTACGGTCATTGCTATTGAGCCATGTTTCTGTTATGATTGCAATTGTTGGTTTTGATGTGTTCATGTATTGTAAGAATAAATCAAATTTTGCAGATAGTGAGTTTAAGTTGGTATACATGAGTGTAAGGTCAGTGTATGGGCCTGTGTTTGAAGCTATTAGTTTTTTTGATCTACAATTTAAGGTACTCCCTTTATATATTTGATTGTAAGGTTTGTTTCACCTTTTTCAATCCTTAACTTAAGGGCTTCTCGAAGGTGATTAAGTTCCTCTCGTTGTTTAGGTGTTTTATCATCATAAATTCTTACCTCTTTGCCTGCCTTGCTTTTATTTTTAAGTACTTGAATGGCTGCTTGACGAAACCACTTTCAATAGTCTATTTTTACCTAGTTCGCGTCGCCCTAGGCGCTGCACTGTCACCACTTCTGAGCCAAGGTCATGCGACTTTCTATCGCTGCCAACATCCGATTCGCACTCCTTTACACCGACCATAATTATATTGCGAGCTCTTCGTTCCCGTTCCGCTATTTCTTCCAAAATAGCGCCTGTATTTAGAGGAGAAGGCTGATTTATTACCGGTCCTGTCGCAGTGTGGATGTGCGTAGGATGCCGATGTGGGTGAAGATTGAGATAATACCTTCTTAACATCGTCGAGTTCCTGGCGCAGTCCATCGTACGATTTAATCAATTTGGGCACCTGAAACAGCGCCTCTCGACATGTGGGACACAAGAACAGTAGGGTTCGCTTGCCCTTAAATCCCATGACACGGGCCTCGCTAGAAGTTAGGCCACTGCATTGAAGGCGGAGGTTGCGTTTGCAACCATTGCACTGCACACCATTATCATCATTGTGGTCGGTCTCACATTGAAAACACTTCATTTTACAGGTTTTAGATTCACACTTTGAAGACAGTCCCACACTTTTTTTTTGTCACCAATTTATCACAAACTGACGCGGGTTTTTTTTACATGAATTTATATTTGCACACACTTATTAGGTAGATTTAGCACAGAACGAGCAATTAGACGTTGATTTAGCACAATGTACTATTTTTAAGACAAACTTTAACTAGGAGCAACTTTTATCACTTATAGTTGTTCAGAGGGTAGAAGAGAAAAAAAAAGTAGCCCCAGTGATGATCATCATAAGCTAACTGTTACTCCTTCCAGGTGGACCTCTGATCCCCTTCTCGCTATATGTTCAGTTTTCTTATTTTGTTCTTTTACCACCTACAGTTTACACTATTGAAATACTACTAGGACCTGCAAAAACAATTGCTATCTACTGCACACTTTTTTATCGTTCATTACATCTCCACGGATACCTCCTCCCGCTAGACCCGAGGGGGTGGTTATATCGGACTTGAACCGACTAAAGCGCACGCAGTCTGTAAGTCGTAGTCTATCGGAGGTGAGATTGACTGAGACATTCTCTCGCACCCTGGCTGACTCAGGAGCATCTCTTTCAAGCTGTCTCTTTTCGGGTGTGGGGACCACGGAGTCCCCATCTAGTCTCAAGGTAAGGGGTGGCGCCGCGGGCTACAGACATAGGTACTTACATTTCGATTCAATGAAATTTTTAAGCATTTCGAATTGTAATTATTCAAATCGATTAATGCTTAGAGGACCCATCCTTCGCCATCCTATGGGTACACGTCTACCATGGCTTTACAAGTCAGATCTATGTATGCCTCTACCGTTCCCATACAGGAGATGCTGAGACAACTAGACTCTTTGAATATTTGAATCAGGTGACACATAATGCGTAGGAGCTATTTCCGAAAGCCGAAGTGGTATTTTTTAATATAACATACTGTACTGTAATTGAAATACAAAATATTTTAAGTAAGGTATTTGAAATATAAAATACAAAATATAGTATTTTAGCTATTGGTAATTGAAATTCAAATTACAAAATAGGTACTTCTTCTGTATACTTCGTCTGTGGGTCTTTTTGTCTTTTTCTATTTAAAGAATATTAGCAAACAAAATTACTAATAATACCTCCAACCTCTCAACTAAATTAAATTGTTTGTGCGAGGAATAGACTGGGTTCACGTCGTTAGTGTAATGACCAGGATTCGAACCCTCGATCGTACACGTCGGGAGGTCTTAACCACTAACTTTTAAGGTCTTAAGGACGTGAGATTGGGCGAGACATATCTCTCGAAACCACGACCCAGAGATATCTCTTTCGAGCTGACCCTCTTCGGGTGTAGGTAACCCGGTGTCCGCAAGTAGCCCCCAGGTATCCCGAGTAAATCTCCGAGGCACGCTCGCAGTCTAAAAATTGAGGGGAGTGGGGTTACGTTTTTTAAAATCCTTTTAGAATACTGCGAATATGCTGTGCATCATCGCCCAGATAGGACTCCCTCCCCTAAGGTCGCCACGAGGACCCGCCTCGACGTTTCTCTCGCCGGGCACTCGATCAGCGAGTGCAGTTCTGAGTCCTCGTTTGCATTACAATGATGGCACTCAGGCGTTGGCTCCTTCTAGAGATCGTCAGAAGTAGAAAGAGCAGGTAATTCCCGAAACACTCATTTCCATTACAGATCACCTGCGTAAGAGAGGCCCCCGTGTGGTCTCTCTAGCCGCTCATCTATGATGGGTCTCACCGCCGCTGTGCGGTACTCCCTGACGACCCTGTTAGCCACCATCCGCTACTGTTAACGCAATGGTTGCACAATACTGACCTTTAGGATCTCCGCTCGTCCAGATTGAACAACCGTATAGGGCCATAGACCGCACAATTCCCCCGTAGAGTCTCCTGTAGGAGTCATCCGACTCCCTCAAGTTGAGGAGCAGCCCTGCCAAAGCTGCGCCTTTCAGCTTGTGGGCGGGACTTCAGAAATACTCTTCGAAGACCCATCGGCCATCAAGCACGTACCCTAAGTATTTCATGAGGGGCTGGATGCCGATAGGATTACCTCCCACTATGAGGCTGGTTTCTGCTGGTGGCGTGCGTTGAGGCCCATGAAAGAACATAGCCTCGGTTTTTTGCATCGTCGTTCGTATCCAGTGTTCAACAGGAGCGGCCTCAGGACCGATCCCTGCAGAATACCGTACGATCTCTCTGGCCGACCACAGTTCTCAGTCACGATTGGGTAAATAACTCTCCATCAGGTACGCTCCGACTATGCGGTGAAGGTAGAGAGGTACTTCGGGATACACGATGGCCTCCCTAATTCAACTCCAGGGTGCATGCACAGCACACCCGTAGGCAGACGGCGATCAGCCCTACCTTTCAGATGAGGATCCGCTTCCCCCTTCTTCCATAATTTTTGAAACATACATACAAACACATACAAAATACCTCGACATCAGGTATTTAAAATACTAATTACAAATGACATTTTAAGGAAGTATTTAAAATACAAACACAAAATACGTATTTTAAATACAAGTAAGTAATTAAAATACTGCGCAACCCTGATTGTTGTAACAGTGCCCTGTCTGAGCCATTATCGGATACAGCCCGGGCACTGTACAACTTAGTTAAGTTTAGAGGTTAAGCATATGATAACTGTGCTATATGCAATGTTAAGTAATGTTTTTGTTTTTTTGTTTGATTTGTATGTGTTGATTTGTATTTGTATGTGTTTGTTTACAATATGGGCAACATAATCGCTCTAGCGACAAAGCCCTTCAATAAAGAAGAAAAAAAAAACCCTGATTGTACACCAGTAAAATATTACACTACAATATGAGATACAAGTTAGTGGCACGTACAGATGGCGGCCTTTTTGGGGTTCGGCTTGACCCAATTCGTACACGAGGTCACTAGGATACGAAGAAAGTCGGGCCTAACACCCTCTCTGCTAGACCTTCTACTGACGAGTAACCCGGACCAGTACAGTGTGTCGGTGCGAGCCGCTTTAGGCAACTCCGACCACTGCCTGGTCTGCTAGATGCTCTCGACAGGTTAAAGCGAAGTGCGTTCTGTTCGCATTATATATTGAGGTCACGAACACCCTAGAGCCTTTGCAGATGCGTAGAGATGTTGCGTCCTTGGCAGTATTTTACCGTCTGTACCATGGTGAATGTTGGGAGCGATGAGCTCTTCCAATTAGTCCCACCCTCCCCTGTCCTACATAGGACAACACGTTCAGGACTTAGATGTTACACGCACACGGTGCGTAGTATATAGAACTAAGCGGTTCGAAGACGCTTTCCTTTGTTGCACCATTAAAGCCTATCGCAGTCTATGTCACTGCCAGAAGGGAAACTCGAAATAAAACCCTGTAACATTCCGTCTGGCCAGTGTGGTAACAGTAGGCCAAAGCCTCCCGACATTGGGAGAGGCCTTCGTCCAACAGTGGACTGCGATAGGTTAATTGATTGATAAGGCCTGGAATTCATTACCAGCTCACGTGTTTCCTTCTTCCTACAGTCCCGGGTCATTTAAGCGGGGCGTGAAAAAGCATATGATGAGTCCGTCAAGCTGAGTGTCACCATTGTAACATGGTATATGTAAGTAATGGTGAGCCTCTTTTCTGAGACTGCCTTTAGCTTACCATCACGCGAGGTGTAGTCTAATTGGCATGTCCAGTGTGTATACAACAAAAATATATGGAAAATTGATTCATTTCAAGCTAAAAATCTATCTATATTATTCAATACTTACACTTCGAATGTTTTTTAATAATTTTCTTTTTAATAAAAGTATGTGTGTAGTACTGATAATAAAAGCCATGCCCATATTAATTCACTAGGGGATAAGATAAGGAGATTTACTTGATTAGGGGATCTGCGGGTCTAAAAAGGTCACTTTGATGGAATCGTATTAGGATAATAATATGAGTCATATTGAAAATCGTAAAATGATCACACACTGATATGGACTGCGCTGAATTCTAATTTTTAATCGCAATTCAAATAGTTGACAGTTTTGTATGGAAACCGTAAAATGGTTCACAAACTATGAATTGCTTTGATGTCAGTTAGCAGATTCGAAAGCAGCAACATATTCAATTCTAAATTATACTAGGTATCGGGACTTCTCGCGAATTATATCTTGGAACTTACTATTTCTGCCGACGTTTCGGATGCGTTGCAGCACCCGTGGTCACGACTTGACAAAAATAACATCTTCAATTCTTTTTGCTTATTTCTTAATAAATACGCTATAATAAAAAGAATAAGTAGCCTAGTGGTATGGGTAATGGACTGCTGAGATGAGGTTTCGGGTTCGATCCCGGGTTTTACCATGGCACACACCAATGACTTTTCGATGCTTTTCGAAGTTATGTGTGTATTTATCGCAGGTTTATAAGTACCCGGTTAATGGCAATAGTCTCGCCACATTGGGAACTAAACATAAACTGGCGAAATGTGGGTGCTAGCACCTCTGCCTAACCCTTCGGGGATATGGGCTTGAGTTTATGTCATGTTATGTAAAAAGAATAAAATGACGTTTTGTATTATGTTTTGACCACAAATTAACTATTATTACTTAACTTAAATAATTATTTTATGAGCTGGGCTACAGCACCATTTAGCGAAAAAAAGAGTAATTTCTGTTATTCAATGTTAGGCACGACAGTATATCACAGATAACAAAATACTAAAGCCAAGCTGCTGACGCTAACAGATAATGGCAATACTCATACTTTGATTTCGTTCTTATAATTTTATTTTCCATGATTTTATGGCGGGTAATTAATATTTCATCGTTTTATTGTTTTAATAACACATATTCTACAAATTATCATACTTAGTTTGTAAAAACAGCACAGAAAAAAAACACGTAACAACACGATCCTTATTTTTGGCATGCGGCAACATTTACACTAAATTAGAATCTGTTTGGTAAACGAATTGTAGTAATTCTTCTCAGATTAAGTGACCATTTTCCGAATTTTAAAGGAATCGATTGAGATCTACTGGCAATGCATAATGTTACGTGTACGGGGTACAATTAAATGCCGTTTACTCAACGAAGAGATTTATTAGCTCGCCAGAAACTAGACAATTAAATCACTAGTACACACAGTACTCTTCAACAGTTCCAGTCGCTCAGTAGTTCACAGTAGTCCACAGTCATTGCCCAGGTCGCAGGTAGAATCCTCATCGGTCGCAAAGCTCGCTGTGTTCGCTATCGCTCTCAAAGACGGAATGAATCTATACCTCTCAATTAGGAGGGTTGAATCTTCTGAAAAATACTCGAGCGGTAACTACCTACCTACTCTTCTGTAATTTACCGCCGAGTTCACTGACCTTCGAGTTCATTCTCGATTTTTACCTATTCTTTTGTACTTGGCGGTAGGTAGGTTGTAACTTTACGTCGGCGATTCTAGATTTTTCTATGCCAATCCGTAGAGTACCCATCACTAACAATGCGTTTTAATTTCTAGAAGATTCGATTACTAGTTTACGAGATATCGACGTCTGTCGTAACAATAAAGTTACTCTTTTTTGGCGGAATCACTCAATGTGGCTTTTTTAGACCACTGTGTGGATAAAGTCTAAATAAATCCACCGGGGAATCAAAGTGGACTGAGGGCTCCATATAAATCCACAATGCGATCACACTGAGATTTAAATGGCTTTATTGCCCACACCGAACTCTTCGTATTAAGAGTTGGGTGTGAAAAAAATATCCAATTAAATCACCCGACAGACCCATGCAAATGTGTGCGAGTTATGTAAAAGTTGTTTAATATTCCTTTGCACTTTTGTGTGACGTACCTCTGATTTATGTTTTGAAAATGGTAATATTTTGATGACTTTATTATTTTTGGTTATATTTAGGCCATAAAGTTTGTATTATTTGTATTCTACTATAAAAATGTTAAGTTTATGATTTAGGCCTTAGGCACTTCAATTTTTTAATATTTGACATCTAAGAATATAATTTCAAATTCTAGGCAATATGTATGCAGCCACAACAAGACACTGTAAGCTCAAGCCAGCAAGCAACTGAAAACATAGAGAGAGAAGAGAAGATAAAACCTACTCTGAAAATTAAAAGGGTTCACTCTTCAGACGCAGAAAATTCTAATGAAGAGCCTCCTCAGATACAGAAGAAGAAGAACAAGGACCCTAAGTTTTCTAAAACGACAAAATGGGATGGAGCAGGTTACAATAAAGAAATAATATGTAAAATTTGCGATATGAAATTGCCACAATTAAAGTCATTTCTAAATCATCGACGTACACACCTGAAGTTAAAAACTAAATATCCTGCCATATTTAAAAAAAATTGTTCAGTTACTTTAGAAAAAATTGATGGCAAGGCCAATATTACTGGCATGAATAACATCGTAGTACATAACAACAGTAAAATAGTCGAAAATCGTAACTCATTATTTTATTATTTCAAATATTCAAAAGATAGCCAAGATTTGTTTGAAGAGAGCAATTTAGAAACAACATCGGAAAAATCTTTTCCGAAACATGTTGATCCAGAATCTACTGATAGTGAACAAGACATTATTTTAAGGCCTCAGCGGAGGAAACGACGAGCAATATCTAGAAGCTCTAACGATACCGTTGTTATTGAAAGTAATGGCAACAAAGCTATATCTGATAATGAGGATTCGCAATCAACGCAAAATAGCGTAGCACCAGTTGCACAAATCAGTAATGATCAATGCATAAACATTGATGATTCATCTGATAGTGATACAGACAAAAATGAAGTTGGATCTAGACAAAGACGACCACTAGAAGCGAAACTTGGTGATTACAAAATTATACAGGGTATTATTACTACGTGTGTAAATACATACCATAAGAAAAATGATGCGAACGATCGGTCAGACAGACAAGCTAGTTCTGAAACTCTATTAAAGCGCAAAGTATTAGGTATTGGTAGAAAGGTAATTAATAGACCAGGTTTTAATTGGACTGGATTATTAAGATATATGGAGCATAAAAATCTTGGTGTTATATGGGTGGCTAAAGGTGTGCAAAACAGTAAAGAATCCAATTTTATACGTATCATTACCAAATTAAGCGGACCTGACAACACAGATGATAACCAAGGATGGACGCCAGAACCCGAAACTGTACCTATTCAAACACCTGATACATCTTTGAGCACAGCAGTAAATCATTCTACGGAAACTAACCTAAATGAGTTACAAACAAATATGGACACTGCCATAATAGTGTATTGTAACTCCCCAGATCCTAAAAACAAATTGCTTAATGCCAATCCTGTGGCGAATCCAAAACAACTGCCGCGAAAGTTAACGCCAGCTACTGAGTTCAGAGCTAACACAATTGTCACAGAGCCATGCCCACCACTCCATAATAATGAAAATTCGGAGTTATTTATGCCTATCATAACATCTACGACATCATTAGCTGTGCCAGCTGTAGAACATCAGAATAATAATAATAATAGTCTTGTTGCAAATACCAATCCAGTAACACCTGCTCCCAGAATTAAAGTGAAACCCGACTCAGAGTTGATGTCGGAAAGGATGCTCAATAGTCTTAGAGAACAGTCGGCAACTGTGTCGACAAGTAATATGCTACCAAACCAAAGTGTTAACTCAAATACTGTGCTTAATCAAATTGAAAACACGAATACAGCTCTAAGCCAAGTTGGGAATACAAATAATTTAGTTCTGAGCCAAAATGTTTGGGTACCACAGAGTATGCCGAACATATTTACACCCCATATCGTACCACAGTTACCAGCTGCTAATCAGCCTATGCAACTTGTCCAAATATCGTGTGTAAATCCAATTAGTGTGCCACCAACACTTACATATCAGAATATAGCTTTGACGCCGACTGTAACAACGTCTGCTGATTCAAATATGAATAAAGACGACTTTGTCATATTGAATACTGTCGAATTACCAAATACAAAAACAAAATCTCCATTCAAATATCTGAAGAATCTTTTAAGGATTCATAATTTAATACTAATAGATCCACGAGACCAATTAACCATGGACTTTGTTTGTCTTATCAAGTTTAAAGTGCAATTTAAGCAAGAACCTATAGATCAACCTGTGGTACTGTGTTTATCCTTATTTTGCTTTCAAAATAAATATTGTTTCACAGTCAAAGATAGAAATCATAAAGATATTGATATAAGTAGGATATCACCTAATTGGCAATGGGAAATAATAAAAATATTTAAAGGAGAACTCGTTGAAAAATTGCTACAAAATGCTCAACGACACAGCCAAGACGTACTTGAATATACTAACAAATTTTTATGTGTCCTTAAATCCATTAGCTTTCAAAAACTGCCATGATCTTGGCAGACCCATTTATTTGGGAATGTAAGTGCGGAGATAATATGTAGTGATGATGTCACGCCCACCTCTGATGACGTAATGCACCTTAACTCCAATTTTAGCCCAAATAACTGGCTGCCACCGAGCGGTATAATTCCTGGCTACCACCAAGGTTCGCCTTCCAACTTATCTTTGCTCACTTTGCCCGGTCCTCAACATGGCATGCCATTTCATCAACATCGCATGTCGTTACCTCAACATGGCATGCCATTTCCTCAACAACACATGGCATTTCCTCAACATGGAATGCCATTAAATCAACATGCCATACCATTTCCTCAAAATAGTGTACCATTTATTGATTTAAACATGATGCGTCCAATATTGTACTGAATGGAATTATATTTCTATTACAAAAGATTCAGTTGTTGAAAATTTATGATAGGCTAGCGCAGAACATCTAACAAATACAGTACAGAAGATTTTCGTTTACGCAAGATTTAAATAAACCAGACGATAATGTAAAATTTTAGACTGCACGAACAGCCGTGTAACTGTAATATTTGCGAAGGCTATATAGACACTTAGCTTATAGTACCATGGTTGTTCTCTTCACTTCTCCATTCAAAAGCCTGGATTTAGATAATTATTGACAGGTTGATTGATTTAAACTATTGCTCGGGACATATGTCATGGCTATAGCAAGGATAGCACGGGGTTCTACGGCGGCGGACGAGCTCGAATTCGCGCCTGAGCTTCGTTTGTCTGGTGATTTAGGTCCAAGATCCGTGTCATGAGGTATACAAATTAAATATTTTCCGTCTCATCTCGCCCACCATTTCATATATTCGTAAAAATAGTAATACTTTTGAAACTAATATTTTGTAAAGGAAATTAAGTCAATTTTCAAAGCAATGATGATAAAAGTTGACGCGGGCGCTCCTTTTTCAATATTCTGAATTTTTACAAATTCATGTAGGTAGGTACAGTCAGGTACAAAAGTAGCTGCCATTTCATTTAATAGATCATTTAATTCTGAATGAGCGGTAACAATAAATTGGAGCCACAGCTGCTTTACAATAGGAATTGACCCTAGTAAATAAAATATTACTAATAAATTATCAAAATAATTGTGTAGAATTTGATGACATTTCCAAAAGATTATTATATAGTGTTTAGTATTTTATGTCGCTGATGTATGTGCGTTGCGTGATTTTAATTGTGATGTTGGTATAACGACGCGTATGTGAAAAATTTCGAATAAGGGTACCTGTACTTGTTTTAATAAGTAAGAATTTCTGATAATTTATTTTCAGCCAAATTTACAATCATAATAAGTACATTATGTAAATTGTTTAAACAAGATACCTATTTCCTAAACACGAATATGTGACATGCATGAAATATTAACATAGCATAACATAAACGCACGCCTATATCCCCTACGGGGTAGGCAGAGGTGCTAGCACCCACATTTCGCCAGTTTATGTTTAGGTACATATCAGTTAAAACAAAAGCTATGAACTACTTTCGGATTATTTTTACGTACATTTTCATGATTAAATATTATCATTCGAGTTATTCACTCTAGTTCTCCGAGGTGGAAGCTTCGATGCAACTGGGATTAACGCTAAGATGAAGAAGATTCGAGGGAATAGGTATATTATTATTATGCTCCCTAAGTTTATTCATGGGAACAAAGTACGCTTATGCGCCTATGCCGGCCGATAATTTACATACTTGAAGTGAGTTTGGCCATCAGGCAAAATCACCAAAAACAGTTCAACAAATCATTATTGAACTATTTTTCGAAGAAATTCGTGGACTTAAATGTTTTCCGTGGACTCAACTGAATGTTAGTTTGTTAATCACTGGTTCTGATTATAAATACCTTAAGTTACGGGCTACTGAACAAAAAGGGATATTTATGTACAAATATGATAATTATACAATGGAAGACTTTTTATAGAAACATACATGTCATAACCACTGCAGAAATGCGTTGTAGCCTCTGCGCTATTATCTTAACTGGAATATTGTTAGTTGTTAAGTAGATACTGCTATGTTTTTAAATTTCTGTAGTTAATATTCTCAGACCTATACAATATGCACACAAAATTTCATGAGAATTGGTTAAGCTGTTTCGGAGGAGTTTAACCACAAACACCGCGACACGAGAATTTTATATATTAGATGGAAGCAAACTTGTTTATTGCATTTTAAATTGAAGTCGTTTTTTGCAATGAATTATGTTAGTAAGTTCCATGATTTAATCGCAAAATGTTATATGATTATGGAAGCAAACTTGTTTATTGCATTTTAAACTTGCAAATGAAAAGTGTTTGTGTTAACTTTAAAAAATAGGTAAGTTTTGATTTGTGTTTCAGTTGAAAACTGTTACGCGTTGTATTTCATTTATATAATTTTATCATAATTAGGTTTATCTTTATAATTATTAGAGAAACTGATGTATTGGTTTGTCCGGTTTAGTCGCATAATGCCCAATTCGCAAAATGCCTACCGTGTCTCAAAAGGACTAATTCACGAAAGGACAAATTCTCAAAAGGACTAATTCGCAAAAGGACTAATTCGCAAAAGGACTAACACTTGATTGACTTAGATAATAAATACTAATGAAAACGTTAGATGCTTGAAAATAAAAAAAAAATGCATTTTTTTTAATCTCAAATGAAATCAAACGAACGAAAAATAACGAGCAGATTTTCACGTAATTTAGTTTTTAGTGTGATAAATATAGCTCATATATTTTTATTAAATAAGTAGATTAGAATGGTGCAAAATATTAATTTTTAATATTAAGGTACACTATTTACTTCGGTTAAAATTGTTATAGTACCTACTTAGTTTAATTTATATTTTTTCATTTATATATTTAAGGAGGAGCATTTTTATTTATTTTGGATTGCAAACAGTTGTTACATGTAAACTTTCGTGGTGTGTGATATAATTATAAGGGTTATCGAACTTGAATAAGCACGATCATGCATTTTACCCAGAGAGATATAGCAAACAATTTGTTTTATCTTCAAGCATCTAACGTTTTTTAGTATTATTATCAAAGGTAATCAAGTGTTAGTACTTTTGAGAATTAGGCATTCTGATAATTAGTCCTTTTGAGAATTTGTCCTTTCGCGAATTAGTCCTTTTGAGACACGGTAGGCATTTTGCGAATTGGGCTTTATGCGACTAAACCGTTTGTCCGAACTCTAATATTTGTCCGAACTCTAATAAAAATATTCACCAATAGGCTATTTGACAAGGTCGTCCGATTCTTCCCAATACTGCTTAGTATGTTAGTTTGTTAACATAAAACTATGATTTTTCATTATTTTTAGTGGTGATTTTTCTATAACAAAATTAAAGCCAAATAGCCTATTTTATTAATTGGCACTAGTCTCGCTTTGACAATTCAGATGATTCAATCTTTTGGATCTTAGTAGGGCCAGACGAGGCGAGGTCAGGTATTGTGTCCCTAGATATAAAGTGATTCTGTGTTGTACTTACGGCAATTGTAATATCTCTTAAGCGTTTCGTTCGTACTTACTTTATTTAGACTGTATATAAAATATATTAAATTTAATGTTTCTTATATTTAAGTGTTTATATATCAAATAGTTTTTAGTTACATGCTTTATTTTAAGGTAGGTAGGTATACCTAATTGCAGACTGTTTATAATAAATAACATTAAAATAAAATAACAATATATATTTTGTTTTTTTTTTGTTGGTCTAAAACTACGCATCTAATTATTATACAATGCCATAAAAATGTTATCCAAGTGTCCATATAGATTCAACATCCACTAAAACGTCTTCTGGAGGTGAATGTTTGTGAAACATGAAATATCCTTGTATTTGTGCTGGACTTACAACCTTATGCTTATCAAGTACCCTGAAAAAGAGTATACACAATAAAATAAATAATAGTGCTGGAGGTACACAGGTGTACAACAGAATTGCGGCAAACCACTGGCCACACGTCTAATATCTATTTTACATGACATTATGCCGGATCCGTCAAAGCGGCTCGCCGAAAGTGAGCTGTGGGCCTTATCTATACTAAGGTATTATTTCGGAGTGACGTCGAGTTTTAACCGCAGTTGTAATGTGAGAAGACGGTGTATTACAATTTTTTAACTTTTACGAAAGCGCATAGTTACGAAAATTTGTCACTGAGAATAAAACGGTTGGGTCTTATCACCTACTCGAAATCGCGTGAGAAAGGTATATTTCTGCTTTCAGCTATTAATGTAAAGAGTTATTATCGCTCTTGTATAATAAAGTATCTGTTACCTAGTAAGTAACTATTGTGTAATCTCTAATGTGTCTACAATTTGAAGACTTACTTTTTAGCAAACGTTCTTGCATAGTCAGCAGCTTTTTCTCCTTTGTAAAATCTTAAAAACATTAATTCCACTTGTTCTTGATCGCAATATCCAACAAATTCTTTCATGTCTACTCTTCCGGGTCTAATCAAAGCTGGGTCCAATCTAAAAACAAGAATATAAAATTAACTCATTATCTACGTAGGTACCTACCCACGGTAAATATTATAAAGCTTAACATTTAATAACATTAAGGTTTGCTAACTTATTGTTTATACTATTTTTGGTATATCTAAAATCATGTAATTTCTTCAAATGACGTGATTTTTTTCTAAAAGTCGCTAAGATGAGATTTAAACCCACAAACACAAACAAATATCAATGTCAGCAAGAATTAACAGATTTGACTCATTGGAGGACATTCAACTTCCTTGACATAATTTTCCTTGTAGCATTAATTGTAATAGAAAATCAGAAATATATATATATTGCCCGCCTTCCTGACGAAGGTTTTGTGTCTCGCTTCTTCGTGGTTCACTCAGTAATTCTGTTTATATTAATTTTGAATACATACATACATACATACAGACAGATAATCACGCCTTTATCCCCCGGAGGCTTAGGCAGAGGTGAATTAACACCCACATTTCACCAATAATAGTATTCGGTCCCACGTAGGTAATAGGGGGTGAGCCTATTGCTGCATTCCGGGCATTACTGTTGACTCGAGCCATGCATCTGAAGGCTGACTGGGCTGTGTAGGTATATCTGTCGGATGTTAAACAGCCCTATCCCTTAGTCGCCTTGTACGACACCGCATGGAAAGAGATGGCGTAGCCCAAATTCTACCCTGCCGGAAACCACCGAATATAATTCGTGCGAATTAACATGGCACCTGGCTCGACAACAACTGGTTTACTGGTGGTAGAGATTTGACGGCACAAATTTGTCACAAATTTCGACCGGGTTGGTACCACCGTGCAATATTGCGAAAAACCCTTCATAGTAATTCAATTTCGGTTGGATTGCGTTCAGGGATCAGCAAATGCATAGCCGGATAGAGGTGATGGTGGTCGCAGCACTAGTGGGACCAGTGGGTCTTGGCGTAGTCTAGTGAGGATGGTGCGGGGCGACGCGCCGGTCAGGGAGACCCGTAGAAACGGTGGTGCCGCTGGCCGCCCGCGGTATAGTACAGAGGCCCAACTGGGACTAACCACCCTGGAAGGCTGCCTCACCAGACCGCGCATAATCCCGGTATGGCTCGTCGTGCCGGTTGGTGACCGGAAGTGGGGGCCCGGCGACCATATTCGGGGGGTACGGGGGCCCTTCCGTACGGCGTGTCGGCTCACGCCATGCCTCATAATCATAGACAAAACCAATATCCCGCACTTTGTCACGCGGTGCTGCGACGACAATCACCTCTTTTTTTCACGCCCTTTTCTCCTTTTCATCATGGCAGCGCATTTAAGAGTATTGGGCAACACAGCGGCTCTTCGAACTCCCACAAGCTCGCTATTTGAGGTGGAGTCCACTAACATCTGTGGACTCCATGCGAACCTCAACGCCGTCCACCAACACCTTGAGACGGCGAAACCAGATATGCTCTTTCTCACGGAGACACAAATAGGCCGCCCTGATGACACGACCTACTTGCTTTACCCCGGCTATGTTATCGAGGAAAATTTCCGTGCAAAAGCCGGGGTGTGCGTGTTTGTTAGGGCGGATGTTTGTTGTCGCCGTTTGCGCTGCCTTGAAGACCCATCCTTTTCAACTCTATGGGTACACGTAGACCATGGCTCTACGAGTCGGATCTATGTGTGCCTCTACCGTTCCCATACAGGAGATGCTGAGACAACTCGACTCTTTGAATACCTGAGTCAGGCGGCAGATGATGCGCAGGAACGGTTTCCGAACGCCGAAGTGGTATTTTTGGGGGACTTTAACGCCCACCACGAAACCTGGTTGGGCTCCGCCAAAACAGACCATGCGGGAAGAGCCGCCCATGCATTTGCTCTGGCGCATGGCCTGATCCAATTGGTACACGAGGTCACTAGAATACCAAGAAGGTCGGGCCTAGCACCCTCTCTGCTAGACCTTCTGCTGACGAGTCACCCAGACCTGTACAGTGTTTCGGTACAAGCCGCTTTAGGCAATTCCGACCACTGTCTGGTCTGCTCCAAGGTGCCAATTATAGCGCCCTCACGACCCGTGCAGGGGAAGCGGCGTCTCTGGCACTACTCGTCAGCAGATTGGGATGGGCTGCGCAACTATTTTGCGTCCATCCCGTGGGTTGAACGCTGCTTTGAAGGTAAGAAACCCTCAGATTGTGCTACTGCTGTTGCCGGTGAGATCGGTCTGGGTATGGAATACTATATCCCGTACACTGATGTCACCGGTGCCCGAGGAGTGCGCCCTTGGTTCGGGCGCGAGTGTGCGAGGGCTGTTGATCAAAAGCAGTCCGCGTATCGCGCTTGGGTAAGGGCGCGTGCCACGCACGATCCCAATGTGGGCCACTTCAAGGCGGCGTACAACAGAGCCACAAAGGTCTGTAAGAGGGCTTACGTCAGAGCGGATGCCCTGCGCATTGCACGGCTTGGTCAAGAGCTAGTGGCACATCCCACGGGCAGCCGTGGATACTGGCGACTGGCCAAAGCCGTGCAGGCCAACTTCTGTCAGCCTTCGCTGCCACCGCTGCGCTACCCTGATGGATCCCTGGCCCATTTACCGCAAGAGAAAGCCAATATGCTAGTAAATCTCTTTGCGGCCAATTCCCGAGTCGATGATTGCGGTATACAGCCGCCGACACTACCCAATGGTGACCACGTAATGCCTGAAATACGTATCAGGCAATGCGATGTCCGTGCGGTGCTTCAATCACTCGATGTCCGGAAAGCCAGTGGCCCGGATGGTATTCCAGCGGTGGTCTTACAAAAATGTGCAGCGGAGTTGTCTCCGATGCTTACGCGGCTGTACCGACTGTCCTACAGCTCAGGTACAGTGCCTTCGGCTTGGAAAGAGGCGAATGTACAGCCGATCCCCAAGAAGGGGGATCGCTCAGAGCCAGCCAACTATCGACCCATAGCCGTCACCTCAGTGCTGTGCAAGGTCTTCGAGCACATCATTACCAAACAGCTCATGCGTCACCTAGAGGATCACTCCTTAATTAATGACCGGCAATATGGCTTCAGGCCGAAACGGTCAACGGGTGATCTTCTAGCATACGTTACCCATCTTTGGGGTGAGGCTATGGACAAGCACGGCGAGTCACTGGCAATTAGTCTTGATATCGCCAAAGCTTTCGATAGAGTCTGGCACAAATCGCTTCTCTCCAAGCTACCAGCCTTTGGTCTGCCTCCTAGACTGTGCAACTGGATTGCTAGTTTCCTGCGGGAGCGCCGTATCCGCGTCCTCTGTGATGGACGGGCTTCGGAGTTCTTGCAAATAAATGCTGGCGTACCGCAGGGGTCTGTATTATCTCCCGCTCTCTTTCTTCTGCATATCAACGACATGCTGTCCACCGGCAGCATACATTGCTATGCAGACGATAGCACCTTACACGGGAGCTATCACGGACAACCTGCGGCCAAACAGTCTGATATCGTGGAAAAAAGACAGCTTCTTGTCACTGAACTGGACCGGATCTTGAATCACATTTCACAATGGGGCTCTGAGAACATGGTCGAGTTCAATGCCAAGAAAACGCAGGCTTGTGCGTTTACAGCAAAGGTATCTTCTTTCCTTCCCCTTCCCACTCTTCAGAGCACGCCACTGCCACTACAGGACAATCTCAATATCCTAGGCATGGATATTCGCTGCAAACTGAATAACAGAAATTACATCGAGAGCATCATCAAAACAGCCTCGCGGAAACTCGGACTCCTAAACAAAGTGAGACGTTTTTTCACGCCGGAGCAGCGGTGTCTTCTCTATAAGACACAAATTAGCTCCTGCGTGGAATACTGCTCGCATCTCTGGGATGGCTCCGCGAAATACCTACTAGATGCTCTCGACAGGTTGCAGCGACGCGCGGTCCGAATTATTGGGAACCCTGAGGTCACGAACACCCTCGAGCCTTTGCAGATGCGTAGAGCTATTGCTTCCTTGGCTGTATTTTACCGTCTCTACCACGGTGAGTGTTCTGACGAGCTCTTCCAACTAATCCCACCATCTCCTTTCCTACATAGGACAACACGTGCAGGCCTTAGATGTCACCCTCACACTGTGCAGAATATACGAGCAAGAACCAAGCGGTTCGGAGACTCTTTTCTTTGCCGCACCACTAAGACATGGAATTCATTACCAGCACACGTGTTTCCTTCTTCCTACAGTCCCGGGGCCTTTAAGCGGGGCGTGAAAAAGCATCTGATGAGGCCGCCAAGCTGAGTGCCACCATTGTAGCACTTAGTGTCTGTAATGGTGACCCTCTTTCCTGAGACTTTGACTTTAGCTTACCATCAGGCGAGTTGAGGTCAAGTTGGTGTGTCCTATATGTATATATAAAAAAAAAAAAAAAAAAAAAACAACCCTCTTCTTGTATCTCCGCACATGCGGCACGATGCCCCGCACTCGTCCTTCGAGACAAGCAGCATCCGCAACACTGTGACCATTGCACGTTTGCCTTAGTTTGAATTTCGTAGTTATTTGTAGTTTTTAAGTTTGGGTAGCCAGGTGCCATGTTAATGCGCACGAGTTATACCTACATAATACACCATACAGCTATATCGGGCGGCTGATGGTCCTCAATAAGCGCAAGCCTTAGGGTGACGGTTGCAGGTAACCATTACTTACCTACCCTAGATGTAGGAAGTTAACAGACAGGGCTAGTCGAGGTCATAGGGATGCTCTTTCAGGGACAGAGGCATAACTTAAATTAAAACTTTAAGATGTAGACGGAACGCGTAGAGGTAGCGTAAGAAGTGGTAAGTACCACTTTAGTATTAAGTATTTAAGATGTCTTCACATACTAGTTCTATGCGTTGTCTATGTTAATTTTTAGTCTGAGGGCCATACCTGGTTTTCTGCACCCATGCACACACATGCAGATGTAACGGAACATGCAATTATCTCGTTACTTTACTTTTACGTTACCTAATAGAGTTCGCGAAAAAAAAATCAGCAAGCAATACCAGGATTTTTTTTTCTTTCTACCTTTCTAAATAGTTTGTTGTCATGAAAACAATCCGAGCTTCTGTGGAAGCAACACCATCTAGACAATTTAGAAGTCCGCTGAATGTAACTCTGTTGAGGCCTTCATATGCTGATTTTTGGGTAGGAGTGTCTTCTCGGGATGCAAAGGCAGCGTCCACGTCTTCTAATAATATTATAGATTGTTGAGGTGCAACACTGTAAATTTAGGTAAAAACAGTTAATGCATTTTAAGGGTTGGCCGCACGAGTCAGGTGCCCTGGTGTTGCAACCTTAAGCTTGGTAACTACTGGTTTGTCACTTAGGTGGTATAAAAAAGTATAAAGAAATATAACTAGCCTCAAACAATGGTTTGATTACAAAGGAAAGTTATAACTGGAATAGACTAAGATTTTCCTCATTGGAAATAATAATTGGTCAAGAGGAACAAAATAGTTACACAGCAATGGTTTAATTACCTCAGTAAGTGATTCAAGCGGTCATCTGTAAGCCCCCTTTCAGATAAATTGAGTACACATATATTGTATTCTAATTCACCAGCCAATGCCATTATGAAAGAAGACTTTCCACAGCCTGGTGGTCCATGTAGCAAATAGCCTGAAAATTACATCATATTTTTAGGATATATTATATAACCAGTAAATGAAAACATTTTAATAATTTTTATTAATTTATTTATATATTCTTTATGAGGATGTAAATTGGTGGACTTAATAGTAGGCATTCTCTACCAGTCTACCATTGGGTGGTGCAGAGCTAGTACGTGGTAGGCGTATATTAATGAGGGATAAGTTGTGTATAAAGGTGGCTGGGACACATTGGGAGAGGCCTATGTCCAGCAGTGGATTGCGGTGGGCTAATTGATTGATTGAAGTTAGGTTCAATAAGGTAAATAGATTTTTGTTTGTTCAAGAGCATGTAGATAATAATACATACCATAAATCATACATTTCTGACTAACATATATAACCTAAATATACATGAGTGGTAAAAACATAATTGTTGAGCCGATAACTCTGTCAATTCCGTGGTGAACAATTGCCATACCAAGTGGTTTGTAAGATTACCAAAAGCTATAGTATAAATATATATATATTCTGAAAACACAATGCTATCTAGATCCATAGTAAGCATAGCTTAACTAGATTGTGTTAAGGCATCTAGAATGCAGATAAACTAATTATAAAGTTTTAAATAATAATGTATTATATTGTCAAGTTATTAAAATATTTCAGACACAAAAAAAATTAAGAATGTACACACACTAGTGACTTTTTGCATCACATCTACTCATCCCTAATGAAGCTGCATGTATATGGCTATGTGACAATTGTGCCAATTGGGCTACTGCGGTTGACAGTCCCAGAGATAAGTTGATAAGTCACTAGTGTGCACAAGCCCTTATTTTACCCAAACTCATGCTTTTAGTTCATACTCATAATGACATGTTTTTGATGTACATCAGCTGGTTTTAAATTGATTAGAAAACTTTAGATTATATTATTACCTCGTCTGTATGGGATTCCTCTGTCTGTATACCACTGAGGACTATCAATAAAGTCGAGACAGTCTGCAAGTATTTTGTCTGCCAGCCCAGAACGAAGGACTACACTGTGGAGAGGCCGCCGCCTCCTTGGATGTCCAAATGGTCTCCACTCAGATCCCATTGCAGTATACATAATAGTCATCCCTTCATGTTGCTTCAATGCCATTGTTCTTGCTGAATATATAGAATTGAATATTATTTTGTTTCTTGTTTGTCTTGTCTATCCTCATTGTTAGAAAGATATCCTGTTGGGATGCTTACTCATGTTATAACTCCAACACACACAGGTCCTTGGAGAGTTTCAATTTATTATGGTATGGTATGATATAGTGATATTTTTGTAAATTTTAATTAGTTATTTTTGAACAAATCTGAGTACTGTTTTTAATAAAAGTTATCTTTTAAATTGTGTTGCTTTGAGTTGTTATGTAAATGGATAAATCTGGCAGTTTGCATAAGAAAGGCTTAATTATTATTATAGGCTTGAACATTTTATCTAAGTAAATGGTTTACGATACATCAATTTTGTATCATAACATCACAATAAACCAAATAGGACATAAATTATAAATATTTGATAAAATCTAGGTCAAGTTATTCTTGCACATACAGTCTCCCATTTGAGACTGCAGCCTACATATACAGTGTGAGCAGCTTAAACAATGTTGTTTATTATAAATTAATAAAAACTAACATACCTTCTTCTAAAATATTGTAATAAACCTGCTTATCCCTTCCTATGGCTGTTAGAGTGACCGTTTCCCATGGTACACCCATATGAAGGTCTAAGGTATGTTGTTCTCTAGTGCGGTCAACTTTGATCCATGTGCTACCATACCTGTATAAGAGTTAGTTACCATTGCATTATGACCATATAGCTGCTACTTGGGACTAATACATAACATTTAAAGACATACATGAATTAAAATCTCCTTGACTCACCTGAAAAAGTGTTGACCAATACTGGGAATAAAATCATACTTAGTTTTGATCTGGCCTGTATCTTTTTGAAGAAAAGATGTTTCCACACTTAAGTGCTGGGTTTTAGTCGCTCCTTTCTGAGTAATCCATTGCAGTAACCACTGGTAAGATTTATCTCGACAAGGGACTTCAAGTGTTATCATATAATGTCTTCGAAATAGAATCATTGACGTTTGAACCCCTTTTCGTAATATAGCGGCCCCAGCTCCGATTCCAAATAGACCGAAGCCGGCACCGAAATAAGGGTTTTGTGATAGAGACGCTATATACTCTGCGATGGTCATGGTTTCAGTATTCAGTTATTATATTATAAAAAAATATTATCTTTTGAAACTTGTGTTACTACGATCTATTAAAATTATGCATCATTTAATTTACACACACAATATTTGCACATTTGATTCAAATATCAATTCGATTTTTCTGTACTCTCATCAGCTGATTGTCAAATTTATATTATGTCAGAGAAGTCAAAGTCAATGTTCAGAAACATTTCAATCAGAATCAGCAGCTAAGTTTTTATTACTAGCTTTAAAAATATAGGAATAAAGTTGTCAGCTGGCGATTTATTGTGCGTCGTAAATCGCTGCTAATATTCACGTTCACAATGCTGCCGTGTGAACCAACTACCCAGTTTTACGCAGATATTACCAAAACATAGATTGGGTAGGTACCTAATCATACGGGTGCCTGTTACTCCACGGACTCCATGGAGCAGACGGTGACGGAGCAGGCCGCTGTAATGGCGAGGTAGCGCTACGCTCGCACGCACCTTCCCATTTCGGGGTAAGATTCATATCGTGCTTCACACACCTGAGAGAACCCGTGACAAAATCGTAGATACGATTAATCCACATGGTAGCCGGCCGGGGTGCAATGCAAATACCTTAAACATATCTAGATAAATAACCGAAACCCCAGTGAACAGTTTAAGTCAATTCGAGCCTTCGAATTGAAACTTAATTGAATGAAATTTTAAAGCATTTAATATGCCAACTATTCAAAACGATTAAGGTATAGAAAAATTGAACAGTTTCAGGCGGGATTCGAACCCTCGATCTTTCCCTTACATACATATTAGTATAGATCGCCTGTTCGAAATCCGCCTGAACCAATTAATTTTTAATAATCTAAATCTTTTTTAAACTTAATTGTTTATTTCTATAAGTTTAGGATTCATTATCACCTCAGTGTTGTTTCTGGTTGTAACCGAGAACATTTCAGTTTCCCCATGATTTAGCTTATATGGCTTCTATGGAAGTGACAGTCGCCTGACCTCCTAACCCTGAAAAAAACGTGTGCGCCAACGATAATGAGCAGGTGCATCAGCTTGTAGGAGTGGTTCACTTGGCCCCGAAGGTGTTTGTATAGCGACATACTGCCGCCAGCGCTCACGGCGGTATCTCACTCGCTCTCAGCTTATATTTTTTGACAGCGTTCCTACATACTAGCCACGCTGCGTGTTTCAACAAAGCGGTACAGCCCTCGTAGTCACACTATTAAGTACCTAAGTAGGTATATATCAAGATACGGGTCCTTAAGTTTGAGACTATTTACCTACTGTTATTATAATATTTAAGTTTTATGCAACTTGTTCTTACCTAGTCGGCCACCGATAAAATACGTGATCAATGGGCCACTAGGTAAGAACAGAAGTTGCATAAAACTTAAACATTAGGTATATTAGTAGTTCAATTTATTCGTAATACCTACTAACGTAACGTACCTAGTAGTTACGTATGTAGGTAGGTACATTACATTTCTATAGGAGGTAGGACACGACGGTATTTCCGTCCAATTGAGCAGTCCGACTGGGGAAGTACCTCCGCCATACAGAATACCGCGGCCATAATAACTTAGTAGAGTAGGGTAGCCAGAGCTCACTGGAGGGTTTTTGTGCTGGCAGAGGAAAGACCACAAGTTTGTCCTGCTTTGTCTTTTACACTGACGGCACAGAAACTCTCTATGCTTGCAGGGTTGGCAGCGCAAGTGTGACTCTTGGTTTTTGCACGCGTCCTTCCATCAGGTGGGCCGTGTGCTTGTCTACCACCTAAGTGGTATAAAAAAAATATCTATACGTTAAGCTTATGAAAATTTTCCCCACTCAATAACTAATATTTTCTTATTACATATCTAATTAATAAAAGAACAGATTGCCCTCACAAACATTTCGAAGTAAAAAACAGAGTGGCGTGACGTCAACGCAATGATAGGGGTCGCGTGACCCGCAGCGCGTCACATGATCCCATCAAACCATTCTCCTAAAAGCTCTAGGGTGCCGGGGGCACAAAACCCACAACTTCATAAATAACTTACATATAGGTTTTGATATTATGAATAGCTTTGTACCAACTATAACAATGTCTTTTTTTTAAATTTCTCACTGTGAGACATTTCAGCTCACACACAAATAAGAAACAAAATTTTGTTTAATAAATCTGAAAAGTTGCTTGGTTGAACGCGCTACCGACTGGTCAGAATTAAAAAAATCGTTTTGTGTTAGTCTGTGAGGAAGGTTATAGGCTACCTATATATCATCACGCTACTACTCAAGGAAGTGGAGCCTGCGGAGCAGTAATCAAAAATGTCAACAAATCAGGTAGATTACCATACATACCTAATAATATTGGCTTAAACATACCTATTATATCAAAAATGCTTTTCTGTTAGGAAATTTTCAGTGGTGCAGGGATTCTGGATGAAGTGTCCAGTTAACCGCAATCCACGTATCTTTTTTCGAGATATCGACAGCAGTTGGTGAAATGAGGGTGCTTAAAATATTATATTATCGCCTTTGAGAAATATACAGGCGTGATTAAGTGATAAAAAAGGGGCAAAAGCATGATTTTTATAACTTTTTATGGCAATATAGCTCGCATTCAATCAATTAGCCCACCGCAGTTCACTGCTGGATATAGGCCTCTCCCAATGTGGGCCATTTTCTCCGATCCTCCACCTTCCGTATCCAGTCTGTCCCATCCTCCTTTTTCAGGTCGTCCGTCCATCTGGCTAGAAGGCGTCCTACGTTTCGTTTACCTTCTCGCGGTCTCCTCTCTAGGACTCGTTTGCTCCAACGGCCATCGGTCCTTCGACAAACGTGGCCAGCCCAGCTCACGTTACTAAGAAAAAATGATTTAAGTAAGTAGGTGAGTATCTATTTGGGTACCTAGATAGGTATTACCTGTACTACCGCCTGTTCGATGTTATATATCTCTTTACTTAGGTACTTAGTTTCAAATAGGTATCTACGTGGCCATGTCACAAACATGTCTCGTTACTTGCTAATATACTTAATTTCATTGGTATCTATTAGCGTGAAGCTGGGTACAGCTGGTTTAGTTTACCGCAAGTTTGTTTACCAGAAAGACATGTCGGAATACTGTCGGAGACGCGTGGTGCCTACTGTGTTCCTGGGTCGGCAGGTCGTTGAAGCAAACTCACAAATATTACACTTTTCACGGCTAGAAGAGCCGTATAGTTGCTTTATTTCCGTTAGGTTTGTATGCGTTAATTGTTTTGATGGTTACAAATATTTGATAAATCCCATGTAATCCACCTAATATTATACCTAAATGTGCAAGTCATACGATATGTTTATATGTTTGTTACTTAATTACTCTCAAACGCCTGAAGGGATCTGACAGGAAAAAAATACAAAGAACATCACAGGTTCTTGGCACACGATTGATGCCATAAAAATACAGGATGTTATTTTTTTGGATTTTAGTAGGTTCCATTACCGGGTGTAGCAAGCGTATTTTCGAAAATCTCCATTTAGAATACTTCCCCAATAGGTAAGATCTAAATCTTCCAACCTGTATATACATATATATATATATATATATACATACATATGTAGTGATAATTACAGGACAGAAATGGGCAGTAACATTATAGTGGTGATTCAAGTAGTAAGTGGTTCACAAATTAAAGAGTCGTGTAAGAAAGGTTACCATCACCTGGTTATTCACGAACTGGGTGAAACGTTTGGAGGATATTGGGGGCAGATGCCTGATAGTGTGATGCGTCCAGTGAGAGGCAGAGATGATCGCACTTATACTTTGATATCTAGTACAACTGAGCCGTCTACGACCACGACTGTGAGGTATGTTACCGATGTTACAATATGTGATATACTGGTCGGTTTAACTTTTTGAAACCCACTGCATCGAAACTTGAAAAACGATCAGTAATAATATTGTGAATGCTGTTGCTACCTTAAAAGGTTAAACATCATGCAGGGAATAATGTGTTGCATTGCATCTAGTGACAAATTTTTTGTATGTGTTAACCAATGGCTGTCCTATTAAATTAAATTTAAAAAATGTTATGTACTGTACGAGTATATGCTTGTAAAGCATTCTATGAAAACGAAATTACTTAGATCTCAATAGCGTCATTTATAGAGTACATAACCTTGTATAATTAGCTATAATAACCTAGTGTTGTGTTCCCCACGGTGAGTAGGGTAATCAGAGCACACTGGAGAGTTTTTGTGCTGTCAGTGGGAAGACCAAACTTTTCTTCTGCACTGACGGCATAGAAACTCACTATTCTGACAGTGTTTGCAGCATGAGTGTGACTCCCCTGGTGCTGTATACGTTCATTAACCACTTTTCTATGAAGTGGGCTATGTGCAGCATGTGCTTGTATGCCATCTCTGAGTGGTTTACAAAAGACCTGTCAGGACTATCTACCCGAGAAGAGGGCCAGATCGTAAGAGATGGCCCTGGGTCGGCCGGGGTGCGAGGGATATGCCTGTCAACCTCACCCTCGGCAACCAAAGCGACCAACAGGCGGCGTGCGTTTTAGTAGGTTCGAGTCCGACATAACCCCTTCCACCGGCTCTGGTGGGGGGTATCCGCGGGGATTTTGCGCACGTAAAAAAAAAAAAGGTATACGACTATCTTATTTCTGTCTGCTGGTCATTATATCATCTTAGCGTTCATTTCGACTGAATGTAGCGTACCTACTTAGCCTAGGCCGGAAAATCATACAGACCTACGCCTATGATCCATGAGCGGAGATAAGAAAATCACCTGTCAAGTATTATTCACCTGAAAACTATCATAAGATGTATATTTTAAATGCTTTATTGTCAAGAACTACTACAACTCCAAGTACTACCACTTCTACTACAACGGCAGATGAAGACAATTCTGCAGAAGAAGACAATGAAGAATATCTGACGCTGGAGCTGCCGATACTTAACGTCTCAGCTAGAATAGTGCCTGGTAAACTAGAAATAGGAAAAGCATTCAGTACTGAAGATGGTTTTGATGTGGTTTATGACGTCACACCTAGGTAATACATTTGTGTAGTTTAATTGATATTAATACTATAAAAATACAAAAGTAACTCTGTCCGTCTGTTACGCTTTCACCTAAACTACTGTACCGAATTTGATGAAATTTTGATAGGTAGATTAGATCTTGGGTAGATTAGATAATCGACATCTAAGCGGTTCGAACCGTAGGCAACAGCTATATAACATAAACTCATGTAGCTGTTGCCTATGGTTCGAACCGCTTAGATGTCGATCATCCTTCGATGTCCTTTCTTCGTCCTTAAAAATTAAACCTGACTAACTTATAATTTTTACATATAAAACACGTTTTAATATCCAAGAAGAGTACCTATTATTTGTATTAATAGGGCTGGAGAGTCATATGAAACTAAAGAAGTACCTTTGCTTGAAATCGGAGTGAAAAATAGCCAAGGTGGTAGACGTTATGGAGACGACGTCATTGAAAATGGTTCTATTAGCGAGTTTCAATTGGAACTAAATGAGATTTTCACACCAGATCCCAGGTAAGAACCAAAAATGTTAGACATAAATGACTCATTCTAGAAACCATATTTAGGTACAAGCTACTTATTTCAGCTTACATTAGGGTGAGTTTCCAAATGCTTCTTCCGCCAAATACTTTAATAGTGCACAATACAAAATATGGACATTTTTCGATCTTGCGGTTAAGAGTAATTCAGATATTTATTATTATTATTATTGGGGAACAGGCCAGCAGTTGAAACAACTGATATCAGCTTGCATCTCGTTGTTCACTACACTGTTTTCACTACTCAATGTTTTTGTTGATTTATGTGTTTGTCCAGTGAAGTCGTCTATTTTTGAATTGGTTAATATTTTCTGCTGTCACAATATTTTCAGGTAGCCTATTCCATGCGTTAACCATTTCTATCAAGGAATTTTCAATAGCTGTTAGGAATATCGAAGCACACGTCTCCTACTTCGTGACGTGGGATTATATTATTATATTATATTATATTATATATATTACATCTAATGTTAACTTGTTATAGATTATTGCTACTCGATATAGCCGAGCGTACGCATAAGAGAAAATTATTTAAGTACCGCCCCGATGTCAGTGGACGACTTGATTTTAAGAAAAACAAAAGACTTTTTGTGCCTAAAGGAGCATTACACAAGAAAAGGTAACTAAACTTACTTGTAGAGTCCTGTCCTGTAAGGTCATATTTACTCACGTTCTCAGTACGTATGTACCTATTTTGTTATACGTGGGTGGATGACGTGAGTATTTTGGATTTTTAACTGAATAAAACAACACACTATAGCACTAAGTAGCGGCGTGGTTCCCGGCAGAGTAGAATTTGGGCCACTCCATCTCTTCTCATGCGGTGTCGTACAAGGTGACTAATGTATAATGCTGTTTAACATCAGACAGATATATATACGCAGCCCAGACTTAGCTTTACATCCATGGCTTAAGTCAACAATAGAATGCCCGGAAGACGGCAATAGGCTCCTCCCCTTTTTATGTAAATTTGTATGAAAAGGTGTATACTTATTTCCTTTCTCGATTATACATAGGGCACAGCGTACAGCTCACTCTGAATAAGTATTACAATTAATTTACTACTGCATATAATAGTTTATATGCAGTAGTATATATATTTTATACTCGTATAGACTCGTGTACGACTCGTAACGGGAAAGTTTAGGAAATTTACAAATAGATATCTTCTATTATAACGTAAATATCTTCTAGTGGTCGTAGTTAATCTAATATAATTATGATTTTTAGATTCAGGCCATCATTTACGACTCGACGACCACAGTTAAATACAGTAAAACAAACTCCAAGTTCTAAGCTTTACGATGTCAAGCACGAACCTATTGAACCTATACACGGTACTAGTGAAGAAAGTAAAATTGAATCGAAACCGCATTATTGGGATGCAATTCACGATATTCTGAAAAATCTCAGTCGACATACTGATGTTACCACTGAGCAACCGCACAAAGAATTAGCGAATATTTTACGTGGAATCAATAATAGAAAATTTAATAAAAGTGGTTAGTAGTAACAGATAGTGACTATGTGATAAGATTCATATGAAAGAAAATTTCAGAAGTCATAGAACATTACTTATGTACTAGTTTATCTTAGCTCAGGTCCGTGGACCCCTACAACAATACTAAAAATTCCGTTTTCATTTTATTTCGTCTCTCAACTCTGATTTTCTCCTTCAGTTCTTCGCTCCATTTCTTTTTTAAACGGTTTTATTTAGCTCACCCCGTTTGTTTTATTTATTATTTATTCTTGGGTCAAATTTAGTAATTCAAATTTCACCCTCTTCCTGTCAACCGATTAATCTGAAATTTTGTATACACTTTGGATTTTGGTGACAATACAATTATGTTTATTTATTATCATTATAAATTCAAGATGGCCGCCGCTACAAAATGGCGGATAATTTATATTTTATTAATCCCATCAATATGGGTATCAAATGAAAGGGCTCAACAAGCAGAATACAATATACTATAAAAAATTGAAATCCAAGATGGCGGCCGCTACAAAATATCGGATAACGTAGGTTTTATCAATCCCATCAATATGGGTATCAAATGAAAGTGCTCAACCAGTAGAATACAATGTACTATATAAAATTAAAATCCAAGATGGCGGTCTCTACAAAATGGCGGATAACTTAGGTTTTATCAATCCCATCAACATGGGTATCAAATGAAAGGTCTCAACAAGTAGAATACAATTTACTATGCAAAATTGAAATCTAAGATGGCCGCCGCTTTGAAGCGGACTGCAATAAACTAACGGGCAAGAAACCTTGCAATAATGAAGCACTAAATGAATTAAACAGAATGCGAAATAAAAACTAGAAAATAAAAATAGGTAAAGACGTGCCCCACGGTTTTATTTTAGTCTAGTCTATGCATATGTTTATAATTCCCACGACTGTATCTATTTTATTATTTTTTGGTTTTTAGTACATTTATCTTAAACATTGCAATGTATGTTTAACATAAAACCGTTTAAATTAAAAAGTTTTTTTACCTATTTTTTTAACGTTTGTAAATCCCCTCGGATACCATCCCGCCGGACCTGGTGGAGGTGGTTATGTCGGACTCGGACCGACTAAAACCGCACGGCTGTCTTGACCAACAGATACCGGGGGTGACGTAGCCTTTGGCATATCCCTCGCTAGTTCTTCGCTCCTGCACCTTCCTTTCAGTTTATACAATTGTGACATAATATTAAAAATACACACATCCAAACATAATTATGCTCACCGCTTTTTCCCTCAAGGTATAGGCAGGCTCGCCATAGGCAGGGAATTCATCCTCACACATTGCGACCTGAGACGGTGCGCACTGTGCGGTATGAAAGAAACTTCATCCCACGCACACTCAAGCTGTGGAATGACCTCCCTGCTGCGGTTTTCCCAAGCGCCTACAATATGGGGTTCTTCAAGAGGGGCATCAGAAGGTTTCTTCATGGTCGGCAGCGCGAGTGTGACACCCCTGGTGTTGCATACGTCCATAGGCCACGGTAACCGCTTCCCATCAGGTGGGCCGTGTGCTTGTCTGCCAACTAAGTGGTATATAAAAAAAAAAAAAGGTAGGCGGAAACGACAGCCCGCCTTCTACGTCTATCCTCATAAACTTCACTTAGAGGAAACTCTACTGTCATTAAACTTAAAATATCAACTGAAATTTTCTCGATCCAAAGGCAAAACCTACTGCTCTTCCTCCTGCTAGGTATAAATATTTTGAAGATTAATTGAGCAAAAAAAATCTTATATATTTTCAGTGTACTTAGGTCCAGACTTATCGTATATAGACTTGGATACGCCTGGAGTTCCTGTTATCGGACATAGTTCAACCACATCCGGAGAACAGCCTGCTACATACAAGTACAGTATTACTTACCCCTTACCATAGATAATATAATATTCCCTAACACTACAGTGTTTCCTTCGGCGAGATCACGCTGTGCCGTCGGCAAATGAGTAAGTATTTCACTTTGTTAACACTGCATACGCGTGCTCTTATCCTGCAATTTATATAGGATACGCTAATAAGACTTCACCTCACCTGATGGTAAATTGAAGGCAAGTGAGGGTTACCATTACATACATATACCATGTTACAATGGTGGCACTCAGTTTGACGGCCTCATATGCTTTTCATGCCCCGCTTAAAGGAATTAAGGAATTGGATATTGAGGATGTGAACGCTACTAGCTTTTTTGGTCCTCTTTTTAAGAAGAGGCGTGTGTAGGGGCCCAAAAAAAAGGGGGCCCCTACAAGATTTTCAGTGCCAAGTCAACCTTACCTGCAAGTTGGTATATCTGCTGATGGACGGGCCATGTGCGTGTGCTTTTCTCTCAGGGTTGTGAGGTCAGACGGCAATCGCTTCCATAAAAGCCAAACCAAAGGGAGAAGAAAAAGTAATTGGATCCTGAACTACCAGGTAAAATACTCGGATGGATTTGTGAACCACGCTAAGATGATGATACACATAACAAGACTGTCACAGTCAGTTAATCGCTGCGCTCACAGTATTTATATTATAAGTATTATTGGAGATTTACCGAAAAAGTCTCTGAATTTAATTATAATTCAGCTTGTATTGAGTTGTGTACAACAGGCAGGTTACATCTAAACTGAGAGCATCAATCAAGACGGATTATAGATTAAATGGGTAAATCTAGAAAAATATTGTTCTTCATAAGCCCAGATTGAAACAGTCATTGACTTATTCGTTTTTAGTTATAATACTTACAATGTGTCGCGATCTCACCCATCACGCCTTACTCGATTTTATATAGGTCCGCATCTCTCGTTCACTCTCATCTTTCTTATTTTATTTCTTATTGCTCGGCTCCGAAGCATCATAGCGTGATATTTTATAGAAGAACAAGGCTACCTATTGCAAAAAGAATATTTGAAATCGCACAAGTAAATTTGCAATTTTTTTTAATACCACTTAAGTGGTATAAAAATGGCCCACCTGATGGGAAGTGGCCTATGGCCTATGGACGTATGCAACACCAGGAGTGATACCCGTGATACACTCGCGCTGCCGACCATGAAGAAACCTTCTGATACCGCTCTTGAGGGGTTCATATTGTAGGTGCTTGGAAAAACCGCAGCAGGGAGGTCATACCACAGCTTGAGTGTGCGTGGGATGAAGTTTCTTTCATACCGCACAGTGCGCACCGTCTCAGGTTGCAATGTGTGAGGATGAATTCTCTACCTATGGCGAGAGGTGCGACGATAGAACGTAACTGTGGGTGTTGGCTGTGGTCATCTCTGGAACCAATCAAAGAATCAATTTCTTTTATTCAGTTTAGGTACATAAAGAGCACATATGAACGTCAAAATTTTACAATTATGTATGTCAAGAAATAATATAAAAATATTAAATAATTTAAAAATAAACCATTGGAAAATGATTCTTTCGCTGGTTCGGTAGATTAGTTCTACTGAGAAGATACCAGCAAGAAACTCAGCGAACTACATTAGAACTAGATTATTTTTCTTTTTTAAATTTGTTTTGGTTTACAATTTATTTTTTATTTTGTGCGAGCAAGCAAGAGACTTATGTTGACCACGCATTAACATCATTAAGGTACTCATCCACTTTATAGTAACCTTTACTCATTAAAGTTTTTTTCACTTCTATTTTAAATTTATTTATTGGCATATTAATCAACTCCAGAGAATTAGTATTTTGAAACAAACGAACTCTTCAGAGTTAATAAAGATAGATTAACGAATACACAAAATATTGTTCTAGAACTCTACCTACTCTATTCTATCAATTAAATGACATGTCGAAACCTACGAGTGTATCACAGGATTCCAGTAAATCGGTCACTACATCAAATGCCGGAATGAATAACAATTCTGCGATCAGTGATGATGACGGAGCGACGCTGGCCCTCCTTCCTCTGGCTCTTGACGTCGACAGTATTATACTAAATGGTATGTTGGTACGTCTAACCAAATGTCAGACATAATATTATTGCTTAATAGAATCTAGCTAGCATTCATATTTTACAATAGTACCCCTACGTAACTTTCATTACTGTATGTTATAGTGCTGACACCTCTGTCTTTGTATTTAAATTCTTAAAGGTGCGTGTTCCTACATACGAAGAACGTATGACTTGGGAGAACTGCTATTAGATCGGTGACGGTTACCTTATTTACAAAAAGCATAAACTTAGTAATATTACGTTAGTTACGTTTACGTTGGTATATATTTCGTTAAAAATTTATTTTTAAGCAATATATAACGTAAACCTATTCATAAATTAGATACAATAAAAGTAAAAGAACTATACAACTTATAACAAAAATACTTAAAATGCGTCGTGGAATTCCTCCGCATCGCATGCCTCTTGTGGTAACTACCCCTTACCACGATTTCTTAATTTTATAAAAATAATAGTCATCTATTAAATAATTTAATCTTTGTAATTCCCATTATTTTCACAGTAACAAACCGAATCAAAGGTAGTGCACAAAACAAACAATCCGAAGTGTTAAAAGTAAATGGTACACGTAGCGTCGAAAAGTAAGACTCAAATGTTTCATAATAATAGGTCGATACATATGAAATTGTCGTTTATTTGAAGAAACTGGAGGAATCCCGATTTTCAGTACTAAAATTCTTGCATTTTTTAGGAATGACAAATTCAAATTTTTATCATTATTTTTTGTGTATGAATGAGACAACATTAAGCTAACAAACACTTTTATTACATTTATGAAAAGTGACATCTGTAAAAAAGTAACACGAAATTTATCATCAAAATTTAAATTTATTCATTTAGCATTTTAAGAAGTACTGTCTTTGAAGATTGAATACGGCCAATAAAAACAAAAAATAATACAGAGTTGCAAAATCTTGAAATCAATTTTCAAACAAAATATAATGGAAATAGCTATTAAATGCAGCAATAACGAACTCATTAATCTGTAAGAAAATTTCGGCAATTTCATAGGTAAAGACCTAATATATTCATATCATATACAGTGACGTATTTTAAGATTCAACGTCACGGATTTTAAGGTTTACCTACCGCTCCGAGAGAGACCACCCCATCTCTTCCCATGTGGTGTCGTACAAGGCGACTAAGGGATAGGCTTGTTTAACATCAGACAGATATAGACAGCCCAGACTCAGCCTCAGATGCATGGCTCGAGTCAACAATAGTGCCCGAAATACGGCAATAGGCTCACCCCCTATTACGTGGTACCGAATACAAATATTGGTAATTGGAAATGTGGGTGAGAATTCACCTCTGCCTAACCCTCTGGGGATAAAGGCGTGATTATATGTATGTATGTATGATAGTCGAGTGTGTGTGATCTTCGGGGCCCAAGCCAATCTCTCCTGCAAGCCGGTGCGGCACACACTTGGCCCCCGATTCTGATAATTTTATGTCATAGCAAAACCAATGACACTACAAAAATGATAATAAATTTTAGACACTTTAAAAAGCCTATTAATTTTGGACTTTAAAATCATTGCCATATAGTCTAAAATTTAATGGATTTTTAGCAGGGTTTTTGGTTTAGCAGAATTGAGGTCCAGGCCAGAATATGATTAAGTAATTTTCTTCTTCATGATCACCACGGTCTATGAGTATTTCACATAAAAGTATTGGGCAGTAGGCAATATATACCTTGGCCTCGATTGTGATAAAGCAAAACCGCTATAATACCACGGACATTGCAAAATATCCATTTCATTTCAGACTTTGAAGCAATGTGCATAAAGTCCAAAATTATAACGCTTTTTGCAGAGTGAATGACAAAGTGTAATGAAACTCTTTTCATTTTATTTTGAACTCTATAGAAATGAAGTCAAAAATTTAATGCCCTTTTTTGCAGTGTCTGTGGTTTTGCTATAGTAGAATCGAAGGCCTGAATATCGTAGTCCATGGACGCTACGAAATATCTGTTTTACGAAATCTTTTCATTTTGGTTGTTAATCTTAGAAAAAACAGAAGTATCACCAGTCATTCTGTTGCCGTGTCTAGTGCTACGGTTTTCGTAGCTATCGTAGCATATGTATAGATGAAGTATTTATATTTTGAGATCTATCTAAAAAAAAAACTTTACGAAGGAATATGTCGCATTCCTTACGTTACTAAGTGTAGCGAGTAAAGTCTCCTTTTTCTTGACTTCTCGTCTCTTGCGAGAGGAATAACGCCTTCGGTATTGCGAGCGTTCGTTTGCATAGGTTACCGCTATCCTTCGGGGTGACTTTGATTGCAAAATTAGTAGTATAATAAATACGGATGATGATAAGACGCTATAAATGTGTTTGCAGACTGGATCCCTTACCTGTGTCTCTGGTAGATCACGAGTCCTTCGAGAACGTAGTGCAGTCGGCCTCTGCAATGGCCACTATGTTAAACCTAACCAACGCCACAATTGCTAATAAAACGAAAAGAGAAGTTTATGTAACCAAACCAAAGAGGAGGTACCACTTTACCCACCTTTGACTTTACTAATAAAGAAAGAATGAAAATTTCAGTAATTAGGTCGAAGACTTTACTGTAATAATTTTTTTCTATACTTCCCATGATTTTCTATTTATTTTAGAACCAAATATTTTAATCTCGAATTCGTAACATAGTCGGAAAAGAGCTATATTTTATAAATTTCAGTTCTTACCTCGTATAAAGTAGAAGTAGGGAAGAAGGGTGACAAAGGGACGCGAGGTTTGAGGTAGGTATTTACGCACTATTTCTACCAGTCAGCCAAAATAGCCACTCACGCTGCCGACCATGAAGAAACCTTCTGATGCCCCTCTTGAAGAACCCCATATTGTAGGCGCTTGGGAAAACCGCAGCAGGGAGGTCATTCCACAGCTTGAGCGTGCGTGGGATGAAGTTTCTTCCGCAACCGCACAGTGCGCACCGTCTCAGGACGCAATGTGTGAGGATGAATTCGCTGCCTATGGCAAAAGGTGCGATGATAGAATGTAGCTACGGGCATCATGTCAAACAATTCATCTGAGCATAAACCATTGTATAGGCGGTAGAACACACATAGTGAGCCTAATACCTCCTAAGGCTAAGAGGTTCCACACTACCTGTGAGTATGGGATTGTCAACCAGCCTCAATGCCCGTCTTTGCACTGAGTCGAAGTTCCCGCCAGGGTAGAATTTGGGCCACCCTATCTATTCCCATGCGGTGTCGTACAAGGCGACTACAGGATAGGGCTGTTTAACATCAGACAGATATATACAGCTCAGACTCAGGCACACATACAAGGCTCAAGTCAACAATAGTGCCCGGTGGACGTCAATAGACTCACCCTCTATTACGTGGGGCCAAAAACAATGATTGGTGAAATGTTAGTGTTAATTCACCTCTACCTAACTCTTCGGGGATAAAGGCATGATTATATATATGTATGTATGTATCTTTCTGATATACAGAGTGTATTTTTGAAACGGGGCAGTAAGGGCAAGTACCTTAACCGTTGCAGTTACAGCAAAACGTTCTTAAAAGACCTTCCCTAACTTTTTGGGACATTTTGAACTGCATTCACAGATTTTGTAAGAAACTTACAGTTAGCAAAAAAAATGCAAAAAGTTCAAATTTTTTTTTTTTATGCCAATCGATTCTATTTCATGTGGGGATCAAAAAACTCTATGGGACCATTTTAGCTTTCAGTACTAGAAAAGACAGAAATCGCCAAAAACGTTTCCCATACATTTCGTACGGAAATATGATAAATCAACTCGAAACTCATAGGTCAGGTAAAATTTTGAACTTTTTTAAATAAAAAAAATCATTTAAACATTTAAGAAATTGGTTTATGAAATAAATTGCTCAAAATGATTTCCATTTTCACGAATACATAAGTCTATCCTTTTTTTCACTGAGCGAATGGCGGCTAATAATGTTCTGGGATGAATATTACATTACACTTATTACATTAAAATGGTCATTAATGCATCCTTGAGCCCTTGAACACTGGCGTACGTCGTCTTATACACCTCGTTTTTCACGAAGCCCCATAAAAAAAAATCAAGTGGTGTTAGATCGGGGCTACGAGGTGGCCACTGTGTTGGACCATGTGTACCTATCCACTGTGTACCGAATAGGCGGCTCAAATTGGAACGTGAAAGGTGACTGTTATGTGGCGGAGCACCATCTTGTTGAAAATGAACTTTTCGCAATTCCGACAGGGGCCATTCGTCCATGTCGTTTTCAAGATGGTGTAAAATGACTTCATTATACATGGCAGAATTCAGTTTCCCTTCATAAAATTCCACCATTATGACACGATTGGACATTATACCACACCAACAGTTGAATGAGAAACGAACCTGATTATGACTTGCCGTAACTCTTAATGGATTTTCTTTGGACCAATAGTGGTGATTTTTTCTGTTGTACATACCGTTATTGTAAAAATTCGTTTCGTCTGACCACAGTATGTAATTTAAAAATTCATGATCTCTGCTTATTTTTCCTCTTAGCCATCTGCAAAAAGTAAGCCTTCGAACATCATCACCCGGATGTAACACTTGAACTATGCGCCCATATCGATAGCACTTGTAGCCGTATTTCTTCCATATCTTTATCATAAGGGAGTGGGATACACCTACTTCAAGGGCGACTTGCCTGGACGATACCTCTGGATATGCTTCGACATAAGTCAGAACCGCAATCTCCGTGTCCATGTCCACACGAGGCTGCCGCTTTCTTTTGAAAGAACCCTGCAATTCCAGGTTTTTCAAAAGATTTGTAATAACCTTTCTTGTTGGCACATGCCGCAATAATGCAGCTCCTGCATTTCGATTATTGAAAAAATACGCTTCTAATAAGTCAATTTTTTCACGATTAGAAGACATTTTAGCGAAAATCCTTAATTAATAACTCATACGAAGTTTCTCAGCTGAAACTAAGTATAACACACAGATTTTCGAATCAAATTCGAAATTTGAGGGTAAAAATTCTTTTTATTTACTTTACAGTTAATTCTACCCACTTCCTGGCCATAACAAAAAGTTAGACCATCGTAGAAATTTGTTTCTGTTGCCGAAATGTATGGGAAACGTTTTTGGCGATTTCTGTCTTTCCTAGTACTGAAAGCTAAAATGGTCTCATAGAGTTTTTTGATCCCCACATGAAATAGAATCGATAGGCATAAAAAAAAAATTTTTGGACTTTTTGCATTTTTTTTGCCAACTGTAAGTTTTTTACAAAATCTGTGAATGCAGTTCAAAATATGTCAAAAAGTTAGGGAAGGTCTTCTAAGAACGTTTTGCTGTAACTGCAACGGTTAAGGTACTTGCCCTTACTGCCCCGTTTCAAAAATACACCCTGTATGTACTTAACTTAACTTAACTGAACCGCGGTAGCCTAGGGTAATGGACTGCTGAGACAAGGTCTCGGGTTCGATCCCAGGGTTTACTATGGCACACACCAATGACATTTCGATGCTTTTCGAAGTTATGTGTGTATTTATCGCAGGTTTATAAGTGCCCGGTTAATGGCAATAGGCTCGTCATCTATTACATTGGGACCTAAACGTAAACTGGCGAAATGTGGGTGCTATAGCACCTCTGCCTACCCCCTTCGGGGATATAGGCGTGAGTTTATGTTATGTTTTTAACTTAACTGAACAGTAGTAAAAAATAATTATGTATCTCTCTTACAAATCCAATATTGCTGTTGACAGTGAAAAACGTAAGAAGCGCTATTTGCACGCTATTGATATAGAAGGAGCCCGTCCACACCATGAGCAACAAACGAAACACGTGTCTACAACCTCAGCGTCCGAAAACTTTAATATGAGGCAGTTTCATAGTCTTGTTGAATTGCAAGACGACGGGGTAATATTTTTTCACGACTACAAGTAGGTGTACAATAATGTTAAAAGGAATTAACGAGATCATGGTATAAGCATGTATCTACTGTATACCTACCTATCTTTGAATTATCAAACGTTTTGACCAGATTACACCAACAATGGTAACAGGTTTACAGGTTTACGGGTTCATAGGACAGTTATTACTATAGTTGCGGCACGCTATAATGGCCGTTTGGACACGACGTGTGTGCGAAGTTTATTTTCTTCTCTGCCAATCTCGCCATATTTTTCTTTTGTTATTCGTCTCTAAAAGAGAAAACTAGCAAAACTAGTCGTGTCAAAACGGCCATAATAGCGTGCCGCAACTTTAGTCAAGTAGAGATCTCAAATCGATACCATTGTTATTGTTCCGTATAGCCAGTAATTGTTTATTGGTTGTAGATTCAAGAACACGTGGCTATGCGGTATTTGCCTCAGCTTATGGGACCGCCAATGCTAGACCTCTGCAATTTGAACGAGACTGTCACGAGATACGTCTACTTATTTAATTCTTCAAGAATTGTGTTGGCCCTATCGAATTTCACTGTTAGTATGATTCTTTCATTACCAATCAATACAAATAAAGAAAAAATGTTTGTTTGTAATAGCCTTTTAATAAATAAATACATAGAGTATCATTATGCGAGACTGATAAATAATAACTTTTTTTGTCAATGTGAATTGTCTGTCTGTGTTTCTATTTATGGCTAGGGGGTATTCTATCTTTCGTACCGGGACCGTGGTCCCAGTTTCCCCTTATAATTTGGGGTCATCTCCGTAGTACGTAGCTGAGATACTGACGGGATTTTTACTATTATTAACTGATGTTATAACGTGTAACTTGAACTACTTTGATTTTAAGGTTCTGCACAAAAAAGGTAAAACCCAGATCACGTGCATGCAGTCGTGGTCGCGGGCACAGCTAATTTCTAAATATCTACCAATATAATAAATGTCAAAGTATGTGATGATGTTTGTTATTCAAACGGATCTGACTGAATTTTACCTGCGGCAATATACCTATTACATATATATATACATACATATAATGACGCCTTTATCCCCGGAGGGTTAGGCAGAGGTGAATTAACACCCACATTTCACCAATCATTGAATTCAGTCCCACGTAATAGGGGGTGAGCCTATTGTCGTCTTCCAGGCACTATTGTTGACTCGAGCAATGCAACTAAAGCTGAGTCTGGACTGTATATATCTGTCTGGTGTTATACAGCCCTATTCCTTAGTCGCCTTATACGCATGGGAAGTGATGGGGTGGCCCAAATTCTACTCTGCCGGGAACCACGCGGCGGTTTCTACCTATTACAATCTAACAAAGTCTTGTGGTTTCATCTCAGTATTAATAGGGGTAGCGGGAACGAAATAAAGTCTACATGGGTTGAGGTCGATGAACGACCTCCACCCCCCATGAGCGCCGGCCTGGGGGTGACAGGTGGAGCCGCCTGTCACCCTGGCAGAAGCAGGCCGCGGCGGTGGCGCGCGTGGCGCGCCTCCCCGTTTCCGGGGACGAGTTGGGGACTCTGTAGTCCCCACACCCGAGAAGAGGGCCAGATCGTGAGAGATGGCCCTGGGTCGGCCGGGGTGCGAGGGATATGCCTGTCAACCTCACCTTCGGCAACCAAAGCGACCCACAGGCGGCGTGCGTTTTAGTCGGTTCGAGTCCGACATAACCTCCTCCACCGGCTCCGGTGGGGAGGTATCCGTGGGGATTTTGCGCACGTAAAAAAAAAAAAAAAGGCTACATGGGCGAACTCGCGGGTGAAAACAGTTAGCCGATGATAAAGTACTAACCTGATAGCTGTCTATAGTTGAGGCGCATGACAGTGGTGGTGACTCCTGCGCAGATCCTATCGAGTGGCGAAGACCGATGTGGAGCGGCGAATATTGAATGCCAAGTGTCAGGCGCACGTGTCTGTATTGACAATCTTAGCGCGTGCGATGGAGTGCCTAACTGTGGCTCTTATGGTATATTTATTAACGAATTTTCACTATAGGATATTCAATTATATGGAATTATGGTTCAATCTATGTGGAATGATCTCTTTGTTGTGGTTTTTTGTAGAGATTACAATATGGGATTCAGAAGGCCATTAGAAGTTATGCTTATAGGGTCAACAGTACGTGTGATGCCCCTAGTGTTGCACATGTCTATAGTCCAAGGAAACCACTTTCCATCATGTGGGCTGTGTACTTGTCGGTATCCGGCCCGTGATATAAGCAAATTTATACGTTTCAATAAGCTTACATTTTTGGTACCTACTAAAATGTTTTGGGAGTTCGTTGCATTCCTTTCTATCCATTTCATACTTTAAAACTTTTTCTTTTGCCACTTTCTTTTAGATATATACGACGAAGATCGTCTCAGCTGTGGGTCAGCACCTGGTTACCGTCACAATGTATATCTTGCCGCTATCACATTTCTGGCTGTCATGCTAACTTTATTGTACACGATACACTACTGGCTCACGCGATATATACCAAAGGTCTCGGAGGCGTTCTTCATTTACACAGATGCTGCGGAGAATGTGTAAGTAGAATGTAATCCAGACGAAGGTATATGAGGCCCACCAAGAGAAGTCTCCTTGGTGTTAGACGGCTATCATTCCCATAAAAGCCCAGTAAACCAAATGAGGGTGAGTGGACCTCGGGCTCCAAGTGCAGAAGATGAACATTAATACTTATTTCAGTTTGCTACAAAACATGTACTGTACTATTAATTGTCTAACATGTCTTAAATATGGAGTAATAATGTAAGTTACGTTGATTTTCAGTTTGTACTTGGACTCAATTATGAAGTCACCGCATGATGTAGTAGAAGACAAAGATTTCTTGCGCGGAGCTCAAGATCTTTTTAACTACGGCGATATAATTGTAAAGAAAAATGCTTGCAAAAGATTCATGAATACATGTTTAAAGTTTCTTAGATTAAAAAAGTCTACAGAACAACTTGACACTGCCGATTTAGATCAACTCTATTCAGAAAGAATATCTCTTTTTGCTCCATTGGAACTAAGTCAAATGACAGGTATTATGCGCTATGGAGTAGATGTAGCTGTTCAAACTGATTCACAAGACGAAATGACAATCTGCTCGACTAATTACAGCCAGGAAAACTTTAGTTTAGAAAACCTTTTAACTAGTACGTCCATAGCACCCACAGGACCAGAACAGGTTAATTCAGACTCAACTCAACCTTCCGATGAATTAAACATGTTACAATTCTTTAGAAAAGTAAGAGCGAGATCTATTTCTGCGCAACGAGGTGAATATAAATTTAATTTTAATGAATCTCCATTTCATTCCCAATTATCACCATCAAAATCCCCAAGCGATGAAAAAAAGAACCATAATAAACAAACGAAAGAAAGTTCTACTGAAACAGTTACAATTGAACAACCTCAAGTTCGTAAGCCAGTAGTAAAACAGTTGAGATTCCAAGATGAAGCTATAATAATCCCGAATGAAGATGATGAGCTAGTTGATGATGATGTTGTTGATGAGAGCTCTCCGACTACTGTAAGGAGGAGCATTGTCTTTGGAGCTAGTAAAATACTTCAACAGGACAGTAAACACAATGAATCTGAGGAACAAATTACAGGCACGAGTAGAGAGATAAAATCATATTTCAATTGGGGAAGCGGCAAAGAGAAAAAGAAAAAGAAGTCTAAAAAGAAGTAGCTTAGCTTGAACATGCTAAATCAAATCAAATCAAATCAAAGGTAAATTAAATAGGTCACTGGTTTTCTTATTTCATGTTATTATTTTTAGAAGAAGAGGTTCAAAGAGTAAGTACGAAAGTGATTTATATGAGTACAAGATTATTGAGATTATTTGAGTTTTACTGTAGTGGGGAGATGTATATGTTTCTTGTGTTCATTTTTCTTCATATGCTACTAGAGAAGCTGTTTAGAACAAAGTAGGAAATGAATTTACAATTACGTATTTCGAACGGAACATAGATACTTACTTAGTACTACATAAATAAGTTAAATAATTTTGACACCTATTAATGCGTCGTTTTGTAATATAATAATCATGCGTATGAATAGTACGACTAAAAAAACGATAATTTGAAGATTTTTATTCACTCTTTAATCGACATCAAACTTTTTGTTCCGTACAGTTAATCCAGTAGTTTAAATAGAAGTCATTGATTGTATGATGTAATTAATCATATGTTCATTGTTTAAGTATTTTTTATGAATAATTATATAAATATAAATACGTATTTTTATTTATGAGTGATGCTCATATCGGTAAGACGGCCGTCACAGCGGCGGCGTCTGCCTCCCGCGCCGCTATTTCCTAATTAAGATCAATTGTGCACCGGATAGAACACGTGCCAAAATGTATGATGTCTTTTTAATGGTATACTGTCATCGTATACCTATATTTAGGTATCTGTTGTGTTGCTATTGTAATGTTGGTACTTAGCATATCAAACAATTCAAATCGATGTCGACTGTGACCAATAGGTGCGCTGATTTTTACAAGAATAGATTAATATTCTTATTTCTATATTTTTGTTGATATGGGTTCTGTTTATGGGCTCTATAACTGAAAAGGGACACTCTACGCATATGTACAAGTATAAGAATGGTTAAAGTCACCTAACCCTGTGACTGTCTAGCCGGTGTCAACTTTTGATAATATTAGATATGAGTAACTCTTTGGTATACGAGAGTGAGAAGGAGATGAAAATAATATTTATGTCTCGATTTATATTTCAAATATAATTTATTTTCTGATGTTTGGTTTTCTACCTGTATGAAAGTGGTCTCACTGCCTCACGGCAAATATGTATTTCTACCTACACTTCTTATTCTGCTATGCCTACAAACAACATGGACGTTTGATGGTCGTGGCCGCTGATAGAACTGAAACCAGTTATCATTTTTATTAAACTAGCTAGCTAATTTATTATTATCATATCATATGCACAAAAACTACTGAACAGATTATGATGTGGTTTTTTCAAAGAACGGTTTGATTAGACTTAATTTTTTATCGCATTTTTTTACAACATTCTACACAACTCTATCTAGACCCATTATAAGCGTAGTTTAACTAGATTGTGTTATGGAATCTAGAATGCAAATGTATTGTTCTGAGTTGGCATTGTTTTGAGTATTGTATTAAATAAATAAATAAATATTCCACGACATTCTACACAACGCTATCTAGAGCCATGGTAAGCATAGCTTATTTAGCTTGTGTTATGGGATCTAGAATGCGGATAAACATACTTAGATACTTTTTTTTTGTAAATACATACATATTATACATAGAAACACCCAGACCAATGCAAATATACATACTCAAGCATACAAATATTTGCACTGAGCGGGAATCGAACCCGCGCCCCCTGCATAGCAATCGAATGCTCTACCGCTACGCCACAGAGGTCGTCAATATTGGTTGAGTAGACTTGAGTAAAACTGGGGATAAAGTCTCGTTAGAAGACATCCCCGCGGGTTAGTAACAAGTACATTAATAAAAAACATTAAGTGTACAGGATACTGTAGTAACAAACGAATGGCCAGTTTTATTGAGGGCAATGAAATTTATCTTAGAGCTTTTATGTCAGCTCCAAAAAAGATAGATGTAAAAGTGTCAGGCTAGAAGCGGGAGTCGAGAGACGGTGCACGAGGTCATTTCAATTGAAGTCAATTAAAGCAATTTAGTCCAATTGAGCGAGCGGCAGATTCTGCGTCGCGCTGCCGTCGCCAGAGAGATTTTTATGTGAGCGCCTACGCGCACCACGCCGCCCGCCCGCCTGCGTCACGTGACTCACATGTATTGTACATACATCATAAACAATGTGTATGTTATGCTTACTTCTTATGTAAATAGATTGTGTAGGTACCCGTAATGTATGTTCAGGAAATTAATTGATAGATGACATTTTTTTAGGATGAGTAGCTCTCGTGTGTTGTTCAGTTCTGTTTGTCAAGATTCGAAGGAGGCCATTTGTTTCTTGTTTAATAGATAATATCTGTTGCCCGCATGGAATTCTGATCCCGTTCCTGTAACTCATAGACATCTATCAAGCAAGGTGAAGTCAAATTGACTGTGATGAGAGTCTTTTATAAAAAAAAAACCGATCAAGTGCGAGTCAGACTCGCGTACCTAGGGTTCCGTAACTTAAGCTACATAAACCGTATTATATATTGAATGCGTTGAATTAGAAGTTTAATTTTTGTACAGTTTCAAGACGTGATAGATCTAAGTACGTGGTATTAATTTCAACCTCCCCCACGCATTCCTGAAAAAAGGGTCTTGACAGACAGACAGACAGATGGACAGATGGATAGATAGACAGACGGACAGACGGACAGACGGACAACGAAGTGAACCTATAAGGGTTCCGTTTTCTTTCCTCTTGAGGTATGGAACCGTAAAAAGCGTATGTGAAATTCCACACTAATACATACCAAGCGGCCATCAATAATTTTCATATGATTTCATTGTTCTGTATCAAACACGTATAAGTATCATTATTTTCATTGTAAGTTATATCAGAGATTACTTGGAGGAAAAGTACTCTAAATACTGGAGATAGCGAATTCCAGTCCAAGGAAATATTCAATTATTTTTTACATAACATAAACTCACGCCTATATCCCCGAAGGGGGTAGGCAGAGGTGCTAGCACACACATTTCGCCAGTTTATGTTTAGGTCCTAATGTAATAGGTGGCGAGCCTATTGCCATTAACCGGGCACTTATAAACCTGCGATAAATACACACATAACTTCAAAACGCATCGAGAAGTCATTGGTGTGTGCCATAGTAAAACCTGTGATCGAACCCGAGACCTCGTCTCTCCAGTCCCTTACCCATACCACTAGGCTACCGCGTTATTTTTTAAAAGAAACAAAACTGCTATATATTAAATATCGTTTGCCAACATGTCTTTTGTATTTATTAATACGTGAACATTTTTACGGACATTTATGCGTGAGCCATTCTAAATGGTAATGTCATTATTATTTGGTTTATAATCGTAGTTGAAACCAAAATTATTTTTTTATATAGGACACATCAATTAGACTTCGCCTTGCCTGACGGTAAGCTGAAAGCAAAGTCTCAGAAAAGAGGGTCACCATTACTTACATATATTAGGTGACAATGGTGACACTCAGCTTGACGGCCTCATCATATGCTTTTTCACACGCCGCTTAAAGGAAGCTGGTAATGAATTCAGTCGAATCCAGACCTTAATCGTGCGACAAAGGAAAGAGTCACCGAACCGCTTGGTTCTTGATCGGATTATCTGCACTGTCTGCAAATTACACTTTTGATTTTAATATCTAGGAAAAACCGAAGGAAACATTCCTTTATTTTTCAAAAGAAACAAAACTTCATTTAATTATTATTGAAAAATAATTTGCTATTATTATTATTGCCGACTGAAATCCGAAAAAATAACATTCTGTATTTTTATTGAATCAATCGATAGGCTCAATCAATCTGGTAAATTAGCCTAGTGGTATGGGTAATGGACTGCTGAGACGAGGTCTCGGGTTCGATCCCAGGTTATACCATGGCACACACCAATGACTTTTCGAAGTTATGTGTGTATTTATCGCAGGTTTATAACTGCCCGGTTAATGGCAATAGCCTTGCCACCTATTACATTGGGACCTAAACATAAACTGGCGGAATGTGGGTGCTAGCGCCTTTGCCTACCCCTTCGGGGATATAGGCGTGAGTTTATGTTATGTAAATCTGGTAAATTAACTAAATGGAAATCCATGAATGAGAAGGCATAAGTTTAGATAAGTCGGTTTGACTACCGGGTGTGGCATTTTCGGAAATCTTTGAATGCAGTTTTGTTTGTTTTTAAAAATAAGGGAATATTTCCTTTCAGTGGAATTCGCTATCTTCTGTATTTAGAGTACCTTCCCTCCAAGGGCGGTTAAAAATTCCACTCTGTATATCTAAATATCTACGTCCCGACATGGTTTAGAGAAGTTTGTCCTTAGTCATTTTTGGTTACTTTCATATTATACAATTTTATTAATGGTTCCCATGGGACCAAGTTACAAGGTACAAGAAACAAGTTAAAATTTTTAAAAGATTTTAAACAGTAAATAATGTTTAAAATCCTACTAACGTTATAAACTAGCATCGTTTTTATTATTTTTAATTTGTTTGGTTCATATTGCTGTTTGTTTCAAAGGGACTGGCATCACTGTTTCAAATTTGTATTAAAAGAAAACAGACTGTACTGCTACTGAGAATGTCCTGATAGATAGACACTAACACTTTACCCAACTTAGCATGCGCATCCCGAACCTCTGAAAATTCAGGACTTCACGATCCGTCGCAAATACAATCCGTCTTGTTTTAATTCATTTGGAATTTGCTTTATTATCGACAGTTTTGAGTAGGAAATCGAGATGGAAATAATTCTGGAGCATTTTCTTGAGTTTTGCGTAAGATTTTCCACAATGCTCACATATATTTCATACATGAACCTTTGAACTGTTTAAATTAGATGATTTCCAAATAAATTAAAATTTGAAACATAAATGTGGTTTTTTAGATCTAATGTTGATCTCTGACAATAAACAGAAACTCTTTTTGCAAGGGTATCTCATTCTTGGTGTGGCGTGTTCAACTGCTACATACGAAGGTCGCGCGTTCGATTACCGTACAGTGTGTGTCTGCTTAAATATTTCTATTTGCATTGATCTGTGTGTTTATACGTAGCTGTTAATGTATTTAAAAATGTACCTACTTTTTAGCCGACTACGGCATAACAAAAGGATGGTTATGATTTTGTCAGGCTATGTATGTATGTATTTATGTAGGTTCATCTGTTCCCCCATAGCTCCTCAACCACTAATTAGAACTGGACAAATGAGGTATCGTTAGAAGCATCTTAGTCGTCCGCTGGTTATAGGTTATATTTTGTGTCTCTGAATTTAATGTGGCGCCCTCTAGCGGTCATAAAGTACAGTGTTAAAAATAAATTTGAGATAAATATGTCGTATCAACTGAAAGGACTTAATTAGCATATTTCAAATATATATAAATTATACGTATTGTTTGCCCCAAAATAATGTAAATAAAAAGAAAATTTAAAACAAGAAACCCTACAATGTATTTGGTGGCGCTTGGCAGCGTGCGGTAATGGACTGTATTGCGGGAAGTAGCTAACTGTTCCATTGACGCTTTACACACAAAAGACAGGTGGTCGGGTTGCCGCGGGAGTGATCCAAGCAATGAATGCAACCCGAGAAATTAGGAGAGGATGCACTAACCTTCACGACACACGTGTTTTCATCGCAGCCGGTACACGGATCTTCTCTTCCTTGCTCAGGAGCTGCCGTCAGCATCACTAGATCACTTGAGGAACACACGAGAGGCACAATCCGATCGGTAAAGGTCTATGAAGCGGTAAAAATGTAACAAATATTAATCATTTTTGAGAGACGCGAGCGCGGTCCGTCATTACGCTGGCTAGTTCAAAGCGAGACTGAGTGTCTATATTTCACAAATGGCGGACGGAAGCTACATCTATGGTTAGTGCGGAAGGGGAGACGGGTATAAAAGGAGTGTGTTTCCGTGTCAAAATACAGTTTCTACCTCGGCGCAACCATTCCCCCCGGCTTGAAGGGTTACCTTCGAAACGACAAATGCGAAACAAATCTAAAGTCTAATCTAAATCTAGGTTTGGGAAATAACAACTAAAATATAAACCTAGATTGGAGCTCGTGCCTACCGCTGGCTAGGCAGAGGGCAGAGGCGAACAAACAACACAACGCAACAGTCTCGACCAAGACGAGACGCGATTAGCCAACAACAAATAAGGGTCTCTTCACGCGGGACCGATACAACAAGCGAGTGCTTCTTCTCCTCGGGTGGTTCGGAAACCGTAGTGGGATTGAATTGACTAACTGGCCACCCATCTAACGCGGCATGAATCCAGGACGGTCCACTAAACCATAACGGGTGATCTAAAATTTGCGAAGGAAGCAATCCACGAGAGAGACAATCGGCTGGGTTGTCGGTGCCAGCAACGTGAAAGAGATTATGTGGCGCCAATTCAGATTGAATTTTTGCCACTCTATTAGCGACGAATGTGTCCCAACGATGGGGCGAAGAGTGGGCCCAACACAAAGCGACTGTTGAGTCCTAAAAGCTAAAAATTACTAATATTAATGCGAAAATTTACAATTATGTCATTAAGCGACACGGAAGTGCTAGTCTTAGCACTGCCATCCAAAACTACACGGAGTTTTAGTAGTAAGCTTATCTTCTCTAATAACTCCGCGGTGCGGGATAATGTACGAAGGCTGGGTCCCGCCAGTGTCCGCAGGCGCAGGTGAGATGTAACCTTTATCTAAATATTCGTTAACAACCTCATCATAGGCCCGCTTCGACTTTGGGGACGCCTGCATCTTTCGTTCCAAACAAAGAAAGCGTTTTTCAGCGGATACACGGGAGCCACCGAGCGAAAACTTGCGGATGGTAGACTCCAGTGGCGGCTCGACGGTGCAACAGAACGAAGCAGTCGAGTGACTAAAACTATCCATAGAAGCGGGTGCGGAACCAATTATAACAAAACCAAGAACTGTTTCCAGTGCGTGCGGAGCGGGGTACGTCGGTCCCCCTTGAACCTTACGTGATAACTGGAGGTGCGGGAGAATCGAAGCGCCGATCAATATATCGACGACTCCAGGAACAGCGTAAGTCTCATCTGCTAAAGGCAAGTCTTTAAATTTCGTTAATAAAGACGTGTCAACCGGGACGGTAGGCAACTGTTCAGCTATTCTATCTATAACGAGCGAATCCATGTCAAACCAAATATTATTATTAAAACGAGATCTAAACCTTGTTTTAACGGTGCCACGAACAGCTGACTGTAAGCTTCCAAAACCCTTCACCACTGAGCGGGTTGAACGCTTATCAACATTGAAACCAAGACGCCGACAACAATCTTGAGTAATAAAATTACTTTGCGAAGCGCCATCTAACAGCGCTCGAACAATGCGCGGCTTACCTAATGCATCAACAATAACAACGCGAGCGGTCGCAAGACACACAGTAGTGAGTGCAGCACTAGCGGAGAACGAACACAAGGTGACGTCATCCGCGGCGGTCACCGGGCGGGCCGGAGCGCGCGCGAGCGCGGGCTGCGGCTGCGGCGCAGGCTGCCGTGTGTCACCGCTCGACGAGCCAACCGTGCTCACATTGGATGCGGCATTACTATTCTCAAAATGAAGCAAAGTGTGGTGTCTCGCTTGACATTTGCGACAACTATTTCTAATATTACATAAAACAACGCGGTGTTTAGTACCGAGACAATTAAAACAAAAATTATTAGCGCGAACAAATTTATAACGATCACTAGGCGACAATTTTAGAAAACCAGGACACCTGTACAGTTGCGAATGATGAGTGCTACACAAAGAGCAAACAGGTGACTGTACACGTGCTGGTGCGGTACTAACATAAGTATGAGTTGACCTCAGTGACTTCGATGACGCATCTACTTTGCGTGCAGAATCAACAACTATCTTCGCGCCTTCATGTTTCGATGAAGAGCGCTGCAATACTTTTATATGCTCGCGAACAAAACTTTCTAAGTCTTCGAACTTAGGAATTTTATTGCCGCGATGATCCGACTCAAACAAACGAATGGTTTCGGAATCTAATTTCCTTAAACCCATATACAAAAATACGAAGTCGCAGAGGTCATCAATCTTTAGGTTCTTTACGGCGCGAACAGCTGACGCGAAAGTATCTAGAAATTTCTCTAAGTTTTGATCGTTACATGCCGCAATAGATTTCAAATCAAACATCTGATCTAAATAGGCGTTAGCTACCGATCTTTTATCCTCATACCTAGCTTTCAAAGTATTTAAAATTAAATTATAATTCTCGGCACTAAACGTAATTCCAGCGCAAACGGTTATAGCTTTACCAGTCAATTTTTCAACGAGATAATGCAACTTTTCGTGATCTGTCAACGAATCGTTCTTATCTATTGTATTCTCAAAACTATCTATAAATAGACACCAATTGCGAATGTTACCATCAAACTCGGGTATTTGAATTGGTGGCAACTTAGGTCGGTCGCGAGTGGGGTTGGGTAGGTCAGCCGGCTTCTCCAAACTCCTAGCGACGCGTTTGATACGACAATACAAATCGTCAAACGACGACAAGGCTTGATAACTCACTGAGTAATCGGGATTCAAATTCAACTCTAAAACGTTGATGTCATGTACTAAGGTTTCGAAATCCGCGCGTAGACTATCTAAGTTTTCTATAGAACACAAGAACGAATCTCTGATGACCAAATCAGAGGTTTTAAGTGCATTATCATAAATCGATTGTACGCGAGAGTAAATCATTTCTTTTTTAGCGTATAAAAGTTTCAATTGAACCTTACCGGTCTTATCAACCTTTGGGGACATGTTTACAATTAAATCTCAAACTAAAGTGCGGTAAACAATAAATATGAAATGACTCAATCCTAGCGGTACAGAGCAGCGAGGCGGCGCGAGCGATAACCGTAGGTAGGTAGGTACTTATAACTGCCAGTGCAAGCTTGAACTAACGCGCATAGCAACAAGATCGTACCTACGCGATGGTCGCTGTCTAGGTTCAACTATTATTTCAGGGACTAAGTATTGCGTAATATCTATTCAAATTAAAATACTTTCGTATGAATTGGAATGAGATGCGAGCGAGGTAGGTACAACCACGTGTCTACCCACGCAGGTACTAGGCAAATACGACGCAATTGAAAAAAACAAAACAAAGCCAAATGCGTTAGGTATTACACTGTGCCTATGCACTAGGGTGTCTAGTATACCTAAGATCTAAGCCTAAATGTCTGGATGCGGGGTTTTCTACTAAAATAACCAGGCACTTAGGTGCGATGCGAAAATTGCGAACTACGATTAAGTGTTGATATGATACCTAACCTATGTATGTACCAGGTAGGTACTATGCGAGCCAGCGGCGAACGGACAACAAATCTAATCCTAAGTGTCTGGATGCGGGGTTTTCTACTAAAATAACCAGGCACTTAGGTGCGGCGCGCTTATTCCCATTAGAATAATAACAAAATACGAACTACGGCTAAGAATCCGGCTCGATCCGGACCAAAAATGGTGGCGCTTGGCAGCGTGCGGTAATGGACTGTATTGCGGGAAGTAGGTAACTGTTCCATTGACGCTTTACACACAAAAGACAGGTGGTCGGGTTGCCGCGGGAGTGATCCAAGCAATGAATGCAACCCGAGAAATTAGGAGAGGATGCACTAACCTTCACGACACACGTGTTTTCATCGCAGCCGGTACACGGATCTTCTCTTCCTTGCTCAGGAGCTGCCGTCAGCATCACTAGATCACTTGAGGAACACACGAGAGGCACAATCCGATCGGTAAAGGTCTATGAAGCGGTAAAAATGTAACAAATATTAATCATTTTTGAGAGACGCGAGCGCGGTCCGTCATTACGCTGGCTAGTTCAAAGCGAGACTGAGTGTCTATATTTCACAAATGGCGGACGGAAGCTACATCTATGGTTAGTGCGGAAGGGGAGACGGGTATAAAAGGAGTGTGTTTCCGTGTCAAAATACAGTTTCTACCTCGGCGCAACCAGTATTAATTTGTTAGACTAAGTGGCATACGACCACGGCTATCCTAGATATTTTCTTGTTTAAATTTTTTTCAGTAGTCGGGTTTTATCTAATTATATTTCTGCATTAAGAACTCATCAACCCCATCCTCATCATCATCTACATTCCACAGGGGCTCTATCTTCTACATACGGAATATAGTAGAGGATACGATTAACGAATACCTTCATCCACCTGATTGATGAAAACTATTTTATATCAAATTTAATATATTCAATAATATTGTAGAGTGGATTAGCTGTGCCTCCCCGTTTCCGGGGTTGAGTTGGGGTCTCTGTAGTCCCCACACACCCGAGGAGGGGGCCAGATCGTGAGAGATAGCCTTGGGTCGGCCGGGGTGCGAGGGATATGCCTGTCAACCTCACCTTCGGCAACTAAAACGACCCACAGGCGGCGTGATTTTAGTCGGTTCGAGTACGACATAACCTCTTCCACCGGCTCCGGTGGGGAGGTATCGTGGGGATTTGGCACATGTAAAAAAAAAGATTCAATTAGCTAAAAAAAACCTGGCATACTATTCCTACTAAGCTAGTAGATACTATAACTATGTATATATACTTCAAATAGATGATGAGTTTCAAAATATGCCACGGGCGAAGCTGGGGCGGGTCAGCTAGTAGATACTAGTATATACAAGTAGGTAAACAGAATGAATTTTTGAAAAGGGCTTGGGTGGCCAAATCCGAAACTATAAGGAATAGCGAAAAATGCTCAAAGGAGTCACAAGTCCAATTTTGATTAAACTTAAAACCTCAACCTTAGATTTTTGAAAAACCCATAATCCCAATTGGGAATCGTACCCGTTGATTTTGAAAAAAAGCACCCTTTATTATTACATTGCTATTAAGGATCAAATTCTGCTGCGAAGTAATGATTATACTTACGGCAAATTTAAGGAAAATTAGGAATTTTAATAAAATTCATATTTCATGTAAATTTTATATCATAATAATTTGTTTCGTTTTAAATCCCAGAAAAGATCGTAACTATTACATGTTTTAAATTATGCTCAGAATGATTCTGGTAAGCTGGTAAAATTTTAAAGTAGAACATAATGACGCTTTTTGTTCGTACTAATTTCATTTTTTTTTGGCGCCGTTAATTTTGATTTTGTACAATTCTGTTCGTACTTTGTAGAGTGATTTTCTGAAAAAAATATTTTGTAATATAAATTCTGTGATTTGAAGATGATTTAACATTATGATGAACGATTTGATTTAATAGCAGCATATTTTATTAATGGAAGAAGTGCTACACGCGCGTCGGTAGTTATGGTCTGTATGGTACAGAAACAAATATCGTCATCGTAATTTGCCCACTCTTAAGTGCTTCTAAATACTGGTTAATAACCTTAACGCTTAAACAAGGAGGTAGCTATAGTAAAATAACTATTACAGCCACGTATTTGTGACGAAGATTTAGAAATAGCTATTTTGACCAATTTTAATTCATTCCCCGCTAATTCCACCCGAAACGCAGCTGAAACCATTTAAGTTTCTCAGACTACGATATGTAAAGTTTTAAAAAAATACAAGTATAAATGTTACCGCTCCGGACGCATTGTGCAAAAGTTACAACCAGGAGATTATTAAAGACGGCTTGATTTTTGCAATTGGTTAAATCGGCAACTCGACAATGACAGACATTTCTTATCCAATATTTTATTATCTGACGAAACATATTTTTCTAATAATGGGATTTATAATCGAAGTAATAAACATTATGTACTGGTCATAAACTAATCTTTTGCGGGTAACGGACGCGCATTGCTAGGTGCGATTTTCATTTAATTGTTGGTGCAGTATTTAGAAGGACAGAGTATTTTATTTTATAATTTATGACGGAACGTTGACAACTTTTATATATGTTGATATTTTGAAATAACTGTTTGAAGAGCTGGAGAATTTGCCATTTGCCCAGATCAACTTGTTATTTTTTCAATAAGATAGAGCCCATAATATCGGTATGGTATAAAAGATTTTGATTTAGCAGTTTGGTGATAATTATATTGCAACGCATGGTCCTGTACCTAGCCAGCGAGATCCCTGGATCTTACCCCCTTAGATTCCATTCTCTGGGTGTATGTCAAAAACGAAATCAATAACATTGTAATATTGAATGCAGTACGATCCTTGAGGTCTCGAATCCAGCTATGTATTGAAAACAATGGTCTACATTTTGAACAATTAATTAGTTAACGTAAGAAGATGAGAAGAGAAGAGGAAGAAAATAAAATGTATTTTGTTAACGATGAGCTCTTTCCTTTAGTTTGCTGTACCTACGTCATTATTTCTCAGAACAATATCCTTAAAAGCAACACTATCGTATGGTGTAATAATATAGGATGTGATTTTTTTTCAATATCAAATAATAATAATAATGTATTTCTTAGAATATGGTACATTGAGGTTTTCGCTATTTTAGTTGTTCAAACATATTCTACCATACCCAGGTGTAGAAATATAAAATTTTACAATGATACCTAATATTTAAGATTTACAATAGCAATGTCAAATATACAGCTTATGTCACTCATGCAATCAATTAAGTATATAATTTATATTGGCTTTTACAATAATAATATTTAAATTTTACGCTAATAATGTCAAATATGTCACGCATGCAATCAATAATTATTTATTTAATTAGTCATTTATATGTTCTATTCCCAGCTTAGATTTTTGGTTTTTCAAAAATCTCATGATGAGGTTTTAAGGTTCATCAAAATCGGGCTCGTGACTCCTTTGAGCATTTTTCGCTAATCCTTTTAGTTTCGGATTTAGCCATCCAATCCCTTTTGAAAAATTTACTCTGCATACACATATGCAAGCATAAGAATGGAAAAAGTAAAGCAGATGATGATGATATACATATCTAGTTAACTGAAACTATGTAACTGAAACTGAATAGTGCTCGTTTCATTTTGTATATATTAGGAGGGCTGAAATGGTCACTATGGTCTACCAGTATTAGCACAAAAAACTTTTATTTACCTATTTTATCTATACCTACCGACTTCTGTATACCACCTAAGGTTCAAACAGGGGTGTAGTTATTAAAACGTAGGACTAAAGTCATAAAAATTAATATTGGATGTGCATAATACTATCGACAGGCAATTTTAGGTGAACTGTTTACTGTCGAATGAGTATTTCTTAGATGATTCCTTACATTCGCCGAGGAAGATATCGTCGCGACGGCACAGCTATTCTAAGTCACGGGTCGTCAGGAAGCCATACAATTTGATATAGTAATACATTATCATCAATCTATCTTACTAATGTAGTAAACAGTAAATATTTTTTTCTATAACTCGTAGAAGGGCAACGTTTAAACATCATAGACAGATTTTCTTTATTTAGTATCTGGAGCTAGTACCACGGCAGTTCCGTATTAGCAGAGCTAGTAGCCATATTATTAATATATAGTAAACGAGCGAGTTCAAGTATCGAACACTGTTATTTTAATGTTTTTTTAAATATAATATTTTGTACCGAAGTCGTTGTAAAATGTTAAGTAGATGTACAGTTAAAGAAATAGTTAAATAAAATGACGTTCATAAAATATCTCTTTTATTATTTTATCTTGGCCTGAATTGCTAACATAGTTTGTAAGACAATCTACTAGTACACATTAGGTACATTTAGGAAAGTCTGAGTATTATGTTAAACTTAAGAATAAAAGCTAGTCTTTTCAGTGAATAATATACTAGCATATATAGGTACTTATATTTACGAAATCTAACAGATATAAAAAATATTTAATAGCATCCAGTTTACGTATGTACAAAAATCTTCAATAGATTTCAAATTACGTCTCTTATAGCTCTCAGTAAATTTGTAAGTAATTACAATGAAGGTCTACCATGGCACAGGCTGGAAACTAATCCATTATTATTACTAGAAATGCCTTAAAAGAAAAATGCCTTCAATTTACCATAGCCGATGAACACAACTAAGCGACTGGTTTCACTTATAGTCATGTTAGCCACATTAAAAATAAGTTATATAGAATTGGAAGATCATAAGTACCTACGTTCAGAATTCTTTAAAATATGCTCGTCACTAAAATAAGATATGAAAGATAATGTATCTATTCTACAGTACCGCTGCACTAAAGTTTTTACATTCGGCTTGGAGGCGTAAATGGCCGGGTGGCGGCGGCGTTTGATTTCGGCCGTCACGAAGATGACGAAGAGTCCGCCTCATAGACTGCACGGAATCCTTAGGCACAACACGCAACTTCGGTAGCACTTCTCACTGAATCTTACGCACTTCACTTTATACACCAGTTTTTAGCACGAACTGAGGTTTCTAGCGATTTATAGCAACAATTCTCAAATGATCAATGAATTCGGGCACTGTCAGCACGCGCGTCATAAGCAAACAGTGAATAAGTTCTTGACCCACTTTTACCAAGTCTAACAAACTGCGAATGCGACGAAAAGTGCATCAGCGAGTGCAATTCGTGTTGTCTGAAAGTCACCAATAAGCCCAATGAAGTAGAGATCCCGCTGGCGAGCGCCAGCACCAACCTAAATAGACTCTGATCATCTAAATTGACTTCAATTAAATAACAACCGAAATTGTTGAAATGCGCCATTACTCCCTCGACGCTAATCTAAGTGCCAATAGTCAGGGCGAATGTTTTATTAATAATACCCAGCAATAACTGTTAATTAATAATTAAGCGATGGCGGCGTCAATCGCAGGCATCAGTGCGCGTGCGTCGCCGGCCAGTGCGCTGCGCATTCGTATCAACTGCATTCCATCATCATACCGTGTAATACTGTGCTATCTACATTACTTACCTGATATTTTCAAAAATTTTGGTTGATTTATTGGTTCTAAGGGAACCAAGATCAAAATGAAGTGATCATCGCAAGGGATCTTTCAAATTCGAGTTCAGAAAATTAGGTAGGTGGCTACAATTGGTTTAGAACTATGGAGATATAACATATGAATATACAAGCAGGCATAAAATATATGATCAATATTTGAAAGTGATTGTTTCCCACGGCTATAAATCATGAAACAGACATGTGAGTGGTGTCGATACGGATTTACAATGCAGTATTATGGACTTTGAAAATAATGATGTGGGCGTTCTACCCTACAATAGCATTGATACAAACATATATCAGTGGAGTTTGTGGGAATCCCGCATGGTGCTCGGACGGCGGCAGCGAGCCGGTGGCGGCACCGACCCGCAGCAATGCAGCGAGGGCGCGAAGACGCGAGGGGCGAGCGACGAAGCGCAGGGGGAGTGGCCACGCAGCATCACGATTGGCTTAACAGCACAATCGTACCAGAGTCGTAAGCGTCCGCCCAGCTTACTGAAATTTATCCCCTCCGGCCGCACACTACGACTCATATTAGCACACGCACACTCGAGTTTGACGCTCTCGGGCGCACTACTCATTGGCTCAAAACCTATGTCGACAGACGTATTATGGTAATATAAATTGACCAACCGTAGACCAAATTCGGTTAGTTCGTTAAAGTTGATTAAAGCCATTTAACCGGGACGGACACGAGGATACGAACGGCGCGAGCGTTCGTCGATCCCGAGGGCTCAGCTAAATGAAGTTAAATTGTTTAATATAGCAGATAAATCTGAGCGACGAATTCGTTGTCGGCGAGGCCGAGAGTAGTGCAGAGGCAGCGGCAGGTAGGCCGCCGCAACGGAGTCAAGCGAGGTGGGCGCCGAGGTAGCGGGCCCGCACCCGCCCGCCACCGACGGCTACATGTACGTGTGCGGAGACAGCGTCGGCGGGCCCGGCCCGCGGTACGAGTGTTCCTTCGAGCCTGGAGGCATGGAGCAGCCTACCTTCGAGGAGCACATGTTCGGCGAGTTCGGCAAGGAGCGCCACGTGCAGGTGGTCGTAGGCGAGGTCGGTGAGCTGCAGTACAGGGACGAGTTACCAGTCTTCGCTGGAGCAGACCATAAGCGCAAAGAGGAACCGCTCCTGTTGCAGGCCGTGGAGTCAACGGCTGCACCTCATCCACCACCCCCTCCACCTACTACTACCAAGAAGAGTGAAAAGAAGAAGAATGATAATAACGGAATCAAGAAAAAGAAAACTAGGTTAGTACATTTTTTAATTCACATTACTATTAACCTGTACCCGGTACCGCGCATAAAATGTTTGTTGGAGTATCACAACCATACATTTTAACCCGTTTTAGATGACATTTGTGTTTAACAGTTTATGATTAAATTCAACAACTGTAGATATAACTAATTTGATCTCGCTATGATGACGTTTTATAACATAAAACGAACCTTTGACACTAGTCCTTTTTTTGTTATCAAAGGGTTATAACTATTTAATTATAATTTATTAACCAAAAATAATTTCTTGTCATCATTTTAATGAATCAAACGTTTACTTTTATATACGGTAAAGAATTATTTTCTTCAAGCAACAAAAGAAACCGTGCTACGTTACTGCTACGTACGTAACATCTTCGTAGCCCTTCCGTAGAGGCCACCTGTTATCTTCGTGACGTTGAAAGTTTCTTCTTATTATCGAAATGATTATGCATGTTTATGTAGCTTCGATTAATTTAAGTATATTAAACTCTTGTAGTTCGTGATCATATTGATCCTAACCCTTCTGGGATATGAGGGTTAGACATAGGTGACTAAACATATAGCACATTTCACCAATCTCTGTAAGATGAACCTATTCCCGTCACAGCCGGTCTTAGAAATGAGCTTATTTTAGACATTTTTTAAAATTTTATTACAGACGCTTCAACCTTAGAAGTTACAGTATCGAAATCGTAAGGGAAGAGTTGAGTAATTAGTTAAATTCTTTTGTATTTTGTTTATGTTCCAATGGTTGGTTCCACATGCGTCGGCACGTGTCAATGTCACAGGTGGGCCCCTCACCCTCCGGCGTGTGACTCCTACCGTATCATCGCGGAACACCCCTAGTTTGTTATTTGCATAACTAATACGATGATTTTTATATTGTGATAAATACCATATGGCGTGATGAACGATATTTGAAAATAGTTTTACATATTTGGATGATAGCTTCTTAGATTCTTTGTTTTTTTTTACAAATTTATATTGCTATGTATTACATTTACTGCAGCATAGTTTGTGCATTAGTTTGATGCTTAGACTAAGCCTACTCAAGATATTAGATTTTATTTTTATTTTCAATGCACAATGCAGCAATTTTAGTTACGTATCCGGCTTTGGTACAGTGTAAGTGTTACTGTACAGTGAAAGGAGAAATAACGAAAATCAGTTGATGTTTTACCGGACTACGGCGAAACCAGAGGAGGGTTCTTATTTTGACAAGCTATGTACCTATGTATGGAGGTTCATCTATTCCTCATAGCTCCAGAATTACTTATTAGAACTGGACAAATGAGGTATCATTAGAAGGGTCTTGGTCGTTCGCTGGTTATATATGACGTATCACTGAATCTAATGTAGCGCCCTCTAGCGGTCATAAAGTATTGTGTTTGGTATCATATGAAAGGGCTTAATTAGCACATTACAAATATGTATAAATTATAGCCGTTGCTTACCCCAAAATAATATAAATACAAAATTAAATTTGAAACTGAAACCCCACTGCTGAAAAATCACGCTTTAAAAAGTATTAAATTAGAAAATATCAAGGGTAGTCGCGGTAGTACACATTTAGTATTTACACACTTGCCACCCTGCTTACTTGTTTGAACTATCAATCAATCAATCAATTAGCCCACCTCAGTCCACTGCTGGACATAGGCCTCTGATGGCCAATGTACGCCATTTTATCCGATCCTCTGCTTTCCGCATCCAGTCTTTCACAATTATCTCTTTCAGGTCTACCGTCCATCTGGCTAGGGGGCGTCCTACCTTCCGTTTACCTTCTCGCGGTCCTCACTCTAGGACTCGTTTGTTCCAACGGCCATCGGTCCTTCGACAAACGTGGCCAGCCCACTGCCACTTCAGCTTGAACTAAACTGATTAAATTATTAACGCAGTAACTGCTGGGCTACAAATTGAACTATTGAAGTTGATATATACCTGCCTCTTATGATACAGGGGTAACTCTAGTTTAGGAGGCAGGGTCTTCTCAAATTGTAACTGCAACTCAATATTTAAGTTTGATAAGTTAAATCATGCTGTTGGATTTATTAGTATTATGTAACGCTCTTTTATGCTTATACACTGTACTTCTTATGGAAATAAATATTATTATTATTATTATTATTATTATCCACAAAGAAAAGTCTTATGGATATTACGTTACATTAGTATTGTGAAAGATTCAAACCAGATAGCTTAACCATTACCTGTACTTTAATTTTTAGTATCTACCTATTTCAGTAGGAATAGGCATCAGAAATTTAATAAAGGAATTATCACGGTAGGTACGAGTACCGACGTAAGTAGGTATCATAAGATTTAACCGGACGTTGTCGGTAGGTTGTACAAAATGCAATGTACGCGATATGAATATTAAATTTTTTATTACATATAATCCAAGTACCTACAGGATTGTTAAGGTATATTCTGTATTGTTTTTATATTTTAATTTAGATAATTCCCATGAATATTATGTAAATAATAAATAGTAGTACCCAAGTACATTTTTCTGCTTTGATATATTATGAAAACCGTTGAGTAACCAATACTATATTCTTTTTATTATCGCGATCCGTTAACAATCCGCTTCAAAATACCCCTATTTTGAACTTAATTGAAACATTAGATAGTATAGATATATCAGATCTGATAAATTTCTAAGTAAAAATTCAATTCATTACGAGCTAACACCCTTATGGGGACATAAGACGTAAACCTCAGTGGGTGCACCCTTTTCTACACACACTTGACACAGGCGTCAAAGAAATTAAATTCGACGTCGCGACATGTACGTTCAGATTAATTACCCGTATGGCTGCGGGATATCAATTGCCTTATCTCACCATCTCTTGAATGGAGGGATACAATATTTAATGAATGTAGTTGCAACACCATCTCGTTGATCGTTGTTTAGATAATATATTTTAAACTGTAAAGATCCCTTATTAAAGCAGACGGCGGCATAGTTAAAAAATAAAAGTTATGTGTTTGACTTGTATATGTTTATGTCCGTCTTTATATTTCCTCATAACTACTAAATGGCTGAAGAATATGTAGTTGGTTTCGTGTTATTAGCGCAAGTGTACCTATTTTAAAAATTACAAAAAATCTAAATGAAGGGTCGTTGATGGCGAATGTACTTATAAATATTTTGAAAAGTGCAGCATTTGGATAAATACTTGTATGCTTGAAAATGTATATTTGCACTGCTCTGGGTCAAAGTCAAAGTTAAAAATCATTTATTCTGTATGGACCATTATATCGGAACTTACAAAACGTAAACAAAAAAGGAACATGAAAATCAGTTTAGTAAATGGACCACCGGTTCGAAACGCGGCCCCGATCTGAGAAGACTCCGGCAAGAAACTCAGCGGGAATTTCTATGTATGATATATGTACAAAAACAAAAACAAAGTGTAGCAAGAAAGTTCTATTATTAAATAAAATGTATCTCTATGTCTTCGTTTGGTAGAATAAGAGAAAATAATTAGTATCTATCTATTATTTTTTAAAATATATACGTATAGTACCTACACCACAATGAAATAATGATCAGAATTCTAATTAATAGGGGTAGTAAAAAGTGGTGAAATAATTTATAATACACTACCACTATAAGTTTAAAGTCAATTGGCAGGCAATTATAGGTGCTCGCACGCGACGGGGGTGAATTTCGTTTCACGCTCAATCAATTTCTGCGCGTGCGCAGGCCCGCAGCCATATTGCACGCGTCAGATGGTAGATGTGTCCGAGTATGATAAGAGTGAATTTATTTGTGAATATATAATTGGGAATGTTATAACAAGTTGGTTTTGAAGTGGTGCTCTTATTTTACGATATCACTTTTTATTGTCAATAAACATTTTGTGGACGTAAAATTTGTAAGCTTTTATTATCTCTGGAAATTACATGTAGATCGGCATAATATCTGGTATTCAATTTGATATATTAGAAAAAATAGTGAGAGTCGGCTTTGATTAAATACTAACTCCCAAAAATAAAGGTAGTACGTCCTCTGTGGCGTAGCGGTAGAATGTTCGACTGCTACGCACGGGGCGCGTGTTCGATTCCTGCAACTATTTTTATGCATGAATATGTATATTTGCACTAGTCTAGGTGCTTTTATGTATGATATATATGTGTTTACAAAAAAAGTACCTTAGTATGTTTATCCGTATTCTATATTCCATAATACAAGCTAGTTAAGCTGTGCGTATCTAGCTAGCTTTGTGTTATTATTCTTAAACTGTTAGTCTATAATATAGGGTAGAGAGAACGCTCTACAAAATCGAAGTACCTAAGCATTTTTTAGCCGCATTCTCACTCTTCTTTACGAAGTGCTATCAAAAGCCTCACGTATCCAGTGCTGCACGGATGCCTATTACGATAATTGACCAGACTGTACAATAAATAGCCTATTAGAATTTTATGATTCTTACTGTTAATTTCTTTGTTCGCAGAACTACGTTTACAGCATATCAACTAGAAGAACTAGAAAGAGCTTTCGAGAGAGCGCCCTACCCTGATGTGTTTGCAAGAGAAGAACTGGCTCTTAAACTAAACTTATCAGAATCACGAGTACAGGTTGGTGTACATTATAAAAAAAGCGATTGTTGTAAAGTTAACGTTTCCTAACGCGTGTGTGCTAATATAACTTTTATTTTAAAGGTGTGGTTCCAAAATCGAAGAGCTAAATGGCGCAAACGAGAACCTCCACGGAAGACAGGGTACATCGGTTCAAGCTCACCAAGCTCTACAACATTAGGCGGCGGGTTCTCTGGTATTGGCGGTAGTCTACCAGCGTTCCCACAGAACGGGCTCCCAGCTCCAGCGGACTGGTCGTACCAACATTCTTACGAACTCTCCTCCCATCAACTACTGTCGTCCAGTGCTGGAGGATACCCAGGCTTTAATACACAACCAGCAGCTTACTCTTACACAACTGTGTTAAATGGACACGATGGTCAGATGTTTGCTCCGAGGCACGCATACGAATATGGGGAGGGCAGTCCACCGCCATTAGGTGTTCGTGACTATCCAATGATGCCGGCGCACTCGCCGCAAATGGAAGCCCATACTCATGAAGACAAACTTGAGTATCGTACACACGATCATGAAGACAAGTATTCTGCATGCGCTCTGCAGGAAGAACCACCTCGGTACGCTGCTCCGCCGGAAGACTACGAGAAGTGCGGGCTGGTATCACACGATAAGCACTACGAGATGGAAAGACACTCGGACATCAGCCAGCCAGTTGTGGTCAAAATGGAACCCAGCACCGGACAAGCATACACGACGCTGCCCCCTTTTTTGAATTGAAATACTCCTTTTCGAAATTACTCTAGGATTAAATTGCAGTAATTCAGAGTAATTTCGAAAGGGAGTATTAGAAAGTGGGTGCAATATGACAATATCTAGGGAAAAGAAAGTTAGACGGAGACTTTTAGAGAATATACGATAAATGTTAGTTATGTACGACATCACCAGCCTGTCAGAGTTCTGTTCTATCCTCATTTTTGGTATTTAATGTTTTTATTGCCTTAAGTAGGTAAGTATTTCTATATTGCATTTGTTTTGTACAAATCTATTCAGTGGTTCTCTAATGAATTGATTTGTATAAAGTAAACGAAGAGGTATATAGGTATGGATATTATTACATTAATATATAGTTTTAAGTGTGTAGTTAGTTGAAATTTTATATTTTTATAGTTATAAATTATGACGTATTAGAAATTTTTTGCAATACATGTAAATATTTACTTATTTAAAGATAGGTAGGTAATTAGTTCTAATAATATAATTTTCTTAGGTTTTATGTAATTTATAAGTTACAGATTATTATTTAGTAAATAGGTACGAATAGTTGACTACTCATTGAGTAAAATACTCGTAGACTTCGCTTCTCGTGCATTCCTCGTGCCTTATTAGGATAGTAACCGTTTTTGATAATTACTTATAAGAATATGATGTAAGTGTCTCCATCATCTTTAGGTAAAATTGTTAGAATATTCTTGTTGAAATAGCTATTTTACTATAAATATTTAGCTTGGCTTGTATTTACTATACAACAGTAGGTATGTCACGCTTTAAATGCACTATATTTTAGTGACTAAATACAGTTACTTAAATGTTGATGTCTATTCTGAATCATTGATGTCTAATTAAGGCTCATCCGAGCACTTTTCTGTTTATATACATTATTTTTATTTATGTATATGAATATTAATTTAACTGTCTCAATTCTACAAATTTAGTTTAGTTCAGTAGAAAATACTCCACTCTGTTTTGCTTAAATAGATACTTACTTAACTACTAATGCGAAATGCTGCATAGCCTAGATGGAGCTTCTCGACGCGTCGGCCTCGGTGTAAACTTGGACAAAACCAAAATTATGTTCAACGAACATGTTGCACCGAGACCGATTGCCATCGAAGGGGCGACACTAGAAGTTGTTCAAAAATATATCTACCTGGGGCAGGTTATCCAGCTCGGTAAAAACAACTTCGAGAAAGAACTAGCCAGAAGGATCCAACTAGGTTGGGCAGCATTTCGCAAACTACATGCCTCCAAACAAAGGTCTTTGAACAGTGCGTCCTTCCTGTTATGACTTACGGTGCCGAAACGTGGACACTTACAGTGGGGCTGGTCCATAGCTTAAAAGCCGCGCAGCGGGCTATGGAGCGAACTATGCTTGGAGTTTCTCTGAAGGATAGAATTCGGAACGAAGTTATCCGACAGAGAACTAAAGTTACCGACATAGGCCACAGAATAAGCAAGTTGAAGTGGCAGTGGGCTGGCCACGTTTGCCGAAGGACCGATGGCCGTTGGAGCAAACGAGTCCTAGAGTGGAGACCGCGAGAAGGTAAACGAAAGGTAGGACGCCCCCTAGCCAGATGGACGGACGACCTGAAAAAGGTGGCTGGGACAGACTGGATGCGGAAGGCGGAGGATCGGAGAAAATGGCGCACATTGGGAGAGGCCTATGTTCAGCAGTGGACTGCGGTGGGCTGATTGATTGATTAACTACTATAAAATAGCTAGGTAGGTACAATTTTCTGAACCAAAATAAATGTCCTTATCTGTCGTTTGATAGTTTTAAATCATTTGTACATTACTTTACTACATTCATATTATAATGTAAAATCTACTTTTTGTTATTTTTCACATGAATTATAATGTCATTGCATTTTTTATTTATTTAAGTATAGTTATTAGCATAAAAGAGTGCTTAGCGTCTTCTGTTTTAAACGGTACATTTAAGTTACACAGTACATTTATTGTAAATAACTTACAACGCGTGAAAGTTTGTGCCAAATAATTGTAGGTATAAGATAGTTTCATATTTGGTTAATTTAGGTGCCATTTTTTTAAATATACAACAATAATTGATGTCGTTATTTTCTGGTATTTATTGTAATAACCGAAAAGGTTATAAGTAGTAATTATGTTAGTGAAAAGTGCACTTGGAGTTTGGGTTGAACTCTAGTAACCTTTTATTACTGATGAATTTCGTTTGAGCGCAAATTTCACTATCTACCGATGAACAATAGGTACTGCGTCTAGATAATAGATAACTGGGCCCATAATTACATGAAACTAAAATGGAAATCGTACACATGATTTTGACCATGGTGAGCTGCGGATCATGAAACGATAGGATACACCTATAGTGTTATCTATAGTGTTCATAATTGGTACTTTATGATCGAATACTTATTTCTTTTTTGTGAATTTAATGGTTTTACCAATTTTACGTATTTACTAGTACCTAATAATATGCTGCGAATTATAATTTAATTTCTGGAAATTAGCAAAGTCATGAAAATAAAGGTTTTAGTTATAGTTTTAAATACATACGTTAACAGTTTTTGATCTCCAGATTGCTAATAGATGTATTTTTATAGAAGAGACCAAAGATTGTACCAAAACATTATTTCTGCTTCTATTTAATAGAACAAACAACCTTTAGCAGGGTACAGACTTTATAATTAATGATATTTATACGTATTCTCGCTGCATGTATGCTTAGTTTAAATATAGCATTTATATTAAGTTCAAAAGCAATAAGCTGGTAACTTGTGAAATAATTTGATGGTAAGAATGAGGAGAAATTATAATACAAATGTGCTTATTGATTTTTTTATTTACAATTACTATCCTTTGTTTGTTTTTTCACCTTCACATAAATATCTCTTGTACAGAACTATTTACAATTATTTAATAATCAAATTCATATTCTGCTCTTTTATAGGTAAGATGTTGGTCAAACGAGAACTTCGTTTGACCAATATTTTACTTGATCGCGAGTGAATATACAGTTGAAAGACCGATCCGTTTTACGGAGTGCTCTTTTAGGCAAGTGCCTAGAAGCCGTGCCAACTTACCCACATTAGATTTCCTGACTTTCCTTGACCATATGAATTAACCTATCACTGTCCACTGCTAGTAGAGTTAGGGAGAGGCCTATTCTCTCCCAATGTTGGGAATTTTTTTGCCTACTGTTACTACGCTGGCCGGACGGGTTGGTACAGGGTTTCATTTCTAATTTTGCATCTCTCGCAATGATTTCATCTGCGTATTTTTCCGTTAGTCGACTTTTGTGACACCCTTCGGATCAGATGGGGTGGTTATGCTTGTATTCTTTTTCCGTCACCACACGGAATTGTAAATATAACTTTTCGGGTTTTACCCATTTCGTATTTTCGTCACTATATTTTAAAGAAAATATGTAGATATATGACTTATCTGTCGGTAAACGGCCACCGTAGCTTGACAGCGTAGACTAGAACTTCCAACTTCTGAGAGTCCTTTTTTATGAAAAACCTTCATGATATTCTGTCACGACTTATTTATATATTATATGGTAAGTATGAGGTTAATATGCTGCTTGTCGTGGTTAACTCTGCTTGCATCTAATGCTAGTAATTTGGAGTCCAGGGTTCACTCTCCCGCTCCACCTTTACAAGAATGTTTCTATGTATAATATGTATGTATATACAAAAAAAATAAATTTATTTTTTATATCTTGGCTTTACTGGAGCTACCACACGGCGTATGAAATCTAACTCAACGACACTCGAAACCAAATCAGAAAGAGTACTGGCTAGTAAATAACATTGATTGGACCTCTTAGATACTGGTGGTCCCCAAAAATTCCATTTCATACTAGCGTCAAAATTTTAGAAAGTACCAATTTTTGCAGTCGCGAATCGAGATGACGTCACTTTAAAGATAAAAAGTCTGCTTTTACTCCATCTTGTTTCGTCCATATGCCGTCACAGCTGAAGTGGTATTTCTTCTCAATTTCGTACAGAACGAGGCTCAATATCTGGTTGTCAGTCAGCGAGGTACAGTTTAAATTACCATAGCTCAGGTCATGGATGAAATATTCATGCCTTTGTTTACCCTCTCGGAGACTTAGCAGCGCAGTTATATAGTGTTCCACTTCTGTCCTGAAAAATAAATTATAGAGAGATAGATAATTCTTTATTGTACACCAACAGATGTACAGTAGGACAAGTAGGTAGCATGTATACAGTTCAATGTACAATGGGTGACCTTATCGCTGAAGCGATTTCTTCCAGGCAACCCTGGGATGGACAGTAATGTTATAAAAACAAAAGATATGGCGTAGTTCCGGCTAAACTTAAATATATAGTATAAATAATAGAAACTGAAGAATGGTATTTCGCCTTGGAGAAATCGTCACCCTCGGACTAGGACTGCTGGAGTGCTGGTAACCATACGAACAGTCAGTGCGGGTAGTTCGAGCTCCAAAAAGTCTGTCAACTGATCTAATTACAGTACTTCCACATCGTACTAAAATTGTGAAAGTAAGATGGTACTTATTTCACGGGAAATATCGAGTATCGAGTTGTTTCGTATTTAGTCTAAAAACCGACCCAAACTAAGTTTATTTCCACTCAAACTGTGGAATGACCTCCCTGCTGCGGTTTTCCCAGGCGCCTACAATATGGAGTTCTTCAAGAGGGGCATCAGAAGGTTTCTTCATGGTCAGCAGCGTGAGTGTGACACCCCTGGTCATAATGGTAGACATAAGTCACGGTAACCACTTCCCATCAGGTGGGCCGTGTGCTTGTCTGCCAACTAAGTGGTATAAAAAAAAGTTGGGAAAAAGCTCGGAAGATGATGAATAAAGTAGCAAATGATTATTAAAAAAAAACACAACTGAGTTACGAGCTAAATTTAAAAACTAGGAACACCTTAGCAGTAATGCGTATATTACTGTTAAGGCGTTCCTCGTTTTTAAATTTAGCTTTAACAAGTGATTATCATCGCTGACCATACTTCTTGGTTAACAGCTTGGTAGGAAATATATTTTTGTATAAAAAAAGGTTGCAATTTTCGTAATAACAACTTTTTACTTACACAGGATACAGTAATATTTGACAGTTATTGAAAATAGTCTGATCATGGAACTTTTTCCTCAGAAACTGTATATTTTCATCAATAACACTGATAGCAGCATGCAGCCAATACTTGTGTCGCCTCAAATTTTTCAATAACTGTGCTTTTAGCTCTGTTAGCTTCACGTCCTTTGTCAGATTGTTTAAAGAAGAAATTATAAGCACGGTGATATCTCGGCCGCAAACTTTGTCACCGAAGCTGCTGATATAACTGTAATAAACAATAGCGATTTTGTTATTTTTTTATAATTCTATGAATAGGAGAATTTTGGTTATCCAGTGGCATTATGCTGAGAGACATCGAGTTTCAAACGAAGTCGTAACGTGAGAAGACTGTCGATTATAGTTGGTTAAAGTAGAAGAGAGAACTGGCGTAAAACTAGACCAACTCAAATGTGAGGGCTTCAACGAACGCCGGTAGTTTAGAAACTGTTTGTCATTCAGAATAAGGGGCCAAGACGTGTGACGAGGAATAGGTAATACCTATACTACCTGCGTCAAAACTTCCTTGAAAAGTTGATGCACTAAATCAAGGTGACAATGCGCGTGAGAGGATAGATATGCATGTCACTCGCTGTCATAGCGTACCTACTTGACCTCTTACAACCAAAGAATATGGTAAATTACATAATGATAAATTACTTACGTGTTGAATATCTTGTTAGATGATACAAGATGGTTCAAACTGTAGCATTGTTTATTTGCCTTCTCTATTTTTGTAAGCCGAGTCATCATTTTATTTCTATGTATAACCATATAGAGGACCTGTTAGAAAAAAAAAAACATAAGTACCTACACTCGATTAGCTATTCGGTGACGTCAACCACAGACTCCCGGGGCCCACTTTTACCTTTACTTATTCTCTGTGAAGTGACTGTACTCTGAGCTCCATCATTTTAAAGCGATATTGAAGTAACGTAGTTGTAATAGTCATATTCATGCATACAAATATTGACTCTGTGCGGAAATCGAACTCGCACTTCCTGTGTACCAGTCGCGTTCACTACCGCCACGCGATAGAAGCTCTCTGGCCTGTATATAAAATTATTTAACTTAAAGTTATAACAGCGGCTATCCCAAGCGCCTACAATATGTGGTTCTTCAAGAGGGGCATCAGAAGGTTTCTTCACGGTCGGCAGCGCGAGTGTGACACCCCTGATGTTGCATACGTCCATAGGCCACGGTAACCGCTTCCCATCAGGTGGGCCGTGTGCTTGTCTGCCAACTAAGTGGTATAAAAAAAAAACAACGTTGACAAGATTCAACGCCATCTTGGTATAGGTACAAGCATACCTTTGATTTGCCTAATGTTTCGACCAGGTTACACCGAGATAGGAAAAATTTTAAATCAGTTCATGCGGGATTCGAACTAGCGATGTTTACCTTACAGGAGGAATGTTCATGGAACGCGAGAGTTTAGAAGTTGTTGTAACTTAAAGGTTTGCATAGTCGAAATTTCATATGAAATATTATTACCCTAGGATTTGTAGATAAAATTTGGTACTCCTTGGAGTTTCTCAGATCCTCTAAACGCTGTCGTACAGTATCTGGCCGCATGCAGTACACCTTCAGGCCTCTCCTTTGAGCTTCATGCGATATTCTAAATTCCTAGTAACAGTAACAATTTTAAATTTTATGTACAAAATAAATATTGATAGAGTGAAAAAAAAAGATGGGTGTGGGTGGCCGCATTCGAATTTCGAATCAATGAGGAATTGCGCAATTTCAAAACAGTTTCGGATTCAATTTCAAAGAAAATTAAAACTACATTATAGTCAGAAATTAAACCCTATAGTTATAAAAAACACACTATGAAAGGGTAAACTTAAACGACTCTTCTGTGCCGTAAATGGCGCATTGGGCGACGCAGAATGCAGTATGATCTCCGACCTTGAGCTCGGGCTTGGCGGTGACGGTTAGGATTAGCCGTCGGCCTGCCTTTCTATAGGGGAGATTTTGGTAACTATGTAATATAAATAACTCACCTCAAGAATATCTCTTATCTGTAGAACTGCATTGTAGTTATTTTTTAATATGGCAGGCTCTGCCTTAATAACCTCGCGAACATCCATGCCAGCAAGTGTTTTGATATTTTCTAACAATAGTTTAGTGTGCAATGGATCAGCAGATATAACAAAGCCATTTCTTCTTAAAGAAGTAGTATTGAACTTTATATCATTTAAAGCTATATTTATAGCTTCTTGAACGTCTGACATAGGCTTGTGTTTAAGGGGTAGATAATGTTTACAGTATTTTTGGAATTCATTTGAAGAGACTGACAATTTCCAAAATAGGTATCTCTCTAAAACACTTAATCGCACCTTTACTGGAAATGACAAACATCTGGGTTAATTAATGTAAATAGGCATTAGTTTCCTTTCTCTTTGGGTGTAATTATGTTATATTAAAAAGCTTAAATGACACTCATGCTCAAAAAATATCACTCAATACTCAATAGTATAATTCTACTTAACTTAAACTCAAAGCGAACACAAGTGTTGGTTTGTGACATAAATTTATTTGATATTATCTCCTGAACTGGAAACCTATATGGTTACACTGTTTTATTAAGTTGCACAATACCAGCCCCAATCAATTATTCATTGCTTGTCATTCCAACAGTAAGTTTACAAAAGTGTATTATATTGATCAAGAACTACAATGGTATTAAGTGCAAATAGGTTGTTAAATTTTAAACTTACGTATAGATGAATTGGAATCAGAAAAGTTTTGTAAAGTCTTTTCACTGTCTGGCCAGTCTTCAAGTTTGTCTAAAATATTTTTTTCTAGGATGACGTCTTGAGAAAGCAAGCCCTCTTTTTTTAGTTGGGCTATTGTTCGTGATCTAGCAAGAGTATGATATCTGAAATATGCAATAGTATAATATTGGTAAGAATACTCTTATTTGTTTCTATTATTTGTAAGTAAAACTGCCCACCGAATATTTATTATAAAAATGTTATTGTGTCTCTAGATTTGTATGGATGGCATCAACTGGTTAATCTGCCTATCAGTTGAACAAATCAACAAATTGTTAACAATTATAATTTTAATGGCATTATTCATCTTTTAAAATATATTTTAACTCCCCTCCAAAGAAAATCTTCTCATTTTTTATGAAATATTTTTCATAATGGTTTTTATTTTATAATCCCTTCATTGTACACATAAATTGTTTTAAAAGTAGAAAAGTTAAGTTTAAATAATAGACACAAGTAATACTCACTTTATTATATGATTGGGGGAGATTATAATAAAACCACATTCTTTAAGTATTTCCCAATAGTTGTCCATTGTGATTGGGTTCATGCTAAACACATGCAGGTGTTGGCAGGCTTCTTCAGGGGTGATGCCAAATTTCTCCAGTACCTGTAATGTGCACTTTAAGCGGTCCTGACTCAATTCACCTATATGTGGATGTCTCTTTTTTATAATCTGGTAATATTGCTCTGGTATTGTTTCACCTGTAAATTCAAAATATTTAAGTGAAAGGATTTGGAATTACACTCCATATTTCCTAAATCCGTAATAATGTGATTATATAAACTGTTAACTACCTGTAACTTTTTGGTAGAACTCCAAAAAGGGACCATTGTGATAATATTTTTTACAGGTTACTTTAGCTGTATGCCGTTGATGTGTTAACATACTATTAATAAACTTTATTCTTTTTATGTAAGAACGCATAGTTACAGATGTCATATATTTCCTATGTTATTAAAAGAGTAAATGCATTTTTAATTTCAAATTTCAATGTAAACAAATGCACCAGATAATAACAAGCAATAATACGTCAAACGTCAATTAACATATGACTTTGACAGCTAATTGACTCGTTCAAAAACTCATACATTCGCTTTGGTTTTAACGTTTAAGATTTTTACTAAAGATAATTTCAGCTGAAATTACATGCATATTGAGTAATTGTTTTACAAATTTCACTGAACATTCAACTAACTAAGTAATGGTGTTCAAATAACTTCAGAAACAATATTTCAAGTTTTTCCGGATCTTGCGTTTAGGGGGTGTAAGACTTACACTTTTATTAGTGTGTCATGTGTGCGAGCGAATCATATCTGTCAATTTTGTCATTGATGTTTTGAAAAAGATTGTCTAAAATTTAATATATAAAATGAAAATAAATGATCATATTTAAACCAAGAATAACTAAATTAATTGGATAGGTACTTATCGAAACGTGAGTATAATAATTACACATTTCTTTTATTATGTTTAGTAAAATACAGTTTAATTTAGTTTAAAAATACAATATTTTTTATACACACATGCTATATATTGTATTATTACTAATTATATTATTTCGTTATGTATTAATACACGTCAATATTCAAATCTACTGTTTACAGATGGACTGGAGTGCTGTTCGAAATAATTTTAAACAGACATGGTTGACTACTATTTTGAGTCTTATTTTGTTTTCTGGTGTCACTTATTTTCTGGTTTGGGCAGAGGTAAGTACAATATTACAGCATTCATTGGATCAATTTTCTCTATTGCTGTTTTCTGTTTTTGTTAACCTCTTGATAATTTTTTAGAGTCAAACTATTCAAAGTAACCTAATGTTAGAAGAATTGGTTTCTGCAGCAGAAAGTATAGATGTCCATACTGGTGATGAAGCGGCTCGCTATGAAGGCCGGGTAGTACATATTGTGGGTCCATTGAGAATTCTGGAGCCAATATCAGAACCAGACTATAATATACAAGTCCAGGCAGTGAAATTGAGAAAGAGAGTACAGATGTATCAATGGATTGAAGAATCTACGTAAGACCCTTTTATAAGTAAAGTTTATTGATGGTGTATGTTTAAAAAAAATAGGTACTTTTTTTTAATAGATAGATATATGATACACAGGTGTTCCCATCTACATGCTTGTGTCTTAAAAGTTATTTTTTACACCTGCATGGCTCTAATATGGTAGATATATTATATTATACCGGATTAGGCATTAGTTAACAGAAATATGTTTTATTTTATTTTTTTCTCTTTATTGAAGGGCTTTGTCGCTAGAGCGATTATGTTGCCCAAAAATATGATTTAAGGAATATCATAGTCTATATTATATTGGGATGTATTTCTTCTATCTTCTTGTCTTATATCTCTATTTTCTTTCTTCTATCTCTATCTTCTGGTATATGGCCATACATCTATTGTTTAAATATGGTAGCAACATCTTTTTTATCATATACTAACATAGTCTCATTACAACTTTCTTTATTCTCCAGGGAGCAAGAACATTTTTTAAGTGAACCTGCAGAGGAGTCTCATAAAACCTACTGGTATCACAAAGACTGGAGAGATTATGTTGTGGAGTCTTCACTGTTCTATATAAGACCAGGACATGAAAATCCAGCCTCTATGCCACTGTTCAGTGAGACTCATATTGCTGAGAATGTTAAAATTGGATGGTTATACCTGAGTGAGTGTTAGATTATTTTGTAAACAATCTTGTAGTCTGTGGTAGTAGACTTCAAAAAATTAGTCATTCATTCCAGGGCAACTGTATATGGTTTTTTAACAAGCTCTCTAATGAAATTAGGGATTTACCTATGTATAAATTTAAAAATATAGTTAAAAGTAAATTGTGCCAGAAAGGCTATTATAAAATCTAAAAATACTTGGATGATAAACAAGCTTGGAAATGAGCTGTTTCCTTGACTATGCTACTCAAGTAAATTTTTGTATTTAGATTAAGTAGACTAAGTGTATGTTTGTAAATAGACCAAAAAAAAGAAATGCCCGCTGAGTTTCTTGCCGGAGTCATCTCAGGTCGGGCCGCATTTCGAACCAGTGGTCCATTTACTAAACTGATTTTCATGTTCTTTTTTTGTTGATGTTTTGTAAGTGCCGATATAATGTTCTATACAGAATAATTGATTTTTGACTTTGACTTTGTAGTCAGTTTCTTAAAATTCTGTCACTCTGTGATCATTGTCCTCAAAGGATTGTGATGTCTATGAATAAAGTATGATATCAGCAGCAGGGGGATAGTGTATATCAATATGTCTGGTCTCTTTAAACACTATGCAAACTTGTGTGTGGTAGTGGTCAGTCAGTGTCAGGTCCTTAAAGCTGTTTAGAGGAAACTAAAAAAGAGAAGTATGTATTTTCTCCTAAATATAATTGAATAATTATAATTTACAGGTGCAGATGTTAAACGCAAAGTGAATGACTATTATGAAATTTGGTCAGACTCTAGACCAGAGCGCAGTGACATCAAATTGCACTCTGGTTTCTACTATCATGGAGAGAGTGCCTTGGAACATGAAGTAGGAGATATGCGCATTCATTTTTCATATGCTGGTCGCGAAGATGATATTGTAAGTTCTGAAATCACTAAATATTTTTGGTGTATAGCCTGGAAATGGCATACTGCATTCTTGGTTCCCATTAACACCCCTATGATGTTGTATCAACCCAATATATATAGCTAATCCTTGTAATCGGTTACTATCACCCAGTTTATAACGGGCAATGATATCAATCAATTTTTATAGGAGGTAGGACACGGCGGTATTTCCGCCCAATTGAGCAATCCGACTGGGGAAGTACCTCCGCCCTAGAGAATACCGCGGTTATGATAACTTAGTGTGTGAGTAGGGTAGCCAGAGCCCACTGGAGAATTTGTGCTGTCAGTGGTATGACTAAAGGTTTGTCCTGCTTTATCCTCTAAACTGACAGCACAGAAACTTTGTGCTTACAGGGTCGGCAGCACGAGTGTGGCTTCTCTGGTGTTACACACGTCCATAGGCCACGGTAACCACTTGCCATCCGTGTGCTTGTCTGCCATCTAAGTCGTATAAAAAAAAATTAGGGCTATAATTGCCTATTAATTTTCTTGTCAAAAATTGTATAATATGATGTTATCTATGTCACTGGAGTCATCCACCAAAATTCTAATGACATATGCAAATCTAACTATAAAGTATAATTTATTTTCAGTACACAGCAGTAGGTGTACTAGAAAGTGGTGTTCTACAAGCATACAGTGCTTCAAGGTTTCCTGCAGCTGATCCAATATGTCTGCTTCGGAAAGGGTCTTATAGTCTGAAACAGCTGCATGATCTAGAGAGGAGGGATGCAAACTTACACACCTGGAAATACAGACTTCTAGGTTTTGTACAAGTGTTTGCATCTGCAATGACATTACATCCAGATTGGGTGACATTATGTAAGTATGTTTGAATTTTTTTTTTCTCCACCTGTTATTGACAGCCGCTGTGGCGTGGCGGTAGTGAACGCTACTGCTACGCAGAAGGCGCGGATTCGATCCCCGCTCAGTGCAAATATTTGTATGCATGACTATGGGTATTTGCATAGGTCTGGGTGTTTCTATAATATGTATGTATTTACAAAAAAGAAAAAGTATTTAAGTATGTTTATCCGTATTCTAGATTCCATAACACAAGCTAGTTAAACTATGCTTACCATGGGTCTAGATAGCGTTGTGTAGAATGTTGTAGAATATTATTATTATATTATTAAAATTGCCAGATATATACTTCACCCTGCCAGATAGTTTTTTTTTTTTTACGTGCGCAAAATCCCCACGGATACCTCCCCACCGGAGCTGGTGGGAGAGGTTATGTCGGACTCGAACCGACTAAAACGCACGCCGCCTGCGGGTCGCTTTGGTTGCCGAAGGTGAGGTTGACAGGCATATCCCTCGCACCCCGGCCGACCCAGGGACCCTGCCAGATAGTGAGTAAATATAAGTGAAGTCTAAAAGTCACCATTATAGATGCTAAAAATCATCATCATGTTTTTCTTTATGGCTATCCCGAATGTATCCAAAGTTTGCACTCTGGAGCCCAGGGTTTACTCTTCTACACTATCTCCTCCTATTGTGTGAATATATAAAGGATTTGTAGGCGCGACTGCCTTCTCACTGGCAGTTGAGACGGCAATCACCCTGAAAGAACAACTTATGTCAGAGCTTCGTTCGTTGATCAGCAGGTGACCTTCAAGAGAGGTCAATGCTAACCCCGAAGATCTTGGTGTGGCCCCAAATATATGGAATACTCCCAACCAATTAACCATGTACGTAATGCAAGTGTTTAATTATTTTTCAGTTCTGCAGTGCCAATGGATATCGAGTAATTTAAGAAGATGTACAAGATTTTGGATTAATTTAGTTCTATCATTTTCGTATACGCTATTCATCATATCGATACCCTGGTAAGCAAATGCATTTTTCATCGCTTCTATTCGTAAAGTGTTTCTATTTTCCTCTATTAGCGGGAGCAAAGTGGCTCTTTTCTGGTAAGGTCGCAAATTGTATGTAACTGGCTGGTACGTGCAGACCGCACGGCGATGCGGGTGCCCGTGCAAACTAAAAAACAAACAAAAATTTGTAATTTTATTTGACTAATTCAATGTTATTATGCTGCTTGATTCCTTGATTATTATGTTGAACACAAAAATACTGACAGCTAAAATCTTGACATGAAATATTTTTTTAATTCTTAATTTATAATTAATGAAGATTATGTAGTTATGTGACATTATTGCATGCCAATCTGGCTGAAGTATGATGGAACCAAGATGTAATAATTGTAATACCTTTATATTATATATTACAAGCTGACCCACCCCAGCTTCGCCCGGGGTATAATTATTTTGAAGCTTCATATCCCTTTGAGCCCGTATGTTTTAGTCTTCAAAATATGTATGAAAAATTGCCGGATTTGTTAACATTTATTATCAATGCTCCGCTCCCTTAAGTAGTAGCGTGATGATGTATAGCCTAAAACCTTCCTCAATAAATGGACTACCCAACACTGAAAGAATCATTCAAATCGGACCAGTAGTTCTAGAGATTAGCGCGTTCTAACAAACAAACAAACAAACTCTGCAGCTTTATAATATTAGTATATAGGTAGATTAGACCCTTATTTTGCAATAAAATATATTGAATTGAACTGAATTGAATTGAAAAGCGCGTGCATTACTTATGTCTCTGGCAGTTTATACTGGAGATTGATGACACTATTATAGGTGGAACTTGTTACACATATTGAAATAGGCATTCGTACTTTTCTACTACATTTTGGTGTTACTTTATTTTACAAAAATAAGAAAACTGGAAACCTACGGGAAAACGTACGAGAGAGAGAGAGAGTAATTCTGTCTCTGTTCGTTTAAGTAATCAGTATATATCTATTTTCTCATAGAAAAAGGGATGAAAAGTAGGTAAGTATAGTGTATGACTCGAGAGCAAATTATTTTTCCTTCGGGCGATGGACTTTGAATAGCTCATGACTCAAAGTAGCGCCCTCGCTGTAAAAATACTACTTTACTCCCTTGTTATACAGTCTACTATTTCCTACATGTAAAATTGTGATAGTTTCGAGAGTGAGCCTTCTCCCTTAAAATAAAACTAATTGCGTTATCACTACAATACACTCGATTAGGATAGGGTACAGACGTCCAATTCTCGTACATAATAAAAATCTATTCAAAATACATCTTATCTAAATCTCCCATTGTCAAAAACGATCACGATTCACGATCTCAATGTTTGTATTACGAGAATACCATGTCTGACATTTGGGATTCAGATTGAATTTGAACTGATTTATACATTGTTGTACTCGTCGGCGATTTTAAAGGGCTTGAAATCTCGTCCGCCGACTAGTTGTACTCTTTGATCAAACATTGATGGAAAAAAAATGGTTTGTTGTAAGTCTAGTGGTATGGGTAATGGACTGCTGAGACGAGGTCTCGGGTTCGATCCCAGGTTTCACCATGGCACGCACCAATGACTTTTCGATGCTTTTCGAAGTTATGTGTGTATTTATCGCAGGTTTATAAGTGCCCGGTTAATGGCAATGGGCTTCGCCACCTATTATATTTACATGGGACCTAAACATAAACTGGCGAAATGTGGGTCCTAGCACCTCTGCCTACCCCTTCGGGGATATAGGCGTTAGTTTATGTTTATGTTATATAACAAAGTGCTTTTTAATACTGTTATGTAAATAATTATAACATATTACTATTATTATTTCAGGTTAGTACATAAACCGACGTTTGGAGCGTTGGTTCTGGGTGGTGCGATGTTGCCGCTCCTACACTATTCCACTATGATGGCGCGGCGAGACGCCACCCCTGAGCCGCCGCCGTACAACAGGTGGAATAACCATCCGCGATGAACGTAATTACCGCACTGACATTTTTACATGGCTACTGATGCAGTACATAGTTGTTAAGAGTAATTTTTGTTGTTTGTATGCAAATGCGTGTTAGGATACGCGCAATGTATGGTTGCGTATTTGTCCATCATAATAATGCGTACAGTATAAGTAATTTACAAAGGAATTGGTACAAAATTTTCAGTTCTCCAAATACATTAATAACAACTATTTTGTAGGCGTGATATGTATAAATGCCAAATTACAGTTTCCTAGAACTTAAGGTCTCGGAGCGAAGCTGTAGTATGATACAGGCAGACATACTGATATTGTAAGGGTTTTGTGTTGACTACGGAAACCTATGGTTCTTCAAGAAAGGCAGTAGAAGGTTCCTATTGAGTCAGCAGCACGAGTTTGACGCCCCTTGTGTTGAGTATGGCCATAGGCCACGGTAACCGCTTTCCATTTGGTGAGCCGTGTGCTTATCTGCCATCTAAGTGGTATAAACCCTAAAAATAAACCTTGTGTGAGTATGATGCACATCAGCGTCTGTCTTCATGTATACATTACCATAAGTATTAGGGAGCTTTAGATATATTATTTGTAATAGATTGCGTTCTCGCGCCGATTGCATCTAAAATCACACATTAAAATATATAAAACGATCAACACGCAGGCGTAAGAAGATCGTATTTCTATTGTAATAAAGTTTATTTTGCTTCCTCAATCATCACATACATCATCCTATATTAAGTTAGAGTACCCTTGCTAAATATATTTTTATATATGTTTACCTATTTCTATGCGGGGATACACCTTATACTGACCACGTCTGAAATACTGTCCTTTTTAAAACACATTTTGTAAATGTTCATAAATTATCTACATGCAAATGCACATTTTAATAGGTATGTAGTGTAGTGAATATTATATGATTATTATCGTTGTTAAGTGGTAACGGAGTAGATTAACACATTGCAAGGTTAAACAACACTAGACAAGTTGGTCTTGGGATGGGTGACCATTCTTAAGACATTGAGAACTGTCCATGCCTCGGGAGGAACACGCTAAGTCATCGATCCATGTTTACCATATGAACGTATATGTCAGTTGTTAGGCGTAATTGGAGCCCTAAAAAGTTCGACAGATGGTCTAACTACAGAGCTTCGACATCGCCAATTGGTTGTGGACGTCAGGTGATCGCAGTTAGACTGGAAAATGCGGAAGAAGGTCTCGTATGTGCTCGGGTCTAATGATGATGAATGAGTATTTCAAGAATTGATTATAAAAAGCGTCAGAGGCATGGCTCGAGTCTACAATAGTGCCCGGAATTCGGCAATAGGCTCACCACCTATTACGTGGGACCGAATACAATTATTAATGAAATGTGGGTGTTAATTCACCTCTGCCTAACCATCCGCGGATAAAGGCGTGATTATATATATGTATGTATGTATTATAAAAACCTCAATGTTGATACTCATAAGTGCAATAATCTTTATACATGTATTATTATACTGATGTTATATATGGTTAAGTGGTAACCCGGTAACCCCAGAATAATGTTTATTCCACAGCTGGATGGTGACAGTGGATCCTAGTGGACTGAGTTTTATGTCGATTGGTCCACAGAGTAATATTAAAAAATATATTTCATGATTGGATTATATGTGATCCCATAATTATTCAGTCATAATTATTAAATAAATGACCTCTAGTATCTAGAGTTTGTAGTATCTTTAATGGAGGATTCTTCTGTAAAGTATTATTTATTTAATATACGACTAGGTATATTGATTAATGTGATATCATCACGGAAGTTGGCAAAACATGAATAGGTATTATTTCCTGTTCAATTCAATTGTACATATAAGTAATTTATATATTGTAGAAAGCATTAAATATAAAATATCTCCATAATAAAGGACAAGTTATGCACAAAATGTAACAAAATATTTAGTTTCTAATGTAAATGTTCTGTAATACTTGGTTAGTATTGTAAAACACAACGTAGGCACATAGCCAACCCTTTGTATATATTTATTACTGTAGACTGGGGTAACTTTGTGAGAATATTGTTTTTGATAACAATTAATGGTATATTATAAAGAGTACGAAGAAAGCGACGCTTTCTTCAGAAGTGGAAATGGTAGCCATACACGTTACAGTATACCTGCACCAGCTTAGACTTGCACAAGTATACTGTAACGTGTGTGGCTACCATACTTGAGCAGTAAAATAATGTGCACTTGTGTAAGTCTAAACTTGCGCACGTATACTATAACGTGTGTGGCTGCCATTATATTTACTTGCTATTATAAAAAATCTTACAATTCACTAAGTTAGCCAATTGTCTAAAGTAAGTTTACGATACTAAATAACTTAATAGTAGAATATAAGTTTAGTGGTATAAAATATTCTTTATTAGGTGTATTTACTAATCATTAACATGACCAATCCTATCGCTATTGTTTATAGATATTTTAAGAAGAATTGTGAGTAGATTTTACGGTAATATTGATACCTAAAGTACTCCTACGGTAAAAAAAAGATATTATTGAAAATATAATTTCTCATAATAATACTATGTTAATTTAATTTAAAAATTACGGTTTATTCACTGTTTTGTATTTAAAAACTTACATCACTTTGTTTGTCGTGAACATGTAAGGTATTTGTAGAAAAACGAATTGACAGATTTCCATTAATTTTTCCACAAATATATAAGGTAAGGTATAGAAGGTTTAATGTAAAAAATAATATTCTGGTAACTTTTCTGAAAAAAAAATGTTACCTATAGATCAAAGAACTGTGAAATTAATATAATTACTTGTTTAACAATATATATAATAACATTATTACATCTGTGCTATCTGGGTATTTATAATTTGCCTAGTAAATTGAATATCAGATTGAACAGCGTACCTGTAACAAAAAACAATACTTAATCAAATAAAATATCGTAGATAAGTATGAATTAGAGCCTCGTAAAGTGCAGACTTTTAAATCTGTCGATAGTTTGATCGGATTGGGCTGTAAGCGCACACTGGTCCAACTAAACTGTTGGGTTGGTTGTGTTTGTACGCTGATAATTTAGTTTGAAGGCAGTCATGACTCCCATCCAGGGCCTCGATTCTACTAACTTTAAGATCATAACAAAACCATTGTCATACCACTTACACTGCAGAAAATGCCCTTAAATTTTAGAGTTTATTGGTATACGCTTAAAGTCCCGGCAGAGTAGAATTTGGACCACCCCATCTTTTCCCATGTGGTGTCGTATAAGGCGACTAAGGGATATGGCTGTTTAACATCAGACAGATATGTACAGCCCAGACTCAGCCTCAATGCATGGCTTGAGTCAACAATAGTGCCCGGAAGACGGCAATAGGCTCACCCCCTATTACGTGGGACCGAATTCAATGATTGGTGAAATGTGGGTGTTAAATCACCTCTACCTAACCCTCTGGGGATAAAGGCGTGATTATATGTATGTATGTGTATGTCCAAAATTAAATGAAAAAGTGCATTAAATTTTTCATTTACTCTACAAGAAGCCATTTAATTTAAGATTTTAAAAACAAGTTGGTGAAGTTTAATTTTCAATGACATTTTTTTGTAGTGTCTGTGCCATGACAGTGGCCTTAAACATAAGATAACATAAAATCACTCCTATATCCCCAAAGGGGTAGGCAGAGGTGCTAGCACCCACATTTCGCCTGTTTATGTATAGGTCCCAATGTAATAGGTGGCGAACCTATTGCCATTAACCGGGCACTTATAAACCTACGATAAATACACACATAACTCCGAAAAGCATCGAAAAGTCATTGGTGTGTGCCATGGTAAAACCTGGGATCCAACCCGAGACCGCGTCTCAACAGTCCATTACCCATACCATTAGGCTACCGTGGCTTTAACCTGACATAATTAGCGGAATCGAGGCCCAGCTTATTTGTCGACCGATACCAAGTTGGTGTAGTGTTGCGCACTTTCATACATGTCCATACCTACTGATTAAACTACCGATCAATGGAAAGTCTGCTATTTGTGGGGCTCTTAACTCACAGTAGGTCCTTGGTTAGATGAATGCGCGTGTGTAGATAGTGAATAAATTCGTGATTCGGTATCAATTTAGCTACAAATCGCGTTTTCACATTTTTATTATTGTTTTTTTTTGTTATTTATTATTATTATTTGTTATAATATTGATAGGATCATAATATATCTACGTATTATTATATTGACTGTTTAAACGTACTCCATATACCCTACGCATTCTGTTGCGTTATTGGTCTTTTTATACACTGCAAATATTATGATTAAAGGCATAATAATAATTGTACCTATGTAAAACATTACTTTGTACTTAAAATTATTTACTTTTTAATGGACATAGATATTAAAACTATAGCACGTAACTATTATTCAAGTATTATTATTTATTCTGTGACTTAATCAACAATGTTGAACTGTAGGTAAGGGTATAAGAAGATTAATTCAAGTAAACGGCCCAATATTTAATAGTAGGAAGATTCCTCATTAGGCTTTTAGCGTTTGAATTGTCATATCCTGTACAAAGTACTTATGTGAACCAATTAAGTAAGTCTAGTTTTAACGTTTGTACCTCGTAATATTTATAGTATCACTAAACTATGTTATTGTATTAATTTTACCTTTGCTTTCATTACTGTATCTGTACTAAAATAGTTTTCCCAGGTTGTGAACTAAATACTTAAATCAATGATCTGCTTTATGTAAAACTCTATTTTAAAAATAAATGATTCATAAAATTTGCTCTTTTAATTGTTTCATGCCCGTCTCACAGATTAATAAATAGTTACCACGTCCCGTATCCTGTATGTCATAATATACCTACCCAACTCATTTGCCTATTTATATATTAATTTTGTACAAATATTAAGGTAAGTATTTTGTTGTCATTAAATAATGTGAAAATATGGTAAAGTAATGAAAGAGTCAATGTAAAATGTTATTTTGTAAAAACTAATTATTTACTCAAAATTATTTTACAATTTATTTCTTCTGTTAAACACTGTGATGACTGTTAATGCTAGTTTACTACGTAATATAAACTCCCCTTAGTTCGTTTATACAAATAAATATTCACAAAAGTCGCCAATTGTCCCGCATTTCAAAGTACGCCCCGTATTTCAAAGTACGCGCCGTATTCAAAGTACGCTTCGTATTTCAAAGTACGCCCCGTAATTCAAAGTACGCCCCGTATTTAAAAGTACGCCCCGTATTGCAAAGTACGCCCCGTATTTCGAAGTATACCCCGTATTTCAAAGTACGCCCCGTATTTCAAAGTACACCCCGTATTTCCTAGTACGCCCCGTATTTCAATGTCCCGTTTTAGTATTCAATGTGTAGGCAAATGTACTTTTAACACTTCCTCCTCTTGATAAACAAATGTTATTATTTTTTTACAGAATTTATGCAAGTGTAAAGGCATTGGCGAAGCAAAATAACCACTTTGTCGCAGCGATTGTCCTTATTTTGTTAACCTTCCTTACCTTATATTAAATATAGAGTAAAAAATATTATCTCTGTTATTTATTTGTCTCTAGTCCAAGAATCAAAGTTGGTAACACACAAATACGTCGTAGTGATACTTTATAGGACTACGCATCGCTAATTCAGCAGGGAAGTCAAGGAACAATAGTATTGGCATTCAGTTAAAAATATCTTTAACTTTGCTATGGACAATTTTGCTTATAAAACCATTGATCATTTGTATTTACCCAACTGAAGGCAAATGTTGCTAGGGTAAAGGATACGTACAAATTCAATAAACTGTATTGTCGTAATTCCACAGAACAGAAATACCTATAAGGTAAAGAGAAGGGCGCTGCAGCTTTTCCCGAAGCTGCGGTAACGTTACGCATGCGTACTGTGGACGTTATCAGCTGATTGTACTCGATCGAATTTTCACGGTTGTGATTTTTGTATTCAAGCATAGTAATACTTTGGTAGTTCCAAGTTTTAAATTGACAACAACATGAAAGCCGCCGCAATGTCTGTGTGGGTTTTTATTAACCTCCTTTTCTTTGGTATGTGCGGCTATCTGTATTTAATTTGGTCACAATATTGGATGTATATTGAAAAACAAAGATTGTTCAGCAAGAACCCGGGTCCACAAAAGACCGCATCCGTGCTCACTTACCACCAAACTCACATACCGGATAAATATCAGTCTAGATCACCGTATAACATAAGTTCGATGATCAATTCTTTACGCAAAAATCGAAGGTCGGCTGTGGCAGTGTTGTGGGGTAACGGTGTGGTAATCCAAACGTCCAATAAGTCTTCTGTGTCGTATAATCATCCGTCCAATAACGTAGTGAGGAAGAGCCACGGCAGTCCCAGGTTTCCTAACACACACACACCGCTGCTGGAGTTTGATACTGATAAATATATTTGTGACGACGTCTTATCCTCAGAATGTAGAGAACGTACGTCCGAATTTAAGGAACTGTTGTTGAAAGAATTTCATAGAGTATTGATGGGAGAAAGTAATGTGTTTAAGTCGGGTTTGGATGTGCACAACACGTATGATGTCAAATATGATAGTAGTAATCGAAAAGAAACCTCTAGAGAAGAGGTGATGTGTGCGTTAAAGCGTGTCAAAGTGCAAACAGTAACGGCAGCTGATGAACCATTTCATAGACTTGGTTTTAAGATACCTGGAGGTCCATTACAGGAAGCCCGTCACTTTAATACTTGTGCTGTTGTGACTAGTGCTGGAGCATTACTTGGATCACGATTAGGAGATTTTATAGGTAAGTTTATATTAACTACACAATACTTACATTTTCAGAATTTTTATTAAGATGAAGGAAATTAGGATGAAGGTAATTACCGATTTTTTATGTTCTGTATCCAAAGTCAATCAATAAGCCTATCGCAGTCCACTGCTGGACATAGGCCTCTTCCGATGTTGGGAGGCTTTGGCCTACTGTTTCCACGCTGGCCAGACGGGTCGGTATAGGGTTTTATTTTCTCGCAGTGATATCGTCTGTGTATTTTTCCGTTAGTCGACTTTTACGACACCCTTCGGATGAGATGGGGTGATTATGCTTGTATTCTTTCTCCGTCACCACACGGAACCAAAGTAAAAAGGGTGTATTCCACGGAGGACAGAATATGATTAGGTTTTCCTTTTCCATGGTAGGTATATTCATTTATACAGAGTTCCTCTTTAAGAACTCTACATGTTTATACAGCAGCCACCATCTTCCGACTGTTTTCATTTAAATAGGCTTATGAAAGATTATTAGACTATTTAAGGACCTAACACAGTAGCTAGAGGCGTATTTAGGATGTTAACTGTAAATGGGTAACTAAAGTTGCTGTTGGTGCGATTCACTAGAATAAACATAATGTATGCCAGCTCACATGCGCTATGAATCATAGCTTGCACTCATTGCAGTCATAAATAAATATATATCCTCCACATAATTAGACGAGGAAAGAAGTTGGTTTCAACCGTACCCAGTAGGAATAAGGCCGTCCGCTGCCTCATGCTCGTGCATGCAGATACATAGAGCAATATATGTATCATTGGATGAAATTCGCACGATATTATATGCATGAATTAGTGGTTCTGCAAAATAAAGACATCGTGTATCCTCGTCGTGTAAGTATTGTTACCGGTAATATCAGAAGCTTTCACCTCGAAATATGAAGTAGGTACGAACAAGACGGTAAGTTCGGGTATTCCAAGAGGAGTCAATCAGCAGGTGAGGTTTGCAGGTGAGGTTAGCTTAGCCGCGAAAGTGTCGGTGGGGCCTAATACACGCAGAAGACATAGACGGTTCAGAGGGAGTGAGATGGAGCTGGCTGCGAAATGATTCAATTACAATTCACTCAAAACTGAATCGTTAAGGCTAGCGTCAAATTCTAAAATTTCTTTTTTCTGCTACGATTAGCATATAAATCTTATTTCGAGTTTACAAGAACAATGGTTGTCTAGATTGCACAAAATTATCGCCATTATCTTATTATGTAAGTAATTAGCAAACTCGTCACGTCACCGTCAGTTCAATTCTCCTAATTGTTTTTATTATTTTGTTGTTGCCGAGATTATGGCAGTAAATTTTGTAACCCATGATGAAAAGCATGCCATTACTATTTAGATATATATTATAAAGAAACTTTATAAAGAAAAAGTTCTTAATATAACTCCGTTGTATCTCACAACGGAAAATATCATGCTTGTATCCTCCGTCTTCTTAAGTATCATCTACCTTTAACATTTTTATTTCTAGGGTAGGTATATCAATATACTATTTGTGTTACAGTGGAATCCTGGTGACCAGTGATACAGGTAATTTATTAGCTACAACAGGCACCAGCGATCCACAACCAGACTATGTTTACCTAAATTTGTGCAAACACTATATTTTGTAATTTGGTTGTTGGTGAGAAATTTTGTTTATTTTTTTTTTTTTTATTTTTTTATTTTTTTTTATACCACTAAGTTGGCAGACAAGCACACGGCCCACCTGATGGGAAGCGGTTACCGTGGCCTATGGACGTATGCAACACCAGGGGTGTCACACTCGTGCTGCCGACCATGAAGAAACCTTCTGATGCCCCTCTTGAAGAACCCCATATTGTAGGCGCTTGGGAAAACCGCAGCAGGGAGGTCATTCCACAGCTTGAGTGTGCGTGGGATGAAGTTTCTTTCATACCGCACAGTGCGTACCGTCTCAGGTCGCAATGTGTGGGGATGAATTCCCTGCCTATGGCGAGAGGTGCGATGATAGAATGAAGCTACGGGCATCATGTCAAACAATTCATCTGAGCACAAACCATTGTATAGGCGATAGAACACACACAGTGAGGCAAAATCCCTCCTAAGGCTAAGAGGTTCCACTCTACCTGTGAGTATGGGATTGTCAACCAGCCTCAATGCCCGTCTTTGCAACGAGTCGAAGGGGTCAAGCTGGTATGCAGGTGCTCCAGCAAAAAGGTGACAGCAGTACTCCATGTGAGGCCGGACCTGTGCCTTATAAAGAAGGAGTTGTTGCCCCGCAGTGAAGTACTGCTTCGTCCTGTTGAGCACTCCGAGTTTTTTTGATGCCAACTTAACCTTGTCCTGCAAATGACTTCGGTATTGGACGTCGCTGGAGATATCGACACCAAGGATCCCGATACTCGAGGAGATGGTAAGCGGTGTGCCCAGGAATTGCGGCGCTACAATGAATGGGGTTTTCTTAGCGGTGAATACACATACTTGTGTCTTAGTGGGGTTGAATTGGACTAGGTTTAGTCGTCCCCAATCGGATACTCCAGAGAGAGTAGTCTCGATTTTAGACACAAGTTGTTCGCGACTCTTCTCCACCTCGGACTGAGGGATATTTGCACGGCCCGTGTAACACGTGTCCCCGGTACTGTCGTCCGCATAACAATGAATGGAGCCATCAGACAGCATGTCATTGATATGCAGCAGAAACAGCGTCGGAGACAACACGGAGCCTTGTGGGACACCAGCGTTTATGTTCATGCGGTCCGAGCAGCTGCCGTCGACGACAGCTTGGATGCTTCTGTTGGACAAAAAGCTGGCGATCCATTCGCAAAGTCCCTCGGGGAGTCCATAGTACGGCAACTTCGCAAGAAGACCTTTGTGCCAGACCCGATCGAAGGCCTTTGCTATATCGAGGCTGACCGCTAGTGCCTCACCCCGACTCTCGATGGCTTGCGACCACCGGTTTGTGAGATACACAAGAAGGTCACCGGTTGAGCGACGGTGGAGAAAGCCGTACTGTCGGTCGCTCAGTAGATCGTTTCCTTCAAGGTATCTCAGGAGCTGTGTGTTAATGACACGCTCGAGAGTAGGGAGGTTATAGCGATAGGCCTGTAATTGGTCGGATCTGTCCTGTCGCCTTTCTTAGGTACAGGGTGCACGAATGCGGTCTTCCACGAGGCTGGGACCTGCCGCGCGGAGTAGGAGAGTGCAAAAAGGCGTGTAAGTACAGGGCACAGCTCAGGGGCGCAGTGTTTAAGCACCATCGCCGGTATCCCATCCGGCCCACTCGACTTCCGAACATCTAGGGACTTAAGCTCACGCCGGACCGCCCGTTGCGTGATTTTAACTTCAGACATGGAAGCACCACAGCTGGGAATTATGGGTGGTTCGGCGTCCCCGTCGTTCATAGTCGAGTTTGACGCAAAGAGATTACCCAACAGATCGGCTTTCTCCTTAGCGCCATGGGCCAGACTACCATCGGATTTTTGCAGCGGTGGAAGGCAAGACTGGCAGAAGTTTCCCTCGGCAGCTTTGGCGAGCGACCAAAATGCTCGACTGCCAGATGGGTAGCGCGCAAGCCGCTCGCCAATTCTGCCGATGAACTCAAACTTAGCCCTGGCCGTAGCTTTTTTACTAGACCTCGAGGCGGCATTCAACTTTCGCTTCATTTATCTACCGACTTATCTTATTATCTTCTGGATGTAGGTACAGTAGGTATATCCCAAATGAATAAAATATGGGTTGCTAACTTTTGAATCTGTTAATAATTACAAAATAATAAGTATGTTTGAAAATCTATTTAATACTTAGGTACTGTTCACAATCGGCAGAAATAGTAAGTTCCATGGTTTAATCGCGAACAGTCCCGAACCGTTGTATAATTATGTATTCAGTATGATCTTCAATATAAGTAAATATTGCGCGTGAATAGTCAAGCTGGACAGGTGATCGACCGTGTATTGTGCCACTTATCGCATCGGATCTTTGCTTTGTCGAACGCATTGACATGCGTATGCTGCTCCCTTCGACGAACGGCCCAAATCGTATGCGAATTACACGAATTATCATTGTTGTGTATAGGACTTCAGTGATTACTCAGTGAGACACATTAAATGACTGCATTATTATAACACGTACTTGTAGCAATATACATGATAATGTTACGGCACAGCTGTTCATTCAGTATTTAAATTAGGTTATAAAGGCTATACACGCTATCATGATTATTTCATAAGCTTCTTGTAGGTACATTTGATGATTTCCAATGTCAAACAGAATGTGTATTAAAACAAAATGCATGACTGCCTGTACATCAACGTATCGACATCCACTGTACATAGAGGGGAGCTAGTCTCGTAGAGCTAAACGTAGAAGTAAACTTAAAGCTGTGGAAATGAAAGGTCTGAGAAGTATAGCTGGAGTGACGTTGCTGAATCAAGTGAGGAACGACGTGATAAGGGAATATTGTGGTATGCTAGAGGATGTAATGACTAAGATAGAGAAAGGATTTAGTTATAGCAACCCGATGAAGGTCAGTTTCAACTGTATTACAGTGGTTAACAATATGCAGAATCGGGTTCCTGATCTAGGATGTTCCAAAAAAGACTCTGGACAAGAGTGCCTACCAGCAAACTGTAAGCATGTATATTTTTTTGGAGATCGTCTGTCAACCCTATAGCAAAGGTTTTACCCAGCATTCTCAACTTATCTATTATCTAATATCTAATCAATGTTTGATTTATTCATGTCGAATGCTATCTATGCTTTACAAAGAAGCGTGCGATTTGATATGCTAATTGTATTGCAGTTTACTTGACGATGTGTTGGTGCACTGGCGCCGGCGCATGCGTTGCCTTTTCTGTAATATCTACTCTGTATGATGAATCAATCGTCATTTAACTGCAGCTATTGTCAACATGCTAAAATTTTTTGTTATCATCATGCTACTTATAGGTACCTCTTATTATTAGTTCTGTGGTTTCAGGTATAAGTGGCCTTACTACTGAATTTCGACGTATTATTAGCACGACGATGGTGAAGGTGAAGTATGGTAGAGATTTGACGGCACAAATTTGTCACAAATTTCGACCGGGTTGGTACTACCGTGCAATATTGCGAAAAACCCTTCATAGTAATTCAATTTCGGTTGGATTGCGTTCAGGGATCAGCAAATGCATAGCCGGGTAGGGGTGATGGTGGTCGCAGCACTAGTGGGACCAGTGGGTCTTGGCGTAGTCTAGTGAGGATGGTGCGGGGCGACGCGCCGGTCAGGGAGACCCGTAGAAACGGTGGTGCCGCTGGCCGCGGTATAGTACAGAGGCCCAACTGGGACTAACCACCCTGGAAGGCTGCCTCACCAGACCGCGCATAATCCCGGTATGGCTCGTCGTGCCGGTTGGTGACCGGAAGTGGGGGCCAGGCGACCATATTCGGGGGGGTACGGGGGCCCTTCCGTACGGCGTGTCGGCTCACGCCATGCCTCATAATCATAGACAAAACCAATATCCCGCACTTTGTCACGCGGTGCTGCGACGACAATCACCTCTTTTTTTCACGCCCTTTTCTCCTTTTCATCATGGCAGCGCATTTAAGAGTATTGGGCAACACAGCGGCTCTACAGACTCCCACAAGCTCGCTATTTGAGGTGGAGTCCACTAACATCTGTGGACTCCATGCGAACCTCAACGCCGTCCACCAACACCTTGAGACGGCGAAACCAGATATGCTCTTTCTCACGGAGACACAAATAGGCCGCCCTGATGACACGACCTACTTGCTTTACCCCGGCTATGTTATCGAGGAAAATTTCCGTGCAAAAGCCGGGGTGTGCGTGTTTGTTAGGGCGGATGTTTGTTGTCACCGTTTGCGCTGCCTTGAGGACCCATCCTTTTCAACCCTATGGGTACACGTAGACCATGGCTCTACGAGTCAGATCTATGTGTGCCTCTACCGTTCCCATACAGGAGATGCTGAGACAACTCGACTCTTTGAATATCTGAGTCAGGCGGTAGATGATGCGCAGGAACGGTTTCCGAACGCCGAAGTGGTATTTTTGGGGGACTTTAACGCCCACCACGAAACCTGGTTGGGCTCCTCCAAAACAGACCATGCGGGCAGAGCCGCCCATGCATTTGTCCTGGCGCATGGCCTGACCCAATTGGTACACGAGGTCACTAGAATACCAAGAAGGTCGGGCCTAGCACCCTCTCTGCTAGACCTTCTGCTGACGAGTCACCCAGACCTGTACAGTGTTTCGGTACAAGCCGCTTTAGGCAATTCTGACCACTGTCTGGTCTGCTCCAAGGTGCCAATTATAGCGCCTTCACGACCCGTGCAGGGGAAGCGGCGTCTCTGGCACTACTCGTCAGCAGATTGGGATGGGCTGCGCAACTATTTTGCGTCCATCCCGTGGGTTGAACGCTGCTTTGAAGGTAAGAAACCCTCGGATTGTGCTACTGCTGTTGCCGGTGAGATCGGTCTGGGTATGGAATACTATATTCCGTACACTGATGTCACCGGTGCCCGAGGAGTGCGCCCTTGGTTCGGGCGCGAGTGTGCGAGGGCTGTTGATCAAAAGCAGTCCGCGTATCGCGCTTGGGTAAGGGCGCGTGCCACGCACGATCCCAATGTGAGTCACTTCAAGGCGGCGTACAACAGAGCCACAAAGGTCTGCAAGAGGGCTTACGTCAAAGCGGATGCCCTGCGCATTGCGCGGCTTGGTCAACAGCTAGTGGCACATCCCACGGGCAGCCGTGGATACTGGCGACTGGCCAAAGCCGTGCAGACCAACTTCTGTCAGCCTTCGCTGCCACCGCTGCGCTACCCTGATGGATCCCTGGCCCATGGACCGCAAGAGAAAGCCAATATGCTAGTAAATCTCTTTGCGGCCAATTCCCGAGTCGATGATTGCGGTATACAGCCGCCGACACTACCCAATGGTGACCACGTAATGCCTGAAATACGTATCAGGCAATGCGATGTTCGTGCGGTGCTTCAATCACTCGATGTCCGGAAAGCCAGTGGCCCGGATGGTATTCCAGCGGTGGTCTTACAAAAATGTGCAGCGGAGTTGTCTCCGATGCTTACGCGGCTGTACCGACTATCCTACAGCTCGGGTACAGTGCCTTCGGCTTGGAAAGAGGCGAATGTACAGCCGATCCCCAAGAAGGGGGATCGCTCAGAGCCAGCCAACTATCGACCCATAGCCGTCACCTCAGTGCTGTGCAAGGTCTTCTAGCACATCATTAACAAACAGCTCATGCGTCACCTAGAGGATCACTCCTTAATTAATGACCGGCAATATGGCTTCAGGCCGAAACGGTCAACGGGTGATCTTCTAGCATACGTTACCCATCTTTGGGGTGAGGCTATGGACAAGCACGGCGAGTCACTGGCAATTAGTCTTGATATCGCCAAAGCTTTCGATAGAGTCTGGCACAAATCGCTTCTCTCCAAGCTACCAGCCTTTGGTCTGCCTCCTAGACTGTGCAACTGGATTGCTAGTTTCCTGCAGGAGCGCCGTATCCGCGTCCTCTGTGATGGACGGGCGGAGTTCTTACAAATAAATGCTGGCGTACCGCAGGGGTCTGTATTATCTCCCACTCTCTTTCTTCTGCATATCAACGACATGCTGTCCACCGGCAGCATACATTGCTATGCAGACGATAGCACCTTACACGGGAGTTATCACGGACAACCTGCGGCCAAACAGTCTGATATCGTGGAAAAAAGACAGCTTCTTGTCACTGAACTGGACCGGATCTTGAATCACATTTCTCAATGGAGCTCCGAGAACATGGTCGAGTTCAATGCCAAGAAGACGCAGGCTTGTGCGTTCACAGCAAAGGTATCTTCTTTCCTTCCCCTTCCCACTCTTCAGAGCACGCCACTTCCACTGCAGGACAATCTCTATATCCTAGGCATGGATATTCGCTGCAAACTGAATAACAGAAATTGCATCGAGAGCATCATCAAAACAGCCTCGCGGAAACTCGGACTCCTAAACAAAGTGAGACGTTTTTTCACGCCGGAGCAGCGGTGTCTTCTCTATAAGACACAAATTCGCTCCTGCGTGGAATACTGCTCGCATCTCTGGGATGGCTCCGCGAAATACCTACTAGATGCTCTCGACAGGTTGCAGCGACGCGTGGTCCGAATTATTGGGAACCCTGAGGTCACGAACACCCTCGAGCCTTTGCAGATGCGTAGAGATATTGCTTCCTTGGCTGTATTTTACCGTCTCTACCACGGTGAGTGTTCTGACGAGCTCTTCCAACTAATCCCACCATCTCCTTTCCTACATAGGACAACACGTGCAGGCCTTAGATGTCACCCTCACACTGTGCAGAATATACGAGCAAGAACCAAGCGGTTCGGAGACTCTTTTCTTTGCCGCACCACCAAGACCTGGAATTCATTACCAGCACACGTGTTTCCTTCTTCCTACAGTCCCGGGGCCTTTAAGCGGGGCGTGAAAAAGCATCTGATGAGGCCGCCAAGCTGAGTGCCACCATTGTAGCACTTAGTGTCTGTAATGGTGACCCTCTTTCCTGAGACTTTGCCTTTAGCTTACCATCAGGCGAGGTGAGGTCAAGTTGGCGTGTCCTATATAAAAAAAAAAAATATTTCTATGGTGCATTATTTTTTTTTTTTTTTTTTTTTTTTATATAGGACACGTCAATTGGACTTCGCCTTGCCTGATGGTAAGCTGAAGGCAAAGTCCCAGAAAAGAGGGTCACCATTACTTACACATACCGTGTGACAATGGTGACACTCAGCTTGACGGCCTCATCATATGCTTTTTCACGCCCCGCTTAAAGGACCCGGGACTGTAGGAAGAAGGAAACACGTGAGCTGGTAATGAATTCCAGGCCTTAATGGTGCGACAGAGGAAAGAGTCTCCGAACCGCTTGGTTCTTGATCGGATGTTTTGCACCGTGTGCGGATGACATCTAAGACCTGCACGCGTTGTCTTGTGTAGGAAAGGGGAGGGTGGGACTAATTGGAAGAGCTCATCAGAACACTCCCCATGGTACAAACGGTAAAATACAGCCATGGACGCAACATCTCTCTCTTAAATAAGGGTTCATTAAATATTGACCTCATTTAAGTAATTAGTTAAAACTGTAATTCTGTTAAAGTCCTTAGGTTACACTTTAACATAAAATTGCAGAATCGACACCCAGGTTACATCAAATGTTTAGTTCTATTTGATAGAACCTAAACTTTCCGAGTTGAAATCTTGTTTGATGATTCACTGCAACGAATAATGTTATTATTTTATGACATTTTGTTAGTCACTGTGTAACCACTGGTCGTGTCTTTGTCCTTTCTGGAAAAAGTGCTGATAACTTTATAGCCAGACGTGGAACAGACAATGACACATGCTTCCTACTCCATGAGGTGGCACGTGTAAGGACACTGTTTACTTATAGTTACTTATTAAAAAACGTGTGTTTTACCCATCTCCAATAGTTGTTAATTTCGTTATACTTACTTTAAAAAAGAAATAGTCCAAGATCAAAAATTTTCATTACCACCTGGTAATACCTACTATTTTTTTTCCAGAAATAAATCAGTTTTCAGGTGAAAATACTGACTTAAGTGCGTCATGAGATTTTCAATGATAAATAAGCCGGTAAAATTCAATACACAACAAATCAAATACCTACATTGCACTATTGCACCACTTCGAATTAGTGAAGAGTTGAGGGGTACATTTTTAGCTTCACACATAAACACATCACGTCTCCGTGGTATGTAGAAAATTTGAGGAAATTAAGTTCCAAAAATAGTACCTGCAGTTAAGACTTGTTTACGTTATTACTGGGTAATCTTTCCATCACATTTTTTCTCTGGAATCTTTATTACCCGCAGTAAAGAAAGTGGCAGCGGTGCCGCTCCGTCAAGTTTAAACATTTATTAGTCTTAAAGGTATAATCTGTCCGGGAGTTGAGTCGTTTTCTCTATCTGGATTCATTAATTCAATGTTTGAGATATTCCTTTTTTTTTAAAAGATACCTACTTAGGAAGTTTATAAGTTAAGGAGATATTGTAGCAACAAGAATTTTATGAATTTCGATGGCGAACCTTTGGACATTTGAACTGCGACTTCTTACCTAAGTTAAAGACGCGTCAGGTATCTACGTTTAGTATAGGATAGTTGAGTTGCTAAAGAATGTGCTATCCGCGTATGAACTATATGTCTACATTGCTTTAAATTTAACCGAGTTCTATAAAACTATTTAAATGTATGTACCTACACCGATTACTCCGAGGTTTATGATTTGATTTACATCATTCTTTAGTTCGATGCAGAATAGTTGCCATTTGATCCCATAAAAATTTGACATATTTTGGACCAGTAGTTTTCATGTTATGAACATTTGTGAGTTTTTACGTGTATATTTTTGACTGACTTCTTTATTCATTTATTATATGTATACCTACATTATTGTACACCAATTACAATATTCATGATACAGAAATTGAGAAGACAAGAGCAGCACAAAGGGCGGCCTTATCGCTTTACGCAATTTCTTCCAGACGATATTTTCGTCGTTTATGAACCGATTTTTAAAAAAGCCTTGTTCCATTGGGTTCGGTATATCTCACAGGTAAATTTCATGAACCTATTACAATCACTAAAAAGTAAAAAAAAACTTCATTTAAAAAACCAATTTAAAAAACTATAATATAAAATAAATTAATTGAGATGAGAGAACAATTACTGAATTTACAGATTTACTGATCTGTTTAACTTTGTTTGTTGTGCCTGAACTATTACAATCCAATCAATTGAAATCATATGGCTTCTCGGGCTAGGCACCGGTTTTTAACAGATCAATAAATCTGTAAATGCAATTATTGTTCTCTTATTTTTATTAAGTATATCGCGGTCATAATAACCTCGTGTTGTGTTCCCGGTGGTGAGTAAGGTAGCCAGAGCTCACTAGAGAGTTTTTGTGCTGTCAGCGGGAAGACCAAAAGCTTGTCCTACTTAGTCTTTTACACTGACAGCACAGAAACTCTCTGTGCTTACAGGGTTGGCACCGCGAGTGTGACTCTCCACTTTCCATCAGGTGGGCCGTGTGCTTGTTTGCCACCTAAGTGGAATAAAAAAAAGTTATTTTATTGGAAGTGGATTAGAATACTACTTAAGAGTTCGAAAGCACGGTAACAATGCAAGGACGGACTTACTATAATTAAATTCTACGGTTCTATATGTTTATTTTTTATGTGATAGTTAAAAGAAAATATGCCCAGGATATGTACGGTATTGTTCGACACGCAGCAGCCGCGAATGTTTCGGTGTCATTAACCCGCGCACTAAGGGCGTGCATAATTCATACTGCCCACCATTGTGCAGTGATTCCGACATACCTCGCAATACTATTGTAGGTGCCTATATCAAGGAGAGCTTTGACAATATTTGTATAGTAAGTATATTGCTTATTGTTGTACCTGACTGTTTTGTCTAGTTACTTATTTTTTTTAGGAAATTTATATATTACCAGAGTTTGTTTATTCCACGTATGTATACCGAGAACACGCTGTAGGTACATATGGATGGAGTGCTCCTTTGGGCCCTTAGAAATATTTTTGCCTATCGCCTGATACTCAGTTCTTTATCATAGTCAAGTCCATCTTACAACATCAACTGCCAAAAGTTTCAAATTTGATGAATCAATCAGTATACCTATAATATTGTAACTACGGTAACGTTTTGTTTAATTTTAAATTATATTTTATTGTTGGGAATTTCCTCTTGACGGTTTAAAATGGAAAATTTTCTGTAGACATTTGAATACAACAACGGCTAGAAGTTACATATTTTTTTAATCATTAAATGCTTTCAATGAAATGGTCTATCTAAGGATTGTAAGGTATTCTTTGGTGACTATGCGTGTACCTTCTAAGCCATATCGTATGTACAGCTGAGACTAATATGCGTCGTATCCTTCGTAGAGGTGATAGCTACTGTTCGATTCCTGATTTAGGTTGGTTTACAAGCATGCAAGAACCAATTTCACATGTTCAGTTTTATGCGCTATGTAAACACATGCTTTTGCTAGCCCTCAGGATAGATAATAATCTCTACCTTATCGTCTATAGATGAGTAGTGACCCGTGAGTCCACCCGCTTAGAATTCTGATCTTGTTCCCACAACTCATGGGAACCAATCCCAGGCAATATATTATTCCAGACTATAATTTATCTCAGTACCGAATTTTCATCTGATCAGCCGTTTAAGCGTGACTGTTTAACAAACATCCAAACACTATCACATAATGTAACATTTATAATATTAGTAGGATTTGACTACAAAGATACTACTCGTGAAACGTACATACTAAGTCATTTGTTGTAAATAATAGCATTGTGTTTAAATACAACATACATTATTGAACAGTTTTATGTTTAATCAAATTGTATCGTCGCCACCGTCGGGCATTTTCTTTTATTTTGAAATAGCGTGCGCGTGACTAGCCCTTTTAATCTATAATCTACGAACAGTCCCATTCCCGTATTTTGTAATAGATACATATCTACATGTTAGTTGTATTACAATCTACTGACTAACACAAATTTTATGCATGGAAGATGAAGTACAAAGGTATACTTAAATGAAAGAACATGTATTTTCTTTTACGTTAATATTGATCATTGAAAAAGCTTGAAACACTGAAGCTTCAGCGTTGATGATAAACAAATAATGTTTGACTAATGTTTATTCGGTGTCTAAGTAAACATTTTCCTGATCGTGCCAAAACGACCGTAAAATTTGATCTATTTTCTTTATCATCGAATCCATCGAGCGTCAATCTCGGGAACACAAGACGGTACTAAGTAGGGTAGCCAGAGCTCACTGGAGAGTTTTTGTGCTATCATTGGGAAGATTTATCTTGACTGTATTTTCTGTACTGACGGCACAGATACTCTCTGTTCTTACAAGGACGGCAGCAAGGGTGTGACTCCCCTGGTGTTACACACGTTCATAAGTCACGGTAACTACTTTGCATCAGGTGGGCCGTGTGCTTGTCTGCCACCTTATGCCGTTGTATTAAAAAAACACAATTCAGGCCAGTCAATTACGTACGATAGAATAGAATATAATCGTTTTTATTTGTTAAAACATGCGTGTACATAAAAAAGCATAGTAATAAGTGAGTGAGGGATCTTTGGTTTATCTAACTTTTACGGTAATGAAATCGGAATAATATTCATAATCATAAGTCTTCACCTAATCTTCCTTCTTCCATCAACAGGGTTGACTTGTTCCTGAAGATCTTGGTGTGTATCCGAATACCCATATAAGGACATAGGTATACTCAAGATTGTACGTATATAATAACTACACATTATGTAATTATTTTTAACAAATCTAACTTTTTTTTGTAGACGACTAGGTATAGCTTAGTAAATGTATAAAAAACCGTTTATTTAATTATAGACCAAGAATAGGTGTAATTATCAAGTTTATTATCAATCATGTTGTTACCTTCCATTGTTCCGCTTTCATAAAAGCATTATAAAGCGAATCGTGCGGAAGATTATAGCACATTTCCTTTGATAACTTAATTATATTATGACTGTGACAAGTAATTATGACGGACAAGTCTATATTAGAGCAACTATAAACTCGAGGCCTATTCACGAAAATCATCGTATGTGATAGTGGCCTACATTTACGCATGCAGAGTATGGTGCATCGAAGAGCATGTTAAGCCGTCTGTCCTGGTTGCCATGGGAACATTTGTTGCAGTCGTTGTAGGATCTCCAGTGAGTTGTGGATCAGCTGCTTCATACAAAATTTCGTAGTTAGACTGAAAACGTACGGAGTCAACTCAATTGTCGGAGGTAGGTGAATGACCTCCGCCCCATGAGCGCAGGCCTAGGGGTGACGGGTGGAGCCACGTTTCCGGGGACGAGTTGGAGATTCTGTAGTCCTCACACCCGAGGAGGGCCAGTTCGAAAGAGATGGCCTTGGGTCAGCCGAGGTGAGAGACATATGCCTGTCAACCTCACCTTCGGCAACCAACAATGAGCCACAGGCGTCGTGTGTTGTAGTCGGTTCTTGTCTGACATAACCTCTCCCATCGGCTCCGGCGGGGAGGTTTCTATGGGAATTTTTCGCACGTAAAAGACAAACCTCTTGGTGCTGGAATGTATCTCCCTCGGTGACTTCTGGGAAAGAGGGGGATAAGTCAGTGGCAGTGGTTATGACGGTAATGAGCCCAGGCTCAATTCTTCTACTGGTGCTGTCTTTATGAATATATTTTCGGAAGAGTCTGCTGTTCCTCCAAATACTGCTTTCTCTTTTAAAGGCCCCATATGTAAACCAAGAACAGGAATAATAATGCTTTATGTGGATCATAATGTTCGTAAGCTGCGTATAATTTTGGACGCTCAACTGTTGTAGCACGGCTCAGTATTATAAAATTGCAACTGACTAAAAAAAAGATTTCACTAATTGTTTCTTTGTAGTCGATTACATTGACTCGAATAGTTGATTGTGAAACTCCTTTAAGATAGCTGAAATGGAGCGGAAATTAGGTTCAAGGTCTGATAATGGGATTTTAAAAATATTAGGTGTCAATTTGTATGAGAGTCGTGAATATTTTGTAATAATTATGACAATAAAGTATTTATCTATTGTTATTTTGCAGCGGCACATGTCGGTAGCTTAATGGTTTAGGAGTTGGCTTTACGATTGAGAGGTCTGGGGATCCAATCCTGGCTATTACACTATTGAGCACACGCCTAACATTGTTTCCTAATATAGAAAAACATACACACATACATATAATCACACGTTTATCCCAGGAGGGCAAGGCAGTGGTGAAGTAGAGCTAGGTAACCAGAGCTCACTGGAGAGTTTTTGTGCTGTTAGTGGTAAGACCAAAGGCTTGTCCTGATTTTGTGTCTGCACTGACGGCACAGAAAATCTCTGTTCTTACAGGGTTAGCAGCACGGGTGTGACTTCCTAGTGCTACATACGTTCATAGGTCACGGTAACCAATTTCCATCAGGTGGGCCATGCGCTTGTCTGCCATCTAAGTTGTATATAATATAACAGACCTATCGCCTCTTAGTCGCCTTGTACTACACCACATGGGAAGATATTGGGTGGCCCAAATTCTACACAAGAAATATAATTTATACCTATAAATAATAATGCTGCAGAATTTATATTACGTGAATGCACTAATCTCTGCATACTAAATAAATAAACAAATAATAATAATATTTTTTTATTTAATGTAATAACTCTTAAACTAGCGCGCTCCATTATATACAATAATGATAACGGAATTAATGCGATCATGGTATAGGAACACATACATACCTTTAGTTTTCTTGACGTTTACAGTTTTACGACCCGGCTTTTTAATTTAATTGTTTTTAAATATACATTAGTTTGTCTCTTTCTGTACGCACATAAATGCGAGACTTAACCTAGATACACGTTTTAAGTACGATTTAAAAAAATATGTCCTACCTAATAAGAATAACCCAGATGGTGAGGGAGAGACGGAGGGTAGATATCGCGAGAAAAGAAGATTCCCGCTAGGATTGTCACGTGTTATAAAAGAAAACCTGAAGCTCGGTGCTTATCGTCGATATACAGGGCATGCCCTAAATCAATCTTTATAATTAAAGAGAGGAGTGGATCAATCAAAGCGCTTTCTGTCACGATACACAGGTGAAAGGCATAGAAATATCCTCTTTATCGATAAAAAAAAATCACGATAGAAGAACACTACAATAAGTAAAATGATAAAGTGTTCGCTCACAGTTCTAAGGAAGCTGCTCAAGTGGTCGGAAAAGTACAACGTGGTCATCATCCTGCGTCAGTGACGGTTTGGTGGGGTGTGTCTTATCAGGGAGTCACAAAACTACATTTTTGTGAAAAAGGAGTGAAAACTTCAGCCAAAGTGTATTAAGATACTGTCTTGGATTATGTTGTGAAACCTCTCGGCAATACACTTTTTAAAACTATACCGTGACATTTCCAGCAAGACTCTGCTCCTAGTCACAAGGCACGTACGACCCAAGCCTGGTTAGAAACCAACGTGCCGGACTTTATAAGAGCTGAAGACTGGCCCTCTTCTAGCCCAAACCTCAACCCCTTAGAATACAAATTATGGTTAGGTTTAGAAGACATAGCCTGCTATAAACGACACGGCTACATTGAGTCTCTTAAAAAATCTTTGGAGCAAGCAGTGGCAAAATTTCCCTTGGAAACAGTGCGTAAATCCATAGATTCCTGGTCAAACAGATTAAAGGCCTGTATGAAAACCAAAGGTGGCATTTCGAAAAAAAATATTTTGACTTTTTGCTAAGACTTTAATAAATATGTAGGTATATATTTTAATAATATTACAATACTTCATTTGTAATAAAACTTATAGCTGGACAAGGTATACTTATATGGTTTTTGTGAGTCATGGTTAATCAAAAACCATTTTTGGTAAACTGGTGGGTAGTTATACTTTGGACGGAAGGAAGCACATGGCAGCGTCCCCATAAATGTTTTAACAATTAGTCAACTCTATTCGTGGTACTTTAGTCACGTTATTAATTTAATGAGTATCTAATTTAAATCTGTTACTACCGTGATATAATATTTAGTTATGTAGGGAGTCACACGATTTTCCGTTCACATTTGAAGACGACCTACTACAAATGTTGACATTTTCGGTAGTTCTGTGTGAACCATAGCGCAACAGAATGTAAAGGTGTCTAACAAAGGAATAAATATTCATACCTAATTAGCTGAAAACAGCAAAAGCATACTAAACATTTAGGAGGTAGGACAACACGGCGGTATTTCCGCCCAATTGAGCAGTCCGACTGGGGAAGTACCTCCGCCCTACAGAATACCGCGGTCATAATAACTTCGTGTTGTGTTCCCAGCGGTGAGTAGGGTAGCCAGAACTCACTGGAGAATTTGTGCTGTCAGTGGGAAGACTAAAGGTTTGTCCTGCTTTGTCTTCTACACTGACAGCACAGAAACTCTGTTACAGGGTCGGTAGCGCGAGTGTGGCTCCTTTGGTTTTACACACGTCCATAGGCCACGTTAACCACTTTCCATCAGGTGGGCCGTATGCTTGTCTGCCACCTAAGTGGTATAAAAAAAACAGTGCGCTTGTATGGAAAGTTTACGGAAGCTCGTGAAGTAAGCATATAAGCTGATGGTGGTCTCTACACCACAGAAGAAAAAAACATGAGTGATATAGTTTTGTATATATAAAAAGAGGCATTACAATGCATACCGGGCATAAGAATAAAGATATACCTTATAGTAAATTTCGTTCCCATGTGTGAGTTGTCACTGTGTAAACCTATAAACTTGTGTTTGCCAACAGATTCTCACGACATGGTATTAAGATTCAACAACGCGCCAACAGAAAATTATACAGAAGATGTAGGCAGCAAAACAACTTTCCGGGTGCTTAATTCACAGGTAAACTCACACCTTGCACTTAAATGAATTTTTTTTTTAAATGGTGATATCCTATGGTCAGTGTTTTTTAAATTACCAAGGTGCTTAACTCTTACAAGACTTGGGTGTCCATTTGTTTTAATACGAATGTATGTACGGTTGTAAACCTCTGTTACTCCATGTTTTTTAATGTAAGCTATTCAATAATAAATGCATTCAAGCCTTGGGTGTTTAATATTTCATATCAAATTAAAGTGGTATACATATGTAAGCCTTGGGTGTTTAACTTTGTTAAACTCCTATAGAGTAAGAAGACGCAATTGGAAATAATGTTAAGATGACGATGAATTGATATTAATTGTTTAAAATTTCAGGTAGTGACTAAACCGCAGTATAAGTTCTTAGAGGATCCACTATTTCGTGGTGTATCGATCCTCGTATGGGATCCAGCAAATTACTCATCGACGTTAGAAAACTGGTATCACCATCCTGATTATAATCTCTTCCCAGTTTATAAAAGGTAAGCCAGTCATTCATTGGTGCAGGAAGATCAACATCATAATTTCCTCATCGCGATTTATTCTTCCCGATATTTTACAATATATAAGAGACCTTTAAAAAGAGGTGAATGAAATCTGTAAAGTTGTTTCAAGCATGTTCTGTTATATTATACTACAATATTATATATGTTTCAGATTATTAGAGGAACAGGAGGCTGATGTCCATTTGTTAAAACCTCAAGTTCTTTGGGAGTTGTGGTCAGTGCTGCAGGATACATCTGCTTATCGTCTCCGAAGAAACCCTCCATCGTCTGGCTTTATAGGTTCGTTACCAATTCCGCTCTTTATAATAGCAGGTAGTAGATTCCCGCTCAGTGACAATCTTTGTATGCATGGATAGGTATATTTGGATCGGTCCAGGTGTATATATTTTGAGTCACATATATTATAGCTCTGTGTGGAATGTCCTAGAATATTTATTATTTAATTATTCTGCAGGGCTATGGTTCTCATTACACCGATGTATGCGCGTACGCATGTTCGAGTACGTGCCGTCTGCGCGGGCGACGCGGCGATGCCACTACCACGTGGCTCGCGACGACGCCTCCTGCACACTTGGCGCCTGGCATCCGCTGGCTCATGAGAAGGCTCTAGCTGAACGCATACGTACTAATGCCGATGTTGACGTCTTCCAACGAGGATTTGTAGACATACCTGCCTTCAACACCATAGCTTGTCAATAGACCATTGTTTCTCAATCTGCAAAATTGTGACCCCCTGTACTCCAACCTATACCAGCCAGTAAACACATTTTATTGCTATTTCGGCATTTTAAGTGCGAGTGGGTGAATTTAAGAAGATGAAAATAATGTTATCATCTGGGCTAAAAAATATTTTACACTTCTTTATATTTTAGGACGTTACTTACTGAAACTTGTCTTATTTAACGTATAACCCTCTGATATTAGACTGCCAACTACAATACTGTTTATGTTTTTACTAGCAAGAGAAACGATAATTACACGGGTATCTGGAAAGTTCTTACCAGATAATGATATCGAGGCTTCTCTCCTTGGAGTATCCGAATAAAGAACGAAAAGAAAGGGACGGGTGCGCTTGTCGTTAGATGAAAAATACTCCGGGGGTCACAATATCCTGAAAGGTATAGAAACAGTAGGTACATTTTATCTATATAATTAATAATGCGTTGATTGCTTTGCTTCCGGTCTGTTTATCAGTGAAATAATTTGCATCATTTGCATTAAAATTATTCTCGTACCTAACTAAAGTAAGGTTATTTAAATATACATGTACATATAAATAGCTGTTGATAGCGAGATAACTTACAGCATTCAAGCAAATGATTAAGACTGAATTTCACCAGTGAAAATTCTTTTAGCTAAATCGAATTTTCATATTTTATTTAGATAAACTCATTAAGTAGAATGTGCTACCGCAGTCAAGTAGTGGTTTTTCGCGATTACAAATATCAATTTATGTTTATACCAGCGGTCACTTGTGACTTCGTACGTGTGGACCAGTTTCACCCCCTTAGGGGGTGGACATTCGTAAAAAAATTCTTACCTGTTGTGTAGACTCAGATAGATACAGCTGCCAAATTTCAAGTTTGTCAGTCTTATAGTTAGTTGGTTGTTTGAAATTTCGTGATTTTTTTTATTTTTTTATACCACTTAGTTGGCTGACAAGCACACGGCCCACCTGATGGAAAGTGGTTACCGTGACCTATGGACGTCAGTAACACCAGAGGAGTCACAGTCGCGCTGCCAACCCTGTAAGTACAGAGTTTCTGTGCCGTCAGTAGAAGACAAAGCAGGACAAGCCTTTAGTCTTCCCACCACAAATTCTACAGTGAGCTCTGGCTACCCTACTCACCGCTGGGAACACAACACGAAGTTATTATAGCCGCGGTATTCTGTAGGGCGGAGGTACTTCCCCAGTCGGACTGCTCAATCGGACGGAAATAATTTTTGTATGTTATATAATATTCCTTCTTCCTACAGTCCTGGGTCCTTTAAGCGGGGCGGGGAAAAATAATAAATAAGGCAACGTATGTATTGAGCTTGACTTGGCAGTGTCTGCCATGCCTTATTATCAAGTGTTATCAGATGAACTATGTAGCAATGTACTACGAAGAAACAAACAATGAGATTTTCTTTCATGTTATAGTACACATAGAAATGTTGCTTTGGACATATTCAGGGCCAGAAGAGAGATGGAATTATTCACACCCACATAATTAAGACGTCTTTGTAGAGTCGCAGATAATATTACAAAAGTAATGTCTTCCTAAATTTAATATAAGGTGCTTAAATTTATTTCTGTACCCATGTATACTAAGTATTAAACTAAAATTTATGAGTCTTCACTTATAATTTTTAGTTAAATACTGTGTTGCTTCTATTATATATTTGAATGCATTTAGAATATATGTATATTTGTTTTATTGATCCACAAATCTCATGTTTAATTATGTGAAGTGTCTGTAGAGTATTGAACATTCAATTTTATTACTAGAACATCCGATTTTATAACCAACTGGCGGAGGCTGTGCCTCTGACGTTACCCGCGTCGACTTCGATCTGGGTTTTCATTTTTATTTGTGTGATGCCTTAGTACTTTTCTAAATTCGAAATAGTCTAGATTGCGTCTTATAATACTAGCCATCTGTAATAGCTCCCACCAAAATTGGTCAGTTAAACAATATTATTTATTTGCTTAGATGTAGATTGCTATGCATTTCCTTTACGTACAAAATAACAAGTTATTATCAAGTTTTAAAATGTTATTTATTACTAAAAATTATAATTTATAGTACTCAGTGTCCCTCTTATTACCACAATAACAATTGTAATAAGAGGAAAACTTTACCTAACAGCAATATTAATGAGCCATAAAAAAATTACATTATTTTTATGATTTTTACAGGTATCCTTTATCTGTCACTGGAACTCTTGTTGAAATGCAGTTTTATCAATTTATTCATTTCAATTTTGCATTGAAACTTAAAATACTTAATAGAATTAAGTGTGGCATTGAAGGTATTTTTTTTTTTTAATTATAATATATAAAATAATACCGCGTGATTTCCGGCAGAGTAGAATTAGGGCCACTCCATCGCTTCCTATGCGGTGTCGTATTTACAGATATTTACAGCCAAGAATCAGCCTCTGAAGCATGGCTCGAGTCAACAATAGTGCCCTGAATACGGTCATGGGCTCACCTTCTATTACGTGGGACCGAATACAATTATTGGTGAAATGTGGGTGTTAATTCACCTCTGCGTAACCCTCCAGGGATAAAGGCGTGATTATATATGTATGTGAAATAATAAATAAAGTATGTCCATAGATATACAAAACTAATCATATAACCCCCTGACTGTTCCCGATACAAAAGTGCCCATAACACTCGCTACGTTTACTAGCTGGATTGCGATGATTGCCACACCACCAAGCATTAAAAAAAGTTCTTTTTTTTGTTAAGTAAGTAATGGGAAAGTAGTTTTAGATGATTTTTGTACATCTCCGATGTTAAGATTATTTTGTATTTTTGTTTGCTACACTCACTTGCGTTAGATTGAATTGTTCAGTTGATTTGTAAATTTTATTATGTTGATGAACTTTTGAAGCTGACTGTACAACAGTTTCATCAGGAAATAACACTGTTTTAATGATATTGTAATTTTGATGGTAACAGAGAAGGACATATCGGCCCTGAATTGCCCTTGTTCATCTCGTATTTTTAGCGATTTGTTGTATACAGAGCTACCGGAATACAGATACGTGTCGCTGTCATGATTAGTGATTCTGCGTGAGTGTGCGGAATTAGCGCGCCATGTCCGAGATGCAGAGCAGGTAAATACACCACTTACAAGTAAATCATCGACCTTACTTTACATCGAATGTAATAACATCGATGCTCAATAAAGTACAACTCTAGAATCAGTAGGAGGAGTAGAACTATGAAGCACTGGGTTTTTAATTTTTTTTACGTGCCCTTTCCCATGGATACCGGCCACAGGAGTCGGTGGGAGAGGTTATGTCGGACTCGAACCGACCAAAACGCACGCCGCCTGCAGGTCGTTTTTGGTTGCCGAAGGAGAGGTTGACAGGCATATCCCTCGCACCACGGCCGACCCAGGGCTATCTCTCTCGATCTGGCCCTCTCCTCGGGTGTCGGGACCACAGTCTCCCCAATTCATCCCCGGAAATGGGGAGGCGCGCCAGGTGCGCCGCCGCAGCCGCGATCTGCTTCTGCCAGGGTGACAGGCGGCTCCACCCGTCACCCCCAGGCCTGCGCTCATGGGGTGCGGAGGTCGTTCATCGACCTCCGAAGCCCGAGTTGTCTTTGTACGCGGGCAGTTTGGCTTGCGATCCTTCGTTGCTCGTAAGCGCTGCCGCTCCCGCCCCACCTCCTCGTTCACGAGCATTACTTGCTCGCAGAAGGAGGCGCCGGCCGCATCCGCGCAGCGAACCATCGCCGCGAGCAAGGTGGAGAGCGTGAGAAATCTCACTCCCAGCCCCTGTCTCGGCGTCTCCCACGCCGGACACTCGCGTGAGCGTGAGTGTGTGTGGCCCCGAGTCCTCGCTCGCGTCGCAGTGATGGCATTAGGACGTTGGCTCTTTCTCTATCCGACGCAGATACTTCCCGAAGCACCCGTGCTCGGTGATCAACGTCAGGCGGTACGAGAGGCTGCTGTGTGGCCTCTCTAGCCACTCTTCCATGATGGGTCTTACCGCCGCTACTACGGCGCGCCCTACGAAGCAGGCTTGACATCGCGCGTCATAGAAGATGACATGCGTGCCAATAATCTTTACTAAATAAATAATCATATAAATTGCAGTTTATACTCTCCGCTACTGCTGGTCCCCTCTCCTACGTTTCCTGTATTAATAATGGTCACACATCCTTAGACTGACGTAGCTAGTACTGCTTAACTTCTCAATGTGCTAACCTACTCGGATACCTGTTACAAATCAGAATACCAAATTTCAAAATCTAGAATGTACGAAATACCTAAGTACGATATACCGAAGTTTTAAATCCCGAAGTTCAATATCCCGAAAATTACATTATTATACGTTGCCGTAGGCGTTTTGGCTTAATTTTTATAGTTACTCTTTACTAAGTAAAATGTTTAAAATGAATACTTTCTCTTAGCTTACATTAGCTCATTCGTTATAGGTACTTCGCGTCGTACATTAGTGCGTCCGAGTAGGTAATTTATAATATATAACAAGCAGTGCTATATGTAAAACCTCCATGTAGAGGGACGCAGTATGCACCCTGCGCAATCCGTATCCGTATTTTATTAAAATCACCTAAACAAAACCACTCAAAAGTTTTATTTCTAGGATTTTGAACTTCGGGATTTCGTACATTTTGTATTTTTAACATTTGGTAAACGAACATTAGGGATTTTGGTACATCGGTATTATGAAATTCTTCAATTATTATAGGTAAACTTTGGGATTTTTTACATGTAGCCCGGATACCGCTTAGCCACGAAACCGAAACTAGTGAAAAAATAACTGCTACTGCAAAGAACCAAATGTAAATGCTTCACAGTACGTAAACGAAGCACCGTAATTATTTTTAATGTGAACCGTGTTCTGTATCATCCTAAGGCAATTGCTTCCTCCTTCGTTGTTCATCTCTATTGATTCGTACCGAGTCTGCAAACTACAACACATGAATCTTAAACGATTTGTAATTGCCATATTATATTCTATACGCATCTGTATCAAATAGCGGATATTTTAAAGATGAGCAGACTCTTGCATAGTTTATTTAATGATTTTAAACGGAACTATTTTCCTCATGCATTGTACTTTGACGGTTACTGTTGCCGGTCAATGCCTTTGGGGATATCAGAGAATAGTGCAACAAATTTGAGAACGAGGTGATAAATACCGTCTGTACTAAGGCACTAGGTATTCTGTAAACATCTGTAGTTATGCTGTCAATATACTAGGAAGCGTTGGAGATGTGCCTAGTGCTAGCCAGGGGTTAGCGCTGGCCACGGTCCAGCTACTACTGATCACATCTGCTCATTGGTCAGCTTGAGAGCTCTTTGCTGTTAATGTCGGTGATTCTGTTGTAAGGAACATAGACTGGATGTAAATTTTATGCATAATATATATTTATACTACGTTTAATACCTTCCAACTTCTCTTATATTTTTCTGCCAACTGTATGACTTATTTTATTTGAGAAAGGCTGAATAACAACATCAATACTAAGGTCGCTCGAACAGGTACCTTCCTTAGGTATTGAAATTCATCGTTCTTACTTAATCTTGTGAAGCATTCTTTGAGAACGATTTGAGTGCTTCTGGTTTCATAGTGCCAGAACTGGATTATATTGACCTCATTGTTCTCCTAGAGGCTTGTCTGAATATGATATCGGTCATAGTGGGTTTGGTTACTGCATGGCGAAAGTACTTATCATAGGTGTACTTACACGGATATCAATAATGCGAAGAAACAGGTTGTGATATATGAACACAAGAATTTTCAATATATCATAATATGGCCTGACGGAAAATAGTGCAAACGTTGATGATGGGATGATCTGTATAAGGTTTTCAGCTCAAGAACGACATTTTCTACTCCAGATGGTGCTGGTACACGAAAAACATGGATATCCTTCATACCTGACAAATTATACATTAATGTTAGCGTAACATCAGTTATGTTGTTGTTTGTGCAAGTTCCTAGTATTGCAAAATCACTGTTATTACACTTATTTTTTTATCAAGGAAGGTTCCCAGAAAATTTGAGCTCCATTATCCGTGATCTCCGTCGCAGGGAACCGGTTCATTTCACCGTTACTACTATGTTTACCAATGACTCACCATCTCGAGTTAGTGAATGACTTGTCTCTTTATTTTTATCTAATGTGTTCATCCGGTATAAGTAGCTTCATATAGTTTTAATCCTAACAATGCACATAGTAATATAAGTATTGATAATATTAGAATAACTAAGGTTCCTTTTTATAATTAGGTGCAATACTGTAGCCAAGAGCTACGGAAGTAGTTGATTATAATAAAGTACATGTACTACCTGAAGTGCCCTTGACGACACGTTAAGGTTTTCAAAGCTTTGTTCTGTCAACATGCGCATCTCATAATAAATAACCATCTTATAGGTTTGGACTTACACATTATTAAATTCCAGAAAAGGCATCGCCTTTTTGTTATCAGCGCCCGTAACTTCGAACGACACGGGCAAAATTCTAATTCATATGTAGGTAATTAAACATTTGTTAGTCACCAGTTAAGTTCGAATATCATTAAGATATGCGATTGTAAGTTAATGTTTTTAATAATTAAAATGGCATTATATGCAAATGCAACACATGTTAACAGGTGAACTCTAGTTTCTGGAGTAACTCCATATTCACACCGAATGTCCTGTCTAGGTGGAAGATTCTATGATAGTGGGCCGAGATGAGACGGTAGTGAGCCTTATAAAGATTGAAGTTAATGATATTAAAAACTAATATAAAGACTACAGGAGAAAATAAGTGAAATGACATAAATGAGGATTACATTCAGGAAATTACGAATAAAGGAGCATGTGCAATAACACTGCACAAGTAATTGTGTTTCAAATATGATTCACAATTAATTACTAGTGTTCTGAATCATAATATTTTGTAGGTTGACATTGACGCAGGAGATGCCTTCATATTAATTAGCCTATCGTTCGAGACTCGATACAACGCGCGTAGCGTCAAACGATTTCTCAATAAACAGAAACCACAAATCCCATGGAACATTGGTAGCCAGAAGAAGGAAATTTACTGTCAATTAATTATGTAAATATTGACAATATAGGTCAACAATAAAGCAATTAAATGGTGATTCTCACGCGCATATGTGCTCCAGGAAATAAAATTTAATTGATTAAATACGCTAAACAAATATTAGTCATTGTATCAAGCCCGAACTAAATACGTATACAACATAGTATTTAGTTCGGGATAGGTATAGTCCCTGGTATGAGATGGTATTTTTAGGAGGTGGCAGAGACACACTTTTAATAATATGAATAGGCTCGCACAGAGCAGTCATTTCACTTTTATATCGATGATAAGTAACATTAGTGAGGTATTATATTATAGAGTTATTAAGCGATGTGACAAGGCATTAGAGTATATAAACCTGAAAATAAACACATTAAAATTTAACGAATGTGTCAAGGAAAAAGCATGAATATGGACTTAATTTGTCCAGTGCTGGACTACTGTAGGGTATTTGATTGATTGTAAATATTCCTTGCGGGTATTTAGAGCCCTAACAGTCACGACAATCTGGTCTATCTACAAAAATTCGATAGATATCTCCAGTCTGTTGTAGAGGTAAAATGTAAAATATCGAAGCTTCATGGTAAATATTAAAGTTCAGCCGTTTCGTAGTAAGACGGAAATTTTACCTCAACTGAGTTGAGAAAAGGCTTGGTGTAAGAGTATGTATCCTGTGGTGGACTAATTGATGGATTGATTGTTTGTTCGAGAGTATGTGGACATTTCAGCCATCCAACACAGATTCAGGTTTCTCACTAAGCAGAATACTAAATAGTAATTTTAATGGGCACGGGTTCAAGACTCATTCTAGATTTTAAGTTAACCGATTTTTTTTTCATACTACTTAGGTGGCAAACAAGCACACGGCCCACCTGATGGGAAGTGGTTACCATGGCCTATGGACGTGTGTAATCTTAGAGGAGTCACACTCGCGCTGCCGACCCTGTAAGTACAGAGGTTCTGTGCCGTCAGCTTAGAAGATAAAGCAGAGGAAGCCTTTAGTCGTCCCACTGACAACACAAACTCTCCAGTGAACTCTGGTTACCCTACTCACCGCTGGGAACACAACATGAAGTTATAATGGCCGCGGTATTCTGTAGGACGGAGGTACTTCCCCTTAAATTTGTAGGAAAAGTTCAAATAATAAAATGTACTATTGTACTGGCATCCGAAGAAAATCTGCTAAACATGGCTAAAATTCGCAAGGGTGTAAGTTGATCCACGAAGCGCCACGAAGATCTTCGAGGTCCAAGCTTAGCTTACTTGCAAGCCAGTATACATATATGCTGATTGATGAATCAGGGTCAGGTATTAGCTATTCTTTCGGGGTTTAGATAAACAAATCAGGAGAGGTAGGAGAATGTATCCCGAGCTCCAAAGTGTTAGCTGCAACCGGGTTAGGTTCCTACTGGGATGATGATGACTCAGCAGCTCTGCAGTAACTTGAAACAATGGTAAAGAGGCGATGATACATCTATCAATGTGGGGAGTGAGAGGCAATCTATTCAATTTGTATGTTCACTTTAAATCAAGTCTAATGGTCATGACTCACTGACATGTGGCCTAAATTATACGACGTTTTATTTGGAAGCATATCGGACCAGTCTTTCTAGTAACACAATGACGAGGTTCTCCTGCATAGCGGTAAAGTCCACTTAGATCACCCCGCTGAAGAGCAACTGCTTGAATAGCAACTAGCCTTGTCCACGAAGAGCACCTATTTGAATTTTTGGAAGATGCTATTCGTGGACAAGTTAAGGTGTTTTTCGCTAAGGTGTGTGCTCTAAGTGGACTACGCTTTTATTTTCATGTACTTATTATTCTGTAATATTAGTATGTGTATACGCCTTTTTTCATTTGGGATAGACAAAAACAACTTCCGTCTACTTGTTACGTTTCTGACATACACCTTTATTATTTATTGGAACATTTAACAGTTATGCGTTATACTATGATATAAGAACTTCACAGCATTCATCTCTGCATCAATTCTAATAATTTCATAACTGTTTTCATACATATATGCCATCTGGTTCCCCAATTTAAATTCAGAATCAATGATTCAGACCATCCATATTGATGACTTGAAAAAATAATCTGTCAGTAACTTTTATGCCACCTATTACCAGCAAGTGGTGTCGTCCTTTTAGAAGCTATTTCTATATAAACTTGAAGGATTTAAGTTAAGGGCTTTAGAAGTACCAGTGATTATCAAAATTATAGTTCAGAGCATGTTTTGGACGCCACAACATTGTTACGATGATAAACTCAAGTGTTAGTAAGTGCGTAGTTCAAGAAAAAGTGCAAGATAATAATCTTGTCCCCTGGTATTACTATTAGGGATAAAGAAATATTTACAATATATTGTTTTACCATGATAATTTAAATACCTATAAAACCCTGGTGAGACTGATGTTTTTCTTTATATCACTTGGTTGGCAGACAAGACACATGGCCCACCTGATGGAAAGTGGTTACCGTGGCCTATGGACGTGTGCAACACCAAGGGAGTCACAATCGCGCTGCCAACCCTATAAGCATAAGAGTTTCTGTGCCGTCAGTGTAAAAGACAAAGCAGGACCAGCTTTTGGTCTTCCCACTGACAACACAAAAACTCTCCATGTTTAATCAAGTTACTTAAATCTTTTATTCGTGTGCTTATCCCAGCCGCATCCAAAGATGACACTTTGAAGCCCAGGGTTCACTTTTCTGTTCCCATTTTTATTGGAGCAACTACCGCCGGACTTCCCAATCTCGGGAAGAAATCTTGTACCTCAGCCACTTTCTTTAATGGCTTACAAGCGAGGTTTATCGAGGCCCCGAAGATTTTGATGGACCTCATGTACAGATATCGTGGCGTGACAAAACTTATGTCCTACTAATTCTCAGTTGATCACGATGACTAAGACTGTTTATTATTCTAAAATGGCTTTAATAAATTATGGAGTAACTTTTTTTGTCTTGTAAATAAAAATGTAATGACTCAAGCAAAAATAAGCAAAGAAAATGGATGACAATATTACATTTTTAGGGTACCGTAACTCAAAAGGAAAACAAACAGAACCTTTTCCGTCTGTCCGTCTGTCTGTTTGTCTGTCTATCAAGACATTTTTCTCAGGAATCTGTAGAGGTATCAAGTGAAATTCATACAACATACTCAAGTCTGTAACGTCTTGTGACTGTGCAAAAATCTAACTAGTACGACTATTCAAAATATATTACGGTTTATGTCCATTAAGTTACGGAACCCTCGTTGTGCTAGTCCGACTTGCACTTGACAAGTTTTTTATTAAATACATTTTCCCGGATTTTTTTTTATAGCACTTAGTTGGCAGACAAGCACACGGCCCACCTGATGGGAAGCGGCTACCGTGGCCTATGAACACCAGGGGTGTCATACTCGCGCTGCCGACCATGAAGAAACCTTCTGATGCCCCTCTTGAAGAACCCTTTTTTTATCTACTACATAGAACGAAATGTATATTATAATAATTGCATTGTAATAATACTATGAGAGAATCGATAATAAATATGTAAATGGCAATAAATAATTATACTACTCATTCATATGGCACCTGGGGTACCAATTGAGAAAAGGCTTGGTGTAAGAGTATGTATCCTGTGGTGGACTAATTGATGGATTGATTGTTTGTTCGAGAGTATGTGGACATTTCAGCCATCCAACACAGATTCAGGTTTCTCACTAAGCAGAATACTAAATAGTAATTTTAATGGGCACGGGTTCAAGACTCATTCTAGATTTTAAGTTAACCGATTTTTTTTTCATACTACTTAGGTGGCAAACAAGCACACGGCCCACCTGATGGGAAGTGGTTACCATGGCCTATGGACGTGTGTAATCTTAGAGGAGTCACACTCGCGCTGCCGACCCTGTAAGTACAGAGGTTCTGTGCCGTCAGCTTAGAAGATAAAGCAGAGGAAGCCTTTAGTCGTCCCACTGACAACACAAACTCTCCAGTGAACTCTGGTTACCCTACTCACCGCTGGGAACACAACATGAAGTTATAATGGCCGCGGTATTCTGTAGGACGGAGGTACTTCCCCTTAAATTTGTAGGAAAAGTTCAAATAATAAAATGTACTATTGTACTGGCATCCGAAGAAAATCTGCTAAACATGGCTAAAATTCGCAAGGGTGTAAGTTGATCCACGAAGCGCCACGAAGATCTTCGAGGTCCAAGCTTAGCTTACTTGCAAGCCAGTATACATATATGCTGATTGATGAATCAGGGTCAGGTATTAGCTATTCTTTCGGGGTTTAGATAAACAAATCAGGAGAGGTAGGAGAATGTATCCCGAGCTCCAAAGTGTTAGCTGCAACCGGGTTAGGTTCCTACTGGGATGATGATGACTCAGCAGCTCTGCAGTAACTTGAAACAATGGTAAAGAGGCGATGATACATCTATCAATGTGGGGAGTGAGAGGCAATCTATTCAATTTGTATGTTCACTTTAAATCAAGTCTAATGGTCATGACTCACTGACATGTGGCCTAAATTATACGACGTTTTATTTGGAAGCATATCGGACCAGTCTTTCTAGTAACACAATGACGAGGTTCTCCTGCATAGCGGTAAAGTCCACTTAGATCACCCCGCTGAAGAGCAACTGCTTGAATAGCAACTAGCCTTGTCCACGAAGAGCACCTATTTGAATTTTTGGAAGATGCTATTCGTGGACAAGTTAAGGTGTTTTTCGCTAAGGTGTGTGCTCTAAGTGGACTACGCTTTTATTTTCATGTACTTATTATTCTGTAATATTAGTATGTGTATACGCCTTTTTTCATTTGGGATAGACAAAAACAACTTCCGTCTACTTGTTACGTTTCTGACATACACCTTTATTATTTATTGGAACATTTAACAGTTATGCGTTATACTATGATATAAGAACTTCACAGCATTCATCTCTGCATCAATTCTAATAATTTCATAACTGTTTTCATACATATATGCCATCTGGTTCCCCAATTTAAATTCAGAATCAATGATTCAGACCATCCATATTGATGACTTGAAAAAATAATCTGTCAGTAACTTTTATGCCACCTATTACCAGCAAGTGGTGTCGTCCTTTTAGAAGCTATTTCTATATAAACTTGAAGGATTTAAGTTAAGGGCTTTAGAAGTACCAGTGATTATCAAAATTATAGTTCAGAGCATGTTTTGGACGCCACAACATTGTTACGATGATAAACTCAAGTGTTAGTAAGTGCGTAGTTCAAGAAAAAGTGCAAGATAATAATCTTGTCCCCTGGTATTACTATTAGGGATAAAGAAATATTTACAATATATTGTTTTACCATGATAATTTAAATACCTATAAAACCCTGGTGAGACTGATGTTTTTCTTTATATCACTTGGTTGGCAGACAAGACACATGGCCCACCTGATGGAAAGTGGTTACCGTGGCCTATGGACGTGTGCAACACCAAGGGAGTCACAATCGCGCTGCCAACCCTATAAGCATAAGAGTTTCTGTGCCGTCAGTGTAAAAGACAAAGCAGGACCAGCTTTTGGTCTTCCCACTGACAACACAAAAACTCTCCATGTTTAATCAAGTTACTTAAATCTTTTATTCGTGTGCTTATCCCAGCCGCATCCAAAGATGACACTTTGAAGCCCAGGGTTCACTTTTCTGTTCCCATTTTTATTGGAGCAACTACCGCCGGACTTCCCAATCTCGGGAAGAAATCTTGTACCTCAGCCACTTTCTTTAATGGCTTACAAGCGAGGTTTATCGAGGCCCCGAAGATTTTGATGGACCTCATGTACAGATATCGTGGCGTGACAAAACTTATGTCCTACTAATTCTCAGTTGATCACGATGACTAAGACTGTTTATTATTCTAAAATGGCTTTAATAAATTATGGAGTAACTTTTTTTGTCTTGTAAATAAAAATGTAATGACTCAAGCAAAAATAAGCAAAGAAAATGGATGACAATATTACATTTTTAGGGTACCGTAACTCAAAAGGAAAACAAACAGAACCTTTTCCGTCTGTCCGTCTGTCTGTTTGTCTGTCTATCAAGACATTTTTCTCAGGAATCTGTAGAGGTATCAAGTGAAATTCATACAACATACTCAAGTCTGTAACGTCTTGTGACTGTGCAAAAATCTAACTAGTACGACTATTCAAAATATATTACGGTTTATGTCCATTAAGTTACGGAACCCTCGTTGTGCTAGTCCGACTTGCACTTGACAAGTTTTTTATTAAATACATTTTCCCGGATTTTTTTTTATAGCACTTAGTTGGCAGACAAGCACACGGCCCACCTGATGGGAAGCGGCTACCGTGGCCTATGAACACCAGGGGTGTCATACTCGCGCTGCCGACCATGAAGAAACCTTCTGATGCCCCTCTTGAAGAACCCTTTTTTTATCTACTACATAGAACGAAATGTATATTATAATAATTGCATTGTAATAATACTATGAGAGAATCGATAATAAATATGTAAATGGCAATAAATAATTATACTACTCATTCATATGGCACCTGGGGTACCAATTGAGAAAAGGCTTGGTGTAAGAGTATGTATCCTGTGGTGGACTAATTGATGGATTGATTGTTTGTTCGAGAGTATGTGGACATTTCAGCCATCCAACACAGATTCAGGTTTCTCACTAAGCAGAATACTAAATAGTAATTTTAATGGGCACGGGTTCAAGACTCATTCTAGATTTTAAGTTAACCGATTTTTTTTTCATACTACTTAGGTGGCAAACAAGCACACGGCCCACCTGATGGGAAGTGGTTACCATGGCCTATGGACGTGTGTAATCTTAGAGGAGTCACACTCGCGCTGCCGACCCTGTAAGTACAGAGGTTCTGTGCCGTCAGCTTAGAAGATAAAGCAGAGGAAGCCTTTAGTCGTCCCACTGACAACACAAACTCTCCAGTGAACTCTGGTTACCCTACTCACCGCTGGGAACACAACATGAAGTTATAATGGCCGCGGTATTCTGTAGGACGGAGGTACTTCCCCTTAAATTTGTAGGAAAAGTTCAAATAATAAAATGTACTATTGTACTGGCATCCGAAGAAAATCTGCTAAACATGGCTAAAATTCGCAAGGGTGTAAGTTGATCCACGAAGCGCCACGAAGATCTTCGAGGTCCAAGCTTAGCTTACTTGCAAGCCAGTATACATATATGCTGATTGATGAATCAGGGTCAGGTATTAGCTATTCTTTCGGGGTTTAGATAAACAAATCAGGAGAGGTAGGAGAATGTATCCCGAGCTCCAAAGTGTTAGCTGCAACCGGGTTAGGTTCCTACTGGGATGATGATGACTCAGCAGCTCTGCAGTAACTTGAAACAATGGTAAAGAGGCGATGATACATCTATCAATGTGGGGAGTGAGAGGCAATCTATTCAATTTGTATGTTCACTTTAAATCAAGTCTAATGGTCATGACTCACTGACATGTGGCCTAAATTATACGACGTTTTATTTGGAAGCATATCGGACCAGTCTTTCTAGTAACACAATGACGAGGTTCTCCTGCATAGCGGTAAAGTCCACTTAGATCACCCCGCTGAAGAGCAACTGCTTGAATAGCAACTAGCCTTGTCCACGAAGAGCACCTATTTGAATTTTTGGAAGATGCTATTCGTGGACAAGTTAAGGTGTTTTTCGCTAAGGTGTGTGCTCTAAGTGGACTACGCTTTTATTTTCATGTACTTATTATTCTGTAATATTAGTATGTGTATACGCCTTTTTTCATTTGGGATAGACAAAAACAACTTCCGTCTACTTGTTACGTTTCTGACATACACCTTTATTATTTATTGGAACATTTAACAGTTATGCGTTATACTATGATATAAGAACTTCACAGCATTCATCTCTGCATCAATTCTAATAATTTCATAACTGTTTTCATACATATATGCCATCTGGTTCCCCAATTTAAATTCAGAATCAATGATTCAGACCATCCATATTGATGACTTGAAAAAATAATCTGTCAGTAACTTTTATGCCACCTATTACCAGCAAGTGGTGTCGTCCTTTTAGAAGCTATTTCTATATAAACTTGAAGGATTTAAGTTAAGGGCTTTAGAAGTACCAGTGATTATCAAAATTATAGTTCAGAGCATGTTTTGGACGCCACAACATTGTTACGATGATAAACTCAAGTGTTAGTAAGTGCGTAGTTCAAGAAAAAGTGCAAGATAATAATCTTGTCCCCTGGTATTACTATTAGGGATAAAGAAATATTTACAATATATTGTTTTACCATGATAATTTAAATACCTATAAAACCCTGGTGAGACTGATGTTTTTCTTTATATCACTTGGTTGGCAGACAAGACACATGGCCCACCTGATGGAAAGTGGTTACCGTGGCCTATGGACGTGTGCAACACCAAGGGAGTCACAATCGCGCTGCCAACCCTATAAGCATAAGAGTTTCTGTGCCGTCAGTGTAAAAGACAAAGCAGGACCAGCTTTTGGTCTTCCCACTGACAACACAAAAACTCTCCATGTTTAATCAAGTTACTTAAATCTTTTATTCGTGTGCTTATCCCAGCCGCATCCAAAGATGACACTTTGAAGCCCAGGGTTCACTTTTCTGTTCCCATTTTTATTGGAGCAACTACCGCCGGACTTCCCAATCTCGGGAAGAAATCTTGTACCTCAGCCACTTTCTTTAATGGCTTACAAGCGAGGTTTATCGAGGCCCCGAAGATTTTGATGGACCTCATGTACAGATATCGTGGCGTGACAAAACTTATGTCCTACTAATTCTCAGTTGATCACGATGACTAAGACTGTTTATTATTCTAAAATGGCTTTAATAAATTATGGAGTAACTTTTTTTGTCTTGTAAATAAAAATGTAATGACTCAAGCAAAAATAAGCAAAGAAAATGGATGACAATATTACATTTTTAGGGTACCGTAACTCAAAAGGAAAACAAACAGAACCTTTTCCGTCTGTCCGTCTGTCTGTTTGTCTGTCTATCAAGACATTTTTCTCAGGAATCTGTAGAGGTATCAAGTGAAATTCATACAACATACTCAAGTCTGTAACGTCTTGTGACTGTGCAAAAATCTAACTAGTACGACTATTCAAAATATATTACGGTTTATGTCCATTAAGTTACGGAACCCTCGTTGTGCTAGTCCGACTTGCACTTGACAAGTTTTTTATTAAATACATTTTCCCGGATTTTTTTTTATAGCACTTAGTTGGCAGACAAGCACACGGCCCACCTGATGGGAAGCGGCTACCGTGGCCTATGAACACCAGGGGTGTCATACTCGCGCTGCCGACCATGAAGAAACCTTCTGATGCCCCTCTTGAAGAACCCTTTTTTTATCTACTACATAGAACGAAATGTATATTATAATAATTGCATTGTAATAATACTATGAGAGAATCGATAATAAATATGTAAATGGCAATAAATAATTATACTACTCATTCATATGGCACCTGGGGTACCAATTGAGAAAAGGCTTGGTGTAAGAGTATGTATCCTGTGGTGGACTAATTGATGGATTGATTGTTTGTTCGAGAGTATGTGGACATTTCAGCCATCCAACACAGATTCAGGTTTCTCACTAAGCAGAATACTAAATAGTAATTTTAATGGGCACGGGTTCAAGACTCATTCTAGATTTTAAGTTAACCGATTTTTTTTTCATACTACTTAGGTGGCAAACAAGCACACGGCCCACCTGATGGGAAGTGGTTACCATGGCCTATGGACGTGTGTAATCTTAGAGGAGTCACACTCGCGCTGCCGACCCTGTAAGTACAGAGGTTCTGTGCCGTCAGCTTAGAAGATAAAGCAGAGGAAGCCTTTAGTCGTCCCACTGACAACACAAACTCTCCAGTGAACTCTGGTTACCCTACTCACCGCTGGGAACACAACATGAAGTTATAATGGCCGCGGTATTCTGTAGGACGGAGGTACTTCCCCTTAAATTTGTAGGAAAAGTTCAAATAATAAAATGTACTATTGTACTGGCATCCGAAGAAAATCTGCTAAACATGGCTAAAATTCGCAAGGGTGTAAGTTGATCCACGAAGCGCCACGAAGATCTTCGAGGTCCAAGCTTAGCTTACTTGCAAGCCAGTATACATATATGCTGATTGATGAATCAGGGTCAGGTATTAGCTATTCTTTCGGGGTTTAGATAAACAAATCAGGAGAGGTAGGAGAATGTATCCCGAGCTCCAAAGTGTTAGCTGCAACCGGGTTAGGTTCCTACTGGGATGATGATGACTCAGCAGCTCTGCAGTAACTTGAAACAATGGTAAAGAGGCGATGATACATCTATCAATGTGGGGAGTGAGAGGCAATCTATTCAATTTGTATGTTCACTTTAAATCAAGTCTAATGGTCATGACTCACTGACATGTGGCCTAAATTATACGACGTTTTATTTGGAAGCATATCGGACCAGTCTTTCTAGTAACACAATGACGAGGTTCTCCTGCATAGCGGTAAAGTCCACTTAGATCACCCCGCTGAAGAGCAACTGCTTGAATAGCAACTAGCCTTGTCCACGAAGAGCACCTATTTGAATTTTTGGAAGATGCTATTCGTGGACAAGTTAAGGTGTTTTTCGCTAAGGTGTGTGCTCTAAGTGGACTACGCTTTTATTTTCATGTACTTATTATTCTGTAATATTAGTATGTGTATACGCCTTTTTTCATTTGGGATAGACAAAAACAACTTCCGTCTACTTGTTACGTTTCTGACATACACCTTTATTATTTATTGGAACATTTAACAGTTATGCGTTATACTATGATATAAGAACTTCACAGCATTCATCTCTGCATCAATTCTAATAATTTCATAACTGTTTTCATACATATATGCCATCTGGTTCCCCAATTTAAATTCAGAATCAATGATTCAGACCATCCATATTGATGACTTGAAAAAATAATCTGTCAGTAACTTTTATGCCACCTATTACCAGCAAGTGGTGTCGTCCTTTTAGAAGCTATTTCTATATAAACTTGAAGGATTTAAGTTAAGGGCTTTAGAAGTACCAGTGATTATCAAAATTATAGTTCAGAGCATGTTTTGGACGCCACAACATTGTTACGATGATAAACTCAAGTGTTAGTAAGTGCGTAGTTCAAGAAAAAGTGCAAGATAATAATCTTGTCCCCTGGTATTACTATTAGGGATAAAGAAATATTTACAATATATTGTTTTACCATGATAATTTAAATACCTATAAAACCCTGGTGAGACTGATGTTTTTCTTTATATCACTTGGTTGGCAGACAAGACACATGGCCCACCTGATGGAAAGTGGTTACCGTGGCCTATGGACGTGTGCAACACCAAGGGAGTCACAATCGCGCTGCCAACCCTATAAGCATAAGAGTTTCTGTGCCGTCAGTGTAAAAGACAAAGCAGGACCAGCTTTTGGTCTTCCCACTGACAACACAAAAACTCTCCATGTTTAATCAAGTTACTTAAATCTTTTATTCGTGTGCTTATCCCAGCCGCATCCAAAGATGACACTTTGAAGCCCAGGGTTCACTTTTCTGTTCCCATTTTTATTGGAGCAACTACCGCCGGACTTCCCAATCTCGGGAAGAAATCTTGTACCTCAGCCACTTTCTTTAATGGCTTACAAGCGAGGTTTATCGAGGCCCCGAAGATTTTGATGGACCTCATGTACAGATATCGTGGCGTGACAAAACTTATGTCCTACTAATTCTCAGTTGATCACGATGACTAAGACTGTTTATTATTCTAAAATGGCTTTAATAAATTATGGAGTAACTTTTTTTGTCTTGTAAATAAAAATGTAATGACTCAAGCAAAAATAAGCAAAGAAAATGGATGACAATATTACATTTTTAGGGTACCGTAACTCAAAAGGAAAACAAACAGAACCTTTTCCGTCTGTCCGTCTGTCTGTTTGTCTGTCTATCAAGACATTTTTCTCAGGAATCTGTAGAGGTATCAAGTGAAATTCATACAACATACTCAAGTCTGTAACGTCTTGTGACTGTGCAAAAATCTAACTAGTACGACTATTCAAAATATATTACGGTTTATGTCCATTAAGTTACGGAACCCTCGTTGTGCTAGTCCGACTTGCACTTGACAAGTTTTTTATTAAATACATTTTCCCGGATTTTTTTTTATAGCACTTAGTTGGCAGACAAGCACACGGCCCACCTGATGGGAAGCGGCTACCGTGGCCTATGAACACCAGGGGTGTCATACTCGCGCTGCCGACCATGAAGAAACCTTCTGATGCCCCTCTTGAAGAACCCTTTTTTTATCTACTACATAGAACGAAATGTATATTATAATAATTGCATTGTAATAATACTATGAGAGAATCGATAATAAATATGTAAATGGCAATAAATAATTATACTACTCATTCATATGGCACCTGGGGTACCAATTGAGAAAAGGCTTGGTGTAAGAGTATGTATCCTGTGGTGGACTAATTGATGGATTGATTGTTTGTTCGAGAGTATGTGGACATTTCAGCCATCCAACACAGATTCAGGTTTCTCACTAAGCAGAATACTAAATAGTAATTTTAATGGGCACGGGTTCAAGACTCATTCTAGATTTTAAGTTAACCGATTTTTTTTTCATACTACTTAGGTGGCAAACAAGCACACGGCCCACCTGATGGGAAGTGGTTACCATGGCCTATGGACGTGTGTAATCTTAGAGGAGTCACACTCGCGCTGCCGACCCTGTAAGTACAGAGGTTCTGTGCCGTCAGCTTAGAAGATAAAGCAGAGGAAGCCTTTAGTCGTCCCACTGACAACACAAACTCTCCAGTGAACTCTGGTTACCCTACTCACCGCTGGGAACACAACATGAAGTTATAATGGCCGCGGTATTCTGTAGGACGGAGGTACTTCCCCTTAAATTTGTAGGAAAAGTTCAAATAATAAAATGTACTATTGTACTGGCATCCGAAGAAAATCTGCTAAACATGGCTAAAATTCGCAAGGGTGTAAGTTGATCCACGAAGCGCCACGAAGATCTTCGAGGTCCAAGCTTAGCTTACTTGCAAGCCAGTATACATATATGCTGATTGATGAATCAGGGTCAGGTATTAGCTATTCTTTCGGGGTTTAGATAAACAAATCAGGAGAGGTAGGAGAATGTATCCCGAGCTCCAAAGTGTTAGCTGCAACCGGGTTAGGTTCCTACTGGGATGATGATGACTCAGCAGCTCTGCAGTAACTTGAAACAATGGTAAAGAGGCGATGATACATCTATCAATGTGGGGAGTGAGAGGCAATCTATTCAATTTGTATGTTCACTTTAAATCAAGTCTAATGGTCATGACTCACTGACATGTGGCCTAAATTATACGACGTTTTATTTGGAAGCATATCGGACCAGTCTTTCTAGTAACACAATGACGAGGTTCTCCTGCATAGCGGTAAAGTCCACTTAGATCACCCCGCTGAAGAGCAACTGCTTGAATAGCAACTAGCCTTGTCCACGAAGAGCACCTATTTGAATTTTTGGAAGATGCTATTCGTGGACAAGTTAAGGTGTTTTTCGCTAAGGTGTGTGCTCTAAGTGGACTACGCTTTTATTTTCATGTACTTATTATTCTGTAATATTAGTATGTGTATACGCCTTTTTTCATTTGGGATAGACAAAAACAACTTCCGTCTACTTGTTACGTTTCTGACATACACCTTTATTATTTATTGGAACATTTAACAGTTATGCGTTATACTATGATATAAGAACTTCACAGCATTCATCTCTGCATCAATTCTAATAATTTCATAACTGTTTTCATACATATATGCCATCTGGTTCCCCAATTTAAATTCAGAATCAATGATTCAGACCATCCATATTGATGACTTGAAAAAATAATCTGTCAGTAACTTTTATGCCACCTATTACCAGCAAGTGGTGTCGTCCTTTTAGAAGCTATTTCTATATAAACTTGAAGGATTTAAGTTAAGGGCTTTAGAAGTACCAGTGATTATCAAAATTATAGTTCAGAGCATGTTTTGGACGCCACAACATTGTTACGATGATAAACTCAAGTGTTAGTAAGTGCGTAGTTCAAGAAAAAGTGCAAGATAATAATCTTGTCCCCTGGTATTACTATTAGGGATAAAGAAATATTTACAATATATTGTTTTACCATGATAATTTAAATACCTATAAAACCCTGGTGAGACTGATGTTTTTCTTTATATCACTTGGTTGGCAGACAAGACACATGGCCCACCTGATGGAAAGTGGTTACCGTGGCCTATGGACGTGTGCAACACCAAGGGAGTCACAATCGCGCTGCCAACCCTATAAGCATAAGAGTTTCTGTGCCGTCAGTGTAAAAGACAAAGCAGGACCAGCTTTTGGTCTTCCCACTGACAACACAAAAACTCTCCATGTTTAATCAAGTTACTTAAATCTTTTATTCGTGTGCTTATCCCAGCCGCATCCAAAGATGACACTTTGAAGCCCAGGGTTCACTTTTCTGTTCCCATTTTTATTGGAGCAACTACCGCCGGACTTCCCAATCTCGGGAAGAAATCTTGTACCTCAGCCACTTTCTTTAATGGCTTACAAGCGAGGTTTATCGAGGCCCCGAAGATTTTGATGGACCTCATGTACAGATATCGTGGCGTGACAAAACTTATGTCCTACTAATTCTCAGTTGATCACGATGACTAAGACTGTTTATTATTCTAAAATGGCTTTAATAAATTATGGAGTAACTTTTTTTGTCTTGTAAATAAAAATGTAATGACTCAAGCAAAAATAAGCAAAGAAAATGGATGACAATATTACATTTTTAGGGTACCGTAACTCAAAAGGAAAACAAACAGAACCTTTTCCGTCTGTCCGTCTGTCTGTTTGTCTGTCTATCAAGACATTTTTCTCAGGAATCTGTAGAGGTATCAAGTGAAATTCATACAACATACTCAAGTCTGTAACGTCTTGTGACTGTGCAAAAATCTAACTAGTACGACTATTCAAAATATATTACGGTTTATGTCCATTAAGTTACGGAACCCTCGTTGTGCTAGTCCGACTTGCACTTGACAAGTTTTTTATTAAATACATTTTCCCGGATTTTTTTTTATAGCACTTAGTTGGCAGACAAGCACACGGCCCACCTGATGGGAAGCGGCTACCGTGGCCTATGAACACCAGGGGTGTCATACTCGCGCTGCCGACCATGAAGAAACCTTCTGATGCCCCTCTTGAAGAACCCTTTTTTTATCTACTACATAGAACGAAATGTATATTATAATAATTGCATTGTAATAATACTATGAGAGAATCGATAATAAATATGTAAATGGCAATAAATAATTATACTACTCATTCATATGGCACCTGGGGTACCAATTGAGAAAAGGCTTGGTGTAAGAGTATGTATCCTGTGGTGGACTAATTGATGGATTGATTGTTTGTTCGAGAGTATGTGGACATTTCAGCCATCCAACACAGATTCAGGTTTCTCACTAAGCAGAATACTAAATAGTAATTTTAATGGGCACGGGTTCAAGACTCATTCTAGATTTTAAGTTAACCGATTTTTTTTTCATACTACTTAGGTGGCAAACAAGCACACGGCCCACCTGATGGGAAGTGGTTACCATGGCCTATGGACGTGTGTAATCTTAGAGGAGTCACACTCGCGCTGCCGACCCTGTAAGTACAGAGGTTCTGTGCCGTCAGCTTAGAAGATAAAGCAGAGGAAGCCTTTAGTCGTCCCACTGACAACACAAACTCTCCAGTGAACTCTGGTTACCCTACTCACCGCTGGGAACACAACATGAAGTTATAATGGCCGCGGTATTCTGTAGGACGGAGGTACTTCCCCTTAAATTTGTAGGAAAAGTTCAAATAATAAAATGTACTATTGTACTGGCATCCGAAGAAAATCTGCTAAACATGGCTAAAATTCGCAAGGGTGTAAGTTGATCCACGAAGCGCCACGAAGATCTTCGAGGTCCAAGCTTAGCTTACTTGCAAGCCAGTATACATATATGCTGATTGATGAATCAGGGTCAGGTATTAGCTATTCTTTCGGGGTTTAGATAAACAAATCAGGAGAGGTAGGAGAATGTATCCCGAGCTCCAAAGTGTTAGCTGCAACCGGGTTAGGTTCCTACTGGGATGATGATGACTCAGCAGCTCTGCAGTAACTTGAAACAATGGTAAAGAGGCGATGATACATCTATCAATGTGGGGAGTGAGAGGCAATCTATTCAATTTGTATGTTCACTTTAAATCAAGTCTAATGGTCATGACTCACTGACATGTGGCCTAAATTATACGACGTTTTATTTGGAAGCATATCGGACCAGTCTTTCTAGTAACACAATGACGAGGTTCTCCTGCATAGCGGTAAAGTCCACTTAGATCACCCCGCTGAAGAGCAACTGCTTGAATAGCAACTAGCCTTGTCCACGAAGAGCACCTATTTGAATTTTTGGAAGATGCTATTCGTGGACAAGTTAAGGTGTTTTTCGCTAAGGTGTGTGCTCTAAGTGGACTACGCTTTTATTTTCATGTACTTATTATTCTGTAATATTAGTATGTGTATACGCCTTTTTTCATTTGGGATAGACAAAAACAACTTCCGTCTACTTGTTACGTTTCTGACATACACCTTTATTATTTATTGGAACATTTAACAGTTATGCGTTATACTATGATATAAGAACTTCACAGCATTCATCTCTGCATCAATTCTAATAATTTCATAACTGTTTTCATACATATATGCCATCTGGTTCCCCAATTTAAATTCAGAATCAATGATTCAGACCATCCATATTGATGACTTGAAAAAATAATCTGTCAGTAACTTTTATGCCACCTATTACCAGCAAGTGGTGTCGTCCTTTTAGAAGCTATTTCTATATAAACTTGAAGGATTTAAGTTAAGGGCTTTAGAAGTACCAGTGATTATCAAAATTATAGTTCAGAGCATGTTTTGGACGCCACAACATTGTTACGATGATAAACTCAAGTGTTAGTAAGTGCGTAGTTCAAGAAAAAGTGCAAGATAATAATCTTGTCCCCTGGTATTACTATTAGGGATAAAGAAATATTTACAATATATTGTTTTACCATGATAATTTAAATACCTATAAAACCCTGGTGAGACTGATGTTTTTCTTTATATCACTTGGTTGGCAGACAAGACACATGGCCCACCTGATGGAAAGTGGTTACCGTGGCCTATGGACGTGTGCAACACCAAGGGAGTCACAATCGCGCTGCCAACCCTATAAGCATAAGAGTTTCTGTGCCGTCAGTGTAAAAGACAAAGCAGGACCAGCTTTTGGTCTTCCCACTGACAACACAAAAACTCTCCATGTTTAATCAAGTTACTTAAATCTTTTATTCGTGTGCTTATCCCAGCCGCATCCAAAGATGACACTTTGAAGCCCAGGGTTCACTTTTCTGTTCCCATTTTTATTGGAGCAACTACCGCCGGACTTCCCAATCTCGGGAAGAAATCTTGTACCTCAGCCACTTTCTTTAATGGCTTACAAGCGAGGTTTATCGAGGCCCCGAAGATTTTGATGGACCTCATGTACAGATATCGTGGCGTGACAAAACTTATGTCCTACTAATTCTCAGTTGATCACGATGACTAAGACTGTTTATTATTCTAAAATGGCTTTAATAAATTATGGAGTAACTTTTTTTGTCTTGTAAATAAAAATGTAATGACTCAAGCAAAAATAAGCAAAGAAAATGGATGACAATATTACATTTTTAGGGTACCGTAACTCAAAAGGAAAACAAACAGAACCTTTTCCGTCTGTCCGTCTGTCTGTTTGTCTGTCTATCAAGACATTTTTCTCAGGAATCTGTAGAGGTATCAAGTGAAATTCATACAACATACTCAAGTCTGTAACGTCTTGTGACTGTGCAAAAATCTAACTAGTACGACTATTCAAAATATATTACGGTTTATGTCCATTAAGTTACGGAACCCTCGTTGTGCTAGTCCGACTTGCACTTGACAAGTTTTTTATTAAATACATTTTCCCGGATTTTTTTTTATAGCACTTAGTTGGCAGACAAGCACACGGCCCACCTGATGGGAAGCGGCTACCGTGGCCTATGAACACCAGGGGTGTCATACTCGCGCTGCCGACCATGAAGAAACCTTCTGATGCCCCTCTTGAAGAACCCTTTTTTTATCTACTACATAGAACGAAATGTATATTATAATAATTGCATTGTAATAATACTATGAGAGAATCGATAATAAATATGTAAATGGCAATAAATAATTATACTACTCATTCATATGGCACCTGGGGTACCAATTGAGAAAAGGCTTGGTGTAAGAGTATGTATCCTGTGGTGGACTAATTGATGGATTGATTGTTTGTTCGAGAGTATGTGGACATTTCAGCCATCCAACACAGATTCAGGTTTCTCACTAAGCAGAATACTAAATAGTAATTTTAATGGGCACGGGTTCAAGACTCATTCTAGATTTTAAGTTAACCGATTTTTTTTTCATACTACTTAGGTGGCAAACAAGCACACGGCCCACCTGATGGGAAGTGGTTACCATGGCCTATGGACGTGTGTAATCTTAGAGGAGTCACACTCGCGCTGCCGACCCTGTAAGTACAGAGGTTCTGTGCCGTCAGCTTAGAAGATAAAGCAGAGGAAGCCTTTAGTCGTCCCACTGACAACACAAACTCTCCAGTGAACTCTGGTTACCCTACTCACCGCTGGGAACACAACATGAAGTTATAATGGCCGCGGTATTCTGTAGGACGGAGGTACTTCCCCTTAAATTTGTAGGAAAAGTTCAAATAATAAAATGTACTATTGTACTGGCATCCGAAGAAAATCTGCTAAACATGGCTAAAATTCGCAAGGGTGTAAGTTGATCCACGAAGCGCCACGAAGATCTTCGAGGTCCAAGCTTAGCTTACTTGCAAGCCAGTATACATATATGCTGATTGATGAATCAGGGTCAGGTATTAGCTATTCTTTCGGGGTTTAGATAAACAAATCAGGAGAGGTAGGAGAATGTATCCCGAGCTCCAAAGTGTTAGCTGCAACCGGGTTAGGTTCCTACTGGGATGATGATGACTCAGCAGCTCTGCAGTAACTTGAAACAATGGTAAAGAGGCGATGATACATCTATCAATGTGGGGAGTGAGAGGCAATCTATTCAATTTGTATGTTCACTTTAAATCAAGTCTAATGGTCATGACTCACTGACATGTGGCCTAAATTATACGACGTTTTATTTGGAAGCATATCGGACCAGTCTTTCTAGTAACACAATGACGAGGTTCTCCTGCATAGCGGTAAAGTCCACTTAGATCACCCCGCTGAAGAGCAACTGCTTGAATAGCAACTAGCCTTGTCCACGAAGAGCACCTATTTGAATTTTTGGAAGATGCTATTCGTGGACAAGTTAAGGTGTTTTTCGCTAAGGTGTGTGCTCTAAGTGGACTACGCTTTTATTTTCATGTACTTATTATTCTGTAATATTAGTATGTGTATACGCCTTTTTTCATTTGGGATAGACAAAAACAACTTCCGTCTACTTGTTACGTTTCTGACATACACCTTTATTATTTATTGGAACATTTAACAGTTATGCGTTATACTATGATATAAGAACTTCACAGCATTCATCTCTGCATCAATTCTAATAATTTCATAACTGTTTTCATACATATATGCCATCTGGTTCCCCAATTTAAATTCAGAATCAATGATTCAGACCATCCATATTGATGACTTGAAAAAATAATCTGTCAGTAACTTTTATGCCACCTATTACCAGCAAGTGGTGTCGTCCTTTTAGAAGCTATTTCTATATAAACTTGAAGGATTTAAGTTAAGGGCTTTAGAAGTACCAGTGATTATCAAAATTATAGTTCAGAGCATGTTTTGGACGCCACAACATTGTTACGATGATAAACTCAAGTGTTAGTAAGTGCGTAGTTCAAGAAAAAGTGCAAGATAATAATCTTGTCCCCTGGTATTACTATTAGGGATAAAGAAATATTTACAATATATTGTTTTACCATGATAATTTAAATACCTATAAAACCCTGGTGAGACTGATGTTTTTCTTTATATCACTTGGTTGGCAGACAAGACACATGGCCCACCTGATGGAAAGTGGTTACCGTGGCCTATGGACGTGTGCAACACCAAGGGAGTCACAATCGCGCTGCCAACCCTATAAGCATAAGAGTTTCTGTGCCGTCAGTGTAAAAGACAAAGCAGGACCAGCTTTTGGTCTTCCCACTGACAACACAAAAACTCTCCATGTTTAATCAAGTTACTTAAATCTTTTATTCGTGTGCTTATCCCAGCTGCATCCAAAGATGACACTTTGAAGCCCAGGGTTCACTTTTCTGTTCCCATTTTTATTGGAGCAACTACCGCCGGACTTCCCAATCTCGGGAAGAAATCTTGTACCTCAGCCACTTTCTTTAATGGCTTACAAGCGAGGTTTATCGAGGCCCCGAAGATTTTGATGGACCTCATGTACAGATATCGTGGCGTGACAAAACTTATGTCCTACTAATTCTCAGTTGATCACGATGACTAAGACTGTTTATTATTCTAAAATGGCTTTAATAAATTATGGAGTAACTTTTTTTGTCTTGTAAATAAAAATGTAATGACTCAAGCAAAAATAAGCAAAGAAAATGGATGACAATATTACATTTTTAGGGTACCGTAACTCAAAAGGAAAACAAACAGAACCTTTTCCGTCTGTCCGTCTGTCTGTTTGTCTGTCTATCAAGACATTTTTCTCAGGAATCTGTAGAGGTATCAAGTGAAATTCATACAACATACTCAAGTCTGTAACGTCTTGTGACTGTGCAAAAATCTAACTAGTACGACTATTCAAAATATATTACGGTTTATGTCCATTAAGTTACGGAACCCTCGTTGTGCTAGTCCGACTTGCACTTGACAAGTTTTTTATTAAATACATTTTCCCGGATTTTTTTTTATAGCACTTAGTTGGCAGACAAGCACACGGCCCACCTGATGGGAAGCGGCTACCGTGGCCTATGAACACCAGGGGTGTCATACTCGCGCTGCCGACCATGAAGAAACCTTCTGATGCCCCTCTTGAAGAACCCTTTTTTTATCTACTACATAGAACGAAATGTATATTATAATAATTGCATTGTAATAATACTATGAGAGAATCGATAATAAATATGTAAATGGCAATAAATAATTATACTACTCATTCATATGGCACCTGGGGTACCAATTGAGAAAAGGCTTGGTGTAAGAGTATGTATCCTGTGGTGGACTAATTGATGGATTGATTGTTTGTTCGAGAGTATGTGGACATTTCAGCCATCCAACACAGATTCAGGTTTCTCACTAAGCAGAATACTAAATAGTAATTTTAATGGGCACGGGTTCAAGACTCATTCTAGATTTTAAGTTAACCGATTTTTTTTTCATACTACTTAGGTGGCAAACAAGCACACGGCCCACCTGATGGGAAGTGGTTACCATGGCCTATGGACGTGTGTAATCTTAGAGGAGTCACACTCGCGCTGCCGACCCTGTAAGTACAGAGGTTCTGTGCCGTCAGCTTAGAAGATAAAGCAGAGGAAGCCTTTAGTCGTCCCACTGACAACACAAACTCTCCAGTGAACTCTGGTTACCCTACTCACCGCTGGGAACACAACATGAAGTTATAATGGCCGCGGTATTCTGTAGGACGGAGGTACTTCCCCTTAAATTTGTAGGAAAAGTTCAAATAATAAAATGTACTATTGTACTGGCATCCGAAGAAAATCTGCTAAACATGGCTAAAATTCGCAAGGGTGTAAGTTGATCCACGAAGCGCCACGAAGATCTTCGAGGTCCAAGCTTAGCTTACTTGCAAGCCAGTATACATATATGCTGATTGATGAATCAGGGTCAGGTATTAGCTATTCTTTCGGGGTTTAGATAAACAAATCAGGAGAGGTAGGAGAATGTATCCCGAGCTCCAAAGTGTTAGCTGCAACCGGGTTAGGTTCCTACTGGGATGATGATGACTCAGCAGCTCTGCAGTAACTTGAAACAATGGTAAAGAGGCGATGATACATCTATCAATGTGGGGAGTGAGAGGCAATCTATTCAATTTGTATGTTCACTTTAAATCAAGTCTAATGGTCATGACTCACTGACATGTGGCCTAAATTATACGACGTTTTATTTGGAAGCATATCGGACCAGTCTTTCTAGTAACACAATGACGAGGTTCTCCTGCATAGCGGTAAAGTCCACTTAGATCACCCCGCTGAAGAGCAACTGCTTGAATAGCAACTAGCCTTGTCCACGAAGAGCACCTATTTGAATTTTTGGAAGATGCTATTCGTGGACAAGTTAAGGTGTTTTTCGCTAAGGTGTGTGCTCTAAGTGGACTACGCTTTTATTTTCATGTACTTATTATTCTGTAATATTAGTATGTGTATACGCCTTTTTTCATTTGGGATAGACAAAAACAACTTCCGTCTACTTGTTACGTTTCTGACATACACCTTTATTATTTATTGGAACATTTAACAGTTATGCGTTATACTATGATATAAGAACTTCACAGCATTCATCTCTGCATCAATTCTAATAATTTCATAACTGTTTTCATACATATATGCCATCTGGTTCCCCAATTTAAATTCAGAATCAATGATTCAGACCATCCATATTGATGACTTGAAAAAATAATCTGTCAGTAACTTTTATGCCACCTATTACCAGCAAGTGGTGTCGTCCTTTTAGAAGCTATTTCTATATAAACTTGAAGGATTTAAGTTAAGGGCTTTAGAAGTACCAGTGATTATCAAAATTATAGTTCAGAGCATGTTTTGGACGCCACAACATTGTTACGATGATAAACTCAAGTGTTAGTAAGTGCGTAGTTCAAGAAAAAGTGCAAGATAATAATCTTGTCCCCTGGTATTACTATTAGGGATAAAGAAATATTTACAATATATTGTTTTACCATGATAATTTAAATACCTATAAAACCCTGGTGAGACTGATGTTTTTCTTTATATCACTTGGTTGGCAGACAAGACACATGGCCCACCTGATGGAAAGTGGTTACCGTGGCCTATGGACGTGTGCAACACCAAGGGAGTCACAATCGCGCTGCCAACCCTATAAGCATAAGAGTTTCTGTGCCGTCAGTGTAAAAGACAAAGCAGGACCAGCTTTTGGTCTTCCCACTGACAACACAAAAACTCTCCATGTTTAATCAAGTTACTTAAATCTTTTATTCGTGTGCTTATCCCAGCCGCATCCAAAGATGACACTTTGAAGCCCAGGGTTCACTTTTCTGTTCCCATTTTTATTGGAGCAACTACCGCCGGACTTCCCAATCTCGGGAAGAAATCTTGTACCTCAGCCACTTTCTTTAATGGCTTACAAGCGAGGTTTATCGAGGCCCCGAAGATTTTGATGGACCTCATGTACAGATATCGTGGCGTGACAAAACTTATGTCCTACTAATTCTCAGTTGATCACGATGACTAAGACTGTTTATTATTCTAAAATGGCTTTAATAAATTATGGAGTAACTTTTTTTGTCTTGTAAATAAAAATGTAATGACTCAAGCAAAAATAAGCAAAGAAAATGGATGACAATATTACATTTTTAGGGTACCGTAACTCAAAAGGAAAACAAACAGAACCTTTTCCGTCTGTCCGTCTGTCTGTTTGTCTGTCTATCAAGACATTTTTCTCAGGAATCTGTAGAGGTATCAAGTGAAATTCATACAACATACTCAAGTCTGTAACGTCTTGTGACTGTGCAAAAATCTAACTAGTACGACTATTCAAAATATATTACGGTTTATGTCCATTAAGTTACGGAACCCTCGTTGTGCTAGTCCGACTTGCACTTGACAAGTTTTTTATTAAATACATTTTCCCGGATTTTTTTTTATAGCACTTAGTTGGCAGACAAGCACACGGCCCACCTGATGGGAAGCGGCTACCGTGGCCTATGAACACCAGGGGTGTCATACTCGCGCTGCCGACCATGAAGAAACCTTCTGATGCCCCTCTTGAAGAACCCTTTTTTTATCTACTACATAGAACGAAATGTATATTATAATAATTGCATTGTAATAATACTATGAGAGAATCGATAATAAATATGTAAATGGCAATAAATAATTATACTACTCATTCATATGGCACCTGGGGTACCAATTGAGAAAAGGCTTGGTGTAAGAGTATGTATCCTGTGGTGGACTAATTGATGGATTGATTGTTTGTTCGAGAGTATGTGGACATTTCAGCCATCCAACACAGATTCAGGTTTCTCACTAAGCAGAATACTAAATAGTAATTTTAATGGGCACGGGTTCAAGACTCATTCTAGATTTTAAGTTAACCGATTTTTTTTTCATACTACTTAGGTGGCAAACAAGCACACGGCCCACCTGATGGGAAGTGGTTACCATGGCCTATGGACGTGTGTAATCTTAGAGGAGTCACACTCGCGCTGCCGACCCTGTAAGTACAGAGGTTCTGTGCCGTCAGCTTAGAAGATAAAGCAGAGGAAGCCTTTAGTCGTCCCACTGACAACACAAACTCTCCAGTGAACTCTGGTTACCCTACTCACCGCTGGGAACACAACATGAAGTTATAATGGCCGCGGTATTCTGTAGGACGGAGGTACTTCCCCTTAAATTTGTAGGAAAAGTTCAAATAATAAAATGTACTATTGTACTGGCATCCGAAGAAAATCTGCTAAACATGGCTAAAATTCGCAAGGGTGTAAGTTGATCCACGAAGCGCCACGAAGATCTTCGAGGTCCAAGCTTAGCTTACTTGCAAGCCAGTATACATATATGCTGATTGATGAATCAGGGTCAGGTATTAGCTATTCTTTCGGGGTTTAGATAAACAAATCAGGAGAGGTAGGAGAATGTATCCCGAGCTCCAAAGTGTTAGCTGCAACCGGGTTAGGTTCCTACTGGGATGATGATGACTCAGCAGCTCTGCAGTAACTTGAAACAATGGTAAAGAGGCGATGATACATCTATCAATGTGGGGAGTGAGAGGCAATCTATTCAATTTGTATGTTCACTTTAAATCAAGTCTAATGGTCATTACTCACTGACATGTGGCCTAAATTATACGACGTTTTATTTGGAAGCATATCGGACCAGTCTTTCTAGTAACACAATGACGAGGTTCTCCTGCATAGCGGTAAAGTCCACTTAGATCACCCCGCTGAAGAGCAACTGCTTGAATAGCAACTAGCCTTGTCCACGAAGAGCACCTATTTGAATTTTTGGAAGATGCTATTCGTGGACAAGTTAAGGTGTTTTTCGCTAAGGTGTGTGCTCTAAGTGGACTACGCTTTTATTTTCATGTACTTATTATTCTGTAATATTAGTATGTGTATACGCCTTTTTTCATTTGGGATAGACAAAAACAACTTCCGTCTACTTGTTACGTTTCTGACATACACCTTTATTATTTATTGGAACATTTAACAGTTATGCGTTATACTATGATATAAGAACTTCACAGCATTCATCTCTGCATCAATTCTAATAATTTCATAACTGTTTTCATACATATATGCCATCTGGTTCCCCAATTTAAATTCAGAATCAATGATTCAGACCATCCATATTGATGACTTGAAAAAATAATCTGTCAGTAACTTTTATGCCACCTATTACCAGCAAGTGGTGTCGTCCTTTTAGAAGCTATTTCTATATAAACTTGAAGGATTTAAGTTAAGGGCTTTAGAAGTACCAGTGATTATCAAAATTATAGTTCAGAGCATGTTTTGGACGCCACAACATTGTTACGATGATAAACTCAAGTGTTAGTAAGTGCGTAGTTCAAGAAAAAGTGCAAGATAATAATCTTGTCCCCTGGTATTACTATTAGGGATAAAGAAATATTTACAATATATTGTTTTACCATGATAATTTAAATACCTATAAAACCCTGGTGAGACTGATGTTTTTCTTTATATCACTTGGTTGGCAGACAAGACACATGGCCCACCTGATGGAAAGTGGTTACCGTGGCCTATGGACGTGTGCAACACCAAGGGAGTCACAATCGCGCTGCCAACCCTATAAGCATAAGAGTTTCTGTGCCGTCAGTGTAAAAGACAAAGCAGGACCAGCTTTTGGTCTTCCCACTGACAACACAAAAACTCTCCATGTTTAATCAAGTTACTTAAATCTTTTATTCGTGTGCTTATCCCAGCCGCATCCAAAGATGACACTTTGAAGCCCAGGGTTCACTTTTCTGTTCCCATTTTTATTGGAGCAACTACCGCCGGACTTCCCAATCTCGGGAAGAAATCTTGTACCTCAGCCACTTTCTTTAATGGCTTACAAGCGAGGTTTATCGAGGCCCCGAAGATTTTGATGGACCTCATGTACAGATATCGTGGCGTGACAAAACTTATGTCCTACTAATTCTCAGTTGATCACGATGACTAAGACTGTTTATTATTCTAAAATGGCTTTAATAAATTATGGAGTAACTTTTTTTGTCTTGTAAATAAAAATGTAATGACTCAAGCAAAAATAAGCAAAGAAAATGGATGACAATATTACATTTTTAGGGTACCGTAACTCAAAAGGAAAACAAACAGAACCTTTTCCGTCTGTCCGTCTGTCTGTTTGTCTGTCTATCAAGACATTTTTCTCAGGAATCTGTAGAGGTATCAAGTGAAATTCATACAACATACTCAAGTCTGTAACGTCTTGTGACTGTGCAAAAATCTAACTAGTACGACTATTCAAAATATATTACGGTTTATGTCCATTAAGTTACGGAACCCTCGTTGTGCTAGTCCGACTTGCACTTGACAAGTTTTTTATTAAATACATTTTCCCGGATTTTTTTTTATAGCACTTAGTTGGCAGACAAGCACACGGCCCACCTGATGGGAAGCGGCTACCGTGGCCTATGAACACCAGGGGTGTCATACTCGCGCTGCCGACCATGAAGAAACCTTCTGATGCCCCTCTTGAAGAACCCTTTTTTTATCTACTACATAGAACGAAATGTATATTATAATAATTGCATTGTAATAATACTATGAGAGAATCGATAATAAATATGTAAATGGCAATAAATAATTATACTACTCATTCATATGGCACCTGGGGTACCAATTGAGAAAAGGCTTGGTGTAAGAGTATGTATCCTGTGGTGGACTAATTGATGGATTGATTGTTTGTTCGAGAGTATGTGGACATTTCAGCCATCCAACACAGATTCAGGTTTCTCACTAAGCAGAATACTAAATAGTAATTTTAATGGGCACGGGTTCAAGACTCATTCTAGATTTTAAGTTAACCGATTTTTTTTTCATACTACTTAGGTGGCAAACAAGCACACGGCCCACCTGATGGGAAGTGGTTACCATGGCCTATGGACGTGTGTAATCTTAGAGGAGTCACACTCGCGCTGCCGACCCTGTAAGTACAGAGGTTCTGTGCCGTCAGCTTAGAAGATAAAGCAGAGGAAGCCTTTAGTCGTCCCACTGACAACACAAACTCTCCAGTGAACTCTGGTTACCCTACTCACCGCTGGGAACACAACATGAAGTTATAATGGCCGCGGTATTCTGTAGGACGGAGGTACTTCCCCTTAAATTTGTAGGAAAAGTTCAAATAATAAAATGTACTATTGTACTGGCATCCGAAGAAAATCTGCTAAACATGGCTAAAATTCGCAAGGGTGTAAGTTGATCCACGAAGCGCCACGAAGATCTTCGAGGTCCAAGCTTAGCTTACTTGCAAGCCAGTATACATATATGCTGATTGATGAATCAGGGTCAGGTATTAGCTATTCTTTCGGGGTTTAGATAAACAAATCAGGAGAGGTAGGAGAATGTATCCCGAGCTCCAAAGTGTTAGCTGCAACCGGGTTAGGTTCCTACTGGGATGATGATGACTCAGCAGCTCTGCAGTAACTTGAAACAATGGTAAAGAGGCGATGATACATCTATCAATGTGGGGAGTGAGAGGCAATCTATTCAATTTGTATGTTCACTTTAAATCAAGTCTAATGGTCATGACTCACTGACATGTGGCCTAAATTATACGACGTTTTATTTGGAAGCATATCGGACCAGTCTTTCTAGTAACACAATGACGAGGTTCTCCTGCATAGCGGTAAAGTCCACTTAGATCACCCCGCTGAAGAGCAACTGCTTGAATAGCAACTAGCCTTGTCCACGAAGAGCACCTATTTGAATTTTTGGAAGATGCTATTCGTGGACAAGTTAAGGTGTTTTTCGCTAAGGTGTGTGCTCTAAGTGGACTACGCTTTTATTTTCATGTACTTATTATTCTGTAATATTAGTATGTGTATACGCCTTTTTTCATTTGGGATAGACAAAAACAACTTCCGTCTACTTGTTACGTTTCTGACATACACCTTTATTATTTATTGGAACATTTAACAGTTATGCGTTATACTATGATATAAGAACTTCACAGCATTCATCTCTGCATCAATTCTAATAATTTCATAACTGTTTTCATACATATATGCCATCTGGTTCCCCAATTTAAATTCAGAATCAATGATTCAGACCATCCATATTGATGACTTGAAAAAATAATCTGTCAGTAACTTTTATGCCACCTATTACCAGCAAGTGGTGTCGTCCTTTTAGAAGCTATTTCTATATAAACTTGAAGGATTTAAGTTAAGGGCTTTAGAAGTACCAGTGATTATCAAAATTATAGTTCAGAGCATGTTTTGGACGCCACAACATTGTTACGATGATAAACTCAAGTGTTAGTAAGTGCGTAGTTCAAGAAAAAGTGCAAGATAATAATCTTGTCCCCTGGTATTACTATTAGGGATAAAGAAATATTTACAATATATTGTTTTACCATGATAATTTAAATACCTATAAAACCCTGGTGAGACTGATGTTTTTCTTTATATCACTTGGTTGGCAGACAAGACACATGGCCCACCTGATGGAAAGTGGTTACCGTGGCCTATGGACGTGTGCAACACCAAGGGAGTCACAATCGCGCTGCCAACCCTATAAGCATAAGAGTTTCTGTGCCGTCAGTGTAAAAGACAAAGCAGGACCAGCTTTTGGTCTTCCCACTGACAACACAAAAACTCTCCATGTTTAATCAAGTTACTTAAATCTTTTATTCGTGTGCTTATCCCAGCCGCATCCAAAGATGACACTTTGAAGCCCAGGGTTCACTTTTCTGTTCCCATTTTTATTGGAGCAACTACCGCCGGACTTCCCAATCTCGGGAAGAAATCTTGTACCTCAGCCACTTTCTTTAATGGCTTACAAGCGAGGTTTATCGAGGCCCCGAAGATTTTGATGGACCTCATGTACAGATATCGTGGCGTGACAAAACTTATGTCCTACTAATTCTCAGTTGATCACGATGACTAAGACTGTTTATTATTCTAAAATGGCTTTAATAAATTATGGAGTAACTTTTTTTGTCTTGTAAATAAAAATGTAATGACTCAAGCAAAAATAAGCAAAGAAAATGGATGACAATATTACATTTTTAGGGTACCGTAACTCAAAAGGAAAACAAACAGAACCTTTTCCGTCTGTCCGTCTGTCTGTTTGTCTGTCTATTAAGACATTTTTCTCAGGAATCTGTAGAGGTATCAAGTGAAATTCATACAACATACTCAAGTCTGTAACGTCTTGTGTCTGTGCAAAAATCTAACTATTACGACGCATTCAAAATATATTACGGTTTATGTCCATTAAGTTACGGAACCCTCGTTGTGCTAGTCCGACTTGCACTTGACAAGTTTTTTATTAAATAAATTTCCCGAATTTTTTTTATACCACTTAGTTGGCAGACAAGCACACGGCCCACCTGATGGGAAGCTACCATGGCTTATGGACGTATGCAACACCAAGGGTGTCATACTCGCGCTGCCGACCATGAAGAAACCTTCTGATGCCCCTCTTGAAGAACCCTTATTTTATTTACTACATAGAACGAAATTAGTTGTATATTATAATATAATACTACTCATTCATATGGCACCTGGGGTACCAATTACTTGTTGGGTTTTCCTTTTATTATTTGATTGAAAGACTAAACAAACTAGGTACATCATTTTAACTACTCAATTGTGTTTACACAATTAGCAGTATTATTTTATAATAGGCCTCTTTATGCTGATTCAACTTTGGGTCATTATTCTGTACAAGGCGACTAAGCTTTATGTCTGTTTACCATCAGACAGATATATACAGCCCAGACTCAGCTTCAGATGCATGGCTAAAGTTAACAATAATACTCGAAAAATGACAATAGGCTCACCCCCTATTACGTGGGACCGAATTCATTGATTAGTGAAATGTGCATGTTTATTCACCTCTGCCTAACACTCCGGGGATAAAGGCGTGATTATATGTGTGTATCTATGTATTATTCTGAGTAGCATTGTTTCTAACAGACTGTGCTTATAGTTTATAAATAAAATAAATAAATAGTATGTACTACATACTCTTAATTTGAGATTTTATTTAGATATTAAATAACAAATAAATCTGGCGGAGAATTACACCAACTTAACTTATTATGAACGCGCATAGTTAAGAAGCACTTTGTCACTCAGATTAATGGGCCATGTTTTTGTCTAGCCAGGTATTGTTTTATTACTATCGTAGTGGTAGTATACTTAGCTAAATGAATCAACAATAACGAATCATGATACGTACTTAACTATTATTTGTACAGTTTGATTTGTAATCATTACCGTAACACCAGAACCAAGTTCACAAACTTTATAATAATTAACTTTATATACTTATTTTTATTTTTCCGTTCAACCTATAGTTGATTTGCGTAAGTAGTATAAAAAATAAATTTTGATAAAATTAGTTATTATAACTTAGTTTTCAATGTTAACGTTCAATATTTTCTTCTTCTTCTTCACCAAAGCTTCAATCCTAGCTGCACGGTGCAACGGTTGCAGGCTTTTCTTTCGAGGTAATACGGGATCTGGAACTTCGAAGGTGCACCGACTTACAGTTGGATACCGAAGATTTTAGTGAAAGTGAAAGAAACAACTCTGAGCTAGTTAGTCTGATAGCTGGTGTAGTGAGTCGTGATACACATCAAAATCATCGGTCTCCAAAGCGAATTTATACAGTTTCTTTTTAGTGAATATTGGCGTGAGCGGGAATGTCTATTGTTACAGAACCATTTGAGAGTGTAAAAGCGATAGTTAAAGAAGTCAATTTGTATCAAAATGGGTAGATCGAACGGATTTTCGGTTTGAACCCTTTAGTTAATGTTTCAAAATGAAATATAATCTTGAAATTGAGGAGGTACGACACGGCGGTATTTCCGCCCAATTGAGCAGTCCGACTGGGGAAGTACCTCCGCCCTACAGAATACCGCGGTTATAATAACTTCGTGTTGTGTTCCCGGCGGTGATTAGGGTAGCCAGAGCTCACTGAAGAGTTTTTGTGCTGTCAGTGGGATGACCAAAGGCTTGTCCTGCTTTGTCCTCTACATTGACGGCACAAAATCTCTGTTCTAACAGGGTCGGCAGCACGGATGTGACTCCACTGGTGTTACACACGTTCATAGGTCATGGTAACCACTTTCGATCAGGTGGGCCGTGTGCTTGTCTGCCACCTAAGTTGGATAAAAAAAATCAACTAGTGGCTATTACTTGGCATTACTTTTTATTTTATTTTTTACGTGACTATATATATTGATAATTTAATTAATAAATAATTTAACATTAAACTATTATAATAAACAGAAAAAATATATGCCAATACTTATATAATTTTTAGAAACTATGCTAGCTATACAATATATACAAAAATGAAATAGAGAAAAAATTATAAATTATATAATTCATATGTCTTTCAGGTTCATTTTAATTAGATATTACACTTGACAACACAATGATTTTAGTAAGACTCACTAATATTCTAAACGTAAAATTTTGTGAATGAGAACGTGTATTTGAAAGTTTTTTTATACAATGGAGAGTTTCTGTGCCGTCAATGTACTCGTAGAAGTCAAAGCAGAACCACACTTTGGTCTTCCCACTGACGGCACAAAACCTGTCCAGTGAGCTTTGGCTACCCTACTTACCGCTGGGAACACAACACGAAGTTATTATGGCCGCGGTATTCTGTAGGGCGGATGTACTTCCCCGGTCGGAATGCTTAATTGGGACGGGAATATCGTCGTGTCCTAACTACCTACCCGTCGTGTTTTACCTTTGCGTTGAAATCCATTCTTAACAAGAATGGATTTTACAGAAATCCATTCTTAACAAGAATGGATTTCTGTAAAGTTTCTATACAATAAACACACACGTTCGTATGTCATGGTAACCACTCTCCATCAGGTGGGCCGTGTGCTTGTCTACCACCTAAGTTGTATAAAAAAAAGGTAATATCAAAACCCTTCTACGCCAACTAATGCGTGACCACAGACAGTTTGTAGACCGTAAGTACTTCAGGTTAAGCCTTAGTAGTACCTATACAATCAAGAGTGACTCAGGGACATGACGTAGGTGGGTGACATTTCTTAAAAACAATATTATAATAAGGATTGTTAAATTAGAGCAATACTAATTGTATGCCAATGACCTCAAACTGGTAATGAAAGTGAAGAATCATCATTTTCATCATCTTTCAAGCGCCAATCATAGTCGTATCTACCTTGATGTTCGCCGTCCACTCTGTAATTTTTTTACCAGGAACCTGCCGACACTTATCCTTTTGATTTGACTTATTTTGGCTTTTACGAGAACGATTGTTGCCTGATCCCTCAATCCCGAGAGCTTGCACCAAGTTCGTTCAGCGTTGGTGTTTATGTTTATATCAAGGGACATTTTAAAGAACTGGGGCAATAGTGGTTCCATAATTCGTTATTATTCGTGTAAAGTGAACCAGTCCCGTGGCCTGTATGATTCACGAGTGCAATTATTCACCTCTTTAGGTAACGCAACTGTTACAAAATATACAGTTACAAAGTAATTCCGGACCCCTTTGTTTCAGCCAAACGCGGCGCTGAAAACAAACTACAAACCCAATTGTACAGTTTTCGAGGTCATTTTTGTTTCTGTTTTCCAGAATTAACTGTGCACGACATAAATAAATTGTTTTTACTTTTAAGTCGTGTCGCGTGCTGTCCTTTTTCAGACAACTTGTGTTAATTTGATAATAACAATGGAAATTCTTCAGTCCATTGAACGGAATAGTGGATACGCGTGCTAGACACCGTGCGGAATTTTCTGAGATGGATAATGATTTGATTTGCTCTTACTCTCAAAAGGAAAATCACTTATTAAAGCTGCACGTATTTCTTTGATCTTATTTAGCTCACGTTTTATATATACATATGCGTTTTATAAATGCATATACGTTTTATAAATACAGATAGGTACATATACGCTCCTGTTTTATAAATACACTGTACTTTTAATTCAGGAATCTGTGAACGATAAAAGGTAACTATGGTTTCATTCTAGGGTGTATACAGGGCCCAAATCAACCTCGCGGGGCTTTTCGCAGATTTTGCTTACGGGCTTCAGATGACTGCCAGCTACTCATATAAATGCCTACACAAACAAACTATGGGAAATAAGAGAAAGAGTAGATCAGCGGATACTGGGCATCAAAATTCAAGCGTAAGATGCAAATGCAAATAATGCTCAAGTTATAAAACATGGTACCTGTTGTTTCATGCATTCGCGGCACACGTTGACTTAAAATTCGAATCGTCTTCGCTGTATTTACTATCGTACGGTTTATGTCCGCGGCCGATTCACATACTACTAAGAATTTGAAAAATGTAAGGAATGTTACAAGAATACGTGTTTTTTTTCATGCTAAAAATAAATATTTACTCATATTTCGGGTTCTATCGACTTTGGGGGTGTGTAACGTTACGTGTTGATATAATAATTGTTTAAATTGTTAGAATGTGGTAAGGGCAGTTCGATAAGCGACTGTGAGTACGGGGGAAGCTTCGTGTTAAGAACCTTTTAAAACGTGCAGGAATTCAATTTTTTTTAGTTTTATACAGACTGACTAATACAGCCAATCGAATTCTTATTACTTTGGAATGTGTTTTTTCTTAAAAAATAATGAATGTACTAACTTTACCTAGATGACTTGTAACGTACCTATAAGTAAGTATTTGGTGTGCACGTATCCTAATTTATTCTGCTAAGTAGGTGTAAAGTGTAGTCTATTTACATCTAAACCTAATCAGCATCTTATAATATATTTAATTAAAGCTTACGACGCTTAAGCTGCACGTTTATGACGATTAATTTTAATTTTCTCTTATTATTTCCGTCTTATAAGCCTTGAGCCTCGAGCCTCGAGTCTTGAGCCTTGAACCTTAGCTTTAAAGGTTTAAGGCTTGCAGGTTTAAAGCTTTAAAACTTTTAAAGCTAGCAGCTTTAAAAACTTTTAAGGCTTTCAGCTTTAAAGGCTTGTAGCTTTAAAGGCTCCCAAACTAGCTCATACACGAACACAATATAATATAATTGTACTGAGCACATAATATAATGTATACAACAGAATATCTTTAGACAATTTTAATATTTTTAGGGTTTTCTAAAGATATTTTAGATTTTTTAGAATAATTGAGTAATTCAGTGTATGTGGTGTAGCGCAGTGTCGTGTCACTGTTGCCTTCAATACGGTTATCAGTAAAATGAATAATAATGAGTCTAAATCATCAATGGATAGTGGAGCAGGAGCAAGTTATTAGCTCAGAACTGGATGATAGTAATACTTCAAGGAAATCAAATCAAGGAAAGGAAGGTTCGGTATCAGTCGAAGAAAGCGAAGTTAATGATGCAGAGCCAGGGGTATCATCTAAGAAGCAACGTTTGAGTTGGAAGTGGTCCCACTACAAAACTGCTGACAATAATTTGATGTGCAACAGGTGTAGCAAGTTGTTTTCTTTGAAGACATCTCAGGGTGTTTTGAAAAAGACATTATTTAAAGCACGAACAGGACGCATCTGTAGTGACTTCCTTAAGACATGACGAATCTTCTCATGTATTGTCTAATGGTAAGAGTGTTCCCGAAGAAATTCGGGCCGTGAGATCCCGGCTCCACAGGGAAATGGTGGCGGAATGGGAGATACGACTTGGGCGACCAGGCGCAGGGCACGCCGTAGTGGCGGCGGTAAGACCCATCATGGGGGAGTGGCTAGAGAGGCCACACGGCAGCCTCTCGTTCCGTCTGACGCAGATGATCACTGAGCACGGATGCTTCGGTAAGTATCTGCGTCGGATGCAGAAAGAGCCAACGTCCGAGTGCCATCACTGCGCGCATGATTACTCATATGATTACTCAGGTCCGCATACGCTCACCGAGTGTCCGGCGTGGGAGACGCCGAGGCGGGAGCTTGTGGCGGCCCTGGGAGTGAGGGTTCTCACGCTCTCCACCTTGCTCGCGGCGATGGTTCGCTGCGCGGATGCGTGGGCGGCCGGCGCCTACTTCTGCGAGCAAGTAATGCTCGTGAAGGAGGAGGCGGGGCGGGAGCGGCAGCGGGAGCGACGAAGGATCGCAAGACAAGCTGCCCGCGTACGAAGGCAACTCGGGCGTCGGAGGTCGATGAACGACCTCCGCCCCCTATGAGCGCCGGCCTGGGGGTGACAGGTGGAGCCGCCTGTCACCCTGGCAGAAGCAAGCCGCGGCGGTGGCGCGCGTGGCGCGCCTCCCCGTTTCCGGGGACGAGTTGGGGACTCTGTGGTCCCCACACCCGAGAAGAGGGCCAGATCGTGAGAGATGGCCCTGGGTCGGCCGGGGTGCGAGGGATATGCCTGTCAACCTCACCTTCGGCAACCAAAGCAACCCACAGGCGGCGTGCGTTTTAGTCGGTTCGAGTCCGACATAACCTCCTCCACCGGCTCCGGTGGGGAGGTATCCGAGGGGATTTTGCGCACATAAAAAAAAAATGGTAAGAGTGTTGATGAGTATCTTATCAAATTCATCATAAACGGGCAACACTCTTTCCGAATAGTTGAAGAGAAAGATTTTCAAGAGTTTGTGTATTCTTTGAATCGTTTGCTTCTGTAAGTATATGATTCTGAGAGAATAACTGAAATATCAAATGAAATTAATTTATATATCAATGTGCCAACTGAAAGTAAAGACATAGATGTGTTATTATGGTGCCGCCAAAAGAAAATAACTGTTCCACATTTATCTAATATGGCTCTTGATATATTTTCTACACCTGCAACCAGTGTGCCAAGTGAACAAGCATTCTCTTGATCAGGAAACACCATCACAAAAAAAGAAATCGGCTTGGAAATAAAACAATACAAGCATCCATCTGCTTATCTTCATGGCTTAATCTTAACTAAACTAATAATGTTGTTAACTTAATCTTTGTTCAGAAGTTTGGTGATAATATAAAAGTTCTAATAATTTGTTTTCTTATAAAACTTTGTTTTGTTTTCTTCTTTCAATTTTTTCTATTTGGTAGCGAGTAGTGGATGTTAAGACTGGTTTTTATTTTAAGATCTTAGAAGCAATCAAAGTTTATGCTTGGAAGCCGTGAAGTTTAAAGGCTTAACGAAGCTTTAAAGCTAAAACCTTAAAACCTTCATGGCTGAAGCCTTGAAGCTTTAAAGCTTGTAAAGCTAAAACCTTAAAGCCTTTAAAGCTTTCATGGCTATAGCCTTGAAGCTTTAAAGTTTTTAAAGCTAAAACCTTAAAGCCTTAAAAGCCTTTAAGGCTTAGCCTTATACAACACTAATTTTGACTAAATCCTTTTTATATTCTTCACTTTTAACTTTGTGTCACATAGCTTTGATAGGCTCCATCTTGTATGAAAGGACTTCACCGTAGACGCGATTGTACTAAATTGGATCCATGATTCATTCTCTCCTGTCATGTCACTGTAAACCAACATCTCATAACTCATAACTAAATTATTCTTAAGAATATTACACGTCATATAAATACAAATCAGCACTTTTATCGACTAATCAAATACTTATCAGTTTTAGTAAAATCACAATTTAAAGAAAGTAAAAATGTCAGGTAACAAAGTAGAAAGCTCACGATATCATCATATTACAAAATCTAATATTAATTAATTAACACATAGACTATGTTATAATTAAAACATGTCAGAATTCGTGTCAAAAAAAATGATAGTAAAAAAATGCAGTATAATTCTCGGGCGGGTAACACGTTCCAGCCTCCTGCATTAGCACCGTGCGCTTACCTACAAAAAAAAAATGCAGAAATGTGGTCAAACATGATGTTACAAAGATTATTACAGTTCCGCACATCTACCATTCAATGGCATGCATAATACAGTAATTTTCATCGATTATATAGCCGTGTTAGTATTGACCTCTGATTCCGAGATGGGAGGATGGGTGACTGGGATTAACGCTAAGAAAAGAAATATTGGCCTGCGTGGCAAAGCAATAGTGCGTTTGACTGGTTCATCAGGGCTCATGGGTTCTATACCCGCTTATTGTAAATATTTGTATGCATGTAGGTATATTTATCGGCATTGGTCTTGCAATTTCTATATATAAAAATAAATTATATGCATTTACAAAATATTTGTATTTGTATATCTACTATTACACTATAGAGTTCTTAATATTCTTTTTTATTAACAGACCAGGTGTTACTACTCTTAAAAAAAAGAATTTTAATTACGGAATCCTCGTGAACCCCTCGTAGTAATGTACAAACAGAGTCATAACATGACTCACAGATTATTTATTGGTCATTGCATTACGATCATAAGGCATGGTTATTACAATCAAGACCTCAAATATTGACAGTTACAATTATATGTATTTCCCGAAGTTCATTGACTTGGCACCACAAAGGTCGTTAGCGAATGTCACTGCGGAGTGCGGACGAATCGCATCTGTTCCGTCCGCCAAAACAAACTATTGCTAACTAAATAGATTATTGCTTCATTTGTTGTACAATAAAGAAGTAGTACAGTAAAAAAATGTGTGAAAAACAGGCTTCACCATAACCGTCGGTAACTTAGTGGCAATAGAGTCGGCCTTACGATCGACAAAAAATGAGGTCCCGGATTGGATTCCTGGCCATTACACTACCGACATGAACCCACACCTTACACAAGCAGTTTAGCTTAGTCTGGAGGGGTTAACAGGAATATTACTAATATCGGTTACTAAAATTTTTATTAAAAAAAAACAATAAGTATGAACTGACCATTTTTAACATCCATGTGGTCCGTTCCTTCATTAAAATAACTTTTGTCATACAGGGTGTATTATTGAAATGGGGCAGTAAGGGCAGGTACCTTAACCGTTGTAGTCACAGCAAAATATTGTTAGGAGACCTTCTAAACTTTTTGAGATATTTGGAACTGCATTTATAGCATATTTTAGGTCCTTGGACCTAAAATACAGGATATCTTGGACCTAAAATGTGTTCAAGGACTCAATACGCGCAGTATACGTGTCTTTTGAGGACAGCACGGGGTGCTACGACGGTGGACAAGCTCAAATTCACCAAGCATCTAGACATATATAGATACATTCGGGGTCAAGAGGTCAGCTCCTTCAAGGAGTCAGTGGTGACCTCGGGACCAAGGTGAAAGCATTGAATGCAACCGAGAATAACGCCATGACAATGATGACATGTTAATACAATAATAGAGAGGAGATAAAGATCGATCGTTCGCGTTCTCTGAGATGTGATAAGCGATTACAGTTAGCAATGTCGGAAATCAACAATTATCGACTTTTGTTAAGATCATAACATAATTGCGCTCTTATGCAATTATCTAAAGAGTATAGTGTTTACTTTTTTCATGTTAGGATTTTTCAATCTTGAACTTCTTTTTTTACTTCACGTAAAATATGCTATTATAATATACAATTACTTACAAATTAAAAACTAAAAACTATGCTAACTATACAATATACGTTCTTTCAATGTAATGTAGTCAATCAGGGAGCTAGAAGACAATATTTTGTAGAACAGGATCGTCATACTCATCCGCTTCTCACAATACGAAATTCTTCGAATCCCACTTGATCTCGCTCCAAACTATCCGACCACCAATGGCTAGAAAGGCATCACGAATTCATGTCTCTGTTGAACTTACGCCAGGCGTGAGGACCCATCATGACTGATGTTTCATGAGTGTTCGGTTGCCTGTACGATATGATACATACAAGCGTTTCAGGAAGCAGACACGTCAGGACTACCTATCTGCATGAGGTTGTGGGTGTGGATAATTTTGCAACAATAGCACAATATGATTCACGCTGCTTTCATGTGTACAAAGAAGATTACTATTTTTCAAGTGGTGTTGATTATTCTTTATATCGGAAATAGTAGATAATCAATTTAACCCAAAAAGATAAGCAATGTTTTTTTGTATTCTTTCTGGATTTCAAATACTTTTGATTGATATTCCAAAATTCCAAAGTATTTGATAAACTTAAGAAGTCTTCATTAGAAAAATCACCATACCTGGCCGTCAAAGGACAGTGAAGGCTTGAATAATGCTTGTAACAAAATATTTGCCATAATTTTGTATTTGAACCATTGATCTGTAAAAACAAACAGTATCAAAATCGTACTATATCTATAAACGACGCTTTAAAAAGTATTAAACAAGAAAATATCAAGGATAGCAGTGGTTGTATGCCACTTTTCCCTAGAATTGCTTTGTTAGACTAATTGGCATACGACCACGGCTATCCTTGATATTTTCTTGTTTAATACTTTTTAAAGCGTGCTTTTTCAGTAGTTGGGTTTTAGTCTTAAAACACAGGTGTGACGTTCATAGGTTGCGGTAACCACTTTCCATCAGGTGAACTGTGTGTTTGTCTGCCACCTAAAATGTATAAAAAGAAAAATAAAAGTTTTGTCAGTAGTCAGGTTTCAATTTTAAACTTATTTATTTATTTATATTATTTTGTTACAAGCAACGGCTATAAATAATATAAATAGCTAGTCACAAAATAATATAAATAACAAAATAAGTTTAAAATTAAAACCTGACTACTGACAAATCTTTTATTTTTCTTTTTAAACATTAGCACACGCTAATTAAGCCCTTTCAGGTGATACCAAACACGGTACATTTATCTCAAGTTTATTTTTAAACACAGTACTTTATGGACGCTATAGGGCGCCACATTAGATTCAGTGACACGTCATATAGCCTATAACCAGCGAACAACCAAGGCGCTTCTAATGATACTCCATTTATTCAATTCTAATAAGTAGTTGAGGAGCTATGAGGGAACAGATGAACCTACATACATACATACATAATATACAACTAACAAACTCAAATGAACAACTTCTATGGACTTATTCTGAAATAAACTTATTATTATTATTCCTCTTTATTCAATTAAAAAACTTACCTGTCTTATCTCTCTTTATTCTATTAAAATACTTCTATATCTATTCTATAGCCGCGGCACTCTATGATGGCCTTTTCCCACAACTGGTTTTGCTCGTTTTCTCTTTTTTGGTGTGTAAAATTTATTTTCTTCTGTCAGTCTCACCATATTTTTCTTTAGTTATTCGTCTAACAGTTCGTTGTCAAATATTAAGCGCACCAAAAAAAGAGAAAAACGAACAAAAGCAGTCGTATCATTAAGGCATTAGTTTTGTTAAAAAATTACAAAAACTACATCGAGAGTATCATCAAAACAGCCTCACGTAAACTCAGAGTTCTGAACAAAGTGAGATATTTTTCAGGCCGGAGCAGCGGTGTCTTCTCACAAGATACAAATTCGCTCCTGTGTGGAACATATATTGCTCGCATCTCTGGGATAGCTCAGCAAAGTACTTACTAGATGCTCTCGACAGGTTGCAGCGACGTGCGGTCCGCATAATTGGGAATCCCGAGGTAACGAATACCCTAGAGCCTTTGCAGATGCCTAGAGATCTTGCCTCCTTGGCAGTATTTTACCATCTGTACCATGGTGAATATTCTGATGAGCTCTTCCAATTAGTCCCACACTCCCCTTTCTTACACAGGACAACACATGCAGGGCTTAGATGTCACCCGCATACGGTGCAGAATATCCAATCAACTCACGTGTTTCTTTCTTCCTACAGCCCCGGGTCCTTTAAACGGGGCGTGAAAAAGCATATGATGAAGCCGTTATACTGAGTGTCACCATTGTAATATGGTATGTGTATGTAATGGTGACCCTCTTTTTAGAGGTTTTGCCTTCAGCTTAACTCAGGCAAGGCAAAGTCTAATTGATGTGTCCTATGCATACAAAAAAAAAGTACGTGATGTAAATATTATTGTAGCCTAAAAGACACCAAAGCTTTCATTTGATTATAATTATGACAATTAGTTCAATGTTTTTGTATGCACATATTCAAATGTAACTCAAATACAATTTTCTTACGACCCTTGGTAGAAAATTTTGTTTGTGGTGATGGTGGATTGAATCACCGACCTCCATTGTAATCGGACTCGATCGTAGCCAGCTGTTATTCGACAATCGATTCCTAGAACCACCACAACTTGTTTTATTACGTTACCCTTGATACATTTATTTGGTCTTCATAGAAATTGGATACTTTCGGAATATCTCGAACTCATTACGCATTACACATTTCGTTTTAATTTTCGTGGTAAGCTTTTGGATAAATTCCTTTATTGTTTTATTAGAGCAACTTATGAGTCATTCCATGCCTATACTATATTGTACCTACAACTAAAGCGTGTTTACGTTAGGCACATGCTAGGTGTATGATGACAAAGAATGTAGAATTACATAAGTACCTACGTTTTAATTAATATGATATATTAATTTACGACTGCGTTTAAATTCCACACATGGGAAGAAAAATATCATTAAACAAGAATCCGTTTAGTTATCGCGCATAAATTTGCATATAAACAGTGATCGTGATCGTAATATGAGGATATAAATGTTAATTTGATAAACCTTCGCAAAGCTTAGGTGACACAATAAACAATAATACTACGACTATACTATGACGATAAAAGTTGGCACGTTATCAAAGGCGGCGAGCGCACATGGTCCTGTGATCAGCACTACAGTTCTTTTTTATACTTGCACATGCAAACATGCACCGTTCGACCTTCACCCCGACCGACGCATCGGCTACTCACTCCATGAGGCGACTACACTAAAAGAAACCTATTACTTACCCTCCTTTTAGTCATACCCACCACAAACAAAAGCTTTGTCATCAATCAAGGTCACCTTTGTCATGCTGGTGAGTTAATATCGTTGCCCGAATCGATAGCCGGCTGACAGGTTGCTTACGGGGAAATGGGGTAGTGTAGATAGTCGATGTTTGAAAACCAGACATATACGTGATACTAATGTTGCAAGGTTGTCATTGTTAACATTATGTGGAATATCTAAACAGTTCTGATTATTTGTGATGATTCAGGGTTTTATGTCACTATGTTGAAAAATTATCGTAAGGGTGGCATTACGGTAGAGGGTTAACGTGACCAAATTGTCGTGTAGCCATTACGTGGCCTATTTAAATCATCAGAACTGAATGTAGGTATTCTAAACAGAAAAATTATACAACTCAAACATTAATTACTTTAATACTTTTTAAGGGTGAAAAGTTATTATTTATCTAATTGTGTTTGAGTTTAGATAGAAAACCTGCACAATGGACGAGCAGCACTTTCACAACGATACACTGAACGATTGGCCTATCACTATTCTTTGATTATATGACTATCTTTATAGCATTTTTTCTTTATACCACTTAGGTGGCAGACAAGCACACAGCCCACCTGATGGAAAGTGGTTACCGTGGCCTATGGACGTTTGTAACACCAGAGGAGTCGCAGTCGCGCTGCCAACCCTGTAAGTACAGAGTTTCTGTGCTGTGAGTATAGAAGACAAAGCAGGACAAGTTTTTTCATTGTCTTCCCACCGACAGCACGAATTCTCTCGCATAGAATACGAATCGCGCAGAAATCTAATTGTCGTTTCATTGAAAAGTGTACCTACTCTACTTGTGTTAAAAATTTCAGCCGATTTCAGTCAGATGGGAGTCGCTGCACGAAAAATATCTGAGATCGGCCGTTTTGTATACTTCCAGTCCAACTTAATTGGAAAAAGTCTCAGAGTACAAAATGATTGCAACTGCAAAATTGTTTTAAATGAAGTGACGAATGACAACTGAAATAGTTGAATATTGCAAGAATTTTGCAAATATTAGACGAAGACAAGTCGTAAAGTTTCAAGGCAGGCCATGCCGTTCAGACTTGGCCACCAAGGTCATGATTAATAGAGGTCGTGTTTATGTAGAGGGTGTAGGTACATCTTGGTACCGTCATATTTATGTACGATTAAGATTATCTTAGAGAGTATTTCCTGTTTGTGTATAAGTTATTAATAAACAGAGTATTTTAAAACGCAATTAAGAAGAATATTTTGTTTTATGACAAGCTTAGAATTGACTGTGTCGAAGTGTTGTCTGCATTTTCTTGTCAATTTGCTATGTGCTTCTAAATACTAATATTAGCTCTCCCTTAGGGTAAGATGTGTCATGACGAAAGAAATTTTCTATGATGTCACTGAGATTGCTAAACTACTACACTAAATTACAACACTGAGCCTGTACAGCACAGCCCTCTCAGTAAAGGAGCACCACATTGTATATCGTACGATTTCCTTCCTTCCTTGTTTTCATTATCCTATTCTAGTATTTCCCTCTCCTTTCTCTTATGCAAGCACTAACACACCAGTGACGCAACAGTTGCGAGCCTTCATCAGTTACACTCACCGCTTCATCATCATCATCATGTTACAATGTGCATGTTTGCTACCATAGTAATATTTTTTTTAATGTGGTAATCCGGGACTAGTGCCGACAGAAGTGAAAACAGTCTGTGTAAAGTAAAAAGTATTAACAAAAAAGTGCTCAACACGCTTAAAAAAAATTCCACTTCGTGTCGTTTCGTCAATTGACAGTGACGTGCGGGACGTGACAATGACGCGATTTTCATGATTTCAGTTAACCCAGACGTCTTCATTTCAAAATTTCTCACAACACGAAATCCTTAGCACTGCCACACATTGTTCAATAAGATTAAATTTATTATTTTAACCCTTCGCCTGGGATTATGAATCATTATACCTAAGGTGTCATTGTGTCTCTTCAACTTATTTCCGGGGATTTCCTTTGTGATTATGTATAGGAAATCGACATGAATTAAAAGTGTTCTTCATAGTCCTGGCACGTCTTTGTGGTTGTACATGACTCTTCATTCTTTATAAGTATTTAATTCTAACGAATTATCATATCACACAGAAAATTTTTCATTCACTTTCCTTCTCTTTCTGTAGGTGGGGATTTTGATATACACATTTCACTCGAATAATGACAGTGATTGGGAAATGTTGATGGAGGAAAGTTATACGTTAAAGTCCAGTTAACTGTTAAATGCAGTAAATACTGATGCGAGTTGGCATTGTCCCAGAGCATGTCCATTTGTTTTGGCCGTTCCAACTACTTTAAAAGACCATATGCATAATACTAGTGTATTATGCATGTAGGTGAAAATATAGTAACGGGTATCTTATACATGGAATTTTTTTTCCTAAATATAAACTCAAAGCTCTTTCCTACACTCTTTCAAAGCACGATTCTTTGCTAAAAATGTAATAAAAATATAAATACTTTAAGTTATATTCACATGAAATAAACAATATTTATTTCAACCCTATCATCAATACTTAAATAAATGTGTTTGTGTAAATACCTTATACCTTTAGACATTTTACTTTTGCGTAATGTACCTACATTTGTATGTGATATGCATTCTAGGTAATCAATATGCAATCGAATTCTTTTAGATGTAGTCACCATATCCTGGTTAATATCGAGGTATACCCGTGATATTAACTCGATATTCCGAGGTAGCACTTTAAATAGTCGGTCCCAGTTGCCATACGAACATCTATGACACCCGCTACGGCTAGTTATAGTATAAAAGTCCGACTAACTTCAGAACTCCGATATCACCAAAAGGTTGTGTAGGTCATATGGTAGTCGCTTCACAGAAAATATCGAAGTTCAGTTGCATAGACTGTAAAGTCGACCCAAACTAAGATTACCTGTACCCCCCAACTGAGAGACCCTACATATACCTATCGCGGTAGGCTTGCATTTTTATTTTTTTTATACCACGTAGGTGGCAGACAAGCACACGGCCCACCTGATGGGAAGTGGTTACCGAGGCTTATGGACGTATGCAACACCAGAAGCGTCACACTCGCGCTGCCGACCATTAAGAAACCTTCTGATGGCCCTCCTGAAGAACCTCATATTGTAGGTGCTTGGGAAAACCGCAGCAGCATTTGCCTCTGTATGGCAAAGTTGGTTAAAAATAATGTAGTCACGATAATATACGTAGTAGGAATTGTGCTTTAATCGGAATAGAAAGAAAGATAATGATTTTGGGAATGCTAAGTAGTAAAATTAACGTTTGTAAAGCTCGTCATAGAATATGATACTACACATATACAGTATTAAGAAACCAAGTGTGAAATTTGCTAAACAACCTCTACGTAGATTAGCAGGGGATCAATGAAGGCGAAGGTGGCAGTAACCATAAAGAATGTGCACCATAAATAATAAATTGGTCTTAAAAAGTCCTAGGGTAATTAAATTAGAAAAAAATATATTCTTCGTATTCTATCGAATGCGTTTAAGTATTGTTCATTTGAGTGTTTGTGTCTCACGAATGGACATTTATCTCTATATAATCTACAGTCAACAACAAAATTTACTTAAGAATAAAATATTTTCAATATTTTTTATTGGAATACATGTATAAATAAAATTCATGTAATTACCATCGTACCTACGTAGTTTTATAATTTTCAGAGAACAAAGTTACTGTGTTTACACTTTTGTCATTGACTGTACCTATCAACTCAGTTGATATGAAAATGGAACACGTTTCAAGATGAGTCATGAATCCTGGCGCTTACAAATTCACGACTTACGTCCGTCTACTCAATTAGTCTATGCGATGATTGTCTGAGTGTGAGATATTCCTTGAATAGCAAGTCTTATCCTTTGTATTCTTAAACCTACCATATATTTTTTTCTAGTTCTCTTAATTTAATTCTTTATTACACAAAATCTGTACAGAGGTCATACACAAAAAAATATATATCAGAAATATGTACAAAGGCGAGCTTAACTCAATATGAGTTCTCTCCCAGCAAACCTTTGAGTAGCAGAGAAGCAGTTCAAGTAAGAAGGGGATGTGAAGTGTACAATAAATTTCAAATATAATTTCAGTGCTTTCTACAGGTTTTCAATTCTTTTTTATACAACTTAGGTGGCAGACAAGTACACGGCCCACTTGATGGAAAGTGGTTACCGTGACCTATGAACGTGTGTAACACCAGTGGAGTCACACCCGTGCTGCCCACCCTGTAAAAACAGAGATTTTATGTGACTTCAGTGCAGAACACAAAATCAGGACAAGCTTTTGGTCTTCCCACTGACAGCACAAAAACTCTCCAGTGAGCTCTGGCTACCCTACTCACCGCCGGGAACACAACACGAGGTTATGATAACCGTGGTATTATGTAGGGCGGAGGTACTTCCCCAGTTGGACTGCTCAATTGAGACAGAAATACCGTCGTGTCCTACCTCCTATAAAAAAAGTCGTATTTCTTTAACTATTTAGGTTTGCATGTTCCAATTCTTAAGTACCTGCATTAGTACATATACCTGATTCCAGCTTACATGAAGCCTTTTATACTAAGGTAGGTACCTACCTACTATGAAAGACTCTCGTAGTATACATAATAATATTTTTTAAGTAAAAGTGATTTCCATGACTAGCAATGTATGCAATCAGATTTAGCGTTCGGAATATAATGCATTTTTACTTGAATATCATTAGTCACCCAAGCTCTATCGCAGCTGCGTAAGTTAGGTGTATCAATTTTACCGTCAATATATTATTGAAATTATATACATCTCGGAAGCCTATCAAATGCACTGTGATTGTTACTGAGAAGTAGTGAGTCCACACAAGTATTCCTCCGTAATAGATGCAATTATTAGTAAATAATAGTTTTTATACTCCTTTATGATTTATTTCACAGATTTGCTGGAAATTGATTAGGTACGATGACGATGAAAAATCTGTAGTGTAGCAGTAGAGCGTCCGAATTTCTTAGTCAGAGGTCGCGGGTTCGATTACCGCTCAGTGTAAATATCTTAATGATGTAAATGCGTGGTCAACTTAAGTCTCTTGTTTTCTCACACAAAATAAATTGCTTAAGCTAAAGCAAATTTAAAAAAAAAGATAATGTTGTTCTAATATAGCGTCGGCAGCTTAGTGGCTGAGGAATCGGCCTTACGATCGAGAGGTCCCGGGTTCGAATCCTGACCATTGCACTACCGACGTGAACCCACTCCTAGCACAAGCAATTTAGCTTAGTTAGAGGGAATATTAGTAATTGCGGTTGCTAATGTTCTTTTATTTAAAAATAAAAAATATAGTTCTCTGAGTTTCTTGCTGATCTTTTCAGTAGAACTAACCATCCAAACCAGCGAAAGGATCATTTTCCTATGGTTTATTTTTACATCATTTAATATTTTTATATTATGTTTTGACATAACTATAAAATTTTAAATTTAAACGGTATGCGCTTTTTCTGTGCCTAAACTGAATAAATGAAATTGATTCTTGGATTTGTATGTTTTATTGTTCATACTTTAGACCTACATTACGTAGTACTAATATTTTATTGTATAATTCATGTATGCTTAGTTTAGGTTTAAATTGACCTGTGTAATAATGTTTTAGAATATTTATTTACTTGTTTACTTACTTGGACTCTAGGTAAGTTAAGTGGTTATACTGACTCTGACCTGTATTATTTATTTACCTATATTTATATATTAAATATAGTAATTGCGTGTATATGACTAATGACTTTCCAGCTTATTCATACAGAAGGTACTCAGGGTAAAAATAAAAATATATTGTCGTCAGTCTTATTTCCGTGAAATTAAACAAACCAGAAAAAATGAATAATACATACACTTATGAAAATTATTAGCCGACTTCGAAAAGAAGGTTCTCAATTCGTTGGATTTTTAAAGCTTTTTCGGTTTTCAACCTACATTAACAGCATATTTCACAAATTATATTTTCACTTCTACATATAAGGGGGTGAACTTATTGCTATCAACCGAGTACTCTTTCCTGACGTCTCGCGTCAACTAAGTAGTTACTAACTGAATCTGAGTCAAAGTAGTTGCATCGCATTGCAAAAAAAAAACATTTACCTTTAATCCAGTGTCATTAAATTGCTAGTTGTTAATGATCCTGCTCCTGTGAGCTACTGGCACATTTATTTCTTATATAAAAGTAGTTTATGGCACTATCCCAGACTATTCCTTTAAGTCATTCAGTCGTTCTTGCGTAATTGACTAAAACATTCATCTATAGTAAGAAGTTTAGTTACATCGAAGTAGGTATTATACATTATCTAGAGGCGAATACGTGTCGTCGTAACATGATTCTCTTCAGGTACGTAACAGGTGTCAGATTAGCGATACAGCGGAGATTTTCCTGCTACTTAACGTCGCATGTAGCAAACATGTTCTAGTAATTGCACTAGAACTGATATTTTTCTCTCTCATTGTATTCAATTAGGTGATAATTCAATTACTATTTCAATGTGTTTTAATGACAAATGGGAAATACGTTCCTTTTGTCGCTCGGTGTACGTAATAACACTACCTAAATTATGATATGATTCATTTCATTCCCTTTTATGTATAAAATCTTTATAGAACATAATACCACAGTGTAATTTAAACCTAAACTAAATAAAACTTGTCATGTAGGTCTAACTAAAATATAAAATTAAATCAGTATCGAAATAATCGGGATATTTATCATGTTGCATTGTTTTGTGTGTGTATATTTACTCCTAAAAACTTTTCTCTGCACTCCAGTTCCTCCATGATCATCTATTTATTTATTTACAAGTAATACAAGCTAACTGTGTAACCATCAAAGCGCTTATAATGTTATAATACTTACTAACTAACAGCTAACTTAATCTACTTGTAATGCATCTAATAAAATAATAATAATAATATTGCTAATGTGTATAAGCCACTACTAATTTGCCATTCTGATGCACGTCTCATGAGGGTGCATTCAGGTACGTTAAGACGTTTCTCATCATTTGATGTATATTGTCGGAGAATACATCGACATCAGGGTTAGATCGCGGTAGACAATTTATTAATTCCACGGCGCTTGCGGTGGGGCAAGTGGCGGCCTGATGGTGCTTGCAACCGCGCCGAAATATCGGAAACTCGAAACAATGCAACATGGTTAATATCCCGTTATTTTGATACTGATGTGAGTGACCATGATGGTTTAAAAACCTATAAAATAATAGATTAGTAAATTATAGTTACATAGGTATTCATGCATAAATATTTACACTGAGCTACTTGAGCGTCTGAATTCCTAGTCGGACGCTCTACTGCCAACTGCTACACTTATTTATTTTTTTAAACCGCTAAGGTGGCAGACAAGCGCACGACCCACCTGTTGGAAAGTGGTTACCGTGGCCTATGGACGTGTGTAACACCAGAGAAGCTACACTTGCGCTGCCGACCCTGTAAGCCTATGCTTCTCTAGACTATTCTCTGTGCCGTCAGTGTAGAGGACAAAGCAGGACAAGCCTTTAGTCATCCCACTGACAGCACAAATTCTCCAGCTGAACTGAGCTCTGGCTACCCTACTCACCGCTGGGAACACAACATGAAGTTATTATAACCGCGGTATTCTGTAGGGCGGAGGTACTTCCCCAGTCGGACTGCTCAATTGGGCGGCAATACCGCCGTGTCCTACCTCCTATTATTTTATATTACATTTTATAAAATTGTTTTATATTTATTACAGATAAAATGGTATTGATGTTAATGAATCAACGAAATTAAAATAAATGAATATTAACAGGAAGGAAAATTACCTATGTACATTATGTAAACTGATTTTACAGCACCGTATTCGAATCTTAGTCATTACACTACCGACGTAAACCCACTCCTAATATGTACAAACAATTTGGCTTAGCTGGATGGGTTAGAAGGAATACTAGTATTTAAAAAAATAAACTGAAAACAAATTTAATAAATAAAGCATAAAACCATAAATAATTTTTCTTTTTGTTAAATAATAGTTTAAGAATAATAGCAGCTGACATGACTAGACTGAATTTCAGCTATACCAGCCAAGCTACATTGATTGCGTTCACATCACTAGCGTAATGATGATGATTCGAACCTGAGACTTCTTAATCGTAAGAGGCTTTTCTGTCTCGTTTACTGACTGTAGTCACCTCATTAATATCAGTCAAAGATGTAATTGAAAGGATGAGAAAGTGGTGAAGATGAAAATCTCGGACACAACCGGGATCACCACTTAAATGATGACGATGAATTACGGGATGAAAATGTTGTATGTACCTAGCTCTAAAAACTCAAAAAGTTTTGCGCATAAAAGCAAACAGGAACTATAAGTTTATTTATTAATTATAAATAGGTATGTATTTCGATTTTCGATAGATTAGGGTATATAGGGGCCGAACTTGGGGGCTTAAGCTATCCTCACCGGCGAGCCGGTACATACCTGCTGATTATTGCACAAAACTCAAAATAATCCAATAGAAAGATAACGAGTTGAAGAGTTTCAACTGAGGACTAAGCTGTGATGAGTTAGTGAAAAGTTAAATAAAAACGCCCGGAGAGCTAAACTTTGTACCTGGCTCGACAATATTTGAAAGAATTCAGGATAAAATAGAAAGTTATTTTGATTCTTTCTTCTAATTTAAAATTTTATATTTTCCTTTACGTTTTATAAATGCAATTATTTTTACTGGAATAAACTTCTTTGAAGGCATTATCGAGCGCCATAAATCACAAATCACGCGCCGCATCGCAAAGTAGTCAGATAATTTAATATTTAAGGAAACTTGTAGCGTAATAAAAAAACAAGTTAAGAGTACTCAACGAAAGCGCGAATATTACAAAGTTTGCGCGAATATTACACATTACAATATAAGTAGGTATATGTAACGTCAGAATCAGTGTACAGTCAACATTTAATCGATCTTGACTAGCAAAGTACTCAAAATGATCGTAATACCAAAAATTCAATTTTGTATTTGCTATCACAGACCTCAAGCGGGTTAAAAAGGCCACATTGAGCGATTCTGCAAAAACTTATAACTTAATGAATTTTCAGTAGAGTCTAATAGATTTCTATAAAATTCTTTATATGGTAGGGACCATATGAGTCGAAACACGATAATTCAGTTACTAAGCAGATCCTAATTTCGGGTAAATATCGCTGCAAGACAAAATATTACACTAATACGATCCCAATAAAGTGACCTTTTTAGACCTGCTGATAGTTGTAAGCATACAGTGTGGTTAAAACATCTTAGCAATCAATTCTCCATAATAGCGTAAGATAGCAGAGTGTTCATATTTATATGTGTTAACTGGTCGCCTAATGGTGTCTAAGCTAGCAGGGTGTTCAAAGTTATCTTTACATAATGTCATTTAATCACATTTTGTATGATGTGGCCCAAATTCTACTCTGGCGGTTACCACGCGCCGTTTTTAATAGTGATGTTATATCTATCTGTAAAACTAGTATTAATATCCAATAAAGAGTTATCTATCTGTGATTCATTGAAAGCGCATAAGTTATCCTGTAAAGTTAAGTGCAAGGGCGGGCGGCCGGTGGAGGCTTCGCCGGTCTGTGGTCGGGCGGGCGAGGGGCGCCGGGCGTGCATCGTGTGATTATAAGCGCGACGCGGCGCCGCGGCCCGCACTCTACTCAAAACCGTAGACTGCGGTAGGTCGTGTCACGCGGTGGCGCAACGATCGCAGCCGTTTGCCTGTTCCCGCCATACAAAACCATACACATTTTCTTTGAAAATTCGCGTAATTGCAAAGAAACAAGTGAACCCAGCGGGACAATCGGTGACGTCAGAGTGCCTTGTGATTATTGTTTTATCAATCATAAACTCTATTTTTGTAATCAAAATTTCGGTAGTAACTACGAGACGTGATCGCACTAGTGAGACGAAGACCTGAACGTTTCAAGTAGTGAGGATTGCGTGGTCTTCGCTACCAGATTAACAGGTTAGTTGGTACCTTCTATGTTTATGTCAAACATCTGATAAGATCAAGAGGCGACACATTATTACTTTATCAACTGATTACTACTCGTCATTCATATCATAATTATTGTAGCTACGTATATACTATATATTCATACCTGTGTATTCCTGAACAGATAGACAGAGTTGTAATGGCACTAACGTCAGGCTATGTTTTTCAGCCCTATCTTTTAGAATCGAGTACCCTTTTTCATGAGCTGTAATGTTTACTGAGGATTCGAGTACAGTACTGTACCTTACTTGTTCTTTCCTATTGTACAACATAATAATAGGTATAGAAACTAATCAATAACTATCTGTGAAAATAAGTAAGTACCATTACTGAGCTTCTAAAAAAAGATTATATACGTACGTCATAAGGCTATTGTAATTTGTTTGATAACATTCGTGTCACGTAGAATTAATAATAAATTTACATATAATGTTTAGTTGCCTCCAATAAAGTTACTAGTTTTTCACGCGATTCCTTCACGCATTTCCAATATCTATGAAATCAGTGCAATATTCGAAATCTGAAATTCGGAGTGGTTCGGTGTCAGGGCCAACAGTAAACGACATTGCCGAAATGTTGCTACGGTACAGTGCTGCTTGGCGTAGAAAACCGTAACATAAACCTTTATTAACAGTTTATATCCATTCTGGGAGGATACTAAGGTAATAACTATAGTTATGTTCAACTTTCGATATCCATCCTTCAGGAAACTACATGCAATTGTGCTTGATGTGTGTTGGGCATCTATTAGTGAGTAGGTACACCACAAAGCTCTCTATAGTCTTGAGAGTGCTTATAAGATACGATAGTAGCTTAACTTTATGTAGGCCATGTGCCAGTTAGCCACCATATTCATATAAAAAAACCCAGAGACATAATAGACAACAAAACGTAAAAAGATAGCAACTATTTGAAAGAAAGAGTTGAGGCACGCGTATCGGTGTCGTTATCAGATAAAATTTGTGGATAAGACCGTATCTAGCTGATAACAGTGAGATCTGTATGAACTCGTTCTTTGTACAATTCTTTAGTTATACCGATAAAAAAATAATTAGAGACTACATTGTACTTATTTTGTTAGTTTACTTATTTAGGAATTCTTGATGAACTTATAGGTACAACTAACTTTCATTCATGATATTTATAATGTCTATAGATAAAAATGGGACTTTTGCATGTCGTTATCTAGAAACGAGGTAAACATTTGTACTATGGTACTACAACACTGGTCAACAAATTTTGCAAATGCATTCGTATTTTAATATAGAGACATCTAGACCAATGTAAATAGACACATTCATACAAATATTTGCACAGAACGAAAATCGAATCTGCAATGAACGCTCTACAAATGCTACACAGTCGTGAAATATGTATAAATTGTTTATAAACCATTGTGATATAAAATTACAATTGTATATTCAACCTTTCTAAAAATATTATTGTACTTGGTTATTTTAAGATATTAAAGCAATGCTTTTTCCAACAAGGGCGGCCCAAACAGGGTACAACAACCCCCGCACTTAGGAATCGTTATAAGTACCAGCATGTTCCAAATCCTATGGTTTATGGAAATCTTCTTAAAAAATTTCACTGTGCAGACGATAATGGTAAGCTTACCATAACGCGCATTACAAAATTACCCTCTATGTCTGTACAGATAGGTATTCAAATTAAGTAACTCCTTTGTCTAGCTTCCTTTTTGGTTCCAATTCACATTCGAAATCCAGAATGGATTTCCATGACACATGTGTTGTTGTAAACCGCTTGTATATAATATAAAACGATCTTGTTAGCGCAGAGGCAATGACTGCAACTGCTAGGTATGAGGTTCATTGCATTGGCTATAGTGGCAATAGGCTGGCAGCTTATTGCATAGGAACTAAAATATTATGGACGAAATGAAGAGGTCAATAGACTTTACATACTACTTAGCCATCAATTGTGAGTACGTTGGTGTATTAAAAAAAACTATACGCTTATTGATTTATAATTGCATGCTTCGTATACATTAATATGCATTGGTATCGGTCAAATAAAATAAATTTCACCACGTAGCGATAAAACAAGCCATTGCACTTATTAATTGAGTCATAAAAAAGGTTTTCGATTCATCACTTACCGTTTTTGTTTTATACGTCAATAACATGTTGAAAAAGTAACATACTTGAGACCATTTAGCATCTTCTAAGTAGTACAGTACATAAACACCTTGCTTAGTTTGTTTTGAGAGCAGAATGAGTCACAGTGAAGTCATGCCGTAAGACGCCGAACTTGGCACGAAATGTCGGCGAAAGCACACATTATAAAAGTACAATGTGTGTACATAATTCATCAAGTTCAATGTTAAAGGAAAGAAATTTCACCTTCATATGGGGACTGAATATATATTGAACAAATGATCAATATGACATAGACGGTTAGACCACTATATATATTGAGTTTTAGTATACAATTTCAATGAATGTTATCCAGCTCGATCACTACACAATCTTAGCTGAGTAGCAAAACAAAATAGATCCCTAAAAGAGTTCCATGAAATATTTTTTAAAGGAATCGGTCAATCAGTTTCCTGTGGTAGTTACAGTAATCGTATTATGATACTTTAATCACTTTATTCATATTCTCGTATATTAAGGCTATGTATTGATATTAGCTTAATTGTTAGATATTATACCTATGTTATTTAAATGTTTAAACTAGAGTAGATAAGTAATTAGAAAATAGAATATTGTGGTATTCTATATTTTAAAACAGAAATAGCATAAAGCTAAATATTTTCTATAGAAAAATATTGCATTTTCGTATCCAGTCAAATATTTAGCGATGTGACAATTTTCAACAGAATTGAAAATTATTTTAATTTGTGGACAAACCATTTTTCTTTCTACAGAGAGAAAAAAGTATTAACATGAGATTGACATGGTCATTCACATTAATAGTGTAAAACACACCGGGATATTTACCATGTTAAGTTTTTTTTTTTTGAGTAGCCTATATCGGCGCATTTACAATCGCCATGATCACGATGATGATTCGTGTACACCGTGATCTTGGCGCTATGATGTGAGAAAATAATAAACATGGCAAATGTCCCGACGAGGTTTACACTATTAACGTATTAACAAACCATGTCTCACAAAAAATGACAATTCAACAATTCGGAAAGTATTATCCTAAAATGCTTCTGAAAATTCATAGCACGAGTTGAGGATGACTCAGAGCCTTCAATAAAGGCGTTGAACTTCTTTATTATTATATTTATATTACCTATTAAAACCACAGATAAAACAATAGGTAGGTGATATTAGGTATATTGCGGGTGCGATTCGGTGCTACTAAAATCTAGAGTGATATATCGTCGTCGAGAACATAATTAGTACAACCTAAATATATGAAGATTACAAGCATTCTTCGGAACGACTGCAATAATTTGGATAATTCTTTTCTTGTACATTATTATCAGGATAAGGTTTAAGTGAAATAAAAGTTTTAGAAATGCTTCAATTGTACTGGGGCGAACCTAAAGAGTGCAGCTATTGAAAGATAAATGAAATTAAACTCGAACCACAATAAAACCACAATGTATTTTATGTTAATAAAATTAATATTAATTGTATGATCTAAGCAAGCCGTATATTATATTAGTAATGCCTACAGTAGTGTATTCGTAATAATTGATGGTAGTGTGGAAGTCACCGGTGACCCTGAAGTTTATTCAACCAAAACATTGTTTGACTCACGCCTCGGTGGTTTCCAACGAACAGAGTTTAATGACAAGGGAAGTAAGGTTGTGGTGGAGGTGTCAACTAAAACAAATTAATAGTAGGTGGGGTAAACATCCAATCATTGACGCCGATACAGTTGTTGGTACTTTTGTGTTAAAAGTGATTAAAGAGATCTTAGATGTTTTATATAGACAACGTAATTATATGAAAATAGTTGCTGTGTAATTGACCACTAGCACCATATTAAAATATAACTTTTCGAATAAAACTTATATGGAACTTTAGGTTCCATATAAATTTTATACCAAAAGTTATGTTATTATTTTTTGACGATATTTGTGGTGCAGCGGTAGAATAGAGCCTTAGGCCATGAAGGCAAAGGGTCTCTTTCTACCCATATATTTGTATTGGTCTACATCAGTCTGCATATTGCTATGTTTAATACGTATATATTTACTAGTAAATGTTTTTTTAGAACGGCCTATCAAAATACACCGGTACAAAATTGGCGCGAGTTGTATACAATATAATTTTATAAAAATACTGCTATAAAGTACATATGTAATTAACATTGCCCACATGGATCCGGAAGCAGGAAGTTAGCCAATGTCGTGTCAATGCGAAATGCACGCGCGCACGTCACCTGCAGACCACACGGAGCACTCATTGAGATGCATCTCAGGAGATCACAGTGTGTCACGACACTTCGCATGTACAATGAACTGATGATGTCAAACACTAGCTTTAATTTGTAATCACTTGAGAGTCCAAGCGCAAAATTCCGTATCTACATTGCAGTTTATATATTATATGACACAGAATAGGCTCAGTACAATGTTTATTTGTTATTTTATTACAACGCGTACTTTGGAAATCTTTTATGATCTCAATAAAAATATATTTATAATTGCAAATTTGTATATCAGATACTAACAAACATGCATTTTAATGAAGATGCTGAAATGAAACATACTTGTACAGCTATAGTTTTCTTTAAAAAAGGTCAAAAAATGTAAATATAAGAACTAGACACAGTAAATTAATTTCTAGAAACAAATGGCATATTTATCAATTTACTTTTTTTTGTCAATGTTTCAAGTGTTTGTATGGATGTTGCTCTTCATCATCAGCACCTTCATTAAGACGTATTGTCCTAATTGCATCCGAGGCCAAGGTGCCCTCTATACTTAGGGTTCGCGTTCTGGCTCCCCCTCCTCCATTTCGCACGAATTTGGGCGTCCATGCTAGTGAGACTCTTTGTCAGGTTCAGGTAGAACGGGTATGCCCAAGGAGTCCTGGCTCTTCTTTTGTACACTTGTATGAATCGTTTGACAAAAAATAGTAAAGTGTGGTTCGTGGCCTAGACACCAGTTACCTATCGCAATTTAATTATGGGGTCAAACCAAATAAATAATCAATCAATCAGTGAAATTTAATTGATTTCACTAAACATAATTGATAAGATTTCGGTTGTATTTAAATTGCAATCTCTGATTAGAGTAGATTGTGTGAAAAAAATTACTCAGGTAAATGATATTAGGTAAGAGATCTGGTCCCAATGTCGGTGAAACTGGCGTCGATCCGCGCTGCGACACGCTTCGATGAGCGGAACATTGCTGGCGACACCTCCGACACCGCACTTTCGGTTTCATTTGTATCGGCTTTGTGGCCAGGGAAACATATCTCGTTCATTGTAATTCGATTTGAACACCTTTCTTGAAAATTGATTTGTTTATTGCATTATATGTTTTAGAAATTAATAAAAAATCAACTACGATTGCCAACGGTTTGATAAATGAATAAGGGCCATGGCAATCTATGAACATTTCGCAAAGAAGTAGAAGTTGATGACTTAAACAAAAATAACCAATAATTGGCATACTAAATGCTAATCACTTTAGAATGAAATTTTAAAGCATTTAGTATGCTAACTATTGAAACCGTCGTCGTAAGACGGATATATATATATCCTATACCTAAAATCATCGAAATATATATATATATATATATATATATATATATATATATATATATATATATATATTTCGATGATTTTAGGTATGTTTCGGTGACTCAGTGGTCAGAGTATTCCCCCTGTAAGGGAAAATTCGCGAGTTCGAAATCCCGCCAGACTTGATTCAAATTATAATAGGTGGTCACCGGTATATAACATAACGGTATAAAACACACACGCCGCTAAACAAATATTTTTTATGTGAGTATTTTGATTATTTTGAATCTTGAATCCAAATCAATTTGGTCTGTTTTTTTTCATAACAATTAATTTACCATATAAATCGTGCAGACATTTTTTACTTCACGTTTTGAATTTTTTGAAAAAAATAATGGTTTAAACAGAGATCGCTTAGTTTGATACCTTTGCTTTGTTTCAAAGAAAAATATAAAACCACTGTGAATCACACACCTCTTGAGTACACGGACACGGATAGAAGAATATCTAATCAGTTCCCCGCATTGAGTTCGTACTGTCCCTTGTTTGTGTGGGTAAGAAACAATTTATCATTACAACGATAATAATATTTATAGACAAGCCCACGGCATCGTCACTTACTCAAAAAATGTAGGTCAATAATCGTGCGGTTAGTCAGCTAATATCTAAAAATTGAAGTCAACCGGTGGCTCTTTTGTTTTTATTCGCAATATGACAGACCCATTAAATACTACTTTCTGTCAAATACGTGTGGTTTTATTTGCTTCGGTAAGATGAAGCCCGCGGGAATTTTCGTAAATTGATCTAGCTGCAAGGAACATAATATAAGGATATATTTATTATTATTGTTATTTTAAAATTATGTATTTTTTCAAGGGCTTTATTATACCTGTATTGACACTTTGTCGATCTAGGTACACAAATATAATTTTAGCATAAATACTAACTGCGTCTAATAAATCAACCTTAAATAAATACATAAGCGTGATATAATGAGTGCGTTGTATCAAATATAATTGTACAATAATAAAAAAGCAAACAGAATAAAAAAGCAAACAGTTAATTTCTTATTAAATACTCTGATAAGTAGATATATCTGATTAAAACGGTCGCACCTTGATTTACGTTCGTATTTACTCAATGACTCAATATTATTATGTATAGTTGTGTCGATCCAGAACTATCTTACATAAGTGTACAGATGATCAGTGACTCAGAATACAATTAACAACATCGCGGATATGACTAAACTAAAGTCAACTTCACAAAAAAAATTCCATTACTGTAGAGTTAGAATTATAATAAACAATTAATATTTTTTTGACTAAAGAATTATCATTTATATGATACATGCAATATTATAAAATAATTAATTATTTATTTAATTTCACCAATTTTACAACAGAGTTTCTTTCATCGAGAAAATATTCATCTTTCGTTAGATTTATAGGAAGTTTATGTCGTAGTATCTATCAATTCGAAGTACTTAAATACAGTTATCGAGGTGCACTGTACCTAATTTAATTTTAACTTGAAATATTTAATAAAAAAAAACTAATGACAAAAACTGCGTCAAAATCGATCTATTATTCTCGTATAAATACCTAGATCAAACTTATAGGCTCCACTAGTTTTTCGTCGACCGTTAAAAACAGTCAAACAATATTATTAAAATCAACCACCAAAACATAGTTTGTAATCAAATTAGTGATTAAGGTAATTAAATAATAATTGTAATCAATGAACAAAATAAGAAAACTACAAAGTAGTATCTATGTAAATTAATCTAATAATTGACTAGTGTAATAATAACAATCTATAACTTGAGAATAATAACAATTTATAACTTGAGAATAATAACAATTTGTAACTATGTTCTATGTCTATGATTCATTATTTGTCATAAGTAAATTACTATCTACTACCATATGTGTAATAAATACTATGCCACATACATAGGTTATATTGATATCATAAGTATTAGGTATTATAAGTTTTGAAAAAATGGTTTTAATCTTAATTTTGTAATAGGATTTGTCTTATTGAATACTTTAATCTTATCGGTACCTCCCAAGTCAATCATATGAATGGAGAATGATTACTAGCTTTTAAATAGTAAATAATGGATTTTAAAACAACCTGTCTGTCTACAATTTTACTACTGAAGAACTTTAAAATACAACACGTTGTACTATGGTTCTGAAGCATCGCAGTAGAAAAAGCAGGATACTTCACACCAATGGTAGCTCAAATAGTATTTGAGTTGATTATCGTGGAGTAAAATACTGGGGTGGATATCAACTTTGGCAATAAAACGTTAAATTAGGTAGGACGCAAACGTTTCAAAAGCTATTCGTATATTTTATTGACTATTTCTTTTTGTTTCAGATAACATATCAACGTGGCGCTTACGCTTAAAGACAACTGAACTACAATTCTAAGTTAAAAAATCGACTTAAGAGTAATGACAATATTTTCGACATTTAGATATTTTTTATAAAGTTATTATATAAGGAATTATCAAATGAGCATATCAAGGAGTAGACTATTAGAAAATATGGCGTTTATCAGTTTGAAGAGTAGTCTAAGGGTGTTATGGATGGCGACGGTTGCTCTGGTGTTCCTCACGAGGAGTAGTGCCGCGCCAACCTTCGGTGGAACTGATAAGGCGATGGTGAGTCTCTTTCTTTCATATTTGATAGCTTGCATTTGAAATGGATTTCTATATACAATGGTTTATAATTCGTCCACTCGTGAACTTTATCAATATATTGATAAGTTAAGAAATCTTTATCAGTGACACAGGAACCAAGAATTGCAAGAATGTGTAATTTTACGATAACCGTACCAGTGTTATCCATATTAGGATTTCCTTTATTTTTATATCGTAATCTATGGTTGTCATCAATATCGGAAGTTGTAAACACATGTTTAAATTATAGAATGTATCTCCGTCTCTAACCGTTGACTCAGCCTCTCCGAGAAAAGGTCACCGCTCACCTCCGTGTCGTGTCTCCGAAACATTTATTGAATTGAAACAGACTGTGTATAGTAGATACACACAATCGTAGGCGTATGTAGTATTCCATTCATTCATAAAACATGGTACATAGTCCAACCAAGATGAGAGGTTGCCTTGCGTACCGGTATCAAAACGTTTCGTTTGTCTTCTTAAATAGTTTGTTTAGCGCACAATATGAGTCACGAACATGTGGATATAGGTGTAGCAAGATATTGGTCATTATACTTTCAATGGACGTTACGTCATTTTTGTAGTAATTGTAAAATACTCTAAGTTGTTGTGAATGAATCAATAGTTGTAAATTAATCATCCACATCCTCTTTACGTTTAAGTCACTTTTTGATCCTGTTTAACCGGTTAAGAGGCCTATAATTTATATATTCATAATAAAACTCAAATTGTGGAGAAAGAATAAAAAGTCTAAAGATATCAATAATAACTTTTGAAACAGAATTAACTAACTTATAGTCTAAAGTTCAACGAACTGTAAAATGACTGGTTGGATAGATTTGAAAGAAATAAACGTCTACTAAGTGGTAAGCAACGGTAACTCCTTCGGGCTTTCGGCAAACCCTATAGGTTTTCACACGAATTAAAAGGTAAAGACCTCATAAAAGCTTACAGATTGCTAATTTATTACCTATGGTGGAATTAGTCATTTATATCAGCTGTACTGTGACCTAGACTCAATTAGCATATTGAACGGAAATACAAATTACATACTAATGACCAACTTATACTTAAAATCTACTAGCATTCTCAATAAAATTCAAATTTCTATGGCCTGATGATTTAATGTATTCATCTAGAATCTAGAGGCATAAAATTGAGAGGAAACAATGCTTCATTAATTTTAATATAGTTATATAACAAGAGAGAAAAGCAAACCTAGCGCAATTATTGCTTCTCCGTGATGCATAATGTGTAACCAGGTACTTTAATTCTCTAGGGCAATGTAATTAAGCACATTTGTAACACATACAGTTCTGCATTATCTATTTAGTTGATTTATAAAACAACGTGAGAAAGAAATTTATGGAATTGTGGTAACGTGCGTGATCAAATATATTTGTGATTGATCACTCCTGTGTAGTCAACAGGGAACACTGTTTTCCTCCCGTGCGAAGCTTACAAATTATTTGGTTACGGAATTCTGTTGGCTAAGAATTTCTACAGTTTCATAATAGCCAGCTCAAATTTTACGGACCGTTGTATTCTACCTGGATGTATGGTGCCTCATAAAGATCGTCGGGGCCAAACCGGCACACTTGTTAAACTTAACGCATGAGAACCTGACGCCAGTTTTCCACTCGGGCTTGGGAATCAAGCCGCAATGGTTCCTTTCAAAGCCAAGATATATTAAATCAAGATAAAGAGATACCAATACTGACGCTGTAATAATGATGATCCCGTTACCTACCAAATGCTTCAAGAGAATACAACATATTATAGTAGAAAGTAAACTCTATAATTCATTTCTGAGTCATAGGTACCTACTATACATATAGTAAGTAAGTAATTTGTAGTCATACAAGCGGTTCTCGAGAACATGTATATAATAAAATCGGAACGTTTCTCGGTATTGCGTCTGAGTCACTTACCTGCTCGGTCAGTGTCGGCCCGTCATCTCGCTTACCGCCAAGTTCTAGGTCAAAGTGCGCAGACCAATCGAACACTGAGCACATGTTAATACATCATAATAAACACGTATACTAACTTCCTCTATATGTTAAGTCGATTAATGAATTCCGCAGCTAAGGACCGTTGTATGTGGTATTGAATAGAGGTTGTAAATAATTCTGCCAAGAGCCTTTTTAACGAGTACTACTAACCCGTCCAGCTAATATACGTTCTCTCCTCTGTTAGGAGTAGATTCACATCATGGTTGATCTAACTACAGAAGTTATATATCGCAGTGGATTGGGGGGTCTGATGGTAGTCGCTTCACAGAAACTATCAAAGTTCAGCCGTTTTGTAGTAATACTGAAAGCCGACCCCAACTGAATTGGAAAAAGACTCGGACGTTACTCATCCTCAGTCTTTTCACCATCCGAGTAAGGGTTGGGATTCGTGCATATAACATATCAACCCCAGCTCCGACATTTTAGTCTTAGTTATCGAACCTCAGCGAGTATTTTACCAAACCTTCTTCCACTGAACTAAAACATTTATTTGTCTATCGTAATAATTTAATATGAGCAACAAAAGTCTAACGTTTATCTGTACCAAGTAGGCAGTTCTAGTTAGTAGCAAAGTAGAGGTAGGACACGACGGTATTTCTGTCCCAATTGACCAGTCCTAGTGGGGCAGTACCTCCACCCTACAGATTACCACGGGTAAAATAACCTCGTGTTGTATTCTCGACGGTGAGTAGGGTAGCTAGAGCTCACTGGAGGGTTTTTGTGCTGTCAGTGGAAGACTAAAGGCTTGTCCCGAGTAGTTTGTGTCCAAGTTGTATAAAAAAAGTCCATAATTATATAAAAAATAGTCGTGACCACGAACTCTGCCATTCGATTTTTAGGAAAACAAATACTACAATATATTAATGCAATTACGTAACAAGTAATAATCAGCCTTTTCCTGTAGCTTAGCCTCATTATGTAAGAGTAAATCATAATGAAGAAAAACCATGTTTGCTAACGTTTCACAAATAAACATATTATTTCAAAGATATAGTTTTTGATGTCACAAATCGAACTATAATGTGTTCTTAATATACAACATTAGGGAATGTTCAGATAAGTCTCTATTGGAAGAATGCCAATATGGAGGGCAATAAGCGATACACGCCTTATGTTATGGTTACATTGATCTAGCAATAAAAAATTTATTGATACGACATTGTAGAAAGTCCATTAACAGACTATTACGGTCTACTAGCTATTGCCTGCGGTTCTGCTTGTGTGATATACTAATCCCGTTTCAGGTAGTAATCTGTTACCGATTTTAGAATTTTTGAAAACTGTAATTCATCTCTTTGCCCAATATCACGTTTTAGGTGAAAATGTATCAATATCCTTATAAACTTTTACATTTGTATTTTCAGTAAGAAGTAGACTTGAAAAAAAATCACTGTCTCTCTGAAATGCATGTATAATGTTTCACAAATGTTATCTCTAGTTAATATTATTATTATAGTATGAGATCATTCAAAATGACCATCAGCAGCGTTATCAAGTGATCTTAACGGTCAATATAAAGGTCATGTAAATAAAAGATACCTAATACTGAGTACACACCAGGCAAAGGAGGCAAATGATGACTAACGAACGAATTCAGGTGAGAGGATTCTAATAACATGCGGCCTTTCTATTACGATTGTTCTGTCGCAGAAGCTAATAGGCTTCTGCGACAGCTCGCAGTAACCCCGGTAATGTATAGGAACCTCTGTAATTCTTTCAGATATTACCACCTATTTCATAGTACATAGGTCACTCTACTACCTTGCGTCTCTCATGTCATCTGTATACCATCAGTCTATACTAGACTGATGGTATACAGATGTTGTGTCGTCCAAATCGCGGATAATTTCCAAAGCAGCTGTATCCGGAGAGCTCCTGCGTAAGTCAATAGGATAGACTAAGCTTTTGAGTTCAAAAGTTCATTACAAGTCTTAGTAATTACGTAAATAATTTAATTCGCAGATATTTTGACGAATATCTAATCAATTAGGCACTTGATGATAATATCTAAATACGGTGTAAAATAGTTACAACGATGTCAAGGTTAATGTGACCTACTTACCCGCTTACAATTTGTATAGAGCGTTATTTATTATTCAAAAATTTTTAGTAAAGAGTGAAATGTCTGAGTTTGTATAGGCCTTTTTGCAAGCCTTTGCTATTCTTATTGTTCGGTGAAACAATGTATTGAGGCCTATGTCACGCTTTAATTAACGACTTTCTCCCGCAGAACTATCTGAAATATTCTTAAAATAACATACGTGCGTGCAAAATTCTGTGAACATCGAAAAATTGACTGTAAACACAAATCTCCATTGTGACATAACCAATGATTTAAAATGTGCCCACTGATAGTGAAATTTATAGTGCTTTTGTGTTATTTCAAGCTGGGACTGGCCTTATCTGGAGTTATTAATATTAAGTTATTTGTTGTTATAGGTTAAACATAATTTTAAAAATACGCATCGAATGAAGAACCTCGTCCTTTTTTAAAGTCGGTTAAAAAGTTAGTTATTTATAAATTCATGTTAATTAAATGAGCTCTTGGCTATTTCTTGGTTGTATCCCTCTGAGGGATGTATCCAACCTCACCTCCGAGTCTCCTTCGACAAAATTTCGATATTTTTATGTGAAGCGACTACAATCTTTTGCAATAGTAGAATAAAGAATCGATTGCGTTAATAAGTACTTCATGGTATTTCATAGATAGGGGATTTAACAACTACAGCGTTCAACGCACTTAAAACAGGTACAACGATCCTCTATCTACAATTACCTATATTTATAAGTTAAACATGTTGTTTATTATATTATTAGTACCATTTTGTTTAACTTACCAAACATCTGGTAATATTTTTTTCTAAAATCGTTTTAAATCAGAACTTGGTATGGAGTTCATGAGTTGATTACAAAACCGGTCATGTTTAATTTCTAACACCCGTTTTGAATCAAGTACATACTTTCTAAATGTTAAACCAAAGAGTAAATTAGTAGTTAAATCATAAAAATAATTTATTGAAAATGTCAATTTTATAATTGATTTTATTAAATTTTGTGACCCGTAATCGAAAAAGCACATTGATCTAAATAACATGAAACAAGCTATCAACAAATGGTCGTGCTGTAACCAACCGTAAACTGAATATTGAAATGCAGGAATGGTTACTAGGATACGACAAATATCGTGTGTAGAACATGGGCTTCAGTCACGATACATTATTTTTGTCAGATGTAGCCTGTTATGCAGGAAATTTTGGTTACATTTTGTAGGTCGTTGGCCTCACAACACGTGGTGGGTCGAGATGACCCGCAATCCGCACATTGTCATGGGCAAGGCATTTCCTGGCATTTAACACAGGTACTGTTATGATAAATGAAGCCTTTTATAGAGGGTCATTCTCCTGACCAAAGCTTCAGCCGAGAACAATGGCTCTGACAGAAAGTGCCAAGAACCTGTGATGTTCTTTGTTTTTATCTACCTGTCTCGATTAATGCGGTATTAAAATTCGACGCGTGTCCCGCGCACGACAAGGGAGCAACTCTCGGAAAAATTCATTCGGTTGTTTCGAACAATGAACTGTGGAAACATTACCGTTGTGCTCAATGACTTTTTAATATTAATTTAAATATTTACTTAATGCTTTAGGTCTTCACTTTTATTATGTCTACCATCTGTTCTTGTCGTGCGGTATTTTGGCAGGATGGCTATTTTTATATTGCATACATACCTAAGTGTCAACTAACTTCTCGTCATTCGTTTAAGGAAATGTGTTTGTTGCTCACTACTAGTTACTATCACACTGATGCAGAGTAACATAGATTACGCGATGCGATGTCACACACTGTTTGTACCTAAACCTAGTCACGATTTGCAGTAAAAACATTTTTTGCTTAGGATTTCGTAGAAGATTGTGACAGAGTACGATTAAAAACTGCGATATGTCGGAGTAGATTTTTGTTAGATATGTTGTGATGATGTTACTTTAGCCTATTTTGGGAAGACAAACGAAGCACATCAAGATAAATGTATTATCTAAACCGATAAAGAAAGATGTCTCGTTAGATGTTTTTAAAACACAGTAAAGCGTGCCAATGGCATGAACTAGAGAAGATTTGTGAACACAATGCTCAGACAATAGCCCGGCGTGGTCGTCAAAGACAAAAAGCGACCCGGTCACCTGGCTGTTACGGTAATCTAAATGGACTTTGGGGTAACGGCATTTTTGTGTTCCTGCTGCATACAATGCAGCTTTGACGAATGTGATGTTTTAAGCATGTGTCATATCAGATGAGATGGGTGGGTCGTCTTTAAGGTGGTGTCGGGGAGTCGTTCTGTGTGCATGCGCGTCACGCGCGCAGGAAGCGCTGAGCGGCCTTCAGCACGCGCGCCATGGCCACCATCCTCCAGCCGCTATACTACTTATTGTTCACCGCTGCGACGCTAACATCTGATTGTTAACATTTGTTTGATGTCACCACGCTACTGATGATACTGTATCTCCGCATTAATTAAGTATATATCGTCCATATAAGTATTGTACAACGAACTTACGATGTACCTACGTACTTAATATTCTGACCACTAAATTAATTGGTCGAACTTGATGATATTGTATAAAGGCGCGGAAATTTTTGACTTCATATTTGTCTAAAGTTGTGTATGCGTTGGACATACTAAATATTTTTTGAACCTCTATTTTATTCTTGGTAGATAAGAACGATAGGTATGAATCTTTTGATCTAGTATTGCAAGCACGAATGTAGGTAAGTTAGCCGTGTTATTAGGGAATTTGCAAGTACCGAGTTATATAATGTGTCTATGGTAGCATAGAGTAAAAAATAACTGAGCACATGGTTAAGGAATAAGGTATACATATTTAAACATAAGGGTGTTATAGGTATAGTTATACTTATTATTTTGGCCGTATGTACGTTTTTCTAATAGTCTTTTGACTAGGTTTGATTGTGATTCGTAAACGTCAAGATACTTTGAATAAGAGCCACGGCGTTCCCGTAGTTTAATAGACAGATTTAAAAACACTGTTAATCAAAAAGTTAAAACTTTTCCAATTTCTGATAAACATTGGAAAATTAAAAAAGTGAATTATATACACCTATTTGAATTAAGAACACATCTGTACACTTCGTTACATGTCAGTAATACTGGTCCTTGTTAGATCTAATCCAAAGACTTTGAGTCGTACACGTGTAAGTTATAGATGATTGGCATGCAATCATCAGCTCCAAGTCTATTATATCTGAAAAGCAAGACAATGTAGTAGTGTTACTACACGTGACAAACGTGATCTAATGGACAAAGGGCAGAATGCTTTACCGCAGAAAAAAACATTTTCTACATTCTAATACGGAAAAGTGGTGCTTCACACGCGATAAATTCTATTTTAACCTTTCGACAATCGCTACGTAATTGAAACTAATTACAGCTGCAATTATCCCCATTGCTCGTGCGGATGAATGAAGGTGTATTGAGATGTGTCTGATACAAGTTCCAGCAAACTTCTTGAATAAACGTGAGAATCAGAATATCGGCGCATCTGCAATATATACGGACCAACCAAAAAACTAATACGAGGACTGATCGATCAATGGCATGAGCCCGTGCGCCCGTGATTGGTTTAATGTAATTTATGATTGATTGATTAGCTATATGATACACTCGTCTGCTGTGTAATTGCTCAACTGTGAATTAGGCACCATACTAATGCTAAGTGAGAGGTCGTGGGTTCGATCTGCTCATTGCGAATATGCTTGAAAATTTATATTTGTATGGGTTTAGATGTTTCTATGTACAATAAATATGTATATTTACAAAAATAAAATACAAATGTTAATTTGCATTTTGGAATCCCATAATATAAATTAAGGAAGCAAGTTCTATAGGTAAGCATAGTTATTTTTGGTCTAATTTATACAACATTGCATACTTAGGACTAGTACATTCCATGTTTAATACAGACTTTACAACCTTTTAAAACAATATTGGTTTCAATGATAATTATTGCATGCCACATGCAAATTAACACTGTTTTATTGCTCTCATTACTGGGCACGAGACACTTCTAACAATTATGTATAACTTACAGTAGGTGCTTCTAGTTATAATAACCAACTAGGTGAAAATCAATTAGAATTACGCAACAGGTGTTCACTTGAGTGCAATATTTCCAATTATTTATTCAATTTTAATTATTAGACATGGATACATAAACATGTTGATTTAACTAATGTATGTACCTATATATGTATAATATGAATAACCAATACTGGAATACATTATTTACACACTTTATATTTGTATAAAACTACATACATAGCCAGAGCCTATTGCCGTATTCCGGGCACTATTGTTGAATCGAGCCATGCATCTGAGGCTGAGTCTGGGCTGTATATATCTGTCTGATGTTAAACAGCCCTATCTCTTAGTCGCCTTGTACGACACCGGATGGGGAGGCCCTAATTCTACTCTGCCGGAAACCACGCGGCATGTATAAAACTAATAATAGTAATATAATAGCTTGGTCCCTGTACCGGTGGCACACTATTTTTTATATTTTTAATTAGATGTTTTTTTTAATAAATGTATTTAAAAATATATCAAATTTATGAGATGTTTAATTTTATAAAGAGGAATAATAATAATCATACTATTTATTTATTTGCATAGAATTTGTCATGAAGTGTCTTTCAATGTTTAAAAAACATGGAAATTAGTTTTTTAAATTTACCTTATTTTACATGAAAGATTTTAAGATATAAATAAAAAATTAAAATCATCTTATACATGAATCACATATATTATGCATTTTTTTCCTAAGTTAATTTCAATGTTTCATTAAAAAATAATCGAATATTGTACAGTCACATCATTAATATTTATATAGTTCATTTTATAATTATCTAATTCACACTTCGTGTCACCTTTAATAAATAATTGTTTCTTGAGGGCGATTTCTTACACGTTGTATGAATAATATTACTATTTTATTTTTATATGCGCAATAGCTTGACACTTTGACGTGGTAAATACATAAGATGAATAGGGATATACATAAACTATAACATGTGGACCAATTAATGTATAAAAACAGATGTTTATTGAGACCACGAGTCGTTTTTTACGTTGTGAAGAAAACAACGTCACTTTTCAGGTGTACACCGGCAGTGGACGGAACGTGTACAACAATAATTTATTGTACAAATTAATGCAATTGCGTGATACACATAACTATTTAATATACCATGCTCTGATTTGATTGCGTACTGCGGTGTGTAATGACGAATTAAAATACTTAGTTGCTGTTATCTGTTTATGTTAATTGGAATTGACAAAGTAGAAATACATAATAACAAAGGTTAACTTGCCTTTATTATTTATGAAACTTCAAAAAAGAGTTTATGAATTAGGGAGTTGTCTTAAATATTAAACTAATTTAATAAAGTTTAAATAAAGTTGTTCATATACCTAAATTTGTTGGATTTCATAAAACTCAGATACTTAAACCCACACCTGTTCACCAAAGGTCTGTATCCCAGAAATATTAGACATCCAGACAGAATAGTCTTGATAAAGATTCCAATATGTATTTCAAAAATTGTACAGCAATGTGTGGCCGAGTATTTGCTCACAAATAGGTTTTGTAGAAAATTTAAATTATTGTTTTTAGAAAAATCGTTTTATTCATTAGACGACTACTTTATAAATCAAATTAATATATTGACATAATTTTTTTAATAACTATTGTGGACATTATTATTATTATTTTTGGACATTATGAATTATCTTGGACATTATGACTATATTTTTTTTTTTTAATTTTTATATAGGACACGTCAATTATTGCAATGACTATTATCATTATATTTTATCTTGTATAATCTAATTTTATATTCTTAGTTCTGAATCTATTCCAATTTTGATTGTGAATACCTGCGCATGCTAATGTAAGGATTTAAATAGAGCCTAAGCTAATATTTGCATGCCATTGAGTGGTAGATGTGCTGAACTGTAGTAATCTTATTTAACATTATGTATGACCACATTTCTGCAAATAAATGAATTTGAATTTGAATACCACTTAAAGCTGATTTGACCCATAACCCGAGACACTACTTACCTATTTTACCGAATGAGTTTAGTCATTTAGCTTATATTAATTAAACGAAATTTTCAGACGAAATTCATAATTTGATAAATCAGCAATTAAATTTATTATTTGATAAAGTTTTTTATTAAAACTACCTACATTTGAATATTATTTAAAACAATTTTGGCTTAGAGAGATTTCATTAAATTTCATTTACTAAGATGATAATTGTGGTTGTTGTTTTAAAAGACTACTAATGTGCGATAGTTTTAACAGATGATGTGTGCAAAAGGAGTGCAATAAGAAGCGTGGGTGGCACGGGTCTTTGGCATTATAATGAGATTAATACACCTATTACTTCTTATCCACGTTTACGCTTCGGAGAGAAACACATTGTCTACTCATCTAATTTGCTGTCACAAAAAATATCATCAACCTGTAGTTTAGTTTTTCAAGGCAAAGGTATAAACGATGCTACTGTGTACGTCTACTTATATATTGTTCGTATTTCAGATTAAAACTTTAGTCTATTTAGGTTTAACCTAATAAATTTCAATTTTTTTCCTCATTCGAGTGCCAAACTGGGTTGCATTTAGAGCCCGGGGTTATACATTTATGTCATGTATAATATTCAGCTAAAATACTTGTCCTGACCCTGGTCTTCCCCTCTCGTATCTTGCTTCTATCCTTTTATGGACAAAACTACCGCTGTCGTCCGGGAGTGAAATCATTGCACTCAGTAGGAAGTGTTTACGAATATTTGCACGTGGACAGGCAGTGTTCCCGGTAAGGCATATCAGATAGAACAGATGCACTTCCTCGAAGTCGCGTGATCGCTCAAATAGTATTTATAACAATTCCAATTATGCACTTCGGATAACCCATTATGATTATTTCGCTATTGTGTTGATAAGCAAATTTAAAATACAACCTGTTGTTTTTTATCGACACGTGTAAGTTGTGTTAGTAAGAATTATTATGTGTTGTAATATTTTATAGTGCGTTAGTTTCTTACGTTTTGTCACCTTAGTTAAGTAGTCAATATCTTTATAAAATTTTGCTTACATCTTGTGGTGTACACAAATCGAAATAGGTTTTTTTTTTTTATACCACTTAGTTGGCAGACAAGCACACGGCCCACCTGATAGAAAGTGGTTACCGTGACCTATGGACGTCTGTAACACCAGAAGAGTCACAGTCGCGCTGCCAACCCTAAATTAGGTTATCCTTTCATTCAGAAAAATATACTGAGGACAAGCAAGGTAACTTTGAATTTTGATTAATAAGATCTATAGATATTAACGTGGGCAAAAGCTTTTCGAAAAAATCTTTTACGAACTAAACTAAACACAAAAGTAATCTATGTTTTTTTTTAATAAAAGCTACTACTCTTTTTATTTGAGTCACAGTGTTTCTTTTGATATTAAAGTTGATTCCAACGAGTATAAACTAGCTTGTAAGCTATTGCATAGCACCAGAAGGAGTTTGTATTTGCGATTCTACAATTGAATAAAGAGTTCTCATGACATCCTCATTGAAACAACCGTATATTGCGCTAAAAATACATAATGCTATTTCTGGGTAAACTAGAGGACTTGAATACTGCGGTTCCTCATGGGGGAGGATAGTACAATGACTAATTTTTGAAATATGGCATACCTGGTTTATTTTACTGTTGATGGTACATATTATCTTGATGGTAGGTACCAAGTATTACGATCGTTTTATGGTTCTAGCGGATGGTCTGATCTGATACTTTAAAGGTGAAAGTTAATAAGGTTTTAGAGCTGTTGCCAGTGCCAGTGCCAATGCCAATGCCAATGATCTGATCAGTATACCGTTATTCGTAAATTTTCAAAAGCCAGTTTTACTTTTTGCCATATCTATCTTAAAAGTATTTCAGGCACAATTTTGGACCGGATATAAAGAGCAACGTAGGCCTCATTTTAGTTGCATAAACCGTGATTAAGTGATATTATCTGTGTAGGTACAAAACTTCTTGATTACAGTTCCCTTCAGCCTCACTGTAACTGCACTTAACGGATGCTGATTCAGCGTGACTAGGTAACTCGTTTATGATTGATCTAACAATAGGCAGAAGATTAGTCATATTAAAGGACATGATTTAAAAATAATTTTATATTTTAAAGTATGATTGCTATAATAGTTTATGTGCAAGCTAAATCAATTCACAGTATATAACTGTGAATGGATTTAGCTTTATGTAATAGGTTTTCACTCAGAATTTTGCGAAAATCTTTTAATAAAATACACATAGTAAAACAAAAGACTGACTGTAACACTGTGACTTCCAATTCAAGCTACGACTGTTATATGCCTGTCAACCTCACCTTCGGCAACCAAAAACGACCCACAGGCGGCGTGCGTTTTTGTCGGTTCGAGTCCAACATAACCTCTTCCATCGGCTCCGGTAGGGGGGTATCCGTAGGGATTTTGCGCACTTAAAAAAATAGCTACGACTGTATACTTTCTCAAGAATGTATTGGCGTGCGTATACGGACGTAAGAAGTTTAATGCCGAGGTTGCCAGGAAAATTGAGTATCATTCGATAATTACGAGAGGTTTAATTGCAAAACCAGGTATGTTACAATTCCTAGTTAACATTGCTCCCTACTAGCGTAGTTTTCATTCTGAGAACGGCGTCATTATAGGTAGAATTAAAATCAATTATCTAGCATTACATAATGTAATATGGCACAGTATAGATGCTCTTAATTTTAGCATAAAGCTGCCTACACACAAAGACGCTTATTAATCGCATATCGTTATGATACATGTCAAACAAAGGATGATAGGACGCTGAGGAATTTCCGTTCTAGTCCGTCTAGCCTTTATTCTACAGAATATCACAGCATAATCTGTGTCATATTTCTATGGCAAGTTTTAAGGGCTCTTTCCCCGTTCACTACAAGGACTATGTTTACGAAAATATGAATGAATGTTGCAAGTATTATAATATGATGTCCTCGTGAGTCAGTGTAAAATTTTATCATTATTCGAAATGGCTATTACAAAATCTTCTAACAAATACTATCCGGGCTACAGTCTGCAAGTACCTTTACTGTGGTAGTAATGACTGTTCCACGTAAATCTGAGCCAATGTCAGCAGTTATCCAACAATAATGAATGAAGTATACAATACCATAGGTGTTATTAAATGCCCGCATGGTTTACCATGTAATAGCATACACAGATAATCGTCCTGTACTCTTCGACATGCGAATATATTGCGTCTGTTTTGTTCTGGCTCTCTGAATACTGACAATGATTGTAAACGATAATAAACATAACGTAACACGCGTATGCTAATGTAATTGTTGTATTACTATTGGCAGCTTTAGTGTCTTTTATTTACATAATGAACTATATTGTAAAGACATTATTGATATACATATGAATTTTAATAGTTAACACGTAATATATAGGTTCAGGAAATGGTTTTGGTAATTCAGAAAAGCTTTCCGTTCAATCATTAATTGCAAGTCTTATGACATCTTCTAGAGTTTCCCCTTACAGCAAAGCAGTCTCTTCTCAATACATAATATTAAAATGAATCCCCAAAATATGTGTCTGTGCACTGCGACTGCACCAAATTGCATAATACTTTTTTTAAGAAAAGGTGTCTAAATGAAAATTTAAAAGAAATCTGGGAAGCGGATCACATTTTCAGGCGCCTTCTAATTTAAAAAAAAATAGTTTGAATCTAAATGCGGATATCACTTAAGTAATTTTGGTGACCGTCTATTAATTATATTATTAACTACAATAAGACGCACTTAAGATTCATTGTTCTATAATCACCAGGGACATTTGTTACTCATATATATACGACAAGAACGTGCAAATTTACTTTGTGTTAATTTTGTTAGACATAAGTCAGGCCGGAACTAAGGTACTTCTACACTTAGCGTGACTAACATAACACTTTAGTTATCATTGCCTATGTTTTTTACCAAATAGGAAATAATGAATCAGAATTAAAAACTTTGACGCGTTCCACGACATACAATAATGTTATCGGAACTTAAAACGATAATGGTATAGGTACATAAAATATAAAAGTCAGGCAAATCAAAGGTATATGATTTGCCTGACTTTTCGACCAGGTTGCGGCCGGTGTAACCTGGTTGAAACGTCCGGTAAATCAAAGGTATGTATGTATAGGTACAGGTTAACGTGTTCATGATTTAGGTACCATGATCGCGTTAAGTCCCGTTAACATTATTGTATATGAATCAGAATTGATTTTCTATACTAGTATTCGGACTTATTGAGCCCTTTTTCATTTAACTCACGCCTGTAAAATATCAAAGGGTATCACTCCTATATTTTCAACTGTTTTGAAGTGGTAAGGGGTGAGCTCATCGCCTTCAACTAGGCAACAAGTTACCTTCTCCATAGCTCTAAAAGTTTACATACCTTAGTTGGACGTACCAAGAGTGACTGAGTACTGAGTACCTTGTCTTTAACTAGAGGTTCACTTACGTAGACGACATTCGATAGTTTACCTGCTGTTTTTTTTAATTTTCCTAGTCATAGCTCAAATTCAGGAAAATTTTCTGGCAATAGAATAACGTGGAAACCAAAAACTATATGAAAGTGAGTCACTGGAAACGTGGATTTGAACATTATATTTCACGCCTCGGCACGTTATCCTTTCTATTAGAACTGCCGTTAATCAGAGCCGTTACTTCGATTGAAGTAATTGACCTGTCAAATATACTTTTATGCATTAATGTAGTACGACTATATAACAATCTTTAGATGGTAGAGTTATGCCTTTCCCGACTTGAATGGTTGTAGACCTCTCACTAATTTTTTAAGCCGACTTTAAGTACTTTGTACGATTTTTGAGAGTACTTGAAACTTAACCTAACTTTCTTTCTATTTCATTTTCTATACTTATATTAGGTAAGTAGGCACCTATTAATATTTAGACGTGGCTTCAATTTCAATGTCAGCTATAAACTTATATATGAATTTCCATGACTTTTAGTCATAGGCCCTATTCATTTCCATTACACTGTAATGATTACGATACGATTACGACGAAATGATTAAAGTAATGTCGATTTCCAATCGAGAATTTGTGAGTTCGCGCACAAAAGTAGTACCTATAGTGCCACACATGTAAGCGCTTCTAAAAAGGTACCTACCTATTACGATTCGTTTAAAATGACATGTTATTTTAATAAAAAATGACTAACACATCTAGTGCTATAAAGTCTCTAAATAAATTAAATCTGTCAACTCAAGTACAGAAGTACAGCCAGCATTAAATCGATTTTGTCTAATTATAAACTCAAAATGTCGACTGATTGTTCTGATATTTGGTACATACCTTTAGTTCGAACAATAATACAATTTAAACCAATAAAACAGTTTGATTTCATCTTAATACCTTGGTAATAAGATCATTTTGAGAGTTTGTAGTCAAGATCGTTCTGCGGCTGACTATAAATATTAAATTTACAGTAAAGACAGACAGACTCAAAAAAAACTTAAGGAGTAAAAATAATTCAATCCAGATGTCAAAAATAGTTCATTATTAAAATCACACAACATTATTTTTTGCGCCGATGACAGGATTATCACCGCCTGTCTATTATGTTTGGCGAGGTGAGTAGTGGTTCGAGACGTTAAACATTGACCCAGAGTGAGATATTTTTTCCAATTAGCATTGTTACATAGCAATGATGCGTGATACGTGCCGTTGAATGTCCCCCGAGGCGGTAAAATTTACATGAGTTAAGTAGGTCTGTGGAGCGTCGCCGCAGGCTGGCTGCGCCGTGAGATTCGCGCGATCGCAGACTCCGTCAGTACCCGTTACTTATTGGGACACACTGACCCCGATATGCTCATGCGGATCCATTATTTAAACGCCTCCATCTATAATCCTTCTTGTGTATCTGTGCTTTCTCATTTCTTTTTGACACGAAGCCTAAGACAAACATAAACCGTCAGTAACTTGCTACTTTTTGCAGTTGATTTACAATGTTGTGCGAGCGTTTAGACCAGACCTTTTCAAAGAATTCTGACTTAAACGGAACAATGATTCGCTCAAAAATATCGGTGCGATATGTGGACTAAATGTAGCAGTATATTTACATTCGAAAATGTTATGCATTTTGGTTTGTGTAACAGACAATGGAATTTGCGATGTTGATCGCGAGTGTCAACGGCCTGGCCAGTGGCCTGAACGCACCCAAAAACTGTCCAATAGCGCTCATGATTACTCATTGACGTGAACGTGGATTTATTTAGGTATATAAAATAAACATTAACGAGAATATTTGAAAAAAATATTATCTATAAATATTTACTTCTTAATTGTTTTAAAAGTTGAAACGGAATGTCAATTTTCGGTTGGTCAAAAGCAGAATGTATCCTCATTACGAACAGTTTCACTGGTATAGTGGTTTAGGCAGTGACCTCGCAAACAATCAATGGCGTAGACACAAGGTATCAACATGGGACGTCAATTAACTTACAGATAGTTTTTTTACCTTATTTTTGTTAGTTTATTTGTAAAATCCTAATACAAGAACCGAATCTACTTACCACAAAAAATCATGAGTTACCTTATCGTTTATTACTGGCCAAATTGATGCTAAATCCCCGTGATTTAGATTACGTCATTCTAATGTTGTAGGCTTATACGTCACCAGCAGATTTCTTTTACTATCTACCACGGATATTTTTTGTTTTTAGTACGCAAGAACCACGCAATTAAACTTTATTTGAATCGAGAATAAAACCAGGTCCTAACTAATCGCGATAATCGAGTCTATCCCATTCGATTCGTAAGGCAATCATTGAATCACAGCAACAAATAACGGATAGAGGTAGAGAGGTCAATCACACATTCATGATAATATCTACGCACGTTTGATTTGCTCAACAAACAGAAGAATTTTTTCAATATTATTTAGTATTCTCGTGGCATTGGACGGACAATAGTCAACATGGGCTTTTGGGGGTATTGACTGGAAAGATTTACAGCCATATTGTTCAATATTTCCCGGCGTGAGAGGGAACAAAGAGCGGTAGCGCCTGCGTCGTGTGTTGTGCCGGAGATATTATGTGCGCTCACGCATTGCGAATTGCGATGCAGTGCACGCACTCGCCACTGCCACTGCCAATGTTCAAGGTCATAATACCTCAGGCTCTCATCCCAACAGCTTTGAATGCAACCCTTTACTAATGTTATAACTTCGCGATGCATAACAGACGTTTACTGAATCTAATACCTCTACAAAACTAATGACTAATTAATAAGTGAACTAACCATATTTACCCTATAACGGTTTAGTTTTGAACTTAATCGTATTTATTACTTACCTAAATGTCAGATGGTTAACCTATTCAAAAAGAGGTGAGGTCTCTTGTTTATTTTTATTGGTTTCATCTCCTTACTTATATAAATTCTACTTCGGCAAGTTTTAAATTGTGGCCAGAGTTTTAAATATCTGGATCTTATAATTGATTATTTCAATCTGGATAACAAAATATCCCGTACAAGCGTTTAAAGACGTTTCATGTTATCAAACAATAAACAATGGGATAACCTTGTGATGATGTGAGATAATATAACGTTTGTCAGTACATTGTAACAGATAACGAAGGCTCAGCAAGCAAATTAACAGATTAATGGAAGACATATTTCTGCCATTAACTCTCAATTTTATAAAACCACGTACGTATTTAATAAAAATTACGCCCTGTTGGAGGTTATAAGGTGTCTCGACGTACAACCACCTGAGATGTGGACACATCATAATAACGGAATTATAGATTTGGAATTAAATCTAATATATTTTTTATATTGAAACTTCTTAGGTATATGACCAATATAAAAAGTTGTGAGGAGGATGTAGTCCAGTCCATAGGTACATATTGTTGATAATACTATATTTTTCATGGCCAAATTTATATATTTAGGTACTTCATATATATATATATATATATATATATATATATATATATATATATATGTCCTTCTAATGATCATACTTTCTGAAAATCCATACATTATAGCTAGTCTAGACTGATTCCATATTCATTATCAACATTTCTGCAGTAGACAGTCCGTAATGTATATATAAAAAATAATGTATCATGAAATCCATTTCAATAACTATTATAATACAATATACAATCAATAGGACGATTCCATAATCTCTGTTATCAGTCGAACGAAGTTATTGCACCTCTCTGACTCTTCAACAAAAGCAGCAGTATTGCACCGTAGCTTAAAGCACCAACTAAAAATGTAGCTAGACATCTTTCGTCTGAGAACAGAGGCCTACTCCTGATTTGGGTACGGCAGGCTGAAAGTGATGTGTACTTTCAGATGTACTTAGCGCAGTACGGGTACCTGAGTCCTTCTGTAAGAAATCCTTCAAGTGGCCACATTATGGACGAAAGCTCGTGGCGACGAGCGATTGCTGAGTTTCAAGGCTTCGCAGGACTGAACGCGACTGGTAAGTTTATATTTACATAACATCACATTACTGCGAGGGTCGTAAGCGAGAACGTTGTCAAACGATATTATAAACCATCAAGAGAAATTCGCTTTGATATAGTACACCGCTGAGAAGTTACATTCCTACGTACCATTGATTTTACATAGGATGTTTTTAGCTTTGAAAAAGAAATATTTAATACATATTAGTTCTTTACTGACCTATACACTATACATACTTCCGAAGCCGCAATTTCTTAATTTATTACTTATTCTAACCAAAAAATATATAAATTATATTAATGACAATTTGCTTTATGACGAATGAGTTAGACGATTTATTTAGTTACGTCCTGTGTCAACAATACCACAAATAACTCAGTTCTGTAAATGTTATACGAAGGTTCCACCGTCCTCAAATATTCACGGGCTATTTAACTTTGATTAAAGACAATCATTTGTGGTTGGTGAAAACTGAAATAAATTTCCTTTGTCCGTAACAAACGATTGTTGACGCAAGTTGCGGTAAGAACCCTACTTTGATTCAATTAAATAAAAACATAGGCTTGCGTTATGTAAGAAACGGAAAATTGATAGCCAGTTTGAAATGCTTATTTTATTGGTACAAGGATCCATATTAATATTATAAATGCGAACTTGCAACTCTGTCTGTCTGTAACACTTTCATGTCTAAACTAAGAAGGTAATTAGTTATTTAGCATTGCCTATGAACAGACAAATCAAATAACGTAAAAAAGTAACTATTACTGTAGTAACTACAAGTCTTTATAAATAATATTTAGTCACCAAGGATTTCTTGTGTTACATAAGTTGATTTGTTAAATAAATATACTGCTGGTCCGGAACAACTCGTCCTTGTAAAACCATAATAGAAACGTAGCTGCTTCAAGGGCGTTTCATTATATTTTCTAACGGAAATTTTCGCGAACCTAAAATTATAACTACAATGTTCGATTTAAGACAAAATTATATGTAAAAAGGAAACAATAATGGTAAAATTGAAATATTTTCATATATTTCGGTAGGAACTATATACTACTATATACTATTTCTAGATATTTCGGTTGCTTTTCAGCAGTTATACCGGATAACTGCTGAAAAGCAACCGAAATATCTAGAAATAGTGTAGACACAAAAAATTGTAAATACATCGTAATAAAATCCGCTGAAGTTAGTTATCTGTAACGGGTAATTTTTGGGTTAACTTCCGACAATTACACTACTACAACAATTGCTAATCTACATTTTTTATTTCGAATACGTACAAAACATATTTTCAGTACAAGTATTATAACAAATAACATATATAAATAACAATACAAGTATAAAACTTATTTTCGAAATAGTTTCACTGGTCCATGTATATTTACATTTCGAATCTATTTAAAATCATAATCTTATATCAAATTTCCTATAGAATTCTAACTATTTCATGTTTCAGTTATATCAAAATAGTTTTGAAATAAAAGGATTTATCATTTCAACGTTAACCCTAAACTATCTCATTATCTGACAGGCGGTTGTTAGCCTTTGTTTACAGTCGGTCATCGAATAGCCTTGGTCCGTCCTCATAACAGTTATTACCATCACATACATCCAAGCAATTTAAAAGTCTATACGATCTCAATCGAGTATTTAAAACGCTAGAATTATGTGGGTAGGACTGGAACCGTGTTCGTTCTCGTACGTGCCTTGACACGAGAAGTAGTTTATTGGTCTTGACTATGACTGAAGGCAGTGTTATTATGTAAGCAAATAGCGCACTGGCGGCACATAAATACATAATTCATTATCGGTCACTGCACGAGTTCGAACGAATTGTCGTCGAGTTTACGTTATGTTTCGTCTTTAGGTTTAAACATTAACGACGATGTTTAGTTACAAATGAGATTATATCAATGGCTTTGTCATTTCAAAGAAAGGATGAAGAAGATTATAAAAGAATGAATCTCATGAATAAAAGATCTGCTTACATTATAAGCAGGCGTCACTTATAATTCCTCTTCCTGTCACACAAATATCGAGTACGAAGTTTTCCTTATGATATACATTTTACTGCTTATATTGTTATCCCGTATCTATAAATGTAAATCAAAGTCACAGATGAATTCCAATTTGTCAGCTGACGATCGGCGGTCACCACAGGCCATAGTTCCTGATTATTTAACGTTTTCCGCGTGCGGTTTTGGTCAATGTGTTCGTGTAATGACTTCCTCATCATTGGTTGTCACAAAAACTATGTTTGTCCTTTGACATGCAGAAGCGCTTTATGCTGTAAACGACGATATAATTGGAATTTAAAGTGCTCTGACGCACACAGTTTGTTCTAGTGATACTTACTAGGCACTTTGTTTATTTGTCTGAATTCCTTGAAGAGCTCCTTAGTAAATTTCGTCTCAATCTATGTCAACAGGTGAATTAGATGAAGAAACAACAAAAACGATGTCTTTGCCAAGGTGTGGTGTTCGAGATAAAGTAGGTTTTGGAGAGAGCCGTGCCAAAAGATACGCGTTGCAGGGTGAGTAGTGCACTTCATATTAATAATTATATAGTAAGCATACATTTGACAATACAAACAGCGTAGGTTCCTATTGTAGGTTCAATATCCACATGGGGAATATTATTGTATATAAATTTTACATTAATATACTATAAAACTATGAAGCTTTGTTTGTAAACATGAATATGTTTGATCAGGTTCAAGATGGCGTGTGAAGAACCTTACGTACAAGATCTCAAAGTACCCATCAAGACTAAACCGCGCTGAGGTAGACACCGAACTTGCCAAAGCCTTCAATGTGTGGTCCGATTACACTGATCTTACCTTCACCCAGAAGAGGTCCGGGCAAGTCCACATTGAAATCAGGTAAGCCTTAGCAATGGAGAGCAAAAATGTTCTTATTTAATTTTTTTTTATAAACTCACGCCTATATCCCCGAAGGGTTAGGTAGCGGTGCTAGCACCCACATTTCGCCAGTTTATGTTTAGGTCCCAATGTAATAGGTAGCGAGCTTGTTGCCATTAACCGGGCACTTATAAACCTGCTTCTTCTTTCATGTCTTATTTCTTATTTCATGACATTGTTTATTATCTTTGATAGTTATTATATTTCTGTTTACCGTAACATATAATTAGAATAGTATGTGTAATGTACTACTGATATGGGTAATCGTCTTTGAATTTGACTCGTCGCGAAGAATAATAAGAATTCACCTAACATGGACTTGTTTGATTTTGTAAAGCGTTCTATCTGTGTTATCAGACTGTATTAATTTAAAAATATAGAACAGTGATTCGTGTAAAACAAATTCAATTTTACCTTGTATTTCGAGATCGGTCAAATTGTTTAGGTACGGTAAACGTTTAGATTAGTACGCAATGATGTCAATGCAGTATTGTGTGTAGGGTTATTTGAATCACTAATAATATGTTTTTCGTCACAATCCACGGGCAATCTTTATTGCGCAACGTTGAATGGTTGTCATTGAGCGACTCGTAGCACACTTAACTACTTATAAATACCGTAAAATTGCGTGAATGATAAAATATTTAATGATTTAGAATTCACGCAACCTTAAATTTGTCCGGTATTTAGTTATTTTAACCCCTAAAAAGGGACAGGGCCAAGTGTGCTGAATGTAAATCTGGGCCATCGATCAATAGATATAAATGCAAGTTAATGAAAAATTGCAGATAGATAAATTGCAATTTGCAAACCAACATTCAATTGTATGTAGATCTAAGTTCCACTTAGAGCCTAAAGTTAAGTTCCACTAAAGGGAAATTCAATGTGCCTTCTCTTAATATTATAAAATCAACTACTGAAAAAAAAATCACGACGTCATTTCGCCTTCATAACAATCAATATTGTTTTACGATAACCATTCAACGTCTTAGAGATATTTTCGAGGTCACGAAGATAAAGGCTGGACGCTCCCAAAAATATTCAATGTCGTGGTCTAGGTGGAGAACCGAGCCGGCTGTGACTCAGTTGACCATGAGCTTTCCTATAACCTGTGGACATATGATAACATGTTATTGAAGTAAAGGCTAAAAATGGCAAAAATGGAATAAATAATCCAAAATAAAAACGAGAAAATACATTTTAGAATAACTTCGATTAAGATATTAGGGATATTGTTATCTTCTTACGAAGCGTTTGTATCTGAGGAGCTCATTCAAAAATATCTAATTTTTCAAATATTTTGCATTTGATAGAATTCGTGTTTTAAAATATATTTTTTATTTTTATCAGTGGTATAACTTAATAATGTTTAATTAAAATTACAGGTTCGAAAAAGGAGAGCACGGAGACGGTGATCCATTTGACGGCCCCGGTGGCACCCTTGCCCATGCTTATTTCCCAGTGAGTATATCTATACATATTTATTGAGTAGATACTTAGCTCCTCCGTCCATAGGCAATGTAATGAACATTTGTAAGATTGTTACCATACGTACGTCTGTGGCTAGTTGGAGTAGCACGGGTAGTTAAAGCCATGTTTTTTTTTTATAATCTGGTCTAAATGCAGAACAAATAGCAGCCGCTTCACGTAAAGTACAGAAGTTCAGTCATTTCTTAGTTAGACTCAACCTCAACCTTAAGCGTCGGTTCGGTAGCTTAATCGTTAAGGAGTCGGCCTTACGATCGAAAGGTCCCGGTTTCGAATCCTGGTCATTATACTACCAACGTGAACCCATTCCCAACACAAGCAATTTAGCTTAGCAGAATGGGTTAGGGGTAATATTAGTAATTTCAGTTGTTACTCCAACTGTTTTAGGAAAAGATTCATAATATAATTCGGAAATTGGATTAAGTTTTGGATTTTCAGATATCTCGGATTTAAAACTAGGTTTTTCATTTGACCATATTATCCACACGTTAATAATGTACAAGCAATGTACCAGCAACAATAAAGTACTTACTTCACATAATGGTGCGTCGAATAAAAGTAACGGATGTGACATGTGGGCACAACCAGTGAAAGTTATTTGTATTGGTAACGTGATAATCGAGAGTTTTGTTGAGCGAAACGAATTATATATACTCCGTTTAGGGCATTCTAACTGTGATTCTAATAGCTCCATCATATGAAACTTGTTTGCTATTCAACGGTTACCTGAAACAAAATAATCAAATATTTAAGAATCCCTTGATACTCATTTACACAGCCCAGTGATTAATAAAACTAACAGCAGTGTAAAGAATTCACACAACACGGGTTATAATTTGACATTTGTGTCGTGTTGCTATCTCATCCCGTCTTCTGCGTCAGCGCAGCTTAAAATTGTCTAGTTAAATAAAATTCTTAGATAGTCGGTGTGAATTATCTCGTGGCTTAGTCTAACGTGAATGTATCTTTAACGTGTAAACATAAGATAATTTTTATTACTTCCAGACATTGTTATAGGTACATATAAACGCGCTCAATGGCTATGTGCATAGTCCCTACCAAAGTATTTAGGTTGTATTAGGCTCTGGCGCAGGCTTCAAGATAATCCATAACAAGAGATAGGGTAAAAGAGTGGATGGAGTAGTGAGTTCCTACAAGAAAAACTGGATCAATATTTCATGCGGAGCAGCTGTTGATAACAATAACTTCTACAGTGTTGCCCATAAAGTTATAAAAGAACATGCTTCTTAAAAAAATCTATCTCCCAAACGCATATTAATCCGATTCACAGATGTTGGCGAGACATTGAAAAGTAATCACGGTGATTACCTAGAACTGTGTACGTGCACAGGACAAAGGTTTTATAACAATATAATGATTATTGATTCATCGGTAATGATGCTTGTTTTCCTCAATCTCGTGTTTTTGCCGCAGGTGTACGGAGGCGATGCTCACTTTGATGACGCTGAGATGTGGTCCATTAACTCGAGGAGAGGCACCAATCTGTTCCAGGTAATTATGCGAAAAAACTACCGTTTAATAGTACTGTCCATTACAGCTTATATTTCGATTAGTTTGTTGTTTCCGTACATAACATACATACATACATAAAATCACGCCTTTATCCCCGGAGGGTTAGGCAGAGGTGAATTAACACCCACATTTCACCAATAACTGTATTCGTACCCACGTGGTGAGCCTATTGCCGTATACCGGACACTATAGTTGACTCGTTGTTTCCGTACATCCTTAGTAAATGCTATGGGGTACAAGTGTACTTAATTATTGCAATTCGTATTACATGTTATACTATCGCAAGTTGGTCAAAGGAATTAATTCACAATTAAGTGGTATGAATTAGGTTTCCTATAAAATAATTTATTAATAATTATTTGTAGTAGGTACTTCTGGAGGAAAAATAAAATATAAATTACGGCTCCAATTATGAAACTAATGATATTAAAACGATTTAGACAGGAAGCATAACATATTTACTTATATACCACCATGTATAGTGATACCAGATCAGTCCAATCAATTTACTCCATATTATATCTTTACTGCCATTTTAGTTTACATTTATCAATAAAAAACAATTACAACTAATTTACAGGTGGCAGCTCATGAATTCGGTCACTCACTGGGATTATCTCACAGCGATGTTCGGTCGGCTCTCATGGCTCCTTTCTACAGAGGTTACGACCCTGCCTTCCAGCTTGACCAGGATGATGTACAGGGAATACAGGTCAGTATCTCTTTTAAAAACTCTTTTACAACACTATAGGTTCATATTTTTACTAAAAAACTTGGTTAAACTCTTTACACCGAGATAGAGTTTTTTGAGAACTGTCGCGATAGTTAAAAATTTGAGCCATCGATAACCTACTGTATTTGTATAGCAACTTAAAAAAATATAGGTACAGTACAACACAGAAAAAACGTTACAGTATACGTTATAACGTAGTATAAAAGGAGAGTTTAACATAATCTGAGTTCTCTACTAGCAAGCCTTTGAGAAGTAGATGAAAATTAAATTTAAAAAAAATATAATCATCCGAATTGAGAATTGAGTCCTTTCTAGAACTCTGTTAAAAATACAGGTGTTTTTAAAAATCTACCTATTGAATTTGTTCTAAACAATACGTATGTCATTTTCAGGCTCTCTACGGTCACAAGACACAAACCGACATTGGTGGTTCCGTCCCAGTACCTTCGGTCCCACGCGCCACCACCCCGCCACCCTCTGCCGAAGACCCCGCGCTTTGTGCTGACCCTAAGTTTGACACCATATTCAATTCAGCTGATGGAGGCACTTTTGTATTCAAGGGTACGTATTAAAACCTAAAACCAAAATATATAATGTATAAATATTTATTACACGTACCTGCATAACTGTTTTATTATTGATATTGGTGAAATTTTGACTATTATGTATAACAACATATATGCTAATCTAAAATAAAAAAACTGCCCCTAAGGGAATTATACATAGTTCTGTAATAGTGATATACTTCGTACCAGTTGCGTGGTTTCCGGCAGAGTAGGATTTGGACCGTGCAAGCCGACTAAGGGAGAGGGCTATTTAACATCGGACAGATATATACAGTCCTCAGAGCCCTCAGGTGCATGGCTCGAGTCAACAATAGTGCCCGGAAACAGTAATAGGCTCACCTCGTATTACGAGGGACCGAATACAATGATCGGTGAAATGTGGATGTTAATTCACCCTTGCCTACCCTCTGGCGATAAAGGGGCGATTATCTGTATGTATGTACTTCGTATCTAAGCTGAATACAGTCATTTACATTTATTGACAAGAGTGCAAGTACAGGTTTAAAGTAGAAATAGATTTTTCTTTTTCATGTTCATATAAGGAAAGTAAAAGTGTATATGAAAATGTTTGGCATGGTCTTTTATAGAAACATTAAACATTTAATAAATTTATATACCTAAGTGCACTTTTTTATTCAGTACACTTTACTTACTAATTCCTAATTGCATCGATCCTAATTCCATAAATATTGTAGGAGAACACTACTGGCGACTAACAGAGGACGGTGTCGCGTCTGGTTACCCGCGCCTCATTTCCCGCTACTGGCCTGGCCTCCCTGGTAACATCGACGCAGCATTCACCTACAAAAATGGCAAAACATACTTCTTCAAGGGCTCCAAGTACTGGAGGTATAATGGGCAGAAGATTGACGGAGATTATCCTAAACCTATCAGTGAAGGTGAGTTGCCACTCTAACTCTTTTATCTCGTATTATAAAAGGAGTAATTTTTTTTTTAATAAACAGATATGTATTCTAAGATATTCTACACAACTGTCTAGACCGAAAGTAAGCGTAGCTCAAGCAACTTATATAATTGATATTGCGGATAAACCTTCTGAAAATATACAAAATAAACATTCATTCCGGGAATAGATTTCTTTGGTTGTCGGGAACAGGATCAGAATTTTACGCGGACGGCGCCGCAGGCATCAGCTAGTTACTTATTTAACACGATTTGAACTTTAATTGAAGGTGATGATAATATGAAGAGCGAAAAATTAATCTATTTTAATTTCTTTAGGTTTCACTGGTATCCCTGACAACATCGATGCTGCTCTGGTATGGTCTGGCAACGGCAAGATCTACTTCTACAAGGGCTCCAAATTCTGGCGGTTCGACCCGGCTCAGAGGCCCCCAGTCAAGTCCACGTACCCTAAACCTCTATCAAACTGGAAGGATATTCCTGACAGCATTGATGCAGCTCTTCAATATACCAATGGCTATACGTACTTCTTTAAGGATGGCTCATACTGGCGGTTTAATGATAGAACTTTTGCTGTAAGTACTACATTTTTTTTTTCGTATTAGTCGCTCAGTCTACGTGATTGGTTATAGCATCGATAAGAATATTACTAAACTAATATTGTGAATAACGTACGTCTTATGGCCAATGGTTTTCAAGCCCAGGAAAGCTTACAACCTTAATAAAATCGGTACACACGAGATGTAAAAATCGATGGACATTCAATTTTCTCGAATGACCTTCTCCTTTTTGAAGTTGGTTATAGGACTACAAGATTTGTTGGACTACAGACTTCTCCTTTAGTTTATCTAGTGTCTTTAGTTGGTCTACATATTTTTGTGACAAAAAAGTAAAAATTTTATTGAGGATCCAGTTACCCAATATATAAAAACGCATGGTTATTTTGCAGGTGGACTCAGACAATCCAGCGTTCCCTCGGTCCACGGCGTTCTGGTGGCTCGGCTGCAGTAGCGCACCGCGCGGCACCGTCGGAGGTAATGCGCGACTGTCAAACGCGCCGCCTTCCGACGACGACGACGTCGGCGACATTCTATTCGATGCAGGTAGGAGGGGGGCCTGGAAGACGCCTCGACTAAGACCTTATGACGACAATGACTATATAATGATATGACTATAACTTGAAAATTATATGAGGAAATCAATCGTATCCAAGGTATCTTGAAAAGCATTCGAACGTTCTAGTTTTAAATGAGTTACAATACCTTACCAGTAATGCTTCATATTAAAAGTTTTTGGAAACCCTTCTAAATTGATAAATTTTATACAAAAGATCCGATTAAAAGTCACATACATGATATAAAGACTGCATCAACTCCATATATTTTGCAATTCAAGTAAAAACTCTAACGACTATAAAATCGATTTCAGCCTATGGTATTTTTTTATACCACTTAGGTGGCAATATGAACACAATTTGCTTTGACAATATTTTTGTTTAAAAAAGTCTAAAGTAAATAATTTTGAAAACTAAGAACATAATTAAGATTTTTTCTTTTATTACAATTGAACTAAATTATTCTTTTTACGATTTGATTTTAGAGTATAACACTCTCAAATTTGAAAAAAGGGACTTTACCAGTCGTCGATTCCACTGTTACATGTTAGCTGTTGTGTCTATGTGAATGTATATTGTCTATGTCTATTAGTTGTTTATCATTTATTCTACTCATAAATCTATTAAGTGTTTTAGACCCTATAGAATTGTAATACCTTATATTGATTATGATATTAACAAATCGTTGTTTCCTTCTTCTTTGTCGTCATCATTCTTAAACAAAACTACTACTACTAATAATATAAATTTCTTTCATAAACTAACAAAACTACTAATATAATTTCAGCTTTCGTAATAACTAAATTAAAATAATAGCAACTAACTCTGGTGCAGCGGTCGCTAATATAGCCTCAGTTTAGCTTCTAACAAAATTGAGCTTTATGTTAAACCAAAGAAGATATATTGTTTCTTGCTGATAATTTGACGCTTGTGGTGAATGTGCAGTGGCAGACGGTGGCTGGTCCCTGTGACCTGACGACTTCGCGGCTTCTGGGCGCCTCCAACCTACCTGCCGTTGTTTGGACCCGTGATAAACTTAATAAAGATAAAAACTTATAAAATATATTTTTCGATAATAGTTAAAGATTTAAAAATGTCTAAAGTTTGTTACGGGCTTTTACAACGACAAACGTGTGTGCATTTTTTAATGAAAGCAAATAAATTAGTCTCACCTTGCAATGCAAGCACAATATTTGTGGCACAAGCACAGAGTCAATAAAATATACGCTCAATTATCAACAAACACTTAAATTAGTCACAATATTTGCAGAATCGATTATTCAGAAATTATTTAAAATAAAAATTCGTAATTATGGGCAAATATTTTTGTCAATTTTATACTGGTCGATTCAACAAATATAATGTTTGAAGTTGTGTTGATTATTCACTTTGTGTATTAAATATCAGCACCTGGATTTATTTGTGTTTATCACTGTTTCGTTAATGGCACAAGAACAAACAGTCACCGTGTTATAAACTTATTACAAACGGTGGCTGGGCGTGTCCACGTCTCGATGTGTGTGTGTGTGTTTTGTTTCTAGGTGTAAAATCATCCGTTCCGCGATCATTCTTCTGGTTCAGGAAATAGCCTCGGTGAAGTGTTCCTGAACATTGTATATAGATTACATAAAGAACAAAGACTCAATTAGTTACATACAATATAAGCGAATACCAGTGAGATTATAGAACATAAGCGGTGATTTTAGTACCGGCGAGCTTGTCACGCGCTGCCTGTACGTCCTACTTCATTTCACATTTGCATGTTTATTGCATGTTAGTTAGATTTACCAGCAATTTTGGTGATTAGATCACGCCTGCTTATGCTAGGGTTGTACTGATATCTAAAGGTAGAATCACATTTTGTTATGTGTTATTTGTTATTTATCTACATTGACTTCATTCACACGCATAACACATATGCGCGATGAGATAAAAAAGGATATATTTATGAGTTAATACAACCTAGTCGCATGGCAAATAACACATAATGAAGAGTAGTTCCGTCTTATACATACAATGCTTTGCTTATCTATGCTGTTATAAAGTGAATGCGTAAACTATCTCAATCTAAGTTTAGCAAGGGATTTGTTGATTCTCAATCGTTATTCATTTGAATCATTATCATCAATATTTCTTTCTTAATCTGGCTATGGGTGTCTTTATAAATAGTTCGTAAACAGTAATTATTAGATTATTTGTAGCATCAGTATAGCACGTCTTGCTATTAGGGTATTTTGGTCATTGAAATAATTTTACGATTCATCGGTTTTTCAGGGTTATCGAAGCATAAAATAAATGTAATCGTGTTGAAAATTTAATGATTCCAGCCCACATCTTAAAACTAATCGAAGATGAGCACTAGTGTAAGATAAGCTTTAGAACAATTAATTACTTAACAGCACATTTTTGAAGTGTTTGAATTGTCACATTTATAATCACTAAAAAAATATAAAATTATTTTACACGGTTTGGTGGTAAAGTTGGAACTTCGTAAAATAAATATACATTGCTGACATGCATAATATATTTGGTGATAAATAAAATATATAGGTCGTAAATGGGTTAGGGTACATACGTGTTTTTGTTACTAACCAAGCGTGACGCATGAGATTGACTTTATATAATCCTCAATAAATGATAACAAATTAGTAAAAAAAATACCTGTAGTGTCAGAAACTAAATAATACTTATTTAATATTAATTGTAAATTATTAGTAGGTAGATTGCATGAGTAGATTTTCGAGTTAGAAATTATAGAAAATGTACATATTTTGAGTGTAGTGTGGCACTTAGGGGTATCGGTTACGGTGAACTAAAGTAATCTTGCTAAAGGCAAGTTAATGTTTCAGTGATCAGCGTTCAATCCGAAGGGGCTAGACTATAATGTGAGGTTCACTCGCGGCCCCGATCTGCTTCATATTTTAGGAGGGCATAACGTCCTCCGCCGCGACATCACTCATCCGCATCTGTAGGTTTATTTTAATTTCATTTTGATTTTACACTGTCAATCGATACATTCACCTCGATACATTCTTACAAAAATGGAATTTTCAGTGATGATATTACCATATAATGCAGTTCAATCATTTTTATGTTTTCTTATATGTTGAATGTCTTGCACTAGTCTATTTAATCGACTCACAATATTCCACAGCAGCACATGAGCACTTGAAGCGAACTTATGTGAGTTCGTCTATAACATTACTTTCATATGTGTGCAGATGGTGGGGATTCCTCAGGCGATAGTAGCAGAGGAAACAGCGCGGGATTAACGCGTTCTTCGCTGACGTCTCTAGCAGCTATGTTGACGATTGTACTGGCGATGCAAGCCTAGCGCGTCCAAGCATTCCCTAGCGCTTCCAAGCGCTACTGCTCGCCTTTGAGCGCTTTCGAGCGTTCCTTAGTGTCGAAAGCTCCGGACCTCATTCGGACCGCGTCACGGACTGTGATCTGTGTGTGTGCCTGTTCGCGTTCGGTATATTGTGTATAGCGAACGCTCAATTGTGATGACGAGTGCGCTTTTTATACTATTGCAAGAACGATAATTTAATGCGAAGTCATAGTTTTTATACTTAATATAAATAGATGATGTAAGCTCGAGTGTGATATTGAAGTAAGCGATGATTTTTATATTAAAATATTTAAAGATATTTAATCTACAGTTTTCTTTTCCAAACCTTTAAGTCCTTTTAATGTAAGGTGTTGTAGTAAGGTATGAAGTATGTTTATATTGGTACACAACAACTTCACAAGCAAAGATGCAGCAAGTAGCTTAGTTGAAGGGATGTCCAGAATACAAGCCATTTGTTACCTATACTTCATTCGGTTAAGTACTTAACTGAAGATATGCAATTTTATGGTGCCTTTTTAAAAAACATAAATGAAACAATTAAACTTGGCTAACTAACTGACTAACTAGTGGTTCAGTTTTAGTTTTTAGTCTTTAAAATTAGTGTCTGAACAGAAAAATATTAATGAACTGAGTTTTTTAACATATTAACAAGATACATCCTGATTGTTTACGTTTAGTTAAGTATCAGAACAGATGGCCGATGGAGCAAAAAAGTTCTGGAATGGCGACCGCGTACGGGCAAACGTAGCGTAGGACGCCCAACGGCCAGGTAGACTAAATGTGGCTGACATGATGATGATGATGATGAGTTAAGTATCTAACCGGAGTATAAGTGTTTAGAACTTTAATAAATATAGGTACTTACCAACGAAGGATCATTTCGCGTGAGTGTTCTATAAGTTGACTTAGATAAAAATGATAAAATACAGTCCATGAAGGAGGCCTCCATTGATGGTAATAAAACACATAGCTTGGCGAAATGTAGACTGCGGTTGTTCAATGCTTGGTAACACTGAGTATCAACAAAGATACAACTAAGTGGCTACGATACCGTAGCAAGAGTTTACTCTTAAGTATAGCCTCAACGAACTGAGATTTTTAGGAGGAGGTAGGATACGACGGTATTTTCTTCCAATTGAGCAGTCCGACTGGGGAAGTATCTCCGCCTTACAGAACACTGCGTTCATAATAACCTCGTGTTGTGTTCCCAGCGGTGAGTAGGGTAGCCAGAGCTCACTGGAAAGTTTTTCTGCTGTCAGTGGGAAGACCAAAAGCTTGTCCTGCTTTGTCTTTTACGCTAACGCACAGAAACTCTGTGCTTACAGAGTTGGTAACGCGAGTTCGACTTCCTTAGCTTTGCACACGTCCATAGGCCACAGTAACCACTTTCCATCAGGTGGACCGTGTGCTTGTCTGTCAACAAAGTGGATTAAAAAAAATGCTTCCTTCATCACCTTCATCAGCTTTCATTTTAGTCGATTTTAAATTTGATAATGGGCTCTGTGTTATTGTTATTCGTACTCTCATATTTTCACTGCACTATTTGAAAAATAGGTTACCTTTAGAGATAACCAATTAACAAATACTGTTTTTTGAAGAAAATATATGTTGGTAGATAGACAGTCTGGAACAGTCCACTCATGATCTTTTCAAAGGGTTTTAGTGTGAAGAAATGATACTCGCGTTTGTATTTTTAATCGGTTTATTTAACGTTTTTCTGGTTCTCCAATAATTCCTCTTAAGTTAGTAATTACAAGTTTATATGACAATATCTTCGTTTTTATTCCCTTTTCATAAACGTATTTTTTAATAAACATCTCCACAATTCATCATAACACGGTCGTGTGACCTACTGTCTCAATCGTTCTAACTCTTAGGAAAATGCAAATAATATTAAATTTCAAAATCTGTCTACGATTATTCGAACGTGATTAATCTTACTTCGAGTGTCGAACGATGTCTACATGCGACGAACGCGCTGTGCGGGACGGCCTACGCGACGGCTACGCTGCCTACGGCGTAGACGCGTAGGCGTCGCCACCCGTGAACCCTCGCCGCACACTAACACTTTATAATGATTTAGAAGGCATAACATAAGAATCATTACACGATCACTACTCGAGAAACACCTACGACACATCCTAGATCATATCAATATATCGAGCCCGCGTGCTGTAGCAGTGTTGGCCGGGCCGCGACTCGCCCGCGCCCATTCCCCGCTCTCTCCCCCCATTCCCCTACCTCTCGAGCCCAGGACGGCGCTCCGCGCTCCCGTCAACTTTTTACCCTTGTTATCATTATGAGTTAACATTTTATTCTACGCTACCTCTCTCACTATGAATTAGGCATTTTAATGATATTATTTATAGAGATTAAAATTATGATCAAGCAAGTCCTGTGGACAGATCGAGTATTTTTAAATATAAATCACTCTCCAACAGTGCAATCCTAACTACGTACTTTATCAAAACGATATTTAACATAATACCTTTAACTTCATGTGTGGTGCCTTTAAAGTCCTCATAATCATACATATATTTATATGATCTAGAACTCATTAGGAATAAACGGGACCGCTGTAATACAGAACACGTTACAACATAACACGAATACGCAATCACACGTTCACTGGAAACGGTACAAAATGTACAGGGAAGAGTCCTTACAGTACAGTGTAACTAAACAGTACATCAGGTGTGGCTACAGCTCCGTACCAGAGTCAACGTAACGCTATCAAATTAACACAAAACATTTACTTTAAAAATGGAAAAAACACTAATTACATACATTATATTATACTAATTTATGAACAGCCATCTAGCCAAACAAATATGTAGATAAACCGCAGGCATTTATCGTTGATAATCTAGTATATTTTCATACGTAAATGTGTATATATATATCCTAAACCATCTGTGACAATCTCACATATGGCCAAGGAGATATAATTTGGTTCTTCAGTACATGAGTTGACACATGATTGAAACATTGAACACTAGAACAACAGGTCGACGAAATGTATTTAGTTTATCTGCACACACGGTCAAGGAGATAGGTATACACCTTTACTTGAATAAGTATACACTTATCTTCAAAGCCGCGTGTACATACTAATGAATATAACTTCAGTTTAGTTCATTACTGCACTGTATAGAACCGTGCTTTTTTTATTTAGCTCGTAAAGAAGAATATAATATTAAAACTATAGCTTTTAAACACTCTAAGAAGATATCTAGATACAGCAGTGGCAAGGGGGTCCTATAACCCAACTCCCGCTGATATGAAGCGAGACAAAAAAACTACCACCACAGGCTTCCCTTTTCAAAATTTTTACCTTTTGCCACTGAGCTGTAAGACATGTACTATTAGATACAAAAAACCTTGGGCTACATTGAAGCAATTTGATCTTAATCGGATTCAAATGCGTAGCTGTAGATATTGAATTTAAATGATATTATATAATATTGATAAAAAGATGACTTCCATACCATGTTGCCTCTCATGTACTTACTGTGTGTTAACTCATTACAGTACTATACAATTCTGACATTATAATTACATTGTAAAAATGACTTTGATTTATCTGCGTATTTGTGAATTAAAATAAAATTTATGATATAAAATACATAATATAAAAAACATAATTTTACTACATTCAAATTTTTAAAATATACATGTAATCTAAAGAGAAACTTTCGGGGTTGAATCTTTACTTACATTAACATATGAACATTCTGAACTAAAATAACGTACAAATTGTTAAATCTATTTAAGAGTAAGTTTGTCATCATGTTCATAAGACCTTTGATACATTAATTGTGGCTTAATTTACTTAACACGTTTCTATACTGTAAAATCGAAGGCCATATCGATTATCAATCTACTATTATTAGCACTTTACGCACAATAACACGGATTCAATTAAGAAATAATCAATAATTTTATATTAAAAAGAGGCACTGCACTGGCACTTACAAACAGTCATTCGATATTTGAATTTGATATTTTAGTTACAGACCCAAACACGTCACAAAACATATTCTTTATGCATAGTACGCGTACAGCAGTGGAGGACCTCAAATTTACCAATCGAATTATATAAAACAAACACCACGCCACAGTGTCATTTCTGTCGGGACTTAGCGTCAAGATATATGCCGTTAACTATACTTACACTCACAAGTAAGTGTTGTACAAGAATAGAGTATGACTTTCGTCAAACAACGTGGTACATTTTAATATCGTGATATTATTTTATATGCCGCGTGGTTCCCGGCAGAGTAGAATTTGTGCCACCCCATCTCTTTCCATTCAGTGTCGTACAAGGCGACTACGGGATAGGGCTGTTTAATATCAGACAGCTATATACAGCCCATACTCAACCTCAGATGCATGAGTCGATTCGACAATAGTGCCCGGGAGACGGCAATAGGCTCACCCCCTTTTACGTGGGACCGAATACAATGATTGGTGAAATGTGGGTGTTAATTTACCTCTGCCTAACCCTCCCGGGATATAGGCGTGATTATATGTATGTATTTAATATCTATTATCTACCTCATTTTAATATAAGATCATTGGAAATAATACATAAAACATTCGACTACAGGGCGTAAACACAAGTAGCCATGATGCCGTAATCTTCACGAATCATCCAATGACTTCTATAGCATACTACCAGAAAAGCTACCTGGAACAAAAACTGTCACTGTTCCGGAACGAGGTGGGGATGAAGGAAGGAAACGGGGTGCTTGTTTAAGTGAATGGCTTAATGAATTTTGGCGCCTATCGGTTAAGGCATAGAGCATCTTTTTGTAACTAGAAAAAGTGTCACATAATTGGTTTTGCAATACACAACTGTTCTAGTAGCATACCTAGAAGATATTGGTTACGACAGATACTTAATGTTTCGTTGGAACTAATTATCTGTATTTAAAAAGATAAAGAAATAAAAATACTATAAAATCTCAACCGTGAATCATATTCGTTGTTTTCTTAAAGATCAGTGTGGCATTAAAAGATATAATATTTAGAATTAACAGTGCAATATTCTACGTGGTATATTTTTGTAAATAATTATTTTGTCTTGCAAAAGCAATAAGGACTTTGATTATAAATACCTATGTAGGTACCTACCTAATAAAATGACTAATCGTGGTTAGTTTACTAATTACCATATTAGTTACATTGTACTTGATTCACTTTCAGGCAAGCTTTGAGAATAGCGTTTTATCTATTTAATCTAGGCACTTACGTTGGTACACCTTTAGATAAGGTATCCTTGTAATTATTTTGCAAAGCAGCTTTTGGTATTCAAATTCTGGCAATGAGTGTTGAGTACCTCATTGAGTTTATTACAATGTCAAGGATTTATATCTTCTTGATTACAATTAACGTGGAAAGTAACATAATTTTGGATATATATTGGTATCCGTTCAACTATTAACCGTAGAAAAAATATATCTGCATCTCACACTCCGTCCAATTTTCGTACGGAAAAATCGTGACAGAAGCCTATAAGCCGAATCAGAAACTGGTTCCAATGGTGAATATAAACAATTTTTAAGAAGTTTTAATATTAAATTTCATGCTTCTCTGTTCAACAATTGCGAACCCCACCCATGTAAACTCTCAGCCCTCGTAGCTGTAAAGTTTTGCAAACCGACGATATACAGGTACAATTATTTCTAAACAGATGCAGGTGTGTGAAATTTCGTTCTTCTTACTTTCAATAGACGGACTTCCTTACAACCGTTCGTCCCCTTGAGGGTGAAATTTCCAATAATACTTCTCTAGTGGATGTTTACAATATAAAAGCATCAACTTCCATAATTCCTAGTTTGTAATCACGGTAGTTTAATTTGTGCGTTGTTGATTATTTGCGCAATTATATGTGTGTAGATGACCAGCAGACAAATACTCGTCAACCTAATAAACTAGCTTTATACCAGTATTAAGAGCAGGTGCTTATTCTCAATATACAGATTGATATTGGAACCTACAACTTCTAAATTTTATTAATTCTTTTAATGCCACAACCAAGCCATGCTCTACATCCTATACCCCTAAGCATAGAGACGTCTACTGGCAGGTATGAAAAAATAATTATGGTTCATACATCGTATAAAACACAATCTTTATTATATGGACTAATAACATTAAAGGAATTATATAAGTACTAGTGCAGATGGAGTGCTTTCAATATGTTTAGTACATATTCATTTATTTAAGGTACATCTACAATATACTTATATAAATAGCGTTTATTAAATGCTGTTGAGTTATAGATATACATAGTATTCATTGCACTTGAGACGTGCTCATAACGTTGAAATAACAAGGAGATTCAATGTATATGAAAAAAATTAAACCAGTTTCCATAGCAGATGTCATTTCTACTATAAATTAAATATTAGGTAGGTATTTTGAATATGAGTAGCAACTATGTTGTAGATCATATTGTGGCACGTATAAACTTATACAACATACTCGAACTATTTATTTAACCTACTAGGTATGTTTGAATTATTTTAAACTGCGGTTTTGTGTAAAGGCTACGATTTGGTGTTTTTCTTACTTCTCTATATGTACTTTGAGAATAATTATATACGTAAGTACACAAAAACGCTTAATCATCGATGGACGACCCCGAAAGCACATATCTCTGTTTGTTTTGTGCGTGTGTGTGACAGTCAACTGAGTCGCCGCGCAACCTAACGTTAGGGGCGTAATATATTGAACAGTAAGTCTAGTTAATTCCTGAGTATCGAACAATTTGCAACAATGTCTATTGAGAATGGCGTTCACAGCCACGAGGAATGATGTGTGCGTGCGGCTGTCATGCCGCAACCAACCAGCAAGTACAAGGTCAAATAGCGAAACAGAACGTGAATGAAGTGAATGACAGACAAATGAAACAGTTCTCGGCAGCAGACAGAGTATGGAAATTCTTACTTTCATATTTCCTATCGATTACTCCCCAGTTTCATTTTACAGCTAAATACATAAGATTTCGTACACTGCATTACATAATCAGCATTCTTTTTCATATTATTTGTGCGTTAAACATTTACACTTTATTTATGTACATCAAAACATACGTATATAATTTAAAAACATAATGTTACACTATCATCAAACGTTTAACGAAACATTAAGAATACACCCGTTACACTAAACCTAGAGTGGGGATTGTGTAGTGAGTAGCGTGCGGGGACGCGACCGCTCATCTCCGCTCCGCAGTACGAGATATTAATATATTATCATCAATGGCACGCACCGAGCACTCGCGCTCCTCGCCCACCACATATTCTGACTCACTACCAATTATTGCTAATTCGCATCTCTACAGAAATAATTGCCGCAACAGGAGGTAGCATTTATAATAAATAACATCACTGATTCACAAATGCACATGGACCTTTTTGATTTCACGAGATGTGTGGTGGCTAAATTGGCTAAGGCCTCGGTTATTTATCGTGAGAGGCAGATGAGATGAACACCGTTGTCGAACTGTTGAACCAAAAACGCTAACAGTACTTAACATCCGAACCGTTCCTTTGGTCTTTCACTATCTACTCTAATGACACGAACGAGTGAAGATATCGATAGCGCAGAGTGGTAATACTCACAAGAAGATGCACGGTCAATGTGTAAGTTTTAACGAGTGCTCGAAATTGTTCCAATTAATTATGTTCTAGTAATTCATTTTCTATTACTAAATTTTAGACACCTTGATAATTTAATTAATATATAGATTCACGTAGATACCGTGAAAGAGCACCTACGCAGTAGGGCAACGATTGACTTCCGAAAGATTTGTTAATTAGTATAACATTTTATGTGCATTAGAGTCTGATTCGCTGATAAACAAGTTTACCTGAAATATTTGACCCAGTAATGTAGGTAGTACATTAGATTCTTAGATTATAAATGAAATTAAACTTTAGTGAAATTTTGTCTAAAAATATTACTTAGTTTGGACATGAATTTTAAAACGATACTCTGTTGTCATTTAAATGCAAACAATCGATCTCAATTTTTTTATTGTTAACAGCTCTCGATCTATACCTACTATATAAACTCTCTTGAAGAGACTATAACTATGATTCTCAACATTTTACTTCCAACTGTGTTTATTGAACGATATAATACGTGCAGTGGAGACTACCTACTTGTTTCATCAGTCGCAACGTGAAACTTTATGAATAGTACCTTATTGGTGAAAGTCGACTTAGTCAGTGAAGACAATTAGATGGATAAATCACAGAGTGCGGTAACGAGAATAGCTAGGTGAGTAGAGCTCGAAGTCAAAAATAGCATTGACTATCCTGAACGTGACGCTTTTACTTCGACAAAAGTGTAGACACTGAGGAAAAAGAGCGACAATATTAAATCGAATTGAAGATACTGTCGAGACTTTGGTCATACTATGCCCAAGTAGTCTAAATTTCTTGAAGGAAATACCTCGCTGAAGGGAATCCTGCCACTCACTAAGTTCTGTAGACTAGGTAGGAGTGTAATGCGGAATTACATGGGTGTGGAGGCGTCACGCGCTGCACCGTAGTGCGACTACGAGAGCATCGATGTCGGTCGTGCCCGCATCTGCCGCTACGAGCTATGAGCATCTACGTACTAACAAGTACATCACACAGACAGACAAACAGATCAGGTAAGATTGGAAGTTGACACAAACCAAGCCTTAAGAAGCGTTAATAGACCATTAGCACCTTCGGTGACGACGATTAAGTATGGGAGTGGAAACAACAAACCGTTTTGACATATGTACACACGATAAAAACGTAAAAAATAACTTACTTAATATTATTATCATTTATCATTTGAATACAACAACTACATCCTCGACCGAGGACAATATCTCAACAAATTTCCATTCAATAAAGTCTTAATAACCATCTTTTGTTTTCATCACATAATGTTTAACGATAATTCTATAATTTAATATTCTTCAAAAATAAAGACAAAACTAACCAACACCGTTACCGTTGAGAACGATAATACGATACTCAGCTTGACAGTTGCATTACCATTATCAATATTCGATACCATCGTACATTACAATATACAATATATATATTAAAAATCAGGTTTTATAAAAATTATTTTCAACCATATTAAATCTGATGCAATTAGTTCATAAGACGGATATATTACATATAATTTTCATTATATGTTTGTAGTAATATTTTACTTCTTACAAAACAACAACTACTTATTAATTCTATATTACTTTCTGACTCATTTTATACATAATCATCATAACCAACTATTTAGGCGTCCACACGCGTACAGGCTAGCATCGCAGCGGCATGGCAGCGGGTCTCTTCAGCCGTGCGCTGTATATACTATAGGTCACTTGGGTTTATACATTTTGTACCCGCGCACCCTACCGCCACTAAACCACAGTCTGCTACTAGTGCAACATTACAAAAATAATTCTCTAAGAAAAGATACCACAGTAAGTATACCTACCTATTGCCTCATGTTCAAAAGAGTAGAGACATCGTGTCCTTATAGGTACATATAATTAGATTATCATCAACTTTGGTCGTTAAGCGTGAGTGAGACGGGACGTGACACCTACTCTTTATCCCACGGCGATTAAGGGCGGTAAGAATCTAAACCTGGCCTGGTCTGCATTGTTTGTGGCGCGTACACGTCTATTATATGAGGTATCGGAGTCTACATAATTATGTAGTATAAAAGTTTTCGCGCAAATCCTAACAACGTACAATTGCACCTATGTATGTATGTATTTATGTATGTATAATTTAAGATTATAAATATTGATTATTAACTATCGTCACAGAGAGTTCAGCTTCATTAAGATCTGTTGTAAAATATTGCTTTCATTTATGTAGTAGATGCGTAACCTAATTAGCGATACAATTCAAAATCAAACTCTGTGCTTATTAACGATGTAACTGTAAAACACTATGTAAAATATATTATAGTACGTAACACTTCGCTCGATGCAAAACATCTTGATTACAATTACTGCCAAAAATATTAACATACTGGCCGGATTATCGGCAAACAGCGCTTATGTAATATATGATTTAAGTAACATGCCTATTATTTGGTGTTTTCATGTTCAGGTAAATCGATCGATCGGACACAAATATTAACTTAGAGTCTATAGGGGCGTCGCGGGTTGCGACCCCGTGGCGCGCTCCGCCCGCGTCGCCACTCGCATCCGTCTCGTCCTAAATCATAACCGTCGTTATTTATTATCATAAGTACAGCACTAACAGAGGTTCCGATCGCAGGCCGGCGATCACGGGACGCGCGGGTGCGACGCACGTAAACGTAAAACTATAACCTTGAATCGCGCACTTTCACTATAGGCGTGACTGCGGTCCAGTGAGTCCGTGCGTGTACCGAGAATGTGAACAGTACAGCTGTGAAGACCAGCGCTGTGCCTGGGGAGAGGGCGCGCGCGGCGCCCGGCGCCTGGTAGGGCACCGAGCACGACGGCACGCGCTCCTCCACAGCCGCACAGCGCTCGCCCTCGGGCCGCGGCGCCTCGCTCAGCCGCGACTCGCACCGGTAGCACAGCCTACCCTCGCAGTACCAGTAACAGCAGTCGTCCCACCCGTAGTTGGACTTGTTCGCCTGCGCACCCGTCTCCGGAATGCGCGGGTCTGAAATCAGGCACGTTAGTCTATCAGCCGACCCCTTGCGCACTCTGTGTGACGTTGCTACAAGATATAATTTTCAACTTTATAAATAACAGTACAGTAGTTACAGAAAATTTCTGGACTGTGAAATAAAAAAAAATCTATTTACCAAGAGGTAACGTTTGACTTTTAGCATTTTTAAACTGAAAGTAGAAGCAACAATTGGTTTTAGACAAAGGTTTTTCAAAGTAAAATAAAACCACGCATCGCGACAGAAATAATAGTTATTTTATGTTTGTTGTTTTATGTTCTCTCTTTTTGAACTGCAGCCAAACTTGCGACTATAGCGTTGAGTAATTTGATCTTAACTGAAACCACATTACTTTTAATGTAGATACTTTGTAGGAACTATTAAATAAATATTTCATTTCAAGTATTTATTTCACAATTACGTTAAGTTTCTTAAACTTTGATAACCTTTAATTTTGGTACTAGTTTTATTTATTAATTCTTATAGGCTGCGTCCAACTGCCAGTAGTAAACAAAACAAGATAGTAGAATAAAAATAGTGAAAGTGAGGCTACTTACCGAGACATAGGAACGTGGGTTCTCCAGCGTACTGCGTGGGGTAGGCAGGTGCGCGATCCGCCGGTAGGAAGTAGGGGCAGTGTTGCTCAACGAGCTGACAGACAGAAAGGCAGGGCTTGAGCCGAACGATGGGCCGACCAGGGCCGGCGGCGGCGGCGCGGACCCAGCGGCCTACGACGCCACCAGCGCCGCGCCGCCGGTCCAGGTGCCCGACACGCTCCAGGTGACGCGCGTGCCAGCGCGCCGCATGCTCGGCAGGCGCTCGCCGCGCCCTGCCGCCTTCCTCACTGCCTTCCTCCGCACCCTCCTCCACCCACAGCGGCACCATTGTGCTGCACGCCCAACGACGATAGGTTTCCTGTAACACCAAGACGGACAACTTTATAACCTGTTGACGTATACATACGAATCGAGACGTCAAATCACGCAATAAATATATTTAACGATTATTTTTTTTTTTTTTTTTTTATGTTAGTTAACATTAAGTGCTATGTTAATGTTAGGTTTATCAACATGAAATAGTTTTATTGTTATCTATCTGATATCTTTAAGGTTTAGTAGACCGAGCGACTAAACTAAAAATCTGTACCTACGAGTTATAATTTAGGCGCGGTGCCGTCAAATTAACGCACTAAGTAGAAAAACAGTATGTAAGTCTTTTTCCTTTTTTTATACTATGGACGCGTGCGACACTAGAAGCGTTACACTCGCGCTGTCAACCCTATAGAAACCTTCTTATGCCTTATATTGAAAAACCCCGTGTTGTAGTCACTTAGGAAAACTGCAGCAGGGGTTGAAGTTTCTTTCGTACCGTACAGTACGCACCGTCTCAGTGTGTGAGGATGAATACCCTGTCTGTGGCGAGTGGTGCGATAATAGAATTTAGCTGTGAGCATCATGTCAAACAATTCATCTGAGCAAAATTGTATGGGTGGTGTTTTACCGCCTATACAATTGCGACACACAGCTGGCTGAGAGGTTCCACACTACCTGCGAGTAAGAGATTGTCAACCAGCCTCAACGCCCGTCTTTGCACCGAGTCGAAGGGATCAGTACAGGCGGTACAGCAAAAAGGTGACAGCAGTACTCCATGCGGGGCTGAACCTGTGCCTTATAAAGAAGGATTTATTCGCTGCCCCGTAGTGAAGTACTGCTTCGCCCTGATAAGTACTCCAACTTTCTTTGATGACAACTTAATCATGTCCATCAAATGACTGCGGTACTGGACGTCCCTGGAGATATAAACACCGAGGATCCCGATACTCGAGGAAATGGTAAGCGGTGTGCACAGGAATCGTGGCGCTACAATAGATGGGGTTTTCTGAATACACATACTTGTGTCTTAGTGGGGTTGATTGGACTAGGTTTAGTCGTCCCCAATCGCGATTTTCAACAATCAACGAAGTAGGTATCTAATTTGGACCAAAATTACTCAAATCCTTAATGTTTTTTCAATTAGGGGCTCTCTCTCATTAACGATTCAAAGTAAAACAGACTGCTTTTTAAGTCGACTCATCGATGCCGGGATAACTAGACCGGACTCCGTATAGTATTCGATTGAAAATACCGATTGAAAATACCGTACGAAACTAATAATGCCTATATTTACTAAATACTGTTTATTAACTAAAACGTTTCAAAATAATTGTGTAATTAATGTTCAGTGATGCCTATAGATGCATAATAGCCCATAGTATATCACATAATTGAACCTGTCCGTTGGTCGGGGCTGTCCTAATTAAGCCCGCAGTTCGGTTAGTATCGAATACAATGCCCTTTTATGATCATTCACGTAACTAATAGCTTATTGAAACTGCATCCCCTGTATATGCTATTGTTAACGAGTAGTATGGATTTATCATTTAATAGCACGTAACTGAATGGATGACGTTGTCACAATGTTAATAGATAATTACTGCGTGTGGTGACCGAGAAAGAATAGTATCACCGCCCTATTTCATCCAAAGGGTGTCATAAGAGGTAACTAACGGAACAATACGCAGACGAATTCACTGCGAGAGAAGGAAAACTAGAAATGAAACTCTGTATCAACTCGTCTGGCCAGCGAGCGTGGAAACAGTAGGCCAAACAGAACTAAAATTAGAATAGGCCTATGTCCAGTTGTGGTCTACAATAGGCTAATTAATTAACAGCGTGGCCGCGTGGCGAGTGGAATAAAAAAAAATAGGACAGGTAAATGTACATTTACCTACATACTGGCTGATAGTAATAAGTGATTGAATGATCTATTTAATATAGCTGTATTCATCATAAAACGACGCATAAATATATTAAATATCATTATTTAACACATCATCATTCATTACTTAATAGTTCATAAAATTGCCGATAGATGGCACCACCGTATGTAAATGAGACTTTCAACGAACCGAGACAATTCCAGCCAAGTAATTTAATTAATGAAGTGTATTCCACTTAAAAGAAACTGCAGCGGATTTTAGATGACCTGGATATTTAACCACTTTCCATTAAAATTTACAAGTGTAAAAATAATAGCAAACTGTAAAAAAACATTATTTAACGCCAATACGTTAAACCAGCCGACGCATTTTCCACCGTAGTATTTGCAGTCGACTATTTTTATCCTTCGAGGTATTGGCTTAACTGTGTTTTGGTCAATTTTGAGCTGGAAGTAAATGACCGAAAATAGTCAGGTCACTTGCTGACGCATGTTCCACCGTGGTATGGGCAGCTGACAATTTTTTTCCTTCTAGGTTTTGGCTCGTCTGTATTTTTGACTATTTTGAGCTGGCTTTACATTTTTAGGTCATCAGCTGACAAATTTTATCCTTCAAGACATTGGCTTAACTATAATTTAACCAATTTTATGCTGGGAGGAAATTACTGATTTTTTTCATTACCTATTTTACACATTTGTACTTTCACCGCTGCTTACCCCACCAAACAAAGAGGCAGCTGACAAACACGAAAATTCATATCTCAACTTTCCATTAACCATTGCACACAGTATCATTTGGGAGATGATTGATCCTGTTGCTGGTTTGCGGGCCATGACGTTCTTTGACATTTTGATACAAAACTACTTCTAAATTAGACCAACAAAGTTAAGTTTATGATTTAATAATGTAACCAAATTTATGTAACAATGAGCTATAGAATGTTATGAGCAATAGGTATTTGCAAATCAAACACGCAAAAAGAAATTATCCTTCTTCATTGTAGCATTAATCCCATTCCAGTCACAGCTGAAGCTTTCATGTCCGAGTCTGGGGACCACTTTTCCCAGTCTAACTGCAGGTTTGGATGAACTTCGATAATTTCCCTTCCGCGATCTGGACCTTCATAATCCACAGACGATATCGAAGCATTGCAGTTAGACAAGTTGAAAGAAGAAGAAGAAGAGTTTGAACTTTTTAGGGCTTCAACTACACGTAAAGACCGCTATGGATGTATCCAATTGCTACAAAAAGTATTACATTAGGTATAGGGTGAATATTTGCAATATTTAAGGTATTATATGTTGACTTACAGGACGTTTATTCATTTTTTTTATGAGGCACAAATATCATATCACCCGCGTTCTCGAGTTACGATATTAAATCCAACGTCCCCATAAAGGTACTAATTTAATATTTAAACTGTGCAACAAGCATTTCACTGGCACACATTACTCCTATCTTGGGTGTACTTTGCATGTATTATATAATTCATTTCTGTACAGTCCCCCATAGCAGCGATCCGTCCTCTACATATGAGATGATAAAAATACACCAATTCGAAGCGTTGTGTTTGTATATGTTTGTGTATGTATTACTACTAGCTGTATCCCGTGGCTCCACCCACGTGGAATTTCGATCCCGTTCCCACAACCCATAGAAACACATTCCTGAGATAAAACGCCAGTGTGTTATTAAAAACTATAATGTATTCCTGTAGTAAATTTTCGCCAAATCATCGGAACATGTTCACAAACTTTGACATTCATAACATTAGCTGGATAGTAGACTGACTGTACGAATAAAAAGTTAAGATAGTAGCGCGAAAAACTGGCCAGTAATAATCACTCCAAAGGTTCCGTAGAAAATTGTATTCTGGGACGAACTTATGCTCCATAAACCGCAATATATTCTAATTGCGTTAACTTAGAAGTTTGATTTTTGCACAGTTTCAAGACATTACAGACCTGAGTATGTGGTACGAATTTGAACTTGATACCATACATACATTGATGACACACATATATTATTGTAATCACCTTCCGATTCCTTTCACTTTGATACGCTACTCGATAAGCTTGAGTAAAAAATTTGTCATCACACATTTCAGCATTTAAAATCCACGATTAGTCACAAAATTGACATTTTAGGTACCCTATGACACTTAGAAGATTTCCTCTTCTTCCGTATCTTAAGAGAGCCGACAACGGTAATCATCAGTACACACGTTTATCATACTACGTTTTTCAACACACTTGTGAAGAAAATAATACTAAAATAGATATTTACCCTTTTTTTTTTTTTTTACGTGCGCAATATCCCCACGGATACCTCCCCACCGGAGCCGGTGGAGGAGATTATGTCGGACTCGAACCGATTAAAACGCACGCCGCCTATGGGTCGCTTTGGTTGCCGAAGGTGAGGTTCACAGGCATATCCCTCGCACCCCGGCCGACCCAGGGCCATCTCTCACGATCTGGCCCTCTTCTCGGGTGTGGGGACTACAGAGTCCCCAACTCGTCCCCGGAAACGGGGAGGCGCGCCCCGCGCGCCACCGCCGCGACCTGCTTCTCCCAGGGTGACAGGCGGCTCCACCTGTCACCCCCAGGCCGGCGCACATGGGGGGCGGAGGTCGTTCATCGACCTCCGACGCCCGAGTTGCCTTCGTACGCGGGCAGCTTGTCTTGCGATCCTTCGTCGCTCCCGCTGCCGCTCCCGCCCCGCCTCCTCCTTCACGAGCATTACTTGCTCGCAGAAGGAGGCGCCGGCCGCCCACGCATCTGCGCAGCGAACCATCGCCGCGAGCAAGGTGGAAAGCGTGAGAACCCTCACTCCCAGGGCCGCCACAAGCTCCCGCCTTCGCGTCTCCCACGCCAGATATTTACCCTTGTACTATTTAGGTAGTAAACTATCCATAATGTTTCACATCTTATATTGGGCGGTATTCAACATAAATAATTTTCTTCATAACTAGACAATTAAAATAATTGAGATTTTTTTTCGCAATAAGGGAAAATTAATTACTTTTCCTATTCGCGCGCGTCTATTGGGCCATAGGTGACAAGAATGAGGTTTCTTTTTTCGGAATGTAGAAAATGGGGATTTTAAAGTTTTTTGAAGCAAACATAAGTTATATTGAATTGAAAGTGTTTTGTTTATTAAACTTGTTTAATAAACAAACAAGTTGAAATTATCTATTTAAATACTAAGTTGCATGATACGAACTATTCATTTATTTGTATTGTTTTGAACGCGATTTTTTGTATCGAAACTTATTTAAGAATAAAACAACTCAATAAAATTACACAAAATCTATAACTAACTCACTTGTTAATTATAGCGTTAAAAGGCATAGTTCGATTAGAAGTGTCACTATGTGCCTAATTGCGGTGAAATTAGAGCCTACTACAATATGAGCAAGTGTGTAAAAATGGCATTACACTACAAGAAATGGCAGTAGTTAAAAATTGTATCATTACAATTGAAAGGTTTTGGAGCCTCATCATGATATTTAAGGCTGAATCCAGAATCATGTAGAGCATCATGTAGAGCAGACCATAAGCTTCAATGATAGCAATAATACAGAGCCTTTGTGGCAATGCCTTAACCCCTAAAGTAAAACGTCTAACTAACACTATGAATATTTATGATATTGGCATATTCTACGTGATTATAAATGTGTGTTAAGGTGAACAAAAATAAATAAATAAATTACTCCCTAATCCTTCCTGTTAGACTTTTTATAGTTCTCAAATGATCCTAATACAAAAAGCCTATAGGTATTCGATATAGCTGATTAGCTAAGTAGGGACCGCACTAAAACTGCTATGTTATTTTTGGTCCTAAAACGAGTGGGCCGTTGGAACAGATTTTTTACGACATCAACGTTTAGTACAGACCAGTTGGAAATTGGAGCCATTCACAAGTATATCCGAAACTGAAGCCTAATTTTTTACATTATTTTTTACGTGATAAAAAATATCTTGTAACATTATTTCCAACTTTTCAAATGAATGTTTTGGCAATGTCCATAGTAAGTGAACCTAAACATGTACTACCCATAAATCTTCCCGTATCCCATGAGGTACATCATATCATAATAATATTTTCTAATCAAGTAATGTTCGATGTTGGAGTGCTCGCGGTGCGCCCTGGTGTCTAACAAATCAGAACAAATGAACATCATGTCAAGCAACGTTGTCTCAGCGGGCGCTAGCGTCTGGCTGCCTCGGGACCTCCGAGAACGCGTGAGGGAGAAAACGGGGAGGGTGACTGCCTCCAACCCTATGCCCAATCAATCATATAGTGGGTGCGAGGTGTCGCTCGATAACCGCATCCATGTGAGCTTTCTGTTTATACTATTATCTTCAAATAAGCCTAATAATACATAGTTGGAAAGGTACGCATTCACTATTGTTTACTCAACAATGGTGAACTTGCTATTACCGACACGTGATATTGCTCGCGTGGACTTTACGTTTAAAATTATTATTATTTATAATTATATAACGATTCGGGACTTTTCGCGATTTAATCATGGAATTTACTATTTTCCCGACCTTTCGGATGCGTTGGAGCACCTTTGGTCACGACTTGACTGACTGGCGAGTGTCGAGAGGTATGCGGCGAATATTTTGTGTGCGCTTATGAATGATAAGGCTGACGATACACCACACTAACTACGTTAGCTTTTAACGGCATCGTGTTTTTTCGTTTCAGTGAATCCATCTTCCCTATTGAATTTTCTATATTTTTTAATTTGAATAGCCTCACGCACAGTCCGTGAATATCAGTGGCGATCAGATCAGTACTTTGGGTTGATAAAGCTCAAACCAGTGATTAGCACCCGTCTCAAGATGTTCTACTACTGCCGATTTGTTAAACTGACGGGTTTTCACAGCTTCGGTATGTTCTCTGACTCTATCTGCAATGGTTCGCTTGGTTTACCTATATAGGAACTACCGCATCTGAAATGCGGTGATGTTCGCTTGTATTTCGCTACTTTGGCGAATGGTTTAAATATATATCCCTCCTTGATGGATATGATCTATTTGTGCCTTGTAGTACCCTCAATCCGTTCAGTATTTTTTGTATTATTCACATTACAATCAAACTTCTCAATAATTATATCAATCAATCAATTCAAATACAGTCTACTGCTGGACATGGGCCTCTCCCAATGTTGGGAGGCTATTGCCTACTGTTTCCACGCTGACCAGATGGGTCCTTGAGAAAGGACATAGGCTATGTGTTGTTGCTATAAGCGGCCAAATGCGGGCATTGAACCTACGGCCCCTGACGTAGCATTCGAATGTACTACTGACACATCAAACCAGGAGTGAAAGTCTCAAATGCTGCCAAATAACGCTATGATGATGATTAGTACCCACCGTTTCAGATTATTCTATTTTAGGATCTAATAATGGTTATAATACTTTCTGGCTTCTTTAGGAGAGGGTAATTTTCTTTAAAACCTCGGTTATTTGCTGGCAAAGAAAATTCATTCATATTAATTTTTTCAACCGTTCAAGTCATTATTATGATTGATGAATAAAGTTAGTCTTTCAAGATTTATTTGTAAGGCTATAATTTATAACATTTTACATTTAAGATAGATAGAAAACTTAGATAAAAAAGATATAACCAAGTGTTCTTTCACAACTGGTTGTTTATTTTCGTATACTTTGCTATTTTACTAATATTGTATTTGTAACAGTTGCAATGTTTGTTATTCAATCACGTTCAGACGCCTGAGTAGATTCAGAAATATCTCTGTCTCTGGAACAGGAATTTTGCGAAATTAGATTTAAACGCAAAAGTTATAAAACTTACCCGAGAGGTTCATGACAGTAGAGGAAGATCTGCGCTACTGTACTGGGGATAGCTGCTTTTGGATCGAATTGAATCAAGTTGCTTTTTTTATTCGAAAAAGGTTACAACGTAAATTCGACAACTATTTATTGAATATATGGTGTATTATTGTTGTAGTACTTAGTTCATTATCTGTTTACGATTATTATAGCTTATAAAAGATATATACAACTCTTACGTCAATATTACAATAGATTTTTTTTTGTATGGGCCTAAATATACAAACTTCTTGGCTTACAGCGTAGACTGCCGTAGTTAGATATAAATATTTGTGAACTTTTCTCTCAGAGTTAGGCGGTCTTGCTAGTCGTTCTCGAAAAAGTCAAAACAAACCAATAATAGCAGAAGCCGGAGAGAGGCACCCAGGTTCCAAAGTGACTGCTCCATATTTAATGAAAGGTGTAGAATTAATAAACACATAGTCGGCATGGTTCATAGGTTGAACTTTCAATCAAGGGTGAAATTGTGACTGGATTTCACAAGAGAAAATTCATTCAACTTCCTCAAATTTTTAACGGGTTTCAAAAAATGGGGTTTCTTAATTCGACCAAATATTTTATGTGCTCGCGGATAACAATTTTGTTTGTTGGAAAGGAAGGGAGCAGTTTTCGATAGGCAAGTTATCATAAACATTTTTGTTGACGAATAATATTTTATTTAAAATTAGTTATTAAAAATTAAAATACCTGACTGCTGACTATAAGATAGAAACAAGTTTGATAACACTCATTTGTCATTTGTTTCTATCTCTGTTAAACAGCAGTCGGGTTTTTATTATTAGTATTAAAGTAATCGGGATATGTACCATGGTGTATTGTTCTGAGTTTCCGATATTTCGGTGCTGTTGCAAGTATAATGATCACGGAGGAACTGCAGTATCAGCGGTGAATAGTGAAAAAGTTTGTAAGAGTAAATATATCTACCCTCTTTCATCATCTTTAATACTAATGTGCGTGACCATTATAGTTTAAATACCTATATGGGTTTTTTATTTTTATATAATTAATTTTGTAATCTCGTTCATATTCCCTTCATTTTAAAGGGATTTTGGAACCGACTCGATTCGAAGACGAAAAAAAAACTCTAACATCTACAAACTTAAAATTTAAGGGTTATAATAATAATATATATTGTATGTAGACAAAGAATGGATACATACAAGACAAAATTTGGTACAGTTTTGTGGCATAAAAAATGGCGGCCTTATTGCGCAAGGCAATCTCTACCAGGCAACCGTGTAAGTGTAGTGTGTAGTAACCGGGTAAGTTCTTTATAGGGTGTAGACATCCGCAAAGAACGAATGTTACGAGGGGGTAAAATGGGAGTTGGAAGTTTGTATGAAAGTTCTATGTTTTTGAAGTAAGAGACTTGACATTTAAATTGTATTGTTCTACAGATGGTGCGGAGGTCTATTAATATTGTGCTCTTAGAAGTGGGTTCACATCTAAGGTCCCATTCACACACATTGTTTTGGGCCTAAAACAGAAAAAAAATCCGGGGAATTTGTATGAAAGTCCAATGTTATTAAAATTATTATATATACTATTATTATAAAGGTAATCTTTAAATCTACTAGACCGATTTAAAAGAAATCTCTCACTAACAGGCTAATAATATCATCATGATATTTGAGAGGCGAAGTCGCAGGCGGCCGCCAGCTATGCTTATATGTGTCAAATCGTAAGTATTACAATTCATCTAGTTCGTACGTACGTATCCATACCCGTTCGTACCCATTCCATTCGGTCAATACATCAACATCATAACTGAAATGTAAAAAGCATCGATTCAACACCCGGATTTTGTTTTTCGGGGTTAAATATCATAAAACAGTTGTATTCGTGATTTATTTAATGGATGAATGATCGGAATGCATGTCATTATCCTTCTTCTATGTTAAGGTACGCAGCTGACAAACTCTTATTAATGAAGAAGTCTATGAAATCTGGTTTCCTTCTAATATCGGTTGCCCAATAAGTGGGTTTACCCGTTGAAATCATTTCGCACTTGATTTCTCTGATAGCACATAGTAATTCCTTACCCTTGGTATAAGTTAATCTAGACCCTCAATAAGTGTTCTTTGCGTTGAAATCACCTCCAAATATGAATGTGTTTCCTAGAGCTTTCGACAAATTACTGTACTGGTCTATTTTCAGCGCTCACGGAGAAGTACCCTAAAATCAAACTTCTGATATAACGCAAACAAAGTGAAACGCTTCAATTCAGTTTCATACGGAACCCTTAGAGCACGAGCCCGACTCGCACTAAACTGTTTTTAATAGATATTACATGATCTTTATCTTTGTCTCAGACATTTTTATAATAAAACTTACCATTTTGCTGAAGATCGCGATACCTTTTTTATGATATTTGAAAATTCCAGGAGTCCGATCGATGAGGGCCTTTTATTTTTCATTTAAGATGGTGTTTTGAACATTCCTACCAACTTTCAGCTGGGTGCGAACTATTGTACACTCACTTCTATCATTTGGTTTCACGGTGGACAGAATATGATTAATTTGGGTTACAAATTCGAAATTCAAAGTTCATCTCCACACCACTCAGTAATCGTGACCCAATTTTTTTCTTAACAGTTTTACTAATGAAATCGTTGAACAGCTACAATAAATGATAACATACTGCCATGGTATAAAGAGGCATTAAGCCATTTATGTGTGTGGGACATCAGTAAGAGTGTTTATGGTCCCAACGATCTCATAAGCAGTAATAATAGACACATCTATGTTGTACGAATGTCGGCCAATAAACACGGATGACTCGTGCGATCGAATAAATATTTATTGAGTAGCTTCCACGGCTACTTTAGTGGTGTACAATTTGTAGTAAACATGGTATAGTGGTTATAAGATAGTCTATGTAGTGTAGTGGTAGAGCATTTAACGTCTAAGTAAGAGATCAAGAGTTTGATTCCGGCTTATTTCAAATATTTGAATACATGTTTATTACATTACATGGCTCGATATTTATTAGTAGTAAAGCTGTTCGGATATTTACCATGTTGTATTGTTCTTAGTTGCCGATATTTCTCTGTTGCAAGCACCATGATCACGCAGGAACTGGAGTATTGGCGGTGAACAGTGAAAAAGTTGTTTAGGAGTAAATATATCGATCTACCCTCTTTCGAGTTCTTTTATAACGCGTATCTGCCCTACCAATAGTTTTAGTCTCACTATAAACTCGAACCCGATCTCGATCACGTTCACGATACACGATGCTCACTGTATACACTCGCGATTTTGGTTTGGCTTGTTCCCGGTTGCAACATTTATTGGAGTCTGGTACTAACCACTGGAGTTACATAACCCTCAGATGCTCTCGACAGAACGTCACTATACAAAATAATGCTACTAACACACAATAAATATCCCAATAATATACTTTATTTAAATATCTATATGTGTATTGATAAAGCAAGAAATGAAAATACATGTTTATACACACTATATAACCCATAATGCAAGCTAGTTAAACTAACCTTACTTTAAGTCTATCCCAGAATATTTATTTTTAAATAACGGCCTGGGTCCCGGCTTGTGCTCGAAATACATTCGTACAAATACTGTAAAGTGTTACAAGCGTGAAATTCATCACACTAGAACATGAAGCCCAAAGGAGCTATAACCTGTGATGTTTCCAAGGAAGCACTAGGAAGTTTTATAATCATATATATATTCAAACTCATATTTGGCATTGCAAGTAAGCACTGCTCGTTAAACGGCTAAAAACCTTCCTCAGATTTTTCAACGAAAATGACATGTATGAAAACTTATCCTTTCGTGAAAAATAAATTGCTTTATAATACTTCTCATTACATAATTCAAACGTTACGTAAGTATAAATTATAACAAGAATCTGAGCTCCCAATAAACAACAGCCTAATCCCCGATAAATTTGAAACACGTTATGAATATGTATAATGTATTAGAAGGAATTACTGTAGACACGACGTCTCTGATGGATGAGCCCACTGGACAAGTGTCGACTCACGGTGATCAAATCATGCGAAACCTTCCTACATAACGTGAGCTACCATTAACGTACCGCCAAATATGTATCTAAGCGTCCACTCTACTAAGTGTATCGCAACGTAATAAATATTTAATAAAACCTCATTTCCATTAGCACGTTAAAATATATTTGAAACACAAATGAAATCTCGCCTCAGAGCTTTTACGTAACCAGTAACAAGTACTCCTTGAAACCGACAAGATATAAGAGCTTCTGGTATTCGTATTATACGGTCTCGTATTTTATATTTTGACTTGTAATTTGATGCTGAGTACATAGTGATAAGATTTTTTCGACAGTTATATCTATCGTTTCAAGAGTCTTGACTAAGAATGGGGTGCTCAGTACCTAATCATTTTTGGTTTAGGCGCCACCTCTGTGGCGTAGCGGTAGAAAGCTCGACTGCTACGCAGGGGGCTCGGTTTTCGATGCCCGCTCTGTGCAAATATTTGTTTGCATGTATATGGATATTGGCGTTGGTCTGCGTATCAAATAAAGAAAAGTACCGTACAAAAAAAAATCTAATTATGTTCATCCGCATTCTAGATTCCAATACACAAGTTAGTTAAACTGTGCTTACCATGGGTCTAGATAGCGATGTGTAAAATGTTATAGAATATTTATTTATTTATAACACCACTTAATCCTTACATTCCATTTATTCACAAATTGGGCTGTGTTTGACTGTATTAGCTAATAGTCTCATATTATAACACACACTTTCTTCATTTAGATATTTTCGCAATTTTGCACAATGAATTTAGATAGCATTTGCAATCTATTTCTTAACTTCTTTGAGCAAGATTCTTTGTGCAGGATTAGCACAATACCACTTAGGTGGCAGACAAGCCACGGCCCACCTGATGAAAAGTGGTTACCGTGGCCTATGGACGTTTGTAACACCAGTGGAGTCACAGTCGCGCTGCCAACCCTGTAAATATATAGAGTTTCTGTGCCGTCAATGTAGAAGACAAAGCAGGACAAGCCTTTCTTCCCAGTGACAGCACAAATTCTTCAGTGAGCTTTGGCTACCCTACTCAATACTGGGAACACAACACGAAGTTATTATAGCCGCGGTATTCTGTAGGGCGGAGGTACTTCCCCAGTCGGACTGCTCAATTTTAACTCTTTTACACCCTACATTATTTTGTGGCCATAACACCAAAACGTACCTTTTCAATCGGACAAAATGAAGCCTTGAAATTTTTTAAATTAAATATAAAAATTAAAACTAAAACTATTATTAGATAGCTACTAAAATACACTAAAATAAAATAAACATAAAAATAACATACATAATGCGTCATGAAATTCCTCCGCATCATCACCGACCGGTAACGTACCCAGAAGGCTGGCAGCATTGCCACGTTGAATGGCAATGCTTATCCTCTGTGCAAGATAATAACCAGCCTTCTGGTCACGCGTAGCGTCGATCAGCTGCTTTGCCAAGTCTTTATATAGAGACCGAGCACTTGGACCCCACGTCCCTAACGTTTCAACCCCAAACGGCTCAAAAACATAATCACCTGTCAGGTTACAGTATTTGCGCCGTTTGAGGTTTTCCGCAGATGCAGCAGCAGCACCGGCACACCCTGCTGTGCTTGAAAGATGGGAAGGCACAAGAGTGTCGACACACGTAGCGTCCCACAGCAAAGGTCTACCCATCTTCCAAGGTAGCAACGACATACCATCCGGTCTCTTGCCATCGCTACGCACCAGCTCTTTAGGTTCACGAATGGCTGGCACGCCAGCGGTAGCTAGAGCACGGCGGATAATGTCGTTGATGCAGGCGTGTCGCGGTATACGCCCAGCGCTTCTGCTGCATGAAAGGCCATGGTGCCCAAGACTGTCGACAGCTTCACCGCACTTGCAATGATGCGGAGAAACGCACGGCGCTCCTAAGCGAAGGCAAGTGGCAAGGCGGAAAGTAGTATCGTCCAACATAGTACCTATGTTGGGCGATGGAAGTGCCTGAATCCAGAGGCCTGACTGCCATTCCCCCACAGCCAGAAGGCGCGCACGTTCTGTAACATGGGAAGATGTGTGTATTAAGGTATCCCTTACCAGCCTGCAGAGCGGCGCATACCATTGTCTCTGGGAGAAAGGGTTACCAGGCAACTCAGTGTTGGGACAAGCAGCCTTCCAAGCATTAATAGCATCGGACTTACATGACACCTCAGAGTTAACCTGTGTGTTTATGAGAATTTTCCTGGTTAACTCCTCAGTGCTGTGCACCGACGACAGAAATGCTGGAAGGCTAACGTCTGAAATTTTGCGAACGCCGAGACCACCCAAGCGAACTGGTAAGGACGCTTGGAGCCAGGCTCGGTCATTCAAGGCCACATTTAAAATTGTGTAAATTGTAAATTTTTATATATTGACTTTTATTACTTAAAAACTTCAAACCTAGTCTTAGCGAATGTAAGTTGAACATGAGCATGAGGTAGGCTCGGGACATGCCACCAAGCACTTAAATAGACCAATTATTTATATTTTTATATAAAGAATAATATTTACTGAAATATAAGCATGGATTGGAAAGAGACTCTTTTGTCCGCACTTAGCCTCCTTTTTCGGACCATTGTGCGTACAAAGTAGGTAGAACAGCCAGAAATATAAGCATATAACCAAACGTGTTTTTAACAGAAATATACGCCAAAAAAAATATAAAAAAATATTAACATCACACTACGATTCTCATACAGGACACTCAAAAATGCTCTCGGGATATTCACTCATAATATATTTTCTGATTTTGGCCGGTTTGATTAACAAGTGTGGCAACAAAAGAAAGAGCTTTTGACATCTTTGAAATTTTTGTCCAGTACCACATTCTCTCAGGGTGCGGTCACTGTACTACCCTGTATGCTACAAAACTAATGGGGTAGTAATTACTCATTTGAAGGTTTTCTAAAAATATACTGATACTAATGGAAGGAGCTTTATTTGTGTGATTCAAAGATAGTTATTACCTGAGTGTACCTAAGTTTACTTTGTACCTAAGTGTAAATCACATATAGCTGTAGGTATTGTTTGAATTTTAATGTATAAGGGTCGTAGCTGTCACACCAAATCAGCAAGGTTTAGCCTAGGTCAGTCTTGTGATGGGATACCTATTATTTTTCATTTGGTTTATTTTTGGCATATAAGTCTACTATCAAACTTGTTTCGGCCTTATAAACAGCTATCGGGTTTTTGTATTTATTTTATAACGTAATATTATGTATGACATTTACATAAAGTCGTACAATATTTTTGTACTGTACTTAAAAAAATCATTGGATCACCTGTTTCTGTTTTTGTTCTTTTTATATTCATATCAAAGAAGAGCAATAATATATTTGGGGTATCCAGGATATAAATATTCAATTACCCTGTTTCCGTGTTAATGCCTTGTGGGTTTATCTCAGTTATACGTTAAGTGTTAAAATAACCACTTTGATAATTACTAGAATACTAAAAAAAACATTTTTCAATACTCTTGCTCATGAAGTGACTCTAATTTCACCCCAATCAGGCACATAATGACCACCTTTAATCAAACTGTGACTTTTTCCTGGCTATAATTCACAAGTGAGTTATAATTTTTTTTTAATTTTATTGGTTGAGTTCTTTGATCTAAAAAGTTTCGATATAAAAAATCATCATGTTCAATAGTACAAATAAATTAATATACTTACTGCTTCCTCATTTTATGCAACTTCGTATTTAAATAGATAATTTAAACTTGTATCTGTTTAATAAACAAAACCATGCTATTAAAAAGTTCATTGTAATTTTACTCTAATTGTTTCTCCAAAAAAACTTTTTATTTAAGTAATAGTAGTAATAGTGTAATAGTAGTTAATGATACTAGTGCATAATAAGAGTTCGTAATCCAAATTATGTGCAGTTTCATACACTATTATTTTATTTAATCTCATGAAATAGTTAAGATTTAAAAAATATATATAATTTGCGTAAAATTATAAAGTTATTTTTAGCGCCAAAATCCATTTGCTGATCGCGCATTGGTGTTCCGCTACATCCACCACAAACTACGTAGAAAAAGGTTTATGATTTTTTTAAATTCATTTTGATACGCCGTGCGTAAACAATGTCATTAAAGTTATTTTTAATTTTCATTGTTTACATTTCAGTGTGAAACAAGATAAAATTATTTTTTTAGTATTATTTTATTCGCCAGTGTGTTGAAAAACGTCGCAAGATACACGTGTGTATTGATGATTACCATCTTCAGGTCTCTATAATCAGCTCGGCGAACCTTGATCCCTATGACAGTTCATACTAGTGACGGGTCGTGTCGATATATCGCAACTTTTTATAGGCAAAGGCGTGACTTGCATTCAGCCACATCGATAAACATGTTTTTAAAATATAATCTACATTACTATAATTATAATGCTTGTTATATTTACAAGTATCCGTGTATTTGTATATGGGGTTGCCAATATTCCGATGCAGAGGTAACATGGTCGGACTGTATAATTTTAATGTGAATTAAAATTTTAGTTATAGCAACACTATCTGATCTGTCACTACGCTAGTACTGTCAGTTCGCTACGCCAGTACGAGTGCTAACGCCTTGTATTTTTATTTTTATCCATGTGCTTATATCAATTACACACTTTTAACGTACAAAATTATGTACTTATAATGTACTTACCCCGATCTCGCTCTTTGACTTTGCATCATTTTCAATCTAAACCATTATTGTTTCAGGTTGTGCAGCCAGGCTTAACACCACTCCACCATTCACAGCTAATAAAATGCTTACGTTGCTACAAGAGGCATGTAGTCAAGTGACTCCGGACAATTGGAGGAAAGTGGTTGAAAAGACGAAAAAGCTATGCTTAGATGATTGGAATCGAGACGTGCGATACGACAATATAGTAGACCAGCCGTTTATCATAAACATAGGAGAAAGCAGCTGCAGTTCGGATTCCGAGTCTGAGACGCAATCGGTGACACCATTGTCAGATTCAGATTAATGTATATTAAAAAATCATAAATAAACCGCTTTTGTTTTATTTGAGTAGGTATATACAATAAATTTGTTAAATCTCCTTTATTTTATTATCGCAAACAACTTAAATGATTATAAATCTGACACTAAGAGCGTAGGTGCTCTATTGATGTATTTTGTACACTCGTTTCCATTTTCGATATTTGTTTATCGATACTTTTCCGCACTAGTCGATATCTTCCAAACGGAGTAACTTTTGCAGGACGTCAACGTAAAGTCTGATTGAGATAATTTCTTGTAAGTGTTAATAATTATTATAATTCCAACGGGATATTATTGTAATTGCATATATCTGCCTAAAATTAATAAATATCATTTTTAGACACCGCCAATTCGATTATAATATAACGGTGACGCTACTACAAGGTTGTGTCGTGGGAATAACTGTCAGTGTCATAGGGATCAAGGTTCGCCGAGCTGATTATAATGACTCTGGTGCCTCAGCGGTAATCACCAACTTTACATACTCGTTCCATAATATAATATCATCTACTCTCACACTGAAAAGGTATATTAACTTATTTGTACTATAGAACACGATATTTATTTTATCGAAACTTTTTTAAGAGCAAACCAACTTAACAAATAAAATTTAAAAAGAACTATAACTCACTTGTTATTTATAGCAATGAAAAGTTCCCAGTTAAATTACAGATATCATTATGTACCTAACATGGGCGTAGCCAAGCCTCCAGCCTAGAGATGGGTAAGTCAATTTTTTTTACATCAGATCGCCCTCGGCTGTTTTGTTATACACGCCACACAAACAATTGATTTGTCTCCTGCAAAACACACGTGTCACATAAAACATAAACATATATATTTTTTTAAATAAAGCTTTTATTTAAAAACTCAAATGGTCTAAAATGAAAAAAGTAGTTTTGTGCTAGTTCATACTGATATGAAAAGCTAAAACAAAGAAAGAAGGTTTTAGCGTGATAATAGCTTTGTAAAAAAGTGTTTTATTTACTTTTTTATTTTCAACTTTTTCTTAATAGTATACTCAAGTAGCACCAGAATGTTTGCCAAGACCAGTAAAACGCGCCCAAACTCGATAGGAGTTGGGCGCGTTTGTCTTGTTTAGTTTAGGAGTTCCTATGGGGTCTGAAGATGGCGTAGCAACACCTTACTTCAATAGATCCTATTATACCATGTAACATCAGAGTGTTTACCATGATAAAACAAATGAACCCAAACTCGATAAGTGTTTATCTTGTTTAGTTAAAAAGTTCCTAAAGCCACCTTTCAACTGCATTTTCAAAACCTGATTCTTTTGACTAACCTGACCTGACTTTGAAGAGAATTATCTCGTAGGAGTTTTTATGGCCACCTTCTAATTCTATCTTCTAACCCTGAATGACATAAAATACTAGAGTGTTAGCCAAGACAAAACAAATGAGTTCAAACTCGGTGGGTTTATCTTGTTTAGTTTAGAAGTTCAATAAGATTCCAAGCCAGTGAATGCTGAGTATGGATATTGTCCCGGTCACGGGACCATGGAATCGCAGAGAAATACAGGGCAAAGAATACACTTCTGAAGACACGCAAAACCCGTTCGAATGGGATCCTTGCACGATGATATGATGGGCACTGCGGTTTAAAGAAGTTCCAGAAGCTTACATTGACACCATCCGAGGCAGGTACTATTCTGATTCCGTGGTTTTTTCATCCCCATTACCATCCGGGTACACCAAGGATCCGTCCTTGGTTCTTACTTTGTTTAGTGTTGTAGTAGATGTTATGTCAGAATACTAACATGACCAGCTTCCATGGTTGCTTAAGTATGTTTATAATACCGCACTGATGGTCGTTGGCAGGAACAAATGGGAGCGACGTGTGAAAGTTTGAAAGGGGGCGCTTAAAAACAGTAGTCTGAAGCTAAATATGGAGAAGACAAAATACTTACACCCACACCAAACGGGTGGTGACTTGTTCGAGTGCATGGACCAGGTTAAGCACATAGGATCTGGAGTTCACGTGACTAGTGAATCAATCAGTTGCCGCCGCGTGGGTCAAGCAGCGGGAAATGATTGGCGTCATTTGTGACCCTATAATTCCAGTCAGTTTGAAGGGGTAGGTCTATTAAACGATCACTGGGCTCGGGAGAGGGAGGACGGAGCGCCATAAGCAGTAGATGCGTGACACGAAGATGAAAATGCTGAGGTGAATGTGCGAAGTCACGCTTAAAGGTTGTGTGAGAAACTCTCACATCTGCGGCAGGCTTCATGTCCGTGATATTGCAAATAAAATGCAAGAGAGCCATCTGTGCTGATGACCACCAGGCAATGGTGCCTCCGCCAGGCCCCGATAGGAGAGTGGAGAGTGATATATATCCTGCCCTGTCTGCGCCCATGGTGCCTATGATGCCTAATTAAGGTGAATTTAGAGCCACTATATGAGCTAGTGTGTTGAATTAACAGTTTCAAGTCACGAGTAACGTATATAACTAAAAATATCTAAGTAAATATATTATCCGCATTCTAGATCTCATAATACAAGCTATTTATGCTATGTTTACTTTGCGTATAGACGACGATGAGGAGAATGTCTTAGGATATGTGTTGTAATATTTTTATCTTTTTAAGCTTTGTCTACAGTAAATACGTAATTATTTAATTTGAACTCAAGCAGGTGTAACTAATTCAATACACAATACAATATGCATCACATATCATACACACATTTAAAGTTTAAAAAACTATATTGACATTACCTCACTCACACATAACATTTACTTCAAGCCATTTATTGCGACAGCGGTAGCCTAATGGTATGGGTAATGGACTGCTGAGACGAGGTCTTGGGTTCGATCCCAGGTTTTACCATGGCACACACCAATGACTTTTCGATGCTTATCGAAGTTATGTGTGTATTTATCGCAAGTTTATAAGTGCCCGGTCAATTGCAGTAGGCTCGCCACCTATTACATTGGGACCTAAACATAAACTGGCGAAATGTGGGTGCTACTGCTTTGCCTACCTCTTCGGGGATAAAGGCGTGAGTTTATGTTATATTATTTATTGAGATGCATTCTGTTAGAATTTTATTTCCAAGGCGCTATTAAGACAAGAATATATAAAAGTAATAGCGAAAATGAAGAGCGAAATTAACAAAATAAACAAACAGAAGCTGTGGCATGGTGTAATCCTCTTATCGCGTTATCCCGGGCTCGGCTGACCAAACGCTTCCGTTACCTGCTGCGCCTACCGCGCGAAGCGTCGCGACGGACCGATAATAAAACCGATATTAGCCGTTTTAACTAAACACGTACTTATAGCTTTACCGCATCCCACATTCACTAATAATACATATCGTATGTGTAAACTACTTAAAAAATCGATTAGTTGCTCCGTCGGGCACAATTGAATTAATGTCATAAAACGACCTACATTTTCGTGAGATTGTTAAACCTTCAAAAAAATGTATTTTTAAGGCATCAAATCTCTCAGCAAGCAAATTTTCAAAAATCTTTGAATACAATTATGTTTCTTTTTAAAAATAAAGGAATGTTTACTTTAAGTGAAATTCGCTATCTCCAGTATTTAGGGTGCTTCCCGTTCCACTACTTGTGAGGTTGCTTGTGAGAAGATCTATGATGTAGTATAACATTCGCATACATTTCCAACAATATCAAGAAACAAAAAAGAAAGAAAGAAATTGGAGTGTACCTAGTAGCCTACACAAGCCTAGATGCCTACCAATTATACTCGTTTGGCTAGCCAAAAGTCAGTTTGGAATTATTTATATAAATGTTCCATAAAAATAGAAATAAAAGAAAATTGGTCCCGCAATCCGCTTTGTCTATAACTAAACATTAGCATTTTCACATACACTACATGTTAAACTTCGACACGAATAAACGGCACTGTTGACAAGCCGCAATGAATTAAAACAATAAATACAATTTTCATATTCAAGTTTATATCCCGGTACGCTCTGCATCTGCAGTTGTCTCATATACGGTCGTTTTTGGAATAATACTTTACACTCCTTTTTAGCAGTAATGTAAAAGTTAACCTTCAGTTCTGTACATGGCTTCGATGGGTCGAACGCTGTGAAATAATCCCATATAAGTCTCTTGGGGATGCCGTAGAAGAGTTTTCTCAAGAGCCTACAAATTACAGCGCGCGTTACAATCTGGTGATATAATGGTCCATAGGCTTGTGTAGTAAAATTAAGGCAACGTCAAATTAAGTTTAGCTAACATGTTACGCTGAAAATATGATATAACGGAGATGATATAAAAATGAACCCGCGGATAGATTTCGATGGACTACATCAAATTGGATAAGTAACTTTTTTATACCACTTATGTGGCAGACAAGCACACGGCCGACCAAATTGAAAGTGGTTACCGTGGCTATGGATGTGTGCAATACCAGGGGAGTCACAATCCTGCTGCCGATCCTGTAAGAATAGAGAGATTCGGTGCTGTCAATGTAGAAGATAAAGCAGGACAAGTCTTTGGTCTTCACACTGACAACACAAAACTCTACAGTGAGCTTTGGCTACCCTACTCAATGCTGGGAACACAAAACGAGTATTCTGTAGAGCGGAAGTACTGCCCCAGTCACATACCGATAGCAGCGCCACCTATCAGGTCCAATAGTGAACAAACCATCAAGGAATCCATGGAAATATAGGTACGATACTAAAGGAGTTTGAGTACAATAGGGTAAATAAAGCATCCCTAAGTTACTATAGACAATCTTATCTAAACCACATCGCGACGTAGATATTTAGCTATAGAGGGAGAAATATCCTATAATAACATCCTGTATTTTTATTGCCTCAATCGATAGGGTCAATTATAAGGATCAAATCACTCTAACAAACCTGGTAAATTAAATAAAAGGAAGGTTACGGTTTAGATAAGTAGGTTCGACTACCGGGTGTGGCATTTTTGGAAATCTTTAATAGATAGATAGATAGATAGAAAATTCTTTATTGTACACCAATAGATTACAGTAAAACTTGTAGGTAGCATGCATACAGTTTATTTAATGTACGGTAAGCTTCAGAGAAAAGGAACCCCCGCGGCGATATTCTTTAAGTATTGAGGGGGTCTGTTTTCTCTGACGCTGTGTGTACAATGGACGGCCTTATCGCTGAAAGCGATATCTTCGAAGCAACCTTGGAATGGACAGTAATGTAATAAAAGCAAAAGATTTGGTGTTGTTAGCAAATAAACTAGAAAAGAGGTATATTTAAAAACAAAAAGAAAGAAAGATATACAGAGAAGTTCAAATAAAGTAAAATAAAAATACAACTTTAGCACATAAATAGATATACAAAGTAAGTACATACTAATAAGAAGGGAAAATAGAAAACATATAAATTGTGAGCTATCACAGTGTACAGGTGATAAGTTTCTCCTTAATAGTTGTTTCTTTTTGAAAATAAAGGAATGTGTAGTACTGTCTCAAGTATTTAGAGTACTTTCCCGCCGGGCGAAGTCGATATAGTTTACAATGAAAATGAAAATAATGATACTTCTAAGTGTATTTGATATATTACAATGAAATGGTATCAACATTATTGATGGTCGCTGAAAAAATAAATGTTGCCAGTAGTCCATACACAGTTACCCAAACCCCTTTTATATAAATCGGTCCAACCATTTTGAAGGGGTTAAGTAACAAATACAAAAGGTAGTTGAACAATTTTTGACATACCATTAATATTGTATCCATTACCTAGGTGTATTACCTAGGTGCTTTTACTTCAATCGCCTGTAACCACGAAGACAAACTTCATAACACATAACTGGGTGTTTGACAACTTTTACAATAAAACGTGAAATATATCGGATATATAGTGTTATAATTGTATTTCACTCAAATATGAATTGTTAATAATTTATTTTTACAAAATAAAAGTGCGTTTTTTTAGTCTGTATTTTACACGAAGCAAAACTTGAAAGAATCAGTTGACAGTTCACGTGACGTCACGCATTTCGAGTATGTTTCGAGTGGTAAAAGTGAAATGGTCCCGTCTCGACTGTCTGTGTTTATAATTTGCTTCCTTATTATTTTGAAAAGTGGATAATATTTGACAATGATATTATAAAAACCAACAGTTCATAACTATCTAAATGTAGGTTAATTAATGATAGACATTTTTTATTGCTTCCAATACCTACCTATTGCTTGGGACATTTATTTTGGATCTAAAATGTGCTCAAAATGTGCTCTGTGAAATGTGTACTGCACACACATTTCTTCAGTGTCTTTTGAAGATAACACGGGATGCTACGGCAATCAAGATTACAATAATACAACCCAGCTGCGCCAGGATCTCGTTTGTTTCGCGAATTAGGTCTAGGAAACGTGCCTTGAGGTATACTAACTTTTACTCTGCCGAGTTTTGGAATGCAATGCTTTGATATAGATATTTAATATCCCAAGTAATGCAGCGTTATAGATTAACAAAAGCTAGATAGCTAGACTATAAAAAGACTTGAAATAGTTTTCAGAGAATACTTTGTGAATTACCTATTCCTTTTACATATCTACTTATATAAGGTACGATAAATTTATATAGGCTCATTATGCTGTATGTATATATTGTATGTATGTAATTTTTTATTTCATTAGGAAGCTGTAATCTAGGAAGCTTGAATATCTAGGAATATAGGTATTTATGCCTAGATAGGTACCAGAGATAGTGATTACAGGTAGCGCTATACTATTGTTAACCTTACAAAAAGTTATGGTCAGTTATGGTCAATTATAATTATAATTCTGCATGGTCCATTATAAATATTTATTAACTAAATCTGTAATAGTCAAGAATCATTCTAATACATGTAGAATGTGAATAAAAAATCTTTGAAATGGGTGCTCTATTTGTGTACCACGCGAGGTTAAAGTCAAAATGACACAGTATTAACGTTCGTACTTATGAAGAAAAACAATTGCAAATTGCAATCAACATTCAAGACTATCGTTTTTAGCAGCCAATATTGGATCAAAATATTGGTTTATTTTATACCAATAAAATGTCAAGCTAAATAATATTCATAAGTTAATAAATTCCTCCATTATTATCTAGGACGTGGCATTGATTGAGATATTTTTATTTCATAAGCCGAATCTAAATCCGCCACAGTTCGTCCTAGTTTGCACAACAAAACTTCGGGTCAAATCGTAGATGTTCAGAATCGTACGACTGCCTATATATATAAGAATAATTTCAGCTTTACACCTCTAACGCTTACGTTATATTGTACATTTGGGAACCATCTCCTTTCATCTTCTTCAATTATAAATGAGCGGTTTTTCTCGTAAGGATTCCCCGTCTTTTTCCCGGAAGCACCTAACACGTTAGTGAAGGTTTATTAAATATTCACTGGAGTACTTTTATCGTAGTGTGGCTAATGTTGGTATTATCTAATAGCTCCACGGTAGATATAAATACCCTATTCTTGGATAAACGAATGTTAATGGAATATGTAATATAATTGGAAAGGTATAAATTAACGATGTGTCGTAATAGATATTATCTTATAATTATTTTTTTTAAATAAATAGAATGTCTAATGGCTATATAATGATAGTCTGGTCTAGATCCAAGCGTCCTAGGTGTAACCCTCGCGGATTAAACCCAAGGCGGAAGATGGTGGCAATAAAGACAAGACAGTGGCAATAAATACTTTAAAATTTGAACTTTGGTAATGATGTCAATGGTTTACTGTCATACAAAAGACCGCATAAAGATGAGTAGAAGTCGGAATGCGGACCTCTGATGTGAAAGCATGGGATGTGACGGTACTATAATTTAACGTTACGGTAAGAGTAATTAAAACGCCTCTTTTGCGAATACGTCAAGTTACCAATAACATATTCAACAATTTTCGATTTAAAATTTTCTAGTTATCTTTTTCGAAGTCAATAAATTTTACGTTTAAAAGATATAAAAAAGACAAATTGCTTAATTTTGTGCTTATCTAAAACTAATATCTATCGTTTTGGGAGAAAAGGTGTAAGAATATAAAAAGTCAGGTCTTGTACTTCCTAAGGAAACGGAGTTCCTGATTATTGGCTTCATGACAAACCACCGTCTGAGTGTGCATGTGTTTATTTAAACAGTTTACAAGTATGTACATAGTACATAGTACAGTTTATTAAAAACTACAAATTTACAATACACGAACATGTTATGATGTTTAAATATAATGAAATTACTACATGCAAATATTACAAGTATTTTTATAGGTAATTCAATTACATCTTATTTAAATAAATATCCTGAATTCACAATCAATTAATCTATTAATAAATCAATTAATTAGATATAAAAAACATCTACATGTTGTACAGTCAATGACAAAAGTTCCATCATCCTCTTAGCGATTTCCCAGTATGCAATTTGTTTGCTCTTATGATAGTTTTTGACTGGTAGGTTTGGGAATCTCGCAAAACGAGACTGAAGTCTGCGTCAGGGTCACAGTAAAGTTATCTATTTTTTTTTATAATATTACCGTCTTAGAGCTTCGCCTGTTTTTTTAAAGTTACTTGTTTTTGATTTAGGATGATCAATAAATTAGAATTTATTAAGTTACTTTTCTAGGTAGAAAATCTAGACTCAAGAATTACAGGCATAGCGTCGCAAAAAATGATGAAATGATGAAAAAATGGTCTCACTGCCCAAAATGCCCAAGACCAGGCAAAATGGAAAAGTAAAAAACAAAAACTGAACTTCCGAATCCGAGGTAAAACCCTTGAACTCAACGCTGACAAAACGCTGAAATAATCATGTGAAATTGTTTAGTTACTTTTACCGTTGACTGTACGTATTTCTAAATAACAATGTTCAATAAATGATCAAAAAATAAAAATAATACATCTTTGCTTTATATAGCCTTTTATAATAATATTATATTAATTACATTTTAATTGGTCTAAGCAATGTATTTTTTGTTTATTAAATTTATATTTTGGTTTACAATAGTATATTATGGGACAAGTGTACAAAGTAGGTGATTACCGCTGGGGCGCCATTGAGGTTTTAAGAGAGCCGAAGACGGTAATCTGCACTAAACACGTGTGTATACGATGTTTTTCAATACACTTGCGAATAAAATAAAACTAAAAAATCATCTTATCTACTCTCATACTGAAATGTAAACATTAAAAGTTAAAAACAACTTTAATAACATTTGTTTACGCACAGAGTATCAAAGTTAATAAATAAAATACATGAACGTTTTTTCCATTTCGATAGAACTTTTTTTCTACATGGTGAATGTGGCGCAACACATTTGCGCGATCAGTTAATGAACTTTGGCGCTAAAAATTTAAAAAACTTAGTTCTCAAACAAGTTGAAATTATCTTTCAAAGACTAAGTGGCTTGAAATGAGCTATTAATTTATTTGTATTTATTTTGAACACTTCTTTTTGTATCTAAACATTTTTAAGAAAGCAACTCAATCAATAAAATAAAAATAAAGCTACAGGCAGGTAACTCACTCGTGATATTACAGCCAGAACAAAGGCGCCTCAGCGGAAATAACCAACTTTACATACTCATACCATAATATACAATTTTAATTCTATATGGCCAATACTTAGACGATATGCTTTGCAAAAAACAGCGTGAAAAACGCGTTACGTGTTAGTAAGCTAATGTCAATATTGTTCTTTAAACTGTCAATGTGTGCGTGTCTCTGTATAAGTTGACACTTATACAGAGACACTATTAGTTGACATCTGCATGTATGTATATGTCAACTTATACCAAAAATGTAGACATTTTTTACGCCGCGTAGAAATGACACTTGCGGCGACTGTAGAGCTTGTATATAGTCTAGGTCTAAGGCCAGCAATTCCTTTCAGAGCTTTTACACACCATTCGATATCGGTGTGGATGAAGATAGCCGACATCCGATTTTCGACACCTTTATGCTGTTTACACATATATCCGATGAAATCTATCCGATTCGTTCATTTCATTTGGGATAATAAATCTAAAACAAGCAATTTTCGAGTTTTTTTTTCTTATATTATTAGTAATCAGCGTCATCTACTAACGCGAAAAAACACGTATTTAAAAAAATGTCATGTAGGTCGGAAGTCGATGTTTTAGTCCCTGTGTGAACGTTGTAGTTGGTTCGAGTCCCACATAACATCTTCACCTGCTTAATTATCTCCTGTGGTAGTCTATGGCCGGAAGGGACAAAAAATGGAAGACCCGATATCTGATATCGGTCCGGACAATGTAAAAAAAAATATATTTATATATATGTTATTATATATATATTATATATACACGTCAATTAGACTTCGCCTTGCCTGATGGTAAGCTAAAGGCAAAGTCTCAGAAAAGAGGGTCACCATTTATTACACATACCATGTGACAATGGTGACACTCAGCTTGACGGCCTCATCATATGCCTTGTCACACCCCGCTTAAAGGACCCGGGACTGTAGGAAGAAGGAAACACGTGAGCTGGTAATGAATGAATATATTATTATTATTATTATTATACATTTTACTTCCTCCGATATCGGATCGACGTCCGACATCGATAGCGAATATCGGATAATATGAAAACGCTCTAACAGTACAAAAAATATGACACCTTTTTGAATTGAATAGGTTAGCGCGTTAAGATTAAAGAAATCAGACCAAATAATTCGTGTCCATCCATTTATTGCCTAAGGTGCCCAGATGAACATACTAATATTTCTCGAAGGTGGGACATAAGCCGGAGGTGGGGGAGGGATTCTCCCTCCCAGTTTTTTGCTTATGTATTGAAAACTATTAATAATATTTCTTTACTTACGTTATTTTTTTACTTTACTTACTTTATGTACATTAAATGTCGACACATTTTTACTGTAGGATCAATAATGTAATGTGACAGAGCGTATTATTCATGACAAAATAAACTCTACTTGGCCACAGAGAAATCGGCGCTTGTTCCAGTATTTTTTGGTGAAAAGATATTTCTTCAAATATACTGAGCACCCAGTATAGTAGGAAAACCATTACAAATTGGAATCACTGTAACATCGGCAGGAAATAGAAATTGGCAATGCGTCAAGTGAAAGATGATCTAAAGTCGTAATTGACTCTAAGTTTCCAACGACTCCTCATTTTCATCCCCATATTTTTGGGCAAGTTAATACCCAAGCCACTTCTGCACCGCGATATTCCGCTGACCCTTTGGTAGGGGAGAAGGGAAGAAAGGTTCGTTTTGAACTTGGTAAAAAAGACGATATTTGTTACTCTCAGACTGGGTACTGGGTGCTAAGTATACTTGAAGAATTATCTTTTCTCCAAAAAAAATAGAACAAGCACCAGTCTCTCTGTGGCCAAGCTAAGTTGATTTTGTCGTGAATTATTAGCGTTGTAACATTTAACCTCTCGTATTTATTTTAAGTATTGGTCCTACAGTAAAAATGTGTTGACATATTTTACAGGAAATTATGTCGATAAATAGTGTGTACCTATGTGTAATAGTTTTCAATATACAAGCAAAAAATTGAAAGAAGGGACTTTTGTCCCCCTCTCCTACCACCAGCTCGTGTTCTACACTCGGGGACTTTTAGTATGTTTATCTAAGTACTTTAGGGAATAACTGAATTAATTTTCAAAACTATATGAATTATTTGGTCTGATCGTCGAGTTTCACGATAATTTTACCATAATACTTTTTTGTGAAGTAAATTGTAATTGTCTGTAGTTGCATGTTTGCATGTACTTCAAATATTTTGCCAAATACAAAAAATGTCCAATAATAAACATAAATAGCCATGTGAAGTACCATAAGTTTCAAATCAAATAAAAGAAATAGTCCCCAAGTCACGTTTAAATTTGGTCAATGACTTCCACCCGGGCGATGCTTCGTACAATGGTTAAGGAAATTATTTTATGAATTTTCGTGGTCGTCAGTTGCGACTTTGTTGGTGGGATAAGCAGCGGTGATCTCTCAATCATGTAAAAAAAATCAGTCATGTCCTCCGAGCTGAAAATTTGCTAAATTACAGTTAAACCAATGTCTTGATTACACATAGCGCGATGGAAAATGCGTTAGTTGGTGACCTAAAGTTGTAAAAAATAAAACCGTTAGTCATTTCCTCCCTGCTCAAAATTGGCCAAATTGTAGTTAAACCAATACTTCGAAGGTCACAAAACGTCAGCTGCCAATAGCGCAGTGGAAAATGCGTCAGCTGGTGCCTTGAACATATGAAAATAAATTTTGAGCATCAGCTGACGCATTTTCAACTTTCAGCTGGGAGGAAAGGACTGATTTTTTTTATATTTTTGTACATGTTTGACCGGTCACCGCTGCTTACCCCACTAAAAAAGTGTCAGCTGACGACACGAAATTTCATGATGCAACTTCCTTAAATATTATACGAAGTATCGCCCAAGAGGTGATTGGTCATGCGAACCTGCCGTTGGCTTGCGGACCATAAGGAGCTGCAACCAATACACCAAACAATGAAATAATATATAATATAAATTACTAACTGTATAATGATGTAGTGGAAACATCTTCTTCCAAAAAAAGAAAGGCAATAAATTATCATTTTGTAGTAATCTTACAAATATTCCAGAACAACTCGTTCGTTATTGAGCAAATGATCATGCAAACAATATGTTATAGAAAGATGTAAAATTGCCATTAATTATCACGATTTTTTCATTGAACTATAGTTACACGACTCACTATAGTTGCCGCACGCTATAATGGCTTTTTTGACACGATTGATTTTGCTCGTTTTCCCACACACAGAATGCACACAGGCACCAGTCAGACAGGTGCTAGTCTCGCCATATTTTTCTTTAGTTATTTGTCTAACAGTTCGTTGTCCAATATTAAGCGCACCATAAAATATAAAACAAACAAAACCAGTCGTGTCAAAACGGCGATTATAGCGAGTCGCAACTATATTACATCAATAAATATTCATAGTTGCAGGAAATTAATAACCTTACAACAAGTAGGTTTTATTGACAGAATTTATTCATTAAAACCTTTGTATTTGCCCTTTTTCCATGAACTCTCGTCGTTATCGGTTTTTATTTAATAACTGAATTTCATTTCTCTAAAGTTGATACCATAGCATATTCTAGTGTACCTACCCATGAAGAACAAAATTCTTTCCTTTGCTCTTTACAGCAAAAAGTTATTCAGAGTTCAAAAGTACAAAATCCACCACAAAGATTTTACAAGTTGTAGCACGTACTGGCCACTTGCTTCATTCTGATTGCTTCATTAAATATACATAAAAAATGCTATAAAGACAACATAAATAAGTACTATTATGCTACTGTGTATGCAACTCGTAAATATTGTTGGTAACGGAAGTAGTAACGCTTCTCTTCTTCTTTATAAACACGTCGGTGCGTCGACGAAATAATGTTCCTCATTTTGGGTAACTGTCTTTCTTCGCTTTGAAAACGCGGAAAAAGAGAGTTGCCCAAAATTAGATCCATTATCACAGAAGATGCAGTGCAGAATACCACGATGGAACAGGCACGTTTCTGGACTCGTAGATATCTAACCCGTAACCTTATCCAGCAAAAGACCGATAGATCAATTGCTGGATAGGGTTAAAGGTTGGATTGCTAGTAAAAAAAACATGCTAAAAAATCACGGATAGATTCATCGTTTTGCAGATTTGAAGATAGTGGAGGCAATTGAGTACTCTGCTCTGCGGCTAAACTGATTCTCCTGATAATAGATCTACTATTACCGGAGAATCAATTTACCCGCAGAGCAGAGTACCATATTGGAAATACCATTTAGATTTAGGAAGTTTGACTCTGACTTGAATAAGAATTGAATTGAATTGACTCTGACTTGATAACTTGCTTCGTGACATGAACATAAATGACAGCTTTCCCCACGATGAAAACGATAGCATGCGTTTATTTAAAACTAAGCTGTAAATTGCACCAGTGTTGCACCAGAGTTACATGAAATATGTTTATAACCAGAAGGGATGCTTGTTCAAAATGCGAAATTTTTGCTCTTGTGAATAAATAACTTTAACCGTACTTTCCATCTTGTGCTAAGGAGCGTCCTTAAGCTGAAGTTCACTGAATTAATTATATACGAAGTGACGCAACTGTCTTTTTGAAATATCTTCAAAGCAGAGGTGCGTAGACTGCTCGAGAAATTCATCGCCACCTTGGCATTGAATAAATTATAGCATAAGATTATAGATTTTAATAAAGTGTAAAACTGCCATGGTTTTTTAGAAACACCTATAGAAGTATCAATACTAAAATTAGTTGAATTTGGCGCGAGAGCGAATGCATGTGAAATTTAGAAAAGTGTCTATTTACTGGTAAAGAGTACCAGCGATTGTTAGATAATCATGACTTTTATTTATACAAAACACACACCAATACTTACAATACATTTGTTTATGAGAATTTGCATTGTGTCGAAATGGTCACTTGAAGTATTACGCGATATAGGGTGAAAATTTTAATCCACCATCAAATATTATATTAAGTAGGTATGTGTTTCCAAAAATACGAGAAGGCAAAGTAGATATTAGGAAAGATCATATTAAATCTAAATCTAAAGAAACCTTTAGTCACCAAATTTAATAAAAAACCAAAACTAATTTGATAAAATACCAAATGCCTGGACACCTGCGACCCGATAACGAACTAATAGATTAGGCTAAATACACGGAACAAATAACTTACAAATTGCAGGACGTCACTATCTGCTAAACACGACACTGGCAAAATTCCCGCGGGTAGCTTTATTAAAATTTCCCGTCGATGTCGAACTCCTAGGCGACGCAATTTAATAATGCATGCGATAAAATTGTTACTCGACAACAATATTGTATTCCATTAACATCAAATTATGTTTATATAAACCAGAATTGTATGGTGCGGGGACTAATACCACAACGGTGTACCTATGTTATTTTGTTGAAAGTGAAAGGTTTTTGATAGGCATTTTGGCTTGAATTACGAGAAAAGGGTGTCTTAATGTTTCTGATATAGGTGTTATTGTCTATGTCAATAAATAGGAAAGTATGGATTTCATTTTTGGTTTTCTAATTACATTATTGTAATTTTTAAATTATTTACACAATTATAAGAAACAAAACAAAATATATATACCTACTAAAGTAATCATTGTGAATTGTAAGGATTAGGAACACCAAAATAAATGTCTTGCTTCATAATGTTTTATCTCAAAATCAAACATCTAATCGTACCTGACCTACATGAAAAGTGTTTAAGTTTTCCCTTTTTCAACTGTACGATAAGCTGTCAATCTACTTTATTAAATAAAAGCAACTACTCGTGAAATTAACAATAATCAAAATTAAACGCTTACCAGACAAGCTTTTGGCAGTGGGCGGCTTGATTAATCGTGCTTTAAATAATGCAGCGAGTCAGTGTCTCTGAGGAACAGTTATACTTAAACAATGCTCCGCCCTTCATCAGAGCAGCTTAATTCTGATTTAAACGGCTACATCGATCACGAACTCTAGTGTCAAATGGTTAAGTGTCGCCTTGGGTTCAGTTAGGCGAGCGGCGCGTAAATTCTTGATGCGCGCGCCGACGTCGGGCACACATCAAATATGCACCACATTTCCCACCTGGAGCGGGCAACTTGATCCGGCCTCAGATATATACACAACACAAATAGATACCACACTGCCAGCTTGACAGTTCGACACGATGTGCACAAGACATGACATCAATATTCACTAATGTGTTTCAAACTATTTTAGTACAGTCTCCTAACTTGATAACCGAATGTAAGTGATTTTGTACTGAAGTAAGTTAGCGGTATCTATATTTTGTAGTGTTATTTCGATGATAAGGCAATGTTGTGGTATAGTTAAAGAAGTAGTAACTAAAATAAGTGATCCTACGTGTAAGTAGAAAGGATGGTTAAAGAATGTTAAAAAACAGATTTGAAGAGTCGGCGGCGGTAACTTAGTGGCTAGTTGGTCTTATGATCAAGAGGTCCCTGAATCAAATCCTGCCCACTACACTGACGTGAAGTCCCTCCTAAAAATATTAATGTTGATTAGCTGTAGGGGTTATCGGAAGTACTAGTAATATCGATTACAAGTACTCTTTCTAAAGGCCAAGTCAAGAGGAGCGAGCCCGAAATACATTTCAAGAGCTATGATACAATGAATAACAAAGTCCTTCATACCCAGTCTCTATTTTGGCATGACATGACTACGAAATGTAAACAAATGATCTTATCCAGACTTTTGTATTAAATCTGTAAATTCTGTTACTTTTTAATTACCAGTCGGTACCTTTTCTCTTGAAGTCAGTTTATTTTCTGTTAGAATTTATATGCCATGGACTATAATCAAAATAATACCGCGTAAAAAAATAAGATTTTATTATCCAATGAGAAAATTAAACAAGTACTATAGCAATGTCAACTACACTATACTATGTCAACAAACATTTCGACATACATTGGGCAATCGATGTTCTTTAACAAATACTTTATAAGGTTTTCCTAATAAGAATTCCAGGAAATCATCAAGTTTGTTTGTAAATTACACAACTGTACACAGTAAAGTAAAACTTCGAGCCCGGTTATGAGAAACAGCCGAGAAACTAGGTATAAAGAAGCCCGTGGCACGATACGGCAGTTGGATCGTGAGAGGGTAATTTCACGTGGCGAGCAGACGTCACGTTGTGGGTGGGGAACATTGCACGACAGCACGGTGCACGTGGGCTCCGCCATCTTTATCGATCCAATACCGGGTCACTTAACAACAAGGGGGAATGCAACTACATTAAGCAAGCAATGGATGAAATGTTACATATACGTGTTGTCTGGCTTCACTTAATTAACAAATTGCGACGCCAAATTATACTATTTGAACAGACATAAGTGTACAGCCGTTAGTCACTGCCAAAATATGGCTCTTCGTGAATAATGAATCAATTAATTAGCCCCCCGCAGTCCACTGCTGGACATAGTTACTGTTAATTATAAAGTTTGAAATGTTTACACCTCTTTAGAAATAATACATCAGTAATAGAAGTGATAACAAGATTGTCTGTTTAGGTACATCCACCCTATTGGGGAAATAGGTAGCCTCATCCTACAGAAAACCACAGATAAATAGCCTGAGAATTGTGTTGTTTTCCCGTTGGTAAATAGTTTTAGAGCTCGTTGGGTACAGAGATAGATCGACTATGTTAGTTACATATGTTAATACCTACCAGTTAAACGTATAGTAGTTTCGTATTGATGAAAATTTAAAAAGGTTGACCCATTCAGAAAATTGTTACATTAGGACTTGATTCTGTTTTGAAATATTTAGTATCAGAATAGAAACGTAATAATAAAGTAAGATGTTTATTTGAAAAGCATGTACTTGCTCATTATTGCAATGTTAAAAGGTTTTTATTATAACATCCAACATGTGATATCCTGACAATTGAAATCAGAGCTTAAATCCACGTATACGTGTAGACGTAATTTTAACGAAATAATTTACACCAAGCCCACTCGAAATACTATTGCGAATGGCGCATGACAATTTTTCCGATAAAGCTTCTCTCACGTATATTTGATCTTCGAAAATTATCTTTAAGCGAGTGGTTTTAAGGTTGACATTCATGTATATAGGGAGTCGCTGGGAAGTGAGGTGAGGGATGAAGGGCAGGTCAATGTCCCCACCCCCGCAGCCTGCTCCACAACGCGCTTTCCAGACGGAGCGAGGACGTCGCAGGCTCTTGAGTGTGGAGGCTGCCGCGCCCGTGCTTACCATATGTCTTCTTGACATGTTTATTGAAAATTCGCAGATAACAATCGCGCGTTAATACAGAAGAGCCCATTGAATCTGATCCCTGAACAATTGATATTATTCAACATTTATATTCTGGCTGTCTCTTGCATTCGATATGCTGAAGTACAAAAGGATACTCTGTTTTAAAAAATCTTACTAAAGTGATATGACATCAGTAATTATTTAAAAAAACGATATATTTCTACTTTTTGCTCTGCACCCCAACATCAGACGAGGAGCAGTAAAATTATGGAACCATTAAAAAAGGACTAAAAAAATCTGATCAAAATCGTACAATGATACAATTACTTAAACTAGGACTAGTCCAGCAGTGGACTGCAATGGGCTAGTTGATTGATTGACAAAATTATAAACATATTATTACCTTATGTAGTATAAATCTCTGCAATGTGTTCAGAATTCTTTTACATATGCTCAATTGGCTGAGTTGAACGTTGCGGAAAAGTCTTTTAACACTGAGAATATTTTTTCCGGCAATACAGAAACAGATTCTAATTAGCTTAACTGCAAGTTTGGATGGTCAACTTTCGCAGCATTACAGTTCGTAATCTTAATTGATTGATTGCGAGGTAAAGTCACGCTAATCATATATCAAATGGGAGGGCGAAAAGAAAATCTGAAGAAATACTTTATTTACTCGTGAAGTTTGTACGAACAAAGTAAATGACGGGATTTTCTCTTTGGCTCTTACTCCAGCTGTGGAGCCAAGTACAGCTTTAATAACGTTTAAATAATGTCTTAACGTCAAAATCAATATCAAAAGACCTTACGATCAAGAAGTCAAAGCCATCGTACGTCGATATGCAAGTCAAGAAATTTGCAATTATCGTAGAATTTTAATAACCTCATCACCACACATAGTTAAAATAGCAGTAATAATTACACCAGTTGTACAGTAGTAGACAATTCTTGTATTTTTTTATTAAATTGACTTGGCGTTTTTTATTCTATAAATACCTGTCCAACTATTCGTCTGGAGCCTAAAAAGTTCAACAACTGGTCTAATCGCAATGTTTCGATATCGCCTTTGGGTTGTAGAGATCAGATGGAAGTCGCTTCACGGAAAATATCGAAGTTCAGCCAAATCTGCCGTTAGACCGGTAAAGTGGACCCCAGACTGGGGTAAAAGCTTTGAATTCTGGAGTTTCTTATATGTATATTAATTATAAAATACAGTACGGAAGAATTAACAAGGAAAATCCTTGCACCTACACTAGTTGATTCTGAAGTGGTGTGTAAGACTGATGAAGGGAATGCTTAGAAAACTGCATGTCCAAACACCGACCTTCCAAGGAACCTATTCTCATAGCTCCAGTGGGACGGGCCGCTCTGCAGCTTAGTTAAACAAAATTTATTAAATACATGCTCTAATACTGCTGAGCGTGCCCAGAGAATAAGCATTGTCATACAATGTGGCAATGCTGCTACTCTTCTGGGAACGCTACCACAAGAGGCACGCGATGCGGAGGAATTCCACGACGCATTATAACTTTTGTTTAATTATTATTTGTTATTAATGTATAACAGATTTAATTAAACATCATATTTTTAAAGTAGTTTTAGTTACATAGTATAGATTAGACCTCCATTGTAAATAAAATAAAATACATTTTATTATAAATTATTATAAATGTGAAAGTTTGTGTAAATGTTTGATTTTGATTTGTTACTCCATAACGCTCAGACAATGTAACAACGGCTGCAATATGACAGTATTAAGTACTACTATGAGGCTTATATTCGACTTCTTAACGTACAGAAAATCACTCAAGGTTGTCACAATAAAGGATACCTTAAATTTGGAATGCCTTTGGTCACCTTTCTATTTCATCATCTGAACAGCTCCAAGGTTCCATATTAATGTATTGCCATCCAAATGGAAAGTATTTTCAAATTTTCATCAATATCGGAGGACAATATCTACGAGTTCAAAATCGAGTTGCAAGATTTGACCCGAACAAACATAGATACATACATGTACGAAATACATTGCGAATAAATAAAAAAAAGATTTTAACCAATTGAGAAACTTCCTCCTCTTTGAAGTCGGTTAAAAACCTCTTCAGAGAGAGCGCAAACTACGTGAGTTTGCGCTCGCCGACCCCGGTGCTTGCTTTCCCTGTACCCCTCATGGTTGCCCCGTGCAAGTCCTGAGTCACCGACTGTATGAAATATTAAGATTGTAGCAATATTAAAGGGATTTTGAAGTGAGTAAATGACATATATGTTTTACATAGATAGAAAAATATAGAAGTTATTGTATTGAGTGGATCCAAAAGAAACTATCTCCTTTATGAAATGATATTCTATAGCCTATAAATCCATAGTATCTATCCGTTCAGAGGATCGAAAACAAATCCAATTTCATATTTGCGAATAGTCAGAAGTAAAACTAGATTGAGAAAATTAACCAACCATTACTATCACTCCGAAAGGTAAACACGCTAAAGATTTATTGTCAGCTGGTATGGTTGCATGTTCGGGAGGGTTCGGGAGGTGTAAATCTACCATGAGAATGACACATCTAATTTATGTACCTTTCCTATAAAAACATGGGTAGAGGGATCCTATCCCAGTAAGCAGTAATATAGCTTGTGATCAGCGTTTTGAATGGCTCAAATGATCAAATTATTTTTTGATCTATATTTACGGTAAAACCGATATGGTTTTATGGAGTCATTCAATAAATTGTACTCCACTTCCGATTCTTATCGAACTTTTTAGATCTTAAACTAGCCGTGCCTAATGCCACAGATTGTCGTGTGGTAGGCGGGACCGATGGTTACATGCTCTCCGAGGCACGGTAACCTGCTGATCTGGCTAATATTGCTTTGGCGAGTAACAACTCGCAAACATACTTGGTTACCACTTAGCCACGAGCCTCTCAAAGGACTGTCTGTGTGAAAGACTGTAGTAGGCTGTAAGAGTCAAGAAGGTCTGACTATGTCACTTAATATAAGTACGTACGGTAGTAGATTTTTAATTTAGCATTATTCGAGAAGATGATTGAGAGCCTGAGAGCCCGGTTAAAGGGTCTTCTTGTTTGATTTTGTAGAACATTGTCTCTACACCGTGCACCGAGCCGGCTACGATTATCATATCGAGTAACAGTATATTAAAATGCGTATACATAGTAGTAAATCATATAATTATTCACGATACATACACAAAAAGCCATTGTAATAACTCTTCACAGAGTAACACGTACCTAGTGTTAATAGTACAACACTCATCGGGATATTGACCATGTTTACTAGTTGTGTGTCGTAGGTGAGTGAATACTGAAGAGTTTCATTGGCATAGAAGCCGATAGTGATGCTAGTGTCCCCTGGCATGACTCGCGAGTGTCGGAGCCGAGTCGCGCGCTATCGGCACGATCGTTCGCCTCTCGCACCACTCGATCGGGTTTTTGGGTCAAGCGGATTGTGACCGGTGTTACAGTTACTGGTTTGGGTATCGCCCTCTCGTTTCCTTGAATTTATTGTATGCATGCGGTTACAAAATGTACCTACACATAATTGTGTCCAGTGAGTGAGAATTATTTTCAGCAATCATTGTGAAATATGAGAGAGTGAGTATCCTTTTTTATACCTATAGGTTTTCTGTGTTAGTTATATTATGCACATTTCAAATAGTTTATTCAAGTTGTAACTAAATAGATTGTTCTGTCGGAATACTACGCGTTGAAATAAAAATATTTTTTAAGGATTTTATTGTGATTTCGATTGAGATATTGATATTGATATGTTCTAACTACTGAGTATATTAAGGGTCTCTTGTAAGGGAGTGGTCGCGGGTTCGAGTCCCGCCTGAGTCCTTTCACTTTTTCCTATCTCAATATTAGTTAGAATATTAATTGCTTTAAAATTTAATGCAATCTATTGTTATTTACCTACTTGTGTTATTTATTTATTATTTATTGTGTGACCAAGACGTGCTTGTTTGAGTTTCTTGTCTCTAACATTACAAGCAAATATTGAATCGCTTGACATGTTGACGCTCAGCGTCCAAGGTGTTTCTTGTCATAAATCCCAAGGACTAAAACAAAGACCTATGGTAGCTAGCTGTTTGGGATTTTGGTGAGATTTACCGTTTAAGAAATACTTAAACTGTGTAATGGGAAAAGGAAAGAGCCTCGGATGCAACCGAAAGCAATTTATCAATGATGAATTTTAGACAGAATCTCTATGATGAAACTTTACCAGCAATTATTGTTATTCACGTGTTGGTAATGTTCCCGTGACGGTGTCATAAATTGTTTGCCGTTCATTCTTATTGCCTTTTTAGATTCCGGTTCCGGGTACGAACTTTACCGCCGGAAATCCAGATTTCCGGCGCCAAAGTGTATGGTAGCCGGAAGACGACCAGAGGGAAGTGGAACGTTTAACATCCCGGTTATACCTCACATTATCCCCATTGCAATTAATTGTGCGTTTCTCATTAATAAACAAGAGTATATATGCGTAATGTCGACTGTAGCTTCTCTCGGGTAGTGACTTGCGACTGCAGCGAGTAGTAACCCACGTCAGACATCTACTTGTCTACTGTAGGATGCAAAATCGGGTCGTGTAGATGACCTTATTTCGGGTCCCTCCAAATAAAAGCCTTGGTGTCAAGTGAACCATACCTGTAAGTGATTATTATAATCACTTACAGTATACATATACTACACTTTCTTATTGGTTTACTATTGTTTGATAAAAAACGTAAGACAAATTATCATTTTAAAAACAACGTTAGATAAACTAATCATCTGACAAACTTTCATTTCTAAAACATATTAATTATTTAAAAACAATCGTTTGACAAAATACAGGTTCCGCAAATGTTTTACTTCGCAAATATTTCACTAGTCAAAATATTATTATAATAATGTTTATTTGACTAAATAATTCGTTAGTCAAATTGATGTTTTTACAAAATTATAGAAGATAACTTTTAAAAAAACACACACTGTCTTAACTAACCGAAATAAGTAGAATTCGGTTCTGGCGATCGCCAGCCGCTGCCGCGGCACGCTCGCTTCGCTCGCTCGGCTCGTGCGTTGTGATCGCAGTTATATCCAAACCTAACCTAGCCATTTTAATTCAGTTAATAACCTTTTGACCCTTAATATGTTACCTATATGATAGCGTGCTAAAAATAAAATATTCTATATGTGTTATAAAAATTTGGGTAACTCTTACCAAGCAATGCATTTTGTCAAATGTTATTTATGCTATACGTTGTTTTGCCTACTACATGTTTTTAAAAATAAACCCTTATATGAAATGATGTTTTGACATAACAACATGTTTTATAGTAAATAATTTGTGAAATGAATAGTTTGTTGAACAATAGTTTGTAAAATTATCAAATATAATTTTGTCAAACGTTGTTTTGTAAATGAAAATTTGTCATTTTTTGTTTTTTGTCAAATGATTGGACACCTTTCTTATTACAATATATATTTTTATTTTTTTCAAATATATGGAATAGTTCATGTCTCTCTACTCATTTAAAAATTCTAAAATATATTTTAATTAAGTGTCGAAACAGAATATGAATTTTCCTTGTAGTCATTTTTATGTTTTGTTTAATTGTGTATCCAATGTGTCCACCTAATATCCCAACCAGTTTTAATTTCAACCACCTAAAATATGTAACTAGCTGACCCGCCCCAGCTTATTTTGAAACCTCATATCACATATTCGAGCCCGTATTTCTTTAGTTTTCAAATAATGCAGATTTGTCGAGATTAGCGCGTTCAAACAAACAAACTCCTAAGCATCATAATATTTGTATACATATAATTAGGACTACTTTTTCTAGGTCAGTAGTTTCCTCGACAAATTGTTAATATAATGTTAATTTAACATTCGCATTTCCTCGAATCTTTGTCGTTTAAAAGTCTTGATCTAGTAACTAATCTGGTCATTAAACGCGTAAATTTCTTTCTACTAAATAAATGTATCGTTCGAAATAACCATTTGGAAATTATAATAATTAACAAATAAGCCAACTGCATCTATTCATGTCTATCCAATAAACACTGATCAAATGCAAGTCACGTAGTAAAAAAGATCCTACAACAAAACGAGTATTGCATACCGCACAAATGCTGAACATTTAAAACAACTTCGATATTCATGGTCTTATCTATTCACACGGCACAATTGAATATTGTAAAAGGAATAAGCACAAAACAAGAACGGGAATCAATTCATGGGCCAAGAGAAGGGTGTACAGAGTCAGAGTCTCTCAAGTGCGTATCCAAACGGTGAATTTTATGATTGTCGACATCTCGAGCTGTTTGACAAGTAATCCGGGTGTAGATTGTAACTCTCAAGTGGTTTCCTGGTTATTACGCGATACAAGAGTGTTTTGAGTGATGCGTTCGTTTTATCGGGGAGATACAAGATTTTTTATATTAAAAACAGACTCGCTTTTGACCGCTATCTCACCCGTTTGGTTAGTGATGATATGGTCGATGGAGGAGCTTGCTTGCTTGCTTAGAAGTAACCTGTTTATTCTAGATTTAAAGACTTCCAGGCTGTTCGGAAACACAAACTCAGGCAGGATAGCAGTACGCTTTATGAACGTATTGCTACAACGTTTTGTGCGTCTTAACAGAAGTTCCTTCATGTTATTGGTGGCACGTTGCCATAAGGCTAGTTCAGTACCAGTGCTAAGGGCGCCTCAGGCACCGCACCCCCATACAAAGTGCTACAAGCAAACCTCCGACGGCAGAAGCTGACAACTGACGAGCTCATACTCGCAGCCTCAAGGCGAAAAGCCATCGTCGCTCTTATTCAGGACCCTTATGTTGGAAACTCGACGAAGATACAGGCTTATCAGGTCTCAGGGTCTTCCAGAACACTGGACAAGGAGAAGGGACTGTAAAGGCGGCTATTGCCGTCTTTGATGCAACTTTAGACGTTGGAGTTCTTCATAACACCTTCCAGTACTTGCAGGAATTATTTAGGTTATATAACAGCCTCTGTGGCGTGGCGGTAGTGCACGCAGCCGCTACGCAGGAGACCTTACCTACAAAACTTATTTGTTGGTAAGGTCTTCGTTACAAATAATCTACAACATTCTGTGGAAGAACAGAGGCGCGGGTTCGATTCCTGCTCAGTGCAAATATTTGTATGCCCGAAATTTGTATAGGTCTGGGTGTTTCTATGTATAATATGTACGTGTTTACAAAAAAAAAAGTATCAAAGTATGTTTATTAGCATTCTAGATTTCATAACACAAGCCAGTTAAGCTAAACTTACCATGGGTCTAGATAGCGTTGTGTAGAATGTTGTAGAATATTTATAAATATATAATAAATAAACGTTATCTAAACCCATGGTAAACATAGATTAACTAGCTTGTGTTATGGAATCCAGATATCATCTTAGATATTATCTTAGATATTTTTTTCATTATACACAGAAACATTCAGACCAATGCAAATTTACACATTCATGCATTCAAATATTTATAAGAGTGGGAATCGAATCCGCGCCCCCTGAGAAGTAGTCGAACGATCTACCGCTACGCCGTAAAGGCCGCCTACATTTAACAACAATGCATAACAACATCAGTCAATTTTATGAAGGTATAGTCCAGTTTAACCAAATACGTTTTGTAACTGGTTTTACTAGCTGTTGAAGTACACAAATTGAATCGTTATTCTATATTGGCTTAGTAAATATTTAGCTGCAACAACGACAAAACATGAAAATATTTGGACTATTCATACTGTTGACCGATGACACTCGCTACACATATTGAATTTAACAATTTTTATTGTGAAATAGTGGTTGAAGTGAAAAATTTGTGACGAAAATATTTGGTTTTCTGTCCTAGTAACTTGTAGTGGGTAGTTCTGACAGAAAACCAAATATTTTGGTCACAAAATTTTCACAGTTAACAAGCAATTTGTGCACTGTATAAATAATGTATAAATAAGAATAAACAATATTTTTTGGTATAAAGTGTGCGCATGGAGAAGGAAATTACTTAATCATACTCTGTCCTCCGTGAGTGTGCTGTGGAAGCTGCAATATAGACAATGACAAGACAAAAATGTAAAGTAGCACCGAATAGCCTCCGAATTTGTGAACTTATTAAAAAAATCACTGCATTTCAACAGTTTTTTTTATACCACTTAGGTGGTAGACAAGCACACGTCCCACCTGATGGAAAGTGGTTACCGTGGCCTATGGACGCGTGTAACACCAGAGGAGCCACACTCGCGCTGCCGACCCTGTACACTGTACCCTGTAGACAAAGCAGGACAAGCCTTTAGTCTTCCGACTGACAGCACAAATTCTCCAGTGAGCTCTGGCTACCCTACACACCGCTCGGAACACAACACGAAGTTATTATATCCGCGGTATTCTGTAGGGTGGAGGTACTTCCCCAGTCGGACTGCTCAATTGGGCGGAAATACCGCCGTGTTCTACCTCCTTTTTATTCCATAGTTTCCAACTATAGTCGTGATTACTAGAAAGAACAAATGCCAATCTCCCTACATAAAATGTTTTGATATGATTTATCGCGTATAACTTCTAATAAATTCGTTTTTGAATAGATTTTGTTTTAGTCATTCATGAAGAAATCTATAAATAAATGTACATAACTATTTTGGTTTTAAATATTTCTAGGTAAAGTATCTATGTGACATGCCGCAGCCTCAACATGAAATGATTATTCCTAGAGTATACATGTATTATCTAAGAATTACTCTGTCTTCCGTGCTCGTATCTCTTCGGTTTTCTTCGGTTCTCTTCGACCAACGAAATCGAAGAGATACGACGAAGACAATGTCATAGTCTAACTAAATCATGACGTCTTGTTAGTTGTAGTTTTGTACAACTAAGAAGACGTCATGATTTGTTTTGTAGTTAACAGACCTGTCCAATAATATTGATGTTGATTATGATGATTGTTAGTACATTTTAATAGAATTTTCTCTTATCATAGGTCATTTTGTCTATTTGCAGTAGAAAAATTAAACGGAAACATCTGTTTTGATGACTTCGGTTTCGACTCAGTGCAGATTGTTGATTTTTTTCTATCTCAATAGAACCTAATACATTTTTTTTAAATACTCGCTCTTAATTAAGACAAATATGCTGATGTTCTTTCAAAGATCAGAGTAGTAAAACTCACGGTCAGTAAATCCGTATCGGCAACATTTTTGCCTCCAGAAATTTAAACAAGAGCATAATTAAATAACATAGTTTTGAAGTTATATCTGCCACGTAAAAACTATTGAACTTGAACTTAAAAATAATATTTCATTTCTTTTTGAATAGGTAAAATTTTTGATGATTCATTATTTTGATGGTGATTTATGATTATAGTGCTTAATTAAAATTTATTTAAATAGTTCACATTTTAAAATGCAACGATAATAAAGAATTATAATAAATAAGACAAAATCACAAACAAGCAAGTTATGTAAAGAAATAAAGATAATAAATAGTACGGGAGCCAATGACGCTAAATTATTAGTAACTCGAACGTCACGATACCTCATGGAATTGGTAGATTAGATGATAAAAGGATAGTGGTAAATATTTCCACTTTCAGTGTTCAGACGCTTCCCCTACGGAGGCGTCTGCATAACAATCTAATAAATATATACATAATTTCATCCTTATTAATTAACTTTTTGTAATACTTTGGTCTTATTTAATCATTTTCAGTTATTCTGGTATGATTATCTCTAAAATAAAAACAAGAATTCAGACTTCGTTTTTTGCAACTTTGATACCTTTGAACCTAAGGGAGGTTGCGCTTAAATCGGCAGATAAGCAAAATGGACACTTATAAGATAGTAATTAACCGCCCTTATCTTAATCGGACGCCTACGTGACCAATGGTCGCTTTTTTTACCCATATTAAAGTCTCTTACTGGCTGGAGGAACTTTTCAATACGTAACTAACCTCCCCTATCCTAATCTAATGCGTTCGAGTTACTACCGAATTTCCTTCTACACCCCCCCCCCCCTACTATAATCCGTATGCTGTGGTCACACTGTCACAATTCGGCATACTGTCAACCATGTTTCTAAAAATTATGGGGTATATTCTCCCACCTATTTATCAAGCACATTAAGCTTAGAAACAGTGATAGACGTCGGTTTTATTTTTTTCATTCAAGAATGCTCGATAGCATTCGTGTGTATAAGCATTTATAATGCGTGCTGGCATTATCCCCTTACTGACCTTAAAAGGATTGACATGTTCATTAAAACTATTTTAAATATATCTGTCGGAATTTCAGGTACCGGCTTTAATAATGTCTAAGTCACTTCAGTCCTTGCCAAAAATCGTAGCCCACAAGTATGTACCCTCCGCCGTATGAAACTTTTTGTTCTCTTCTTGAACCGTTCTTCTAATTTTCTGTATACTACTTGTATTCCTTCAAGTTCGAATAACATAAATTTGGTCACGTCTCTAATTTATTTACAGAGAGGTCCAGATTCACGTCATTCAACTATGGACCAAGCATCTAACTTCCAATTCATTTGGAACGTTTAATACGTTACTCTGTTTTGCATTAAGTTGCTTGCTCTCCGATTTTAGATCTTATTTTCAACTCATTTTGGGGTTAAACCAACATTTTGGGGTTAACATTCTCTTCGCTAGAAGTTGCTTGTTCCGAGATAAATTAAAAATCATTTCAGGGCAACAAGAAGTAAGAAATCGATTACAAAACTTTGTTGAGACCAGCAATGCAATTATCTGAGAATATTTATGTAAGTAACTCCATAGCTGGAACCGCGGTAAGATATCAAATTTCTTATGGCGAATATGATATCTCACCTTGGATTCAGCTATCGAGATGTATAAACACTCTTACAGAATACCAATGGGTTGTGTAACACCGTGGTTCCCCTGATTCTTTTTTAAACGTTTCGTGTTTTTTAATGAATTAGGCTAGCATTAAATTTGCAATTTCGAAAATATTTGTAACCAACCCGGATTCATTGTTCGTGAATTGAGGGTAGGTATATTATTTACGATCGACAGAATAGTTTTGGATGCTATACTCCCAAGATGAATTATATTAATACATATTTGCAATCATGAACTTATACAAATATACATACATATAATCACGCCTTTATCCCCGGAGGATTTGGCAGAGGTGAATTATCGCCAACATTTCACCAATAATTGTATTCGATCCCATGTAATAGGGGGTGAGCCTATTGCCGTATTTCGGGCACTATTATTGACTCGAGCCATGCATCTGAGGCTGAGTCTAGGTTGTATATATCTGTCCGATGTTAAACAGCCCTATCCCTTAGTCGCCTTGTACAACACCACATGGGAGGAGATGGGGTGGTCCAAATTCTACTCTGCCGGGAACCACGCGTTATAATTCTATGTTTGCAATGATCTGTTTTTATTTCCGTCTTTATGTGGAATGTTCGTCGTTAATATGTACATTTTTAAGTTATATTAAAGTCAGTTAATAAGAGAACTTCAAAAGTATCGAGAAATATGAAATTGTTTTTAATTTTTCAATATGTTTGATGTTATTTGATGTTAGTATTTTTAAGTAGCTTAATGATAAGCGCCCACGACCCGCAGGATCCTATTGGTTTTTGCTTTTTCATTATTGTGCCAACATGCATTCAAATCTGTGCAACCACTCTGCCATATTGTATTTGTATGTACATGTAAAAATCATGATGAATTTAGATAATTAAAAACAAACTCTTTCATTAATAGTATTTAGATAGATAGATAATACTTTATTCTACACCAAATTAGTCTTATTAATACAATATATGTTAAATTACTGAAAAAAATTAAAAATTCAGACAATACAGATTACGATACTGACTCTACAAATATTTCCAAAAACATGAATTGAAGTAAAACCTCAATGAACAACAAGCAAGAAGCAAGTTACTTTTTAACAAACAGCTGTTTGTCTGTTTCGTCTATCAAATACTTAATTAAAGAAGCCCGGTATGTATTAAAAAGCTTGTTTCAAAATAAGTGGGTTGTGAAAGGATCTAAATATCTAATTGTAATCTTATTTGCATTTAAACTGTTCGCTCCTTCGCTTCGAAAGGAATTTCGAGATAAGTTGAGACGACGAAGCCGCAAATCATGGTTGTATGAATTTATTTCTTACACAAGTCGCGAGCAAAGTTTTTGATTGGAATAATAGGTATTATTAGGATTAATTGAAACGCTACGGATAGGGATATCAATTTGGTACTGCGCTACTGCGGATTATAATTTAATTTATCGATATTCCATTATGTCAATGACGCGATGGATGTCCGTATCGTTCTTAAGACGAACCATGGGTTAACTGTTCTTTACGATATTGCTATACTGGTTAACTGTTCATAACGATATTATTTACTTACCCCTTAATATCATATGTATTTAAAAATGTGCTATTGATTTGTCTTGTGCGTTGAAATTTAATAAAAATTAGAATTCTATCGCGGTTTACATAGAAAATGTGCACACCTATAACTCCCCGAAGGCGTGCGCAGAGGTACCGTTTGTCATGGATTGCATGTTTAATGTGGGATTTAAATCTCTATAATTATATAAATTTGCTAGTAACTTTAGCACAAACAAATCCTGAAAGTGTACATATATGTACCTTCATATAAATGTCCCCACTATATCAACGTTTCGATTATCCACAGCAAGGCCACGTAATTCAATACATTGAGATCTCATACGATCGTATGAGGTCTTCATTTTGATCGTAACACTCAATTCCGAGAAATATTTAAAAGAAAATCTTCTTTACTCATGTCTCTTAATGTTTAATGGCGCATATAAAAAATCATGAACAAAGAACAGAGAAGCCGCACGGTATAAAAGGAATAGAAAACATCTCAACGTTAGTAAACCCAGTTATATGCGACTGTCAGATCGTTAAACGATTTTACTCCGCTTGAAAACACATTTTAAAACTAAAGTTATCGCGTGAATGGAAAGAAAAACATCAATTTTAAAGTTCCACTAGTGATAAGAGCTAAACGCAGAAGCCATGTTGGAAGTTCAGCCGTAAAGTGAACTGACATTATATATTTATAACGATTAAATGAACCAGGAAATATAAAGGTACTTCTCTTCTATGCACATTTTATAGACTTTTGATAGGCTACTAGGCATAAACTGAGTGTAACAATGATGAACGCCGCCCTCCTCCTATAGATGAAAAACCATTAATTTTGCCGATTTCATATATATATATATATATATACTATACATAAAGTGAATGAAAGTGTGTCAATGTGCAATTTGGGGGTTTGCAAATGTAAATCAAGTGGATGGTAAAGATATTCTCCAAACATTAAACCGAAACGTTTCTCAAAGGGTGAAAAAATATTTATGTTAAATTGTCTTGTCTGTTTGTTTGCGATGGACACAAAAACTACTAAGCTGATATCGATAGATACTATTCTCCGTGGTAATGGTGATGATGATTTTTTAGAGTTCCATACCTCAAAAGGAAAAAACGGGACCCTTATAGGATCACTTCTTTATCCGTCTGTCTGTATGTCTGTCTGTTAAGACCTTTTTGTCAGGAATGCGTGGATAAAATTGAAATTCATAAAACTCACTCACGCCGATATCCCCGAAGGGGTAGGCAGAGGTGCTAGCACCTACATTTCGCCAGTTTATGTTTAGGTCCCAATGTAATAGGTGGCGAGCCTATTGCCATTAACCGGGCACTTATAATCCTGCGATAAATACACATTACATTGAAATTCATATCATATATAAAGTCTTGAAACTTTGTAAAAATCAAAGTTCTAAGTCAACGCATTCAAAATATATTACGGTTTATGTAGCTTAAGTTACGGAACCCTTGATGCCACTTTCCATTAGGTGGGCCGTGTGCTTGTCTGCCACGTAAGTGGTATAAGAAAAATCACTATTTTTATAAATAAAGTCTCGCTCAGATTTAAAATCTTTTTGTATTTAAATAATTGAATTATTGTCTCTAATCCACTAATATCAGCAGAAAATAAATATTATAGTAGCCGTGAGATATCCGCATTGATATTTGATTTACTGTCTGTACGTTCGGAGAATAAATAAAAATGTAATGCGCCTATTTCTGACTCACGTAAACCTTTCGAAATTATATGATTTTTCAGTTTCACATTACATTGATACATTTTTGTGGTGACTCAATTGTTTCTTAGTAAAACGGGAAAACAGCCTGAATCTTAGAAAGGTCAGCATTATTTTGATTGAAAAGATTCATTCAGTGTTTTATCGCATTCTTGGAAGAGAGTTCTTGGATATTCAGCATTTACAGGCAACCGATTTGTCTTGTGCGGGATGAGATCCCTTTTTTTTTCGTCGCCTCTCAAGCAGAGGAGATCTCCCTTAAAGGAACGGTGAAAACCAACATGCATATACCTACCATCCTATAAACTTATTCACAATACTTCAAACGACAGCAAATTTCAGGTAGGTATAGAATTAACCACTGTAGATCCTTTATTGCCTTTTGATATTCACAAAAAAAGTACTATTTACGTTTGTAGTGATGACATATATCAATTTTAAAAATAATTTAGGGAAAACGGCCTTTTGGGTTTGACGTTTCAACAGGTTTGCAGTAGCCGTGGGTAGATTAATGTTGCCCATCGAATACTTCAAAAAGAGGTTCGGTATTTGTTTTGTACGGTAATGAAACATGTGCACGAAGTGATGCAAAAAGTACCATGCTTTAAAATTAGGTTCATGCAATAACTATATCTGAAATAAATATTCTAGTACGATCAAACAACGCTATTTACACTCCAAGTAAGTATAGCTTAACTAGCTTGAATTAAAGGTTCTAATTATATAGCTACTTTTTGTAAAATATACATACAGAGATATCGACATAATATAGTGGAAATGTGGCCTATGGACGTATGCAACACCAGGCGTGTAACAATGCTTAAAACTACATCCCACGCACACTCAAGCTGTGGAATGACCTTCCTGCTGCGGTTTTCCCAAGCACCTACAATATGGGGTTCTTCAAGAGGGGCACCAAAAGGTTTCTTTGTGGTCGGCAACGCGAGTGTAGGTGTTGCATACGTCCATAGGCCACGGTAAACACATTCCATCAGGTGGGCTGTGTGCTTGTCTGCCACCTAAGTGGTATAAAAAAACCCTAGAAAAACGTAAATTATATAATTTGCATACAAATATTTTGCCCTAACCAAAATCGAACTTTACTTTATTTTACTTTTCTACCGTGAAAATTTTTGAAAGACACTACGGTTTTTTTACAAACAATAAATAGACATATATTTTTTTATTGCACATATAAAACAATATAAATTAATGTTGAAACATAAACGTAATGTGTTTAGTGGGTGGTTTATAGCTAAGAATCTCTGCCATAAAACCTTGGGATAGCATTACAGCAGTGTGGTAGTATAACATACATAAATATGACATAGTGGTAAAGCATTCGACTGCTAAATCAAATGTTGCAGGTTTGATTCTCGTTCAGTACAAATATTTGTAGGGCATGGATCTATTTTCATCGGTTTGTGTGTTTACATAATACTAGCAGACCTAGTACAGTAAGACGTTGGCCTGCGTCTACGACGCCTACGACATTGGTTCATTTTTAATTTAAATGGTTGGTACAATAGGCTGCCCGTAGAGGTAGCACCTGCACTATACAAAGTACCTATGTATTTTTCTTTTTTTTTTGCAAACCTTAGTTATATGAGAGGACTATATATCACTGATTATTCTGCTACACCTAATAAAGAATCGGGCACCTATTACATGACTGCCACAGTTTTAAAACTAGACGTTAAACTTCTTGGCAAAATACAAAATAAAAACATAATCGAGACAAAATTGAAATTCTTGAATAAATTCTCAAAGCTCTTGGTTCAAGCCGTGTCAGTTTTAAAATGTTTTCTTAATACCGACAAAGAACTTTTAGGCCGCGATGCAGTCGCTCTCTGTTCTTCTCAGAACTTTTAATTAACCACACTTTACAAACTAACCTTGTTAATCGTCTTATGCCTCAACGCTCATTCATAATTGCTACTTGTAAAATCAGAGCGAGAGATATCTAATAACAGTTACGGCTGTAGTGACAAGCAGCGGACTACTTGGTCTGCAAGCGGAGCGGCTGTACCTAGTACACACAGTCTACTAGCGTTAGTGACTTTCATAATATACATTTCCTAATACTCTGTGTTATAAGATTCATCACATCACTGCCGCTACAATTACCACTCGGTCTCATTCAGTCTAGATTTTTTTTTATACCACTTAGTTGGCAGTCAAGCACACGGCCTACCTGATGGAAACTGGTTACCGTGACCTATGGACGTCTGTAACACCAGAGGAGTCACAATCGCGCTGCCAACCCTCTAAGTACAGAGTTTCTGTGCCGTCAGAAGAAGACAAAGCAGGACAATCTTTTAGTCTTCCAACTGGCAGCACAAATTCTCCAGTGAGCTCTGCCTACCTTACTCACCACTGGGAACACAACACGAAGTTATTATAGCCGCGGTATTCTGTAGGGCGGAGGTACTTCCCCAGTCGGACTGCTCAATCGGGCGGAAATACCGCCGTGTCCTACCTCCTTAGGTCAATCGGGTGAATCATTTTATCCACCCCGCACCTAGTGCCGCGGGCCACTGCAGTCACCATCAGACGTGGTCACCGAGAGCACTCTCTCCTGGCATCATTAAAAATTTCAGTACATTTTGTTCTTGTCCCTTTCTACCCGCACTAAGCCTTTTTGCCGCTCGCCGCCCCGCTCTAAGCTGCCGCTGATAGCAGTGTGTCTGTACCCAGGTTGTAATGTAAGCATGTGACACTTAACGCACCGTTCGCAGTATTCGACAATCCCTTGTTGAACTTATCAAGCTAAACAGATTAGAGATAACTCGTAATTACCATACTACATAAGATATTTTTGAAGAGCCTCCAAAATCTCACCCCCTTTATAATCTACTTTAATCTAAAACCTTCGAGCAAGAGTGTAAACAACAGGAAGGATGAGTTATAAGCCTGTTTAGTTAATCACATAATTTTATCATTTATCTCTTGATAGGTGTGCAATTAGTATGATATGTTAAGTTTGAAATGAAGAATGAAAGTTAATTGGTCATTACCAATTAATTACGGTGCTGTTATATGGTACTGACATTAAAGTTTACAAAATTATTGTGCTTAATTAAATTTAAAAAGACAATATTGAAAGTTAATAAAAAAATTACAAATATACAGTCAACAATGAATTAACTAGAGTAGTGTACAAGGTAAAAGAAGTGACAGTAAAAAGAAAGAATTAACTATAAATTAATATGCGTGATCTGGTGAAAAAAATAAGTAAGTACGGAATAAGTGTAGTCGGTAAGCAACATCGAGATCGTCATGAGAAAACTTGCGAAGAGAAGCGTCAAGTTTGGCGGCGGGGAGGCTCGAGGACGGTGCGAGTGTGGGGCGCGCGGGGGACGCGGGATGCGGAGGTCACGGATCAGCTGGGCGGCGGCCATATTGATTCCCCGGCCTGTTTGATCGGCGCCACCCGCCCCCGACCTCCTCGCGCTCACACCCGCTCCCCGGATTAATAGACGAGAACAACTTTTATGATTTCAACTCAAACAGAACGATGGCCTATTTAATGTTACCGGTAAAGTGAGAAACTGTTCGAAGACACACATAATGTGCGATTGCATATTTTTTAATTACAACTACTCGTAATTTCCATAAAATGAGTTACACGCATTCAAATCCTTTACGTTAAATTATTTAATCTTTAACAGTAAAGGTTTATTAATTTAAAATACGATAGCTAGGAACTCAAATTCTGGTCGACTTAATTATGAATATCCACTGAAATTTAAACTGATTAAACAGGACAGATATAGTTTAACTGGGTCTGCCGTAACCGAATTCACAAAAGGTTTACCATTCACTAAAATTCACACCACTTTCAGCCTCGAATATTGTCGGTTCCGAATGTCACAAATACAAATACCTACGCCAATAGGAAGTTACTATCCTCAAATATCCGAGACGATATAGGAAGTCGGTACCCTGAAATCCTGACAACTACCGATAGAATATACTTATCCGTTGGCTTTGCGAAAGGTCAGTTGTGCGCTTAGTTCAAGACATTTAAAACCATCACATCGTAATATATTGTAAAAACTGAAATGACTTTATTTTTTCTTTAAGGAACTTGGTGTATTTAATCGTCTTTTGTAAAGTATATTTTACACTTCTCTCTCCATCCTAGTTGCGTCCGAAGCTTGCATTTTGGAAGCCCGCTCTCCTACTACTTTTTTTATCTTTTTTACTTTATCTGACACCCCATAACCGATAGGTAAGCCTGCGCCAGAACTTTGCTCGAGAATCAGCTATTATGACGCAAGCATACAATTTTTATGAAGATCGATTTAAATGTAGACAGGTATGCGGTCCAGGAGTTTATTGAACCAATCAATTTCAATGCGATTTTCTTTTGAATCGTCCCAAAAAATCGAACCCAAAAAGTGTTCCAGGCACTCATGTTGTAACCATACCTACTATGTAACCTAAATAGGCACGTTACCAGTCAATATCGATGCGGAGGAACTTTTTCACCCCTATTTTTTATTCTAGTAAATACTTTTTTTTTTTTTTACTTTACTTTTAATTTATAAGTTTGGGCCGTGGGATCCGAGCGCCCGCAATCTCTTCAGGGAGATTGCGAAGCGTATGGTCGACGCTTCTCGTGACCAGAGGGCTGGCCTCTTCTTAGGTCAGAGAATAAGCATTGCCATACAACGTGGCAATGCTGCCAGTCTTCTGGGAACGCTACCACAAGATGCATGCGATGCGGAGGAATTCCACGACGCATTTTAACTTTTGTTTTTTTAATTATTATTTTTATTAATGTCAATGTTAGCATAGCTTTAAAATATATTAAGTGTAAATAGATAAATATGTTTAAATAAATAAATATTATTTAAGTTACAAAAAAAAAACGAAGATTTGACGCGTGGTAGTTCCCCTACCACAGTATTACACCTGTGGTATGACTGTCAATAGAGGAACTCGGGCTATATTTAAATTAAATGCCACGAGATTTTGGTTGGAGCCACTGTGACATCAATTTGTTTAATTATAATCTTCTCCACCAAATTTAATTTCATGACTTGTAACATAATAATTTTGCGTAAAAACATATTCACAGTTATGAAACACTGGAAGACACAACTTTTCTTCTCTATACGTAATAATGTTGTCTACGAACGGGCAAGTTAATCCTTGGTGTCTAAAATATAACTTGCATGTTGCAAACACTAAACTATTTAATATTATCACTGAACAACTCTCTTTTGGAAAAACTATATCATGAAGTTTAATGTACTAAAGAAGTAACTTTAGAAATGCATAGTGAACAAACATTTCTATTGGTACGTGGCAATCCTCATGGGAATATGTGGATTCGAACTAACTAAACTTACGCGGTGTTTGGTCTTCTCGTGTTACTCGAGCCCGGGATAATCTAGAAAAGGTGTGCTTGAATGTAGTATAATACGAATAAATATTATACATACATTTTCTCATGTCTTTTTCTCTCTAGGTTAGGCAGAACAGTCAGCCATCTGTTTCTGTCCTTGCACAAAATACGAGCTTCCTTTATGAAATCTTTTATCCAAGCCCGTTGATTTCGGGTGCTTTTACCTGTCTTTTGAATAAGTATACTTTATATATTTCTACAGACTCTAGGCTTAAGTAAGTATTAAACTAAGGTACGTTTGAACATAACCTATGTGAGATACAACACAATATTGTCTCTGTATTCAGATTTAATTAATAGATACGGACGTCTGTGACACTTGGAGACTAAAACATTGATAACGCATTGATTGATTGTACTTCCTGGATAATAGTGCGGCATTCAGCTCAAATAGAACTTAATCATTTTGAATATTGACAACATTAATAAAGATAGCTGCCGGTGCTCGATGGAAATAAATGGAAGGTGTGTATTTGTGATGTGAAGTTTCAATCACAGAAATCTGAGTTGCAATAAAGTTATCGGGTATAATTATCCGATTTTCTTGTAGTAATCAGTATTTATGTACTGTAGGTAGATATATACTAAGATTGTATTGGATAATTATGAGATTTCTTATGCAGACGTCTTACGGATCGTCTCCTTATGAATAGCATTCGTAATCCTTTATTAACGATCAATGTTTTATGGCCATTAAAAATACTAAATAGTGTTAGCCGCAATATGTTGCTTTCGCTGCACTTGTTGTAGCTGTTTATTTCAATATTCAATTCTATACCTGTTCCAGTGTAAGTAATCGTTATAAATAGCCTACTTTATACCAACTATTGTTTTGCCGATATGTAAGAAAAATAAAAACGTGACAAGCTATCATAAATTGAACTCTGCCTAAAGTAGGTGGGGCGACGTAGACGAATTTCAAGTACTGCTTTTACCGTGAAGAAGTGGCGCGTGCACGAGTAGCGAACTTCGTCGGTGGTCGCCAAGTCGCTCGCCTGCCAGGCGACCACTGCTCCTATATACAATCTTACCTCACAATCCTTTGAAAATATATTACGTACTCTATCTCATATTCCCAGTCGGGTAGGCAGAGACTACAGGTTTCCTCTTCCTACGATCCTGGCATACATCTTTAGCTTCTTCTACTTTCATAATTAAATTCATACTTAATCATAATTAAATGAAATTCTGTCATGAGTTTAAAAGATAAGACTGTTTGGTCCTTTTTATTCAAAACTCGATTGTCATACAATAATTTTATAAATATGTCAACATGGTTTAAATTAAGTGACGCTGATTAGGTTTGTATTATGCTCAAGTCTGCCGTTTCATTGTCAACTGATATAAGTATACATTTTACTTTTGAAGTTAAGGAAGTCATGGAAATATATGAAATAATTATTTCCATGACTTCATATACTCTCTTAACTTTAATGAAGTGCCTACCTGTCTCTGCTGTGAATGTATTGGTGTACAATAAACTATATGTATCTATCTATATCTATCTATATATCTATCTATTTATCTATTTATCTATTTATCTATCTATCTATTTTCGGGTCAACTGATGATAAGCCGTTACCGGAATGTAAAATAATAATCATACTTTATTACAGACCTTGTCGACCTTGATCATTGTAAAATTGACAATACACTCTTGTAACGCTAACAACGCACGAGTACCTACTGGCTCAACCCTACAGAGCGTCTTCCCCTCTGCAAGGGTGGGAAAAATGGTGTTTGATACAAAGAAGGAAAACTAGGTAAGATTCAGACATATCTCAGACGCTTTCACAATCCTTACGAAATGCTATATATTGCTACTTAAAAGGTAACTATTATTTAACCTGTGCTTAAAGACTACGTGATATAGCTTGGGTCAATTCATGATGCACTGTGCACTATGCCACACCACTTTTATGTAGAAAAAAATATACTCCATGCTATTTTAAAGATAACGTTAATAAAATATAGTCTACGAGTATCGATTTCACATTACTATCGTCAGCTCCCGCTTCTGCGCTAAATTGCTTCTGTTGTGAGACTTATTCTGCTGTTTTTATTAAAACTATTATATATTGTTAATTTAGTGAAAACTGAAACATAACTACAGCAAGTTTCAGAAATGCGGCGCAAATTCATACTAATAATATAAAAGCAAAAGTAACTCTGATTGTGTTTTTATGTCTGTCTGTTACACTTACATACATAAACCACTGAACCAATTTTAAATAAATTTGGTACAGAGATAGACCGGAGCTTGGGCAAGTGAATAGGCTATGTTTGGCCCCGACAACTGCGCGACATCAACGCGGGCGGCGCGCGCGTTGATGTCGCGCATTGTATCGCCCGTGTGTAATTAACGAACTGAATTCTGAGATTTTATAACTGAATAATGTAAAAAAATATTTCCATAGCAACACTTTTATATACTACTAAGGTGGCAAACAAGCACACTATTCGTTTGATCACAGATAGTTCTAGCAGTCAAGTCTATAAACACTTGTAACATCAGAGAGAGCCTAGAAGTCACTTCATAGACCTCTTAGGGGAACTCGGGTTTTTGAACCAGCAGGATCATGTAATATTTCCAAATTCGAACATAAATCAGGTTATTAGGTTTCCTGCATCTTAAGAATGATCACTGGTAATTTTCGATCAATTAATCGATTTATTCATTCAAAGGCTACCCAATAAACGATTCTTCTTCTAAACGTGGTGTTTTCAAATTTCGCTACTTGTGTACGCTAATACAGTGCTGGCTGCTCTGCCGTCCAAACGCGTTCTATCGATTACCGCTCCTTTCATCTACTCGATTTATTTACTATTCGATATTCAACCGATTGATATTTTTATAATCTTCCTTAGGATACAAGTAATAAAACTACGAAGGAATACCTAAAGTACGGTGAAGACGTTTTGTTCATGTGTTCTTTGTATACCTACATCACTTATATTTCTGTCACTAATATACTTTACTCAAACGCTTTTGTCCAACAGTATATTATGGTATGGCAATATAATTATTAGATCATTTAGGTTATTTTATATCACTAAGCGGCAAAATAGCATGCGGCCCACGGGATAACTCAATATTAGGCGGCCTGTCTAATATTATTATCTCGCTCATAACGGATGAGTCTGGTTTCGTTTTGGCTCGCCTTTTTGTGCCACGAGGAAACGTATCAAATAGTGATATTACATACCTTTATCTTTTCATGAATGACCAAAGCCGAAATGTTTATTGGATATAACTTTAGGATTCCATGCATTTGATGAAAAATTTCGTGATTTGAAATACCTACTACTTTCGTGTATATAATCATTTAGCTTTATAACATAACAATATATTTGAAAAATATATATTTTAAATTTTCTTAGTAGCAGCACTAATTCACCCGTTAGTTAACAAATCAGGATATGTAGAATTTGGTTCAATTGATTTATTACCATAAGTACTGTATGTATGCAACCACAAACATATGATCACGCCTTTATCCCAGGAGGGTTAGGCAAAGGTGAATTAACACCTACATTTCATCAATCATGGAGTTCGGTCCCACGTAATAGGGGGTGAGCCTATTACCATCTTGGGTACTATTGTTGACTCAAGCCATTTATCTGAGGCTGAGTCTGGGCTGTATATATCTGTCTGATGTTAAACAACCCTATCCATTAGTCGCCTTGTACGGCACCGCATGGGAAGAGATGGGGTGGTCCAAATTCTACTCTGCTGGGAACCACACTTCGATATATGTTATATTATTAGTTATGCGTCTTATTCGTTCGCATGACAGCCTCTGTGGCGTGGCGGTTGTGAACACGACTGCTACGCAGGAGGCGCGGGTTCGATCCCCGCTCAGTGCCAATATTTGTATGCATGAATATGGGTATTTGCATTGGTCTGGGTGTTTCTATGTATAATATGTATGTATTTACAAAAAAAAAAAGTATTTAAGTATGTTTATCCGTATCCTAGATTCCATAACACAAGCTAGTTAAACTATGCTTACCATGGGTCTAGATAGCGTTTTGTAGAATGTTGTAGAATATTTATTTATTTATTATTTATATGACTAAGAATGGAGAATCATTCGTCTATATTTGCTTTATTCGCACGCATAACACATTACAGTGAATTACAAAATGCGCATATTCGTCCATTGGTCCATCGTCCCCTTGTTTTTTGACAGAAATAAGCCACTAGTACCAGGGCAACAGCAGAACACGTGTCATATTTGTCACTTGCACGACAAATGTCAAATGACGATCACTTGACAAATAACGGCATAACAAATAAATCAGTGAAGTGTGGTTCCGTCATAATATATGCAACTGTTCTCAGCCGCACTGATCTCTTATCAAAGGCTCGTTGAAGTCAGTAAATAAGCTTTTCTTCATAAAAGAAGCTTATATATGTACATAGGTCCTTCAAAATATCAAAGTACACTCCACAACGGCGTGATGGCCTTCACAAAGCTCGATTCCCTTTAATTTGACCGGGAAAGTGGTTTCATCAGGCTCTTGAAATGAAAGATGTACTTACCAAAAATAGGTAGATAAGAATACAACGCCTTCAAATTACGTGTCTAGGTTTCATCATAGTCAACCTTTGAGTTAACAATTTTAACTTAAATTTTGATTTTTTTCATGCGAATTTCAAACAATTTCATAATATACATTTTTAACTCATGCGAAAAAGAAAAATCAGAAAATGTATTGGCTCTGTACAAAACTGATAAAAATCACGCATTACAATTTAAAAAATTCAGTATTTTTTTAATACATGTTATAAGGTTGGTTGCCACCAGTAAAAATTCTTGTGGCAAAACCGTTTTACGTCTATACCTAATTAAATTCATTGCTAATTGCAATTTAAATTATTTTACACGTATTCATCAGTAAAATCTAACTTAACAATCAAGTGCCGTGAAAATTTAAGAAGTAATTGTCAATTCTAACTAAGTAGAATGGGAGTAAAAAGATGATATTTATTTCAAATGCAGTTGAAGTTATTACGACGCTCTTAAGTTATTAGATGTTGGCAGCGCAACCAGCGCCTATTATAGTCTTCTCGGCATTATTCCACGAATAAGCATTAATATAAATATACAGTTATCGTGTATGCATAACTCTCGTGGCAATTCGCGATAGTATAATCCACGAGCTTCTCGCCAAATAATATTTTGTAAGAAAGTCGACTCTTTTCACCTGCAAGCAGTGAAACACTGCACTCAGTAAGTTTTCATATTTAACTAGGTGTTATAAGAGGTAGTATTTACTAAGGGGAGAGGGGACCTAAAATGAGGTGGATGGACTGTGTGAATGGTAATGTGATTAAGAAGGGAGTGAATGTTGAGATGACTGCAAGTGGAGATGAATGGAAAAAGAACACATGTTGCACCGACCTCATATAAACTTGGGATAAAGGCAGGAGGATGATGATTTACTAAGTTGATTGTGATCTACAAAATAATATTCAGTGTGTCTATTTTATAAAAAAGCCCACGTAAGATGGGGCTGCAATATGAAGCGTTAATCATTTGTTATAATAAACAGAAGTTAGTGAGTTAGTCTAATTATTTTTATTTAATTTTACCTTTCCCTTTACCGCCCTAACTTTTCACACCAGTGTTAAAAGTTCAATTGTTTAACGGTAAAGGAAAACATTGTTGGGATCCTGCATACCTGAGAGTTCCCCATATTGTTCTTGAAAGTTTGTGAAGAATGCCAATCTGCAATGTACCACTGAGGTGTAAAATTACTTAACTCACTTGTAGAACAGTTTATATTGCATATATGTACATACATACAGAATTATACAGGCTTATTTCGTAATTTTAGTTAAACAGATTTTCACTGGTGAAATCGAGCCGTAGTGGCCAAATACGGCAAGAACTTTATAATGATAAGAATTTTTTGGAACAGACTTGCACGACGGCAGTCACTCCCGTAAAAGTCAAGATTAAGAATGTCTCTTCAATCGGAATTGATGCTGCTGCGGTAATGAGATATATATATATTTCTTTATACCACTTGGTTGGCAGACAAGCACACGGCCCACCTGATGGAAAGCGATTACCGTGGCCTACGGAAATGTGCAACACCAAGGGAGTCACACTCGCGCTACCAACCCTGTAAGCACAAGAGTTTCTGTGCCGTGAGATTAAAAGACAAAGCAGGACAAGTTTTTGGTCATCCCACTGACAATACAAAAACTCTCCAGTGAGCTCTGGCTACCTTACTCACCGCCGGAAACACAACACGAGGTTATTATGGTCGCGGTATTCTGTAGGGTGAAAGTACTTCCCCAGTCGGACTGCTCAATTGGACGGAAATACCGTCGTGTCCTACCTCCTTTAAATCTATTATTAGTTTTTAAAACTATAAAACCCTTAGCCCGGTATCAAAAACAGAAATTTTGCCGCTCAAACAAAACATTACAATATACAAAAGTCTTTTTTGTTAGTAGTGAGTTGAAATAGCCTCATCAACTGGCAATGAGTCACACAAGCGACAGTTTTATTTGCGGGATTCACACACATACTTGTAAATTGTGCTCATTGTAAATGTCTCATTGTCAATTAATTATTGCATTGCACCCAATGATGTATTATAAACCATAGATACATTAGGCAGAAATATCGACACAACAAGCACCTACATACTATCGGTGTTACGCCTTTGTAGGGTTGTTTCGTTGATAGGGAAACAGTCGCCCACGTATTACTGGAATGCGAGGCAGTAGTCCATCAACGATCACAAATCCTCAGCACAATGAGGTCGCTCCGCGAAGTCTGTGAAGTCCCCAGTAAGCTTCTGCGTTTCTGCCCCTATTCGCAGTAGTTCGGTGATTTGTCCGGTATACCGAACTAATGCTACTTTTTAGTCGCAGTAGTCCGGTAAGCACAACGCACCGTACTATTGCTACATTTTTAGTAGCAATAGTTCGCGAAGTAACATAGGCAAAGAAAATACAATAACAATTTAATTACTTTAAAATGAAGACGTAAAGAGAGCCACTTTATATAAAAATAACTGGGTAGAAATGTCGCCACAAATTAGCTAAGCAAACTCTAAGATATAGGTATACAGACTCTTCAGTTGCAAGATAGGTATAAATCATAATGACAATGTCTAATTTCAAATTGTTTACTAAACAATTTTTCCTTCTCAATGCGAATTGGTATTTAATGTATTTATTGCTCTTTAGTAATTCATAATTAATTTAAAGTGTTACCGTAACATCAAAAATGAATGATATAAATGATTTTAAAATCATTGAACGTGGACGAGGGAGGGTTTTATTGTTTCATGGGTATCAGTTTTATAGAAATTCTGTCATTAGTGGGCAAAACAGCTACTGGCGTTGTAAAAACTACAAGAATAAACATATACGTTGTAAAGGCTATGTTACAATAACAAAGGTAAGACCTACTATGTATACTTACTTACCAGTAGGTAGTAATCTACGAATAATGTATCCTATAGAAATGTAACTACTATAGAGTTACCGCTGAAATCTTGGAGTAACTTACGCATACTAAAACAGCAATAAAACAAAAAGGTCGTGTCGGCTCGGCGCCAATATACAATAATAAGATAGCTTGTTTATGTGTTTAATTTTATAGAATAAGTTCAATATTCTTGCAAAAAAAAACTACATTCGCATACAAATTAAAATACGTTTTTTTTTTCACAATTATGTACAGTCAGCGCCAAAAGTCAATGAACGTGTATAAACTTTCAGAATTCGTTTCCACTGTACTCGTCAAAAGTGGATATACGCTGCCGGCCACATAACGTGGTGATCATCGTAAAATTACAAATGTCGGTGAACGCAATGAAATCGCGATACTATTACAAAATGCGGTAAACTTGCATAAAATATAGATTGTGGCATGTGGCATTATGTGTACGGTACGGACTTTTGTTTACTTCACGTGTATAGGTTATTTTGTTGCATTGTTAATTATAGGTAAATTACAAAAGTCGGTAAACATTATTATTATAAAGTAGACTTTAAGATAGTGTGCGCGGGCTTTCAACTTAACGTGTTAATGGTATTTTTAGTAAACTACTTAAAATACTTATGTTACAAAAGTCGGTGAACTTTCATATAATGTAGATCTTAGCGTATTTTTGAGTTTACGTGTTCATGTTATTTTGTTGTAATACATTATGTTCCAAAAATATGTGAAAATTTACATAACATTCACACAGATACTACTTTCGACCTTAATAATATTTTCCTGATTACATGTTTTTTCGCGTTATCGATGATGCTGATCACGAATATGCGAAAAAAAAGGCGGTACTTAGTCATGTTAATAAGGTCGAAAATTGTTTGCACTCACTTTTTTCAATCTGTAGGTGAAGACCTATTCTAACTTCAATTGATAGTCAGTTTTTCCCTGATCAGGATTATGTAAAGATGCCAGAAAGTGAGTTTTCTTATACTGGCGTGACAGAGTTGGCATCTGGCAGAAACTTGCTGCTCCGAAATTCATTTGGCATATGTGGGTTACCTAGGTTTGGCATAATTTTATTTAATCGAACAATTTTGATGCAAAATAATTTGGAAGATGATTCCAGAGTTTTTCATATCCGTATGATTTCTGCACCACTTCGCAACACTCGAAGGCATATTTGAAATATAATTAAGGCGAAAACGCAATTAAAATCACTGACCGAATGGTTCCAGCGACACAACCGTACGATACGCGTGACCGCGCGGATTGGCTGTGTCGCGCGGTACACTTTTTAAGCCCCGCCTTCCGCGGTACCCATTACGTGGTGCCATTTTTTGAGCCGAATTACACTTCTATAGGATACATTATTCGTAGGTAGTAATATAATTTTGTGCTGTTCTGTACTTTGTTATAGGAAAGTTCGTAATTCTAATTCATATTAATTTTTTTAGGAAGAAGACACAATTGTCAAAACAGGCGATCACAATTGTAGTTCTGATGAATCGCAAAATACGATTGATGAAAGTATCAGTAAATGCATAACGGAGGCTGAAAAGGGCAGAGAACCTGCACCCAGAATCTATCGAAAATTTCTAGTGGAATTACGAAATAAAGGCCTAGATTTAGCATCTTCTAATCCAATCCCTACATTCTCACAAAAAAAAGATACTATTTATCGCAAGATTCGTAAATATGCTGGAGTGCATAAATTACGTTCATCATCCCATTCCGAAGTACAAGTTCCAAAGTTATTTTTAGATTATTTACTGGCGGATTATTGTGATGACGACGTCAGAATACTTATATTTTGTAACAGTTTTGCTCGGGCTCAAATGAAAACTATTAAAGTATACTTCATGGATGGTACCTTTAAGGCCAGCCCCAGTCCATTTGCTTAGTTATTTAGCATTCATGGAGACTTAGGTAGCACCAATGAGACAAATATTGTGGTAACGCTGGCATTTGCCTTTATGTCTCATAAGAGCGAAAAGGCATATAGAATTGTTTTTGAATTATGTAAGTCACAAATTCCTGAGTGGGATCCTAAAGAGATACATGTTGATTATGAAATAGCCACTATAAAAGCCATAAAATGTGTATTTGAAAATGCCACAATAATCGGTTGTTATTTTCATTACCGTAATTGTTTACAGCGTAAAGCGACTGAATATAACCTAACGTCAAAAAAACATAAATATATTGTTAATTTATGTTCCACGTTAGCTTTGCTGCCTGATCATGAAATTAATGCGGGTTGGCAATACATAAAAAGTAATGAAATAGTCTCTGGTGATGAAAATCTAATAAAGTTTCAGAAGTATTACGAAAATTTTTGGATGAGGCCTGATTTTATTCATATATGGTCAGTTTTCGCTAATCGTCATCGGACAGACAATATTGTGGAAGGTTGGAATTACAAAATAAATGGGCTCATTAAAAAAAACCCAACCATGATTCAAATTTTGCATGTGCTACATGATGACAATACTCTTGCGAATTTAAAAGTCGATCAGTACACGAGATTTGGAAAGGAGACATTATTAAAAAGGAGTAAGAAATGCATTGAAACAGATGATTTCATAAGGGATGCTCAACTACAGTTAACTTGTGGCGACATTTCTACCCAGTTATTTTTATATAAAGTGGCTCTCTTTACGTCTTCATTTTAAAGTAATTAAATTGTTATTGTATTTTCTTTGCCTATGTTACTTCGCGAACTATTGCTACTAAAAATGTAGCAATAGTACGGTGCGTTGTGCTTACCGGACTACTGCGACTAAAAAGTAGCATTAGTTCGGTATACCGGACAAATCACCGAACTACTGCGAATAGGGGCGTTTCTGGGCTGCCTGCTCTAGCCAGTACTCTGCACACACAATGACCTAAAAAATGATGCTAAGTTCGGACAAAAGAGTCCTTTTCTATTTTTCAAACCAAGAGTTATAAGTCAAGACCTAGGACGGGATCTGTCGTATCGTATCGCATACACTTTTCTCATATTATTATTATAATATGAATCGTTTATAAATGTGATCTTTATGTTTGTCTGCAAATAAATGACTTACTTTTTTTCACATTCCACGTCTCCCCCAAGGCTACGAGTAATAAATCCACGACAATGTTTAATTCCAGATACTTTATAATAGACGACACGCAATAATAATTTGTACGACTGTAATCCATAGTATTTAATTGTACAGCTTATTATAGACTGAAATGTAACCTCGGCTCAGCCCGGCGCCTCCCACAGGAACCTCCCTAGATAATCAGTAGCTTATATGGTTTTTCGGACTATAACTTATCGAAATCTATCTATTGTTGTGGCAATTTTGCGTAAATGGTTGACAAACAATCACACTCGTATTCATCCTTCCATATCGGTACAAACTTTCCCACTTATTATATTAAGACAATTATGATATTGGGACAACATAACATAAACTAAAGCCAATATCGCCGAAGGGGTAGGCAGAGGTACTAGCACCCACATTTCGATAGTTTATGTTTAGGTCCCAATGTAATAGGTGGCTAGCCTATTGCCATTAACCGGGCACTTATAAACCTGCAATAAATACACTCATAACTTTGAAATCATCGAAAAGTTATTGGTGTGTGCCATGGTAAAACCTGGGATCGAACCCGAGACCTCGTCTCAGTCCATTACCCATACCACTAGGCTACCGCGGTTTTTGAGACGTATATATTGGGACGATTATAATGTTAAGATTATACTATTAGCAGCGAAATAATATTAGTAAAACTGATACTGAACTACGTATTGCTGTACTATAATGAAAAATTGTAAAGTTACATACTATACATTCGATGGGACATAGGCCGATGTCTGCAGCAGGGCGCAGCAGCCGGCTGCACTTGGCTCTTGGCCAACACAAGCACTAATTCGCTAACGTTGTTACATAATTGCATCGTTTTTACCCAAACTGAGATAATTACCATTTTACAGATATTAAATGAAGTTTGGAAGAGTACTATGCAACTTTTGTGTTTTAAATTAGATAGAACAACGTTTGAATGATATTTTAAAGCACTTACTTAGTATACATATTAACTATTCAAATCGATGAATATAGGAAAAAAATTTAATCCGTTCAGGCGATTCACCTTTCCCTTGCTACTTGCTTCCTGTTGCTCTGACCATTGAGCCATCGAACCTCTCTTCCTAAATATATATCCGTCTTATGGCGGCGGTGGGAACCATCTGCCGATACTCGTACGAACTAACAGCACCCCTAGCCCCTCTGAGATCTTTGGGGTAAATTGTCAAACAGCGTACAAATATAATATTTATTTCGTCCACAATTGTGTCCATTAACTTAATTTACACCATCAAACTGCTAGAGGTAGCCCTACCTATTCTAACATTTCAAAAGCACAACAAATAATTGAGAGCAGAGCAATGATGAGTACACTATCGAAGTATTTCTAATTAAGTATTAATAGTATTAATCATATTGCTATTAGCACTAACACACTAACAAAGTACTTCTCGATGTTCCGCTAAAGCAGAGTTGAAAACGAGAATTAAGGTAACATTGCCTCAGGTCAAGCACAGATAGTCATCATCTATGAACGTAACTGACCGCAGCGCTCATAAGGCCACGCCTCTTTGGGCCGCGGCGAGTATATGAAGCAGATCGGTTTTGGCAGCGATGCCTGCAATAAATATCAGTGACTCGTAAATAAGTATTCATAGTACGTTATGGTTTACTTCGACAGTGCATTTTGTGATATTCATACAAGTAACCACGTGATTTAAAATACTATACCTACAGTGCTACGAAGTGCTACGTCACTAAACAATAATATCTTGGCTCCAATCACGACAGAAACTTGCGTTCAACAAACAGCCTCATCTTGCGCTGTAATACTCATCGTCCCGATTTCATCCACTCTTCCTTTCCTGTGCTATCTATATTTCTTTGGAAAGAGCTACCTCTCGGGATCAGGAGGGCCACAAGCCGTTACACATTTAAAATGGGAGTTCGGAAGCACATGCTGGATAAATTGGAAAAAACTTCATTGTAATTATATTTATATGTTAGTTAGATATTATTATGTGTATGTATATTTTATTTATATATTTATGTATATATGTACGTATTAATATATATTTTACCTAGTTACCTTTCATAATGCACCTACCTTGTTATTCTCTGCACCACCTATTGGGTTCACTGGTGAAGAATGCCTCAGGCAATAAGTTCGCCTGTGTACATTTGTTTAAATAAATAAACAAATAAACAACCATCGTTATATAAATGCCAATCCTAATGCAGGATAAGTTTGCTGTTTGGAATCCTGAGTCAGGTCTTATTCTTTCATAATTAATTTATCTTTGCTTTTACGAGAGTGGTGGCCAAACAAACAGATTGTTCATTATGATTCCTTCATTGGAATTGACGAACTGTAACATAAACTTTCATAGACATATTTGGGACAGTTTTGTTTTGTCTAGTGGTAGCCTAGTGGTTTAGGTAATGGACTGCTGAGACGAGGTCTCGGGTTTGATCCTAGGTTTTGCCATGGCACACACCAATGACTTTTCGATACTTTTCGAAGTTATGTGTGTATTTATCGCAGGTTTATAAGTGCCCGGTTAATGGCAATAGCCTCGCCACCTATTACATTGGGACCTAAACATAAACAGGCGAAATGTGGGTGCTAACACCACTGCCTACCCCTTCGGGGATATAGTTCGGGGATGTAGTTAGCGTGAGTTTATGTTATGTTATATTGTTTTATGTCAATTATTTCTTATTCAGACTACGTTTAAACACGTTTCCAAGCAGAATTATGCCTTTGAAATAAAATTATATTCGAACCAATTTGTTATACATTGTATTACAAGGTGGACTCGTTAATTAAATACAATAACAACGCCTGGTCTCGACATGAAACTCGGAGGGGCAGGGCCGCACTCGGCTGGTTTGTTCGGCCGCAGCTCGCAGTCACTTTAAAAGAGAGAGTATTAATTTTCGCGACCTGCCGCCCTCTAATTATAACGAGCAACTTTCAGCAACTTAGCTCATGTTACATACAGCTCAGTTAGTCTTTGTTTTAACTCTGAAGTTTTTTAGGGATCCGCGTATTTATGTTTATAAGAGATCAAATAATTGCGGTATCTTTAAGAGATTTTTGAATATTTCTTTTGCATGCTCCTCATGAATCACTCTATCCATTGCATTAATCGAACTCGAATCGAATCGAAGCGACCTCCTACTAAAATAAGTATGTATATGTAAATATAGCTTTATTACTAAAGGAGACGGATTCGCTTTCATACATTCTTGGACCTAAATGTAAAAAGTTGAGAGTGGCTTCAAGTGAAAGCTTATATATTATTAAACCATCCCTGAAAAATCTGCAGATTTTGAACATCAGAGAGCAGAGTTATAAGAGATTTAGCATCTATGCAGAATTAGAAGCCGACAACTCTCGAAGCAGGCTGCTGCTGACCCTACACACTTCTGTAATGAAGCCTTCATTACCTCTTAGATGTTTACCGTAGTATGAACGTGCCTGCTTTATATGATATGTCAATAAATATATTAGAATTTATTCACTTTCTGTAAGCTGGGGAAAATCATTTAAGTTATCATTGTGAACCGCAATAAAATTGTATTAACTGATTGACTGAAAGTCAGCAGCTGTCAGTTGTCACAGCACAGATTAATACGACTTATACAGTTGATAAACACGAGAATTATGTAATTGCTTAACGAAAATCAATTCTGAAATTATTATAATTACACTGTTATTATATTTTATAAATGTGTATTATTATTATTATGTTTTGTTCACTTTGACTGAAATAATACTACGATGAAAGTGTTTTTATTGACAAGATTTTTTGAATCGATCACAGTAATCGATGTTGAATCTTCGTGGAATAAACTTAATTTTAAGATTTCTCGTCTCCCTGATGTTCAATTGAGCTGTTTTTTTTAAATTCCGAAATAGAAATATATACCGCTTTTTTAAGTCATATCTCAACTCATTACAATTTGGCCCAGAAATCCCCGTATCCTTTTACTACTTATACCTACTTCAATATACTTACAGTACGTACCTACAGTCGATAAAGTATATAAATATATACCTTTTGATATAAATTCTATGAAACAGTGTATACTTATATCCTGTCGACTTGAGTAGCATTATTTCAACGCATACAGTAGATATATAGAAAACGCATAGACATAAAATAAACTAGTCATAAAGTGTTCAACACTATTTATGACAGCTATAACCTCCAGTACGAGTAAAATACAACTGCGTACACACACAGTTGTACATACCGCATTAAGTAATAAAACTAAAGCAAGGGCGTATTTCAATAAATAACATGAAGCTTTATATCGTCAAGATGAGAACAATAACTCTATTATTGACGTGTTTAAAGCACTAACCCCATACTAACCCGTACCAATTTATCAAAGCCTTAGTAATGAAAATTAACAATCAAAGCGTCGCGTTCCCGTCCCAATAGAGAAACCTTCTAAAGTATTCTACTAAGAGCGTTTTCCATTATCCGATCCGATATCGGTGTCGGCTCCAATATCCGACATCCAATAGCCCACACGAAGTAAAACGTATGCAATTTGTATCTGTCGTTTTCATTGTCTGGTTTGATATTGGAGATGAGAAAACACCGATGTGTTCGACTGATATCGAATTTCAATGTCAATCAGTCATCACAACAGCAAAATAATAATAAAATAAAAACAAATGTCATGTCATATTGAATGGTAAATATTACTAAGAATTATGTTTTTTTAAATCGCTATCTAGACCCATGGTAGGTCGCGAGGGATATGCCTGTCAACCTCACCTTCTGCAACCAAAACGACCCACAGGCGGCGTGCGTTTTAGTCGGTTCGAGTCCGACATAACCTCTTCCACCGGCTCCGGTGAGGAGGTATCCGTGGGGATTTTGCGCACGTAAAAAAAAAATAACCCATGGTAGACATAGTTTAACTAGCTTGTGTTATGGAATCTAGAAAGCGGATAAACATACTTAGATACTTTTCTTTTTGTAAATGTATACGTATTAAACATAGAAACACCTAGACCAATGCAAATATACATATTCATGCATACAAATATTTACACTGAACGGGAATCGAACCCGCGCCCCCTACGTAGCAGTCAAACGTTCTACCGCTTCGCCACAGAGGCCGCCGATTGTTGTTGAGCTTAGGGTTAAATTTATTGTCTGTGCTATAGAGGAAATGAACGTTTTCTTACCGTATCGGACAGATTTTATCCGATATATGTGAAAACAGCACATGGTGTCGACTAACGGATATCGGCTATCGTCGTCCGACACCGATATCGGACCGGATAATGTAAAAACGGTCTAAGTCTGAGGCTCAGTAATTTTCTTTACATTAAACGAGCGTTGCACAAAGTAATTTATGCATCACATTAATAAAACATGACTATGTAAACGCGTTGACGCTGTTCAGGTGATCCATCAACACTCGACTACGTTATCACTGTTGTCTAAACCAACCCCTTTTTTATACCACTAAGGTGACAGGTGAGCACATAGTCCACCCGATAGGAAGCGGTTACCATGGCCTACGTACGGTATGCTACAACAGGCACATGTCAGAATTTGAATTTTGGACCTTTTCAGTCAAATGCATAATTTTTATAATTTGTGTTTATTTTAATCGAAAGTAGTGGTACCTACATATATGTTCACAAATGTTATAATGGGTCATCTGTATGATTGTATGGTCTACATTATTGGCAAGCAATACAAGTACCTTGACACACTCACGCAAATACAGATGTAATTATCGACATACCTACACACATTCCGTTAAAAACATTTACAATACCTAAAACATGTTAATATGCGTGTATAATTTTATTTATAGGTTATGTACTATAAATTTTTGATGTTTGTGGTTATAACTCTTATTTTGTCTAAATGGTAATGCTTCATATTATTATAAAATACCTATAATACTCGCAAATTGGAAATCTGACATACTGCACATAAAAATTCTAAATGAAAACTGTACATTTTGTGAACACAATAAGAAAATAATGTAATACTTTTCACAAATCACCTAAAATGAAAGTCGGATTTCACTTACGAATATATTAAGTAGGTAAAAGTAGGTACATGCGTTAGTTTTTCTCGTCAGAAATGGGCTGGCGAGGATTCCACAAATAAGCAACTGAAACAACCTATCCTAGTAATAAGTGAGATCTTAATGACAATACATGTAATCAGTTTAACTACGACATAAGCACTTCACTGTACCCTTGGCCATGATGAAACAGAAAGTAGAAAATAAATACCTCAGTCATATAAAGTACCATCACGTAACATTATAAATCTAATTGTGAAGTATTCAACTTAATATGTGTAATTAGTACCACCAACCTATATTGCAATAAACTATCAACGTAAAGATCAAATTGGACAATATGGCTAACAAGGTACCTACACGGTATAAGCACGAGGAAGAGGAACTCTACGATACTGAAGCACAATCTTAAAATCCTAAAATCTATTTGCGATCTCGAGCGGAAAAATCCCGCTTGCTACGAAATTTGAAACATTCGCTTAGCTGCATTCAAGATTGGAATACAAACGATGCCAAGTAACAACCCAGCTGAACATATACTATTACCAATACTTTCGCATACATAATTGTATTTTCATACAAGCCGAAGCCTACGGCTCCGCCCGCGGTTATCGCGACTTTTGGTAATAATTTTCGATTCTACTCAACCAATTGCGATCAAAAATACGACAGATTTTAAGTCTCCATTTCAATAAAAACCGCAACAAAATCCATTCAGTAGATTTTGTTTCCATTGCAAACGGACCGACAAATAGATGCACAGACAAGAATTCCAAAAACAAAAAAAAATAGTTCAGATTCGCTGAAGTATTTTGTTATAATTTTATGATAGTTTTGCATGACATAAGGATTTTACATTCATCATCTAGACCTCTTTCGTTAAACCTCTATTGTCAGACAAAAAGTTTAAAAATAAATTATGTATTTGAATTAAGAAACGTCAAGAAGAAAAAGTGTGAATTATCTTGTAAAAACATGAATTTCAGTACAGAGACGTAAAAAGAATCATCTTTTTTTTAATTTACTATTCAACAATTAAATTTCAGTTGCATTACTTAGATTTAGACTGGAAAGCCGACCCCAAACGAGTTGCGAAAATTCTCTGAGAATGACGAATTAGAACCTTACAAATTCTACAGTTCACATGTATTGATTCGTAATATTGTGTTAGGTAGGTATGTGTGTGGGCAGGCTTAAATGTGTAAGGTTAATATGATACACCTTAACTTTTACAAGAGTAGGTGCTAATTTACGCGAAGTTCTCTAACGACGGTGTATGCAAACAAGCTCAGAATGGCTCTTCACTTCAAATTCAAGACTAGCTACTTTACTCTGCCATTTGCGTTGACGTTAAGAAATAAATTTACAAAAATACCTACTAAGTACCATTTTATCAAGGAGAATAATTATTTTTAAAACGGATAGTAAACTTTATCTTTCAGACTACAGTGTTTTTTGAAATGGGACCAGATGGTATGAGCTAATTCGAAACCATAGGAAATACAAAATATATGTCTTAGAAACCTATACTTTTGGTAAAAAAAAATTCGCATACCTTCTATACTTTTTGGTCAAGAGAGATTTCTCTATTAAAATGCGATGGAAGTGATGAAAATTATAATGTTCTAAGGGTACTTTCCTGTGGATAAAATAAATTCCTTAACTGAGCTTATTAAATTTAAAATGGTATAAGTCCCGTGTGTCTGTGGTAATTTCATAATTTTTAGAAACCGTTAGAAACCATCGGTTATCTCGACATAACATCGCATATTATGTTCTTTTTCAAGGTCTAATCATCCCCTATACCAAATTTCTTCAAAATCGGTTCAGCGTTTTAGGTGTTGAAGCGTAACATACAGACAGAGTTACTTTCAAATTTATAATATTTGTGTGCACCATCCGCCCAACAAATACTTAATAGGAAATTATTTGACAATTGAGAAGTGTGACATCACGTCTTCGTATTTTTTTCACGGTTCCATTGTTACTCCACAGCGAAATAATTCACCCAAATGTAAACGACATGCATAATCCCAATTGTAAAAAATGGAAATTTATTGAATTTTCATAGACACATTTTAATTAAATACTCGTAGAAAGCTTATAAACATGCATCGACTGTGTTCCTGTAATTTCTTTTTACTAAGGCCACTTATAAACGAAAATGACTCATTAGTTACTAATAGCAACAACTAAATTCGACAGTGTAGATAAATTTAACCTAACTAATAAAATTACTCAATCACATCAAAAATCATCATCATCACTACAAAGAAATTAAAGTCAAATTAGTATTCCGTTTTTGAAATATGCTTTAGCAAAATAATATTTATAAAAAAAAATATTTATATAAATTTATTTACTTAGATTCATCCTATTTCTGATCATTGAATAACTCTTTAGAAAAAGTTTATCGTTATAACATAGTCATACTTCTGTTTAAAATAAGTTGAGTTCAGTGTATTTTGAATGAGTTTGGCTTTCAGATTCCCAATTTTAAAATATAATATTTGTAAAACTTGAACACCACTGTGCAAATAGTCTTTGCAGAATTCACTAGCCTTGACTTCACCCCGCTAGACGATGAGGTGCTTCAAGTGAAGTCTCCAGAATGAAGGACACCATTGTAAATACCAGCAGTAAGTAACACTGAAATGATGTTCCTTACTTTGACGGCCTCAATAATTAACGTTACTTCAAGTCACGCAAAAAGGACCTTTGATTGTCGGAAGACAGGTGCGTTGGTGCGGCTAAGAAAATATTGTATCATATATATACGTTTATTACTCGATGCTGTTACTCAAGTCATCGGGTTTTTATGTAATTCTATTATAGCAAATTATATTTACCTCTTGTTTATATTGAATTAATACTTTATAGCTCTCGACACTACTACATAAAAAGTTATGTAACCTATCCCTAGAAGGGACGCCATCTGAAGCTAATCGGTTCATTATATGGCGATCTTTTTATCCCTAAAAAACTGACCAGTAGTTAATCTTTACTCGTCCTTATTATATAAGACTATAATTCGGCACATTGAATGGCGACAAGTCATATTAAAATTCCCGAATGTATGTGTAAATGTAGGTCGTATATGCAAGTAGGTCAGAGCGCCGCGCCGCCGCCGCCGCGCGAGATGAGTCGAGAAAAGGCGGCTTCATCGTACAGATTTGCTAACAGGAAAATTTCCCTATAGCCCTTTATAGACACTCGTACTGTTAGTTAAGAGACAGGGAAGCCTAATATGCGTAAACTCAACTTTTTGAAAATCGAATTACAACTGAACTGTGTGTAGGCCAGAGATTCCTCTGACAATGACGAAACGTGGAAAAATTGAACAGCATCCACTGTCCTCGTCTGATCCAAGTTCAGTCTATGAATAACGGACCTTTTTCACACCTTGGTAATATACCTATGTGGACGGAACATCATGTGGTTTTAGTCTTTCTGGCTGGAGAGTGAATTGCAGTCCGACTGGGGTAGTACCTCCGCCCTACAGAATACCGCGGCTATAATAACTTCGTGTTGTGTTACCAGCGGTGAGTAGGGTAGCCAGAGCTCACTGGAGAATTTGTGCTGTCAGTGGGAAGACTAAAGGCTTGTCCTGCTTTGTCTTCTACTGACGGCACAGAAACTCTGTACTCACAGGGTTGGCAGCGCAACTGTGACTCCTCTGGTGTTACAGACGTCCATAGATCACGGTAACCACTTTCCATCAGGTGGGCCGTGAGCTTGTCTGCCAACTAAGTGGTATAAAAAAAAAATCCATGCCTCTCTTGTTTCAACGCCGAGACTATCTATAACTATTGGCAGTTATAGTGTAATCAAAAACAGAAAATCACCTGAAGTGGTTATCAACTACCTCATTACAACAAGGCTAATCAGTTATTGGAAGAATAATATTATTCACTTAGATCTAATAGGTAGGTAATCAATTAGTCCCAAGGGGAATGGATCCCTTTTCTCAATTACTACCGTAATCGGACCGGCGTGATCTAGTCACGAAGACTATGTCACGATTCATGGGGCAGCCAGGAATGAATTTTGAATTAGAACAGAACGCAAAACAAGGTAAATGAGCAAAATTGTTGGTATAGTCCAATTAAAGCACCTGCCATGTCACGTACGACAGCAATCTATCTACATAATTATATCTTTCGCAATATCAATTTGTTGTTCAGCCAGTACAGTGGGTCTAATAGTGCAAATAGAAATTACTGTGGCAGTCCTTAGGTTGACGGTAAGTTTTAAAACCTGCGCTCAAGGCTAAGGCTGCAACGGTTGTGAAGCTGCATCCAGGGGAAATTGAAATACCTTGTCTTGAACACCCGCATGTAGGCTTATATAAGCATAAAACCTGATAACCAATAACTGTAACAGTCAGTGTTGCTCAAAGGTAAAAACCAGCCTTTGTTGTAGATTAACTTGATAGCTGCTGTCAAAAATAATTAAACCGACAGCTAGGGAAAACCACAGTGGGGTAAGATCTGAAAGAATTTAAAATAAATGCACCAGTTTGTTTGATTAATCTTTTTCAAAGGGAATAGTTAAAATAAAAGTCAAATTTAATTTTAAAATACGAAATGATGTCTGCATTAAGTCAGAAATATATAAATAATAATTGAGTAAAATTAGTAGTTTAAAGGTGGATGGGAGAACGATGAGCTCATAAATATATTTTTTTAAATTTGATGACCTAGATGTACTCGTATTTATAAACAGTGTAAGTTAATGTTTGTAAGTGCTTAGTTTTAATACGGGTATTCAAACTTGATGGACAAAAAAGGCATTACAAGGTCTCACCCTAGGACGTCCATAGGTGACGGTAGCCACTTTCTATTTGGTGGGGCGTGTACTTGTCAGCCACCTAAGTGGCATTAAAATAATAATTATAATTTATACACTTATTTTCGAAGAAAGGGTGCGATGATGATTGTTATAAGTACCCACGCAGTCTAACAATAAAATAAAAGCCTTAAATATTGCTAGCTTGGTCCCTGTATCCAATACCGGTGGGATTCTATTTATATTTTTAAATATTTTTTTAATTATAGGAGCATTTTATAACGTAATTTATTATGTATTTTAAAATGAATTAATGAAGATTTTCTTTTGTTATTCAGTCTATATTTGAGTTTTAATTTGATCTACGATTCTTACGATTTGGTCTGCTTTTACCTTGCAATTCTGTCAGAATATCGATAGAACGTAGAGTCCGTACACTGTAGGTTGTGTAACAGATGTTTTGGAAGCAAAGCATACATACATACATACATAATCACGCCTTTATCCCCGGAGGGTTAGGCAGAAGTGAATTAACACCCACATTTCACCATCATTGAATTCGGTCAGACGTAATAGGGGGTGAGCCTATTGCCGTTTTCCGGGCACCATTGTTGCCTCGAGCCATGCATCTCTGGCTGAGTCTGGGCTGTATATATCTGTCTGATGTTAAACAGTCTCATCCCTTTAGTCGCCTTGTACGACACCGCATGGGAAGAGATGGAGTGGTCGAAATTCTACTCTGCCGGAAACCACGCTGAGTAATATAGATACAATCCATTGTATCTATATTACTCATAGTATTATATCGATGTATCTGAACTATTCGTGGTATTGGTAGTGTTATACAATTAGATTCTATTGACAAATAGTCGCGAGAATGGGATCAGTATTATTGTATATTGTAGTATATTGACAGAGCCGTGGGCAACAGATAGTATATAAAATTCGTAGGCCTATAAGGTTTAGTTATCTATAATCATAATCCATACTCACATACTTTACTGAATATACATACACACAGTGCCACTACTACTAATACGAAGATACAAATTCGTGAGCGAATTCAAGTGAAGCAACTGCGAAATGTAAGTAGATATACCTAATTACAGAAGCACAGATTTTAATGAAGGCCCCACAAGAAGTTCTCCCGTGAAAGGCTTGAAACCGTAATTTCGCTACCTTTTGTTCCCTTTGTCTCGAACAGTAGGTACCACTTGAATCTTTAGTCAATGTCGGCAACTAATGTTTTCAAATCTAATTTTTCGTTCTAAATCTAATCAAGATGGATATATTTTTATATTTTGAGTATTTTTTTACTTTACTTTATTGGCTTACAGAAATGAGTCTATGAGAATCTTAGAGAAGATTTATAAAGTCGGTAACGCAGACGTGTCATCACTAGGTATTGCAAGTGTTTATAGCTATATAATTACGCTATTAATTAGGCTGGTCATTTGCTTGTAAGGCACTTCAAACGATTTCTTATTTCTCTTTTCTCTAAAAACAATTATATAAAATACGTCTATATAAGTACATTACCCGGCTTATGATTTCATTTGGCACATCCGAAATAAGAATAAGAGTCCTTGGTTCGAAGTGCCAAATATCAGTTCATTTCGGTTTCCTACATCGTTGTTTCAAACAGTTCAAAAATCGGGTACTATACAAACCTGCGACACTTACGTAACGAAATAATCGAGGATTGAATACATAACCCAAATCTGTAAAAGACAGCTCCATATAAAGCTAGCTTGGAGACGATGAAGCTTTTCACAAACTTAAAACCTTTCAATAACTACAAATCACATTCTTTTACAAGTTTGATATGAGAATAAGGAATCTGTGACTATATTTAAGAACAAATTGACGATATCTGTGACAAGAGCAGAAGAACATATTATATAAAATTCAAAATGCTACCGAAGGTACATGAAATCATTGCGAGGCAGACGGCTGGGGCGCATGCGCGGATCCGCACGCCTGCGCACCACCACTTAACCTCAATCCGAGGCATGTTTTTGAATGAAACTTCATTCGCAGCCGGCCCCCGTGACCGTACTTTGCTTTTAGGTGATTTCGGTACTCACGACGACTTATCTTATACAAATATACCTACGTCTAGAATACAAGTATCCGCGCAATAAGCCAGACTCAATTATGCATCAAATGTCTGATTCCATTTAGCGTTTTAGTCAGTATAAACAGTAGTGTTATAACACTTGTCACTTTTTAGCCAATGACATAAGTACAATATGTACAAGTACGAGAATACTACTGGACTATCCAAGTTGTCACACTTTGTAGATCTTCCACTGCTCGTATGACAACCGGGACCGATGATTTAACGAGAGATGTATAATGTGTGTGTGTGTCTTCCTACAGGCCTGGGTCCTTTAAGCGGGCCGTGAAAAAGCATCAGATGAGGTCGCCTAGCTGAGTGCCACCATTATAACATTACTTAGTGTTTGTAATGGTGACCCTCTTACCTGAGACTTTGTCTTTAGCTTATCATAAGGCGAGGTGAAGCCAAGTTGGCGTATCCTAGACAAAAATAAAAACATAATATAGAACTCCCTGAGAAACAGTATGATATACATATAGTACATGATACAACAATGTTAACGATAATTACAAAATGGAGATGCTTAGAGTATGGCACAATAAGGTGAAATTAAGATATCGAGAATGTGCGAAGAACCTTCTTCCTCCCGTACTCGACGATGGGACACAGAGCAAGGCAACCTACGACCACTGCCAGAGTATCTTGGTTGAAATATGAGGCAATTCAAACTTACATTACCTATCGCATAAATTCCCATTAACAATGTTGTATAACATTTTTACCGTTGAATTATTTCATTATTCAGCACAACTCACTGAATGGTAGTTAGGTGAGGTATTTAAATTTGACTGAGATTTTCTATACAATGAAAAACATTGAGTGACGATGTTTTTCTCTGAGAATAAATAAATCAATTTTTAAAACATAACATAACATAAACTCACGCCTATATCCCCGAAAGGGTAGGCAGAGGTACTAGCACCCACATTTCGCCAGTTTATGTTTAGGTCCCAATGTATTACATTGGGACCTATTGGCGAGCCTATTGCCATTAACTGGGCACTTATAAACCTGCGATAAATACACACATAACATCGAAAGGCATTGAAAAGTCATTGGTGTGTGTCATGGTAAAACCTGGTATCGGACCCGAGACCTCTTCTCAGCACTCAAAAGTAACCCGGTGTAACATTAAGATAAGTTGATTTGGAATAGATTTGACTTAGTACCACTTCCGGAAAATGGAGTCAGACTTTACATCAAAGATCATTTTTGTGATATAGCACCCAAATAATAACTAAATCATTTATTAATTCATTTACGAGTATTATAGAAAGAATAGTACCTAAACATATGTGTTGATGAAACATTCAAGTATTTAAGGTGCGGAAAAGGAAAGAAGTACTCCACCGTGGTTTGAATGAAATTAGTAACACCGTACGAGAGTGACATTTCACCTACTGGTGTTATTGTAGATAGAAAAGGAAAGAGTTGTAATTCGTTCTTGTTTGTACCTCTCTAGGACTCGTTTGCTCCCACGGCCATCGGTCCTTCGACAAACGTGGCCAGCCCACCTGCCCCCTGCCACTTCAACTTGCTTATTCTGTGACCTATGTCGGTAATTTTAGTTCTCTGTCGGATAACTTCGTAACGAAAGGTAGGACGTCTCCTAGCCAGGACGGACGACCTGAAAAAGGTGGCTGGGACAGATTGGATGCGGAAGGCGGAGGATCGGAGAAAATGACGCACATTCGGAGAGGCCTATGTCCAGCAGTGAATTGCGGTGGGCTAATTGATTGCTTTATTTGTACCCCTATAGGCACTGGTGACCGTTTAACGTAGCTGTGATGTGTTTTTTGCCGCTTTAGTACCTATTTATTTAACTAAAATCATGACTGGACAGGTACAGGACAAGACAAAATCTTTTCAACTAGCACCGCGCCGCGGTTTCACCCACGTAAATGGGAATATCGGGATAAAAAGTAGCCTATGTTACTCACGAAGAATGTAGCTTTCTAATGAAAAAAGAATTATTAAAATCGGTTCAGTACTTTTTGAGTTTATTCGTTACATACAAAATACAAATCTTTCCTCTTTATAATATTAGTAATAGATGAATACCATCATAATTATACAAACATTGTCAGTATTAATGTTGATTATTTAGGACTTTATTTGATTCTTCCAAATACACTTTAACCAGTCAACTGTAGCCTTTCTCAAACGGATGAGCATATAAGCCACGTTAAAGCTTCTACTATTCACCGGTCGGTAAATATCTGAGAAATACAATCTCTGAACTGCCAATATTCGCAATCAGTTTATTCTGAATCTTTAGATCTATACTAATATTACAAAGCTGAAGAGTTTGTCTGTATAACATCAGACAGATATGTACAGCCCAGACTCAGCCTCTGCATGGTTTGAGTCAACAATTGTGCCCGGAAGACGGCAATAGGCTCACCCCCTATTATGTGGGATCGAGTTCAATGTTTGATGAAATGTGGGTGTTAATTCGCCTCTGCCGCCTCCGGGGATAAAGGTGTGACTATATGTATGTATGTAGAGTTTGTCAGTTTGTTTGTTTGAAAGCGCTAATCTCTGGGACTGCTGGTTTGACATGAAAATTATTTTTCTGCTGAAAAGCTGAGGAGTATACATTATTTGAAGACTAAAAAATTACGGCCTTAAAGGGATGATATGAGGTTTCAAAATATACCACGGGCGAAACTGGAACGGTGCAACTAGTTACAAATATAAGTTTTTTGAAATCATTTTACGAGTATGAGATTACATGTTTTATGACAGAATGTCATCATCAAGTTACATTTGAAACTTTCACCTCGGAGCCGGGTGTTCGCTTAATCTTCCTTCTTCTTTTGCTTTCGCTTTTCTAGAATTTTCCGGTAGCGACTGCTGTGTTACCTCCCAATAATGTGGGTATATAATCGTTATGTAGTACCTAATGTATGCACTTACCTAAAGGCGTATTGTAACACACAAACCTTACCAGGTTTCATTTTAATACCTATGGCTATTGGTCGGATTTTTCAGAAATAATCGTTTTGAAAAATCGAGGTATTGATTTTGAAGGGGAAATTAAGCGGGTTCACTTTTAAGGGAGGAATTTAGATATTAAAGGTCCCTCTCAAATCGAGATGTCAAAATCGAGCCCCTGTAATTTGAGCCAGCTGTTATCGAGAAGTAAAGTAAAGTAAACTTCGATAGGCTATCACTTTCATGTTCCCAGTTCTACCCTAACACTCCCAGCTGTCAATTACCGTTATAGCGAGTTTACCCATATATATTACCAGCTGTTTTCATCATTTCACTCAGCGGTGGTATACTCAATTTTAATGGGGCGACCGCCCTACGTCTCCACCTTCGTCTTTTCGTAGATTTTTCGCCTCCTATGGATCGTAGCGTGATGTCTAATAGCCTTTAACGTTTCCCAAGAGCAGGGCTATCAAATACAAGAAAAAATATTCAAATCCAACTGGCTATACCAAAGATTAGTGCGTTCAAATTAACAAATCCTAAATGAGTAGTCGACGCAGCCGCTCCGCAGGAGAGTGGAGCTTAGTTGGACATAGAAAGTAATTTTAGTTACTAATATGTTTTTTTTTACTTATTCAGTTTATTATCTACATAATGTGCAGGTTCAGGCATCAAAGAATTCCTCCCCATCGATATCAACCGGGAGGGTAGCCAGAAGGCTGGCGGCATTGTCATGTTGAATGGCAAACCAATCCTTTACGCAAGGAATAAACCAGCCCTCTGGTCACGGATATCGTCAATTAAACGTTTAGAAATGTTTCTAAACAAAGAAGGCCACTTGGAACCCATGATCCCAGCGTCTCGACCCCAACGACTCAAATATGTAATTAAAAAATGGTATTAGAAGAAACTGAAAATTTCTTTTGAAATTCGGTTATGAGTTGAGATATTATGGTGAAATGTGTACGATATTAAAATTTAGTATAGCATTGCATTAGTTCGTTATTATATAATAACTGTAAATTTAATTTATATTATTACGATATGTTAGTTTTTTTAATTACATAAAAGCAAAATGTAGTGAAGTAGGTAAAGATGTCAGACAATTGACAGATAATAATTTAGCAATAATGATGGATTTCAGAATACAAAAGAAATTACTATTCTAAAGAACTAGGTTATTATTTTACCCATTAATAAAAAAATCTATAGTTTCTGGTACTGTAGGTTATTTTATATAATCTACTTGCACTTTAATAAGCTTGTAATCAATGGGGATGGAAAAAGATTGATCTTGAGTTTATGTATTTGCCTACGGTGTGAATTTGATATGAATATGGTCACAAACAAGAAGCTGTCATGGCACCTGCAGCGGGGTACATCAAGAACAAAAAGTATAATTAGCGACCAGCGTTGCTTTATGAATTCAGGAAATAGGCTCAACGCAGCAGATCGCCCGAAAGAACGTGTCGTGTACGATACATAGCGTTAACACATAGTGGTGTATTGATATAACATGAAGAGCGGTGGCGTTATGTCTATGAAACGAGACATACACACCCACACACACACACACACACACACACACACACCTACACTCACTCACACACACACACACACACACGATGGTAGGAGGACAAAATCTTGTTCCCAAGTTAAAACACTATTGTCGACCACTTTAGAGATATACAGAAGCATCTAAGTAAATGAGTGTTCCAAAAATCACAAAGTAAAAATCTATTCAAAAGAAGGATGGATAAGAAAATTACGAGATGCTGCGATAAATTTACCGTTACCAGCCAAGAAACGTTGAATGTAAACACATACAATTTTATCTTCAACTAAGTACCCGTGGAGCGTAACAAATAGACGGAATTGGAATAAGAAAGTTTAAGCTCTCGATAAATCATTAGCGTCAAAACAATTGAAGGAGAAAGGATACACTTGCTTCTTGATTACGCTCAAATATATTAAAGTAATTTGTAGATAACAACTACAAATGAACAAACACTTCTGATATATATTTATATATAACACTTATGCTATATGAAAATATAGATTTTTGAAAGGTATTTTTAATTATTTTAGGTCATCATCATTTTAGATTAAACCCAGCTACAGTTAGAACACAATGAATTTTAGTAAAAGTGATCATTATATTTTATCCATGTCGTGACAGGAAATGGTAAATTTCATGAGAATAAATGTCATTTATAATATTCAGTGTGAAAACTAATATCGCCAAATTTTAACTAAATGTGACAAGGCACTTTTTTAACAAGCTAAATATCTTTCAGTATACAATCGCATCGTGAATTACTCACACTGAACATGCAAGTAAAAGAAGGTGAACTACAAAAGCTAGAAAGCTCTACAGAACCGAAGTAAACCGATCTTACACGAACTGTTGCTGTGCGTGCTGACGACGTGACCAATCAAGAGCTGTGTACTGTTAGTAGAATAAAATAGTGTCTATGGTGAAAGTAAACGCATGAAATTCGTCATCAGTCCAGTATTCTTGATACAATAGCCCACAACAAACTAAATATGCATACAATATGCAAACATAAGCAACTAACTCAAACTAATTGATTTACCAAACTTAGTGCGATTTGTAAGTGAATTCAAGAAGTGTTAGGTATTTTTCGTGGAACATTTTTTTTGATGGGAAAACCATTGAACTCCCAACATCGTTGCCTCTCAACACCTCTTGTGACAGATTGTGATAATATTTTTCTAATAATAGGTAGGCTCTACGACTTGGCAACAAATATTGACTTTTTTTTCTTTCTTTTTTTTTGTTTTTTTCTATCTGACAATTTAATTTTTTACAAGTTTGTAACCTTGGAATTTGAATACCTATTGGGTAACATCTCACTTTTCTAGTCTACAATGCTTTATGATCAAAGTGCATAGTGAGACATTGTAAAATGTAATATGTGATAGAGTATCGCACACTGTACCCTTGTGCGTCCTGATAAGAATAATCTCCTAAGGAACATCCCAATTGAAAACCTCCTTCGTTTCTTAACTCGGAGAAAAACTAGGCGACGTTCATTCGCAATGTCAATGTTAATATTTATCATCTTGACTTAGTTGAGATATTTCTAAATGTCAGATTGGGTGATTTTTATTATTTTTCATATATAATAGTCATCTATCTATAAAACTATAAATATTTACGAACTACTAGCCTACTGAACTCGGATACATCGAATGTTCCGCACTCATTGTGACGAGACACGCGTTTGCATACATTACCTACTGCATCTACAGCTATTTATGCCATTATAGTTATGGAAGCAGAAATGTGTAAATAAAGATAAAATATTATATGAACAATTATCTAATAATAATATTTTTTTTGTCAAATTTAAGAAATAGACTGGGTTGTCAGTTTCAACTCGTAATATTTTGCATATGTTTATAACTATGATTCTTTTGATGGAATCTACTGTCAGTCACGGAAATACATACCTACTACAATATACAACTAAATTCTATACATAGATTACATGTAAGCTAGATTAAATTTTGTTGTATGAAAAGAGCTATTTAAACATATCTCAGGACGAATATTATTTTTAATGAAAATGTGTGTGCGTTGTGTGCGCGTAAATATCTGTGTCTGTCATAGAGTCACAGAAAACTTTACAAACATAATGCACAGATAAAAAATATCCATCCCAATTCAGAACATTCATCTCTGGGGATTTCAAAATCGAACAGTGACAGAATCGAACTTTCATGCAAATAGATTATAAAGATTCGTACAGGCGGTATTGACGGAAGTTAGGTGTGTTACTAAACATACATTGCAGGTGAATGTAATACCAATAAATATTTACATACATTACCGACGACGCCATGAATGTTAACGCAAATGCCTACAGAATTCTATTCATTGATTAATGAGGGAAAATACAAATAAGTATTCGTAAGACGTACGTATGTTTTGTATTGACAAGAATAAAACAGGTATAACAGCTTTTGCTTGTGGCTTCACCCGAATAAAATAATTGTTTGTAAACGTTTACTAAGCAAGCCACGTTAGGAAGACTAGACCCAAGAAGTACTGACTTGGTGTCGTACTTCTTGGGTCTACTCTATCCCCAAGACCGGCTGTGGAGGAACGAAGGCCAGAATGCAGAACACGAGGTGAGAACCACGAATGCGATTAACGCTGAGATGATTATAATGAATAGTAAGTAGTTTCTAGGCGACCAGAATTAGTACAAGGGTCATTCCACCTCTTCTCATGGGTGTCGTATAAAGGAATTTAAGGAAAATGCTGTTCTTCTTTCTATGGAAAACCAGTTTTAATAGGCTGACTACATCAGTTCTGTATTGTGTTCTGTACCTATATGAACACGGACGTAAGCCCACTCCTAACACGAGAATTTTTATGAGTGTAAAAGCAATAACTCGCCAAGTCAGGGCCGCGTTCCTATAAGTCGACTGATTGTTCCTGGAACAAGTAACAGCAGACTGAGTCACCTAAGTAATGTATGTTACTAATGCATGTTATTAACAGTCTTCATATAGAACATCATTGGACGTTCTTGGTCTGCTTCTCGGAAGCCATGTTTGCTTAGTAGGTATACTTACAATCAGATTTAGGAACAACAATGCAGTAATAAGAGCCGTGATTAAACTACGGTTAAACTATGGTGATAATGTGCTCTAAACTGCTAAATGTGCATTGACGTTACCCTTGTTTATTATGGAGTGCAATTATGAAATAATAATAGACTATTATCTATAATATACAGAAAAAATATATATAATTACTTATAAACAAAACTATGTTAACTGTACAATATATTCAAAAATTCAATGAAGAAAAAGTTAGAGACTGCAACTTTAGGCATCGAAAAATTCCTCCCCATCGATTTCTACCGATACCGTGCCCAAAAGGCTGGCGGCATTACCACGCTGAAATTACATTTAAATTAAATTGATTCTCACTGATGAAGTTAAGTGTAAATAATCACATCTCAGATAAGAAGGAATATCCTTAGATAAGATAAAATACACCTATCCAATATATTTAATAATCCTTATATAATAAACACCTCAACAAAGTCTAGGGAACAAGATGACCCCAATTATTTTTTTTCGTGTAAATCTTGTTTTGCAAATAACTGGCAGCAAATAAATAAAAATAGAATAAAGTAGATTACAGAGTTGTTCGAAATTTAAAAATAAATTTAAATAAGTAATGATTTTCGAATATGGAGGGAAAACTTTTAAAAGTGTTTGATTGTGCAGTTTCACTGAGGCAAAATAAAAATTTTTTTTTTTGATTGTAAATAACGTTTATTAGCAATAATACGTCTTTTACGGATGGTTTGTGCATTTTTGTGACTGTAGTCATCATGTCACGTCGTCATTTAAGTCGCGAAGAGATGTTAAGGGCTGTTGGTATGCTGCAAGCTGGACGAACTCAACGCGACGTAGCGGATGCTGTCAACACCCAACCAAGCGTAATTTGCAGATTATGGGCACGCTACAGGTCTACAGGGGATGTTGCCGAACGTCACAGGGGACGAAATAGGGTTACTACCCCGCGACAAGATCGTTTCTTGCTAAATTCCGCAAGGCGGCAACCCACGATTACTGCTCGTCAGTTGGTCGCAGGCCTCCAGTCTCAGCATCAAGTGGTTATTAGCGATCAAACTGTCAGAAGAAGACTACACGAAGCCAATCTTTATGCTCGCAGACCGCTTAGGGTTCCAGCTCTTCGACGTGGAAATCGAGGTCGTCGCTTATTGTGGGCTAACGCACATTTACAGTGGACCGACCATCAATGGGCACGGGTTCTGTTTTCCGACGAATCTTGCTTCGGTTTTCATCCTGATTCGAGAAGAGTGCGTATATGGCGAGTTCCTGGACGTCGGAGTCGTCTCCAGAATCCGCAAGAAGTTCGTCCTTACCAAGGTGGAACAATCATGGTATGGGCTGGAATTCGCCTTGGTGGAAGGACCGACCTCGTTTGGATACGGGGCAATTTGAATGCAAACCAATACATTCAGGAGGTTATACACCCCATGGTAATCCCTCATCGACAGCAGTTCGGTCAAGATTTTATGTTCATGCAAGATAATGCACGGTCACACACCGCGAGGGTAGTGGTCAATGCGTTAAGCGAGCACAATATGACGACGTTGGAATGGCCTGCTCAGTCTGCCGACCTCAATCCCATAGAGCATGCCTGGGATTTGCTTGGGAGAAGAGCTTTCAGTGATTCTTTGGAAAATCTGAACACTGAAGAACAACTTTTTTTACACCTTCGCAGTGTATGGAGCCATATTCCACAGACGATGATTGACAATCTCATACTAAGTATGCCACGCCGTTGTCGAGCTGTTGCTAATACTTTAGGAGGTCCTGCAGATTATTAAAAACGTTTAAAGTACGGTTAATTACTGTATTTCTTACTACCTCGTTATTTTTGTGCCTAATCATAGAAGGTTGTAATACTCAATATTGGCACTATTCAATTCAAAATTGGTATGAAAATGTTTTTATTAAAATTAAAAACGGTATAAAAATACCCTTCTATTGATATAAAACACTCACTATTACAAGAAAGGGTTTTTAAATAAAAACTAGAAATGTCCTTGTTCCCTAGACTTTGTTGATGTGTGTATTAATGCAACGTGAACGGTGATTGAATAACCCATCAGTGGAACGGTATACACATTGTGTAATTGGAAATAGACGCATATAAAATAATTCCAACTTGCTTCTCTTATGAATATGTTCTCAAAACTTTATTGGTTTTCATCCCCAACATTCTCTCCCACTTTTCTCTAGCAGCTGAACGCACATCGTTACTGAAGATTTCAATGCAAAATAGTAAAACAAGTGCTAAAGATAAAGTTTACCCTTTTCCTCCTTTCAACAGCAATATTTTCAGGAAAGAGCTAACGTATTATTTCAAACTGTCAGAATCAAAATATCGTAGTAAACGCAAACGGCATACCCTCAGCCATTCTTATGCCTGCCACGGAAATATTTTTCATCGTCCCCTTTCCCGTCCCCAATTTGTTTTAAAAGCTTTTTAAACCCACGGTGAAGGGGATAAACAAATACTGTTGGTTTTATGTACGGTATCTGCCGAGTCCGAGGCTAGTAAACGTGCGGGTGAGTTATTTTAAACCATTCTACAAGATTAATGTCATTGGTTTTGTATAGAATATCAAAATGGAACATACTATGATTTGAGATTGCCATGGTCATTCACATTACTGGTGTAATACTCGCCGGGATATTTAACATGTTTATTATTTTTGTTGAGCAACCGATATTTCTTTTATTTAAAAATAATAATAATAATAAACATGGTAAATATCCCGAAGAGTATTACACTAGTAATGGAATATACTAAACTTCAAAAATAAACTATAAGACATGGTAACTAGTAGCTCCCTGATGTTCAGCAAATGGACCACAGCCGGTTCTTCAATCAATCTTTACTAAATCTTGTAAAACATCGGTCAAAGCCCTTCTTATCAACAGCAGATAATGTAATTTAATTATGCGCATACGAATTCAAAAGAAATAATGGACAAAACTTAAAGACGTTTTTCCAGTCTCAACGATAACAGATCTAGAAAACTCCAATTACTTGTCGATAGGTTTTATTTCGTACAAATAAAAACAGGTATGCTTAACGGACTGGCAAACAGTTGAAAGCTTTCAGATGTTTCAACTGCAGGTGATGTCGTCGTTAACTGGAAATGGCTACCGACACGCCACCTGCAGGCAAACCTTTGATAATATTCGTAATAAACGTTACAGGGTATATTATAGTTGTGTAGATATTTTACCAGTAGACATAATCAGTTCAATGGTTCGTTTGATTCAAATATGGCAATGACAAACATTGTGAGAGTTGAAGGAGATATAAATTAAGATTGACAAGGTATACCTACCTAACGGGCTTTCCCGTTAGTGTTTGGCACTGCCCTAGGGAAATACCTGAGCACTGCAGGAAATCATAAATACAATATATGTATTTAAGGTTGTATTTCTATTCAGTAAAAATACGTTTTTTATACGTGTGAATCTAAGTGAAAAAGAATCAAACTAAATGTGGTTTTGACGGTTTAATAACTTCAACCAAAATATAGTTAAGTTTAGTTTTGACCAATATAGAATATCAGTAGTTTTATTTTTCTAATCTAAATCATGAATTTTTATAAGTGCTGGTTCTAAATTGCGTCCCAGGACGTTACTTCACGAGACAAGCTATAGAAGAAAATATATACTGAGATCATGTAATTTAGTTCGTCATCTCAATGAGCGTAGCTAAAAAACATGACCTCTGTGGCGTAGCTGTAGAGCTTTCGACTGCTACGCCGTAGGTCACAGGATAAGTCCCGTTCATTGTAAATATTTGTATAGATGAATACAAACATATTACATTGCTCTGGGAATTTCTATGTAAAATATGTGTGTATTGTATTTTATCATTATAAAAAGGTATCTAAGTATGTTTATCCGTATTTTAAATATAATATTTTTGTCAACTCAGTCATATTTCACTTGTTTAAGATCAACTAAACCGATGAGAGAATCTCGACTTTTATCGATTAAAATAAATTGATTTCATACAAAAACTACGTTAGCTCAATTTACTCAATAAATTAAATTGAGTGAAACGTGAGAAAGCGCTCAAATCAATCGTACCGACTCCATATTAAGTGGAAACAAGTAAAGCAGATTGTCAAATAAAAGGTGTGATAAACTCTTAGTGTTTCAGTGTATATAAAAACCCGTATACTAAATAAGCCGTTTGTCTGTAGTCAGTTTTCATGACAGCTGTATTCGCGCGAACCGATCGCGACAGCTACGGAGACCCCCAAGCTTCTGCGAGTTCGACACGTGACTTCGATCGACGTCATTCCATCACAGCGTCGGTCAATGAAAGGTATTTACCTCAAATATTAAACAACCCCGATCCGTTGTGTCTGTCTACTTTAATAAAACGTCGCGTATTAAACGTACCGAATTATGATAATTCAGATCAAGATTCATATCATTTTCATTCATATTCGCACTATTTTAGAATAAATAGGATATATCTGGGTGTGTATATAAATAATATACTACACTATTCCATGCAACGGTAACGGACCCATGGTACGCATGGTTTAACTAGCTTGCTTGAATCCAGAAAGCGGATAAACATACTTCGGTACTTATTTTTGTAAATACATACATATTATACATAGAAACTCCTAGATCAATGCAAATATACATATTCACGCATTTAAATATTTGCACTGAGCGGGAATTGAACCCGCGCTTCCTGCGTAACAGAATGTTTTTTTTTTTTTTTTTTTATATATAGGACACGTCAATTGGACTTCGCCACAGTGGTCGTCATTTAATATTTCTTACCATCTGTTCTGTTTACTATTTATAATTAATTTGATAATTCCCGTGGCTCTACCTGCGTGTGATACTCTGTTCATTTCTGTAATACCTAACGAAACTATTCCCGGGTTAAATACTATACCGGTTACACTCTACCAATGTGCATCTCATAGGCATACCACATACCGTTAACCGGATGGAGGAAGTTTTAAAAAAGACACACACAGCCAACGTGCATATATGGAAACAGTTATGAAGGTAAAAGAACTATGCTAGGATTATAGCAAGGGGAAATATATTGTCTTTGACTATCGCAAAGAGAAAGAGACGTTACTAGATGTACGTATTCATGACTATGTGTGCACATGAACATTTTGATCACGTTGGTGCTGTTATATATTGTTAATTGATAGTTTGACAAATCAAAGTACCACATCTATCATCTATCAAGTGTGTTTTGTTAGTGTTTAAAAACTTCTGAGACCGTACAAATTAACGAAAACCGCTGATGTAATAATATCAGAGCAATACCTCAATCAATTATTTAGAATGGCTTCGGACTACTGAAACTTGAGACTAAAAGGATATAAAACTCTTTGAAAAGCCTCATTATTTGGTCGTCTCCTCTTATTACTCTCCGACTTACTAAGAAAAAATATTTAAAAGGCGTTTATTTTTGATATTTCAACAATCTCTACATATTTTTATTGAAAAATGAAAAACAACTATAAAAACGAAGAGAACTGAATAAATATAAAAGCTATTGTGTTGGTTCGGGAAGTGAAACAAATGGAAACTAAAGGTTTACTGAATAGAGATTCAGAATGACTTTTTGAATTATTCAACGATGGCTATAATGAATATAGGAGCAAAATAATTGGAGCCTCGAGGTTAAAAACTAAATCTACATCAGTCGATTTTTCAAAAAGTTAATATTTCTAGCTTTAAATCGGACATGTTTGATTTAAAAAAATATATGGCATACATTTTTCTTTACTTAATTATATCTATATAATGGATGGCATTACCCGCTAAGAGAAATCGTTACGATCGGTACAAGTGCACTGATAAACCTACCTGGGGACTCTGTAGTCCCCACACCCGAGAAGAGGGCCAGATCGTGAGAGATGGCCCTGGGTCGGCCGGGGTGCGAGGGTCAACCTCACCTTCGGCAACCAAAACGACCCACAGGCGGCGTGCGTTTTAGTCGGTTCGAGTCCGACATAACCTCCTCCACCGGCTCCGGTGGGGAGGTATCCGTGGGGATTTTGCGCACGTAAAAAAAAAAAAAGTGCACCGATAAATAATAAATAGATGTGTATGTGTACTTGATTTTTTTAAAGAATATTTTAACCGAAATTACAAATATTCCCTCTAATCCCTCCAACTAAGCTAAATTGTTTGTGATAGGAGTGGGTTCACATCGGTAGTGTAATGGCCAGGGTTCGAACCCGGGACATCTCTCGATCGTAATCTTGATCGCTGACTCCTTTACCACTAAGCTACCGACTTTTGTATGTAATTAGTGCAGTTTCATCACACACGCATCGATTTATAGTTGCAGTTTGATTAGTACATTTCTCGTAGAGTGTATGCCACGACATCACTCAGGTGATTTTATTAAGCGAAGAAAAAAAACATATGATAAATACGAGGGTGTATGTATGCATGGTTGTATGTCGTATTAGGTACCAATGCCAACCATGACAAGACAGACTACCTACAGTAGAAAATTATTAAAAACTTCATCACTATCTCATCGCCAGTATGGCATAACGTAACGCGCTGCCCACGTGTCAAGAGAAAAGATGGACAGACTGTGGAGCCGGTGTCCACTTATTGCTTTTAGTTGATACGTCGGCTTTTCCTGCAGCGACTGCCGTCTAAATTTGAAACTATCGCGTTCCATGATATACAATAATGTTCTATACAATAACCTAATTGAACCGTCAGCTAAATTAAAGGTATGTATGTATCTATAACATAACCGTGATAATTCCCGTAAACATTATTGTATACGACTGCCGTCTGACAACCTACGCCCTGCGACTGAAGAGATTTGAGAGTTAATCATCGACTAGCTACAAAATAGCAAGTGACGTTGGCTTGAAGATGATGGTAGGGCTCCATACACGCTAAAATATTCTAACATAACATAACATAAACTCACGCCTTTATCCCCGAAGGGGTAGGCAGAGGTACTAGTACCCACATTTCGCCAGTTTATGTTTAGGTCCTAATGTAATGTAAAAAAAATCTAATTATTGAAATTTTGAAGATCGGATGACCCTGGGCGCGGTCTTCTTAACTAGAAGACTTCAAGGTTATCTGATGTCCAAAATTAATCGTTTGTAGGTGATGCCAGGTAAATATATTAATTTTATTAAGTGCCAAATCTATACATATATGTATAAAAGAAAGTCGTGTTAGTTACACTATTTATCTAACTCAGGAACAGCTGTACCGATTTGACTGAAAATTTGTGGGGTTGTAGCTTAGAACTAGAAGGCGGACATAGAATATTATTCATCCCGTTCGTCATAATTTTTGTCATATGCTAATAAGTAATAGTTCAGTACAGTCACTCGAAAAATCTTTCTCCACAATATGAATATATGAAAATAGGTTTACCACTTAGACCTACAGAAGTATATAAATCTTATTGTATTCCGAACGTAAAGCGGACGAAGTCGCGGTCAAAAGCTAATAAAACATAAATAAATGTATATTATTTTGTTTACGTTTATCCATTTTTCCTTCTTGATACATGTTCATATAGATTGTATGTTGTACCTACCCATGACAATGACTATTAGTTTTGGAGGTCAGATGGCAGTCGCTTCACCGAAAATGTCGATGAAAGCCGACTCTCGAAGGGTCAGAGAAAGATGATGATGATGATTGATTGTAAGTACCTACCCAACCTTTTGTTAACTATCCTATACGGGTGTGGTATAGAAAAGTTAATATGTGACTTTGTCTGTTTGGTAAATACCATACCAATATACGAAGCAATAGCTTAACAGAAAATACGACATTTGAAGTGATGTGTGTGAGTAAGTACACACGGCAAATGATATATGTATGTATACACCTTTACTTGTAGAAGTGTATACTTATCTCCTTGGCCGTGGGTATATACGTTGTAAAATAGTGTTAGTTGGCATAGGTGAGGCTCGTCACGTCATAAGCGGTACAACCATTATCGGTATATGAAAACATGACAGAAAGGTAACCCTAAAATTAAATGTTCGGTTTGCTACGACAGTATCTGTCCTACCGATCTCTTATCGCGGAAAAAGGGATTAAGAAGTTCTATCTACTACTCGGGAGCCCTTTCTAGTCCACTACTAGTGACAGGGGCGTGGGGAGATGCCATCCGCATTAAGCCTGCATTAACAGCGAAATATATATACGCGATAAACATGGTTTATGCTTACTGCTTGTAGGTATGTGTTTGTCAGGTCATCTCATTATAACAACCGTATAGTATCTAATAGAAAATTACCTTATTATTGTTAAATGTATTTTGAATATTTCAAAAAGGCTATGAGTCGTTTTGAACTTATCGGTTACAACTGTGCTTCATATATCATAGGTATATCGATTTAATTATTCTCCTATTTGCTACACTGTTTAGAATTCTAGACACAGTAATGGCGTGTCTGCGGTCGTCTGTCACCTACACTACCGCTGATAAATGGTCGGGTAACGAATCCATCACCCACACTGACACCTCACCAACGATAGCTCCGTCACTATACTTGGGTAAAGAAACGTGTCTTGCCCAGCTCGATCAATACACTCATGTAGCTGGCTTACAACTTATTGTACAGCCTCACACTTCTCATTACCATGTAAAGTGTGCTACTTTAAATGGAAAATAGAAAGTCCTGAAAATGATTGTTGGAATTCGAATAACTTTAAATTGATTTTCGTAGCGGCACCTAGCGGTCTTATGTGCTTATTGTTTTTTATTTGTCCAATGCTGCCGTAAACACTGCATACCCGACTCGACGTCGAAATTACATGTATATATTACATGGTCGTTGTCTTAACTATAAATAACAGCAGCCGTAATGAACGCATGGTGTTGTTTCGTGGTGACACTCACCTGGCACTCGTTACACGTGTGTACGGAGTAGGGCTGGTCGCAGTCGTAGCGACCGAGGATGTCAACAAAGTCGCAGTGCACGCGCGCCACCATCGCGTCTAGCCCGAGGAGGTCGTGCAACGCGCGCTCGCAGCGCTCCCCGCCGGCGAGCACGTCGTCGCGCGCGTCGCGGTCCAGCGCGGAGGCGGGCGAGCGCTCGCAGCAGGCGCGCAGCCGCAGCTCGGCCAGGCGCCGCGCGCGTGCACTGGCTCCCAGCGCGCACAGGTGCGGCACGTCGCGCGCCGATAGCGCGTCGGGCGCGCCGCCGCCGCCGCCGCACGCCGCGCCCCTGCACTCACGCACGCCGCCCGCGCCCTCCTCCTCCAGGTCGCACGCGCTCAGCCAGGGGTTGAGGCGCGCGAGCGGACTCACGGCCAAGCCCGCGGCCGCCATCAGCAGCAGCAGCAGCAGCGGCGGCGCTCGCATGGCGGGGGCGGCGCCGCTAGCGGGGGCCGGCCCGCCGGGCGCGGCGCTGCCTCATACCGCATCGCGCATGGCGACCTACTCGCGCGGCCCGGGCCGCGGGGCCGCCGCGCGGGTTGGGCGCGCCGCCATGTCGCTCGCTCGCCGCTCGACTGACTCCCCCCGGGCGCGCATCGATCGCCCCGCGCCCCGCACCTGCCGCTGCGCGCGCCAACTAAGCCTCCGCCACCATTATATAACCCTGCGCGCGCACCCTGTGGTTTCGCCCGATGCGGTGCGCCGCCCGCCCTCTTACGACGGCACGATATTTTCCGCCCGCCCAATAGCGACGTACTCAACCAACGCAGAAGTGGTTTAACTCACTTAAACATAGAGGGCACCGCTTTTAATGACCGTCAAGTTTCAAGTACTGTTCGCACCGTGCACCACATCAGAACACTACTGACATCTACGAAATCTCTAACTTAGCATTCAAAACAATTAGGTTCCAAAAGTTACAGCTCGATAATCTTGAAAGGATCTTCATAGTTAGCTTAGGCTCCTTGTTAGCACTCGTACTTACTTTTGACCTGAAATTCCTGAATCAAATCAAGCTAAAACTACTTTTATCATCCGTTTTCACCCTCGATGGAACGGACACGGTTGATGTGTTTGGGGTGAAATGGATGTTTGTGAAAACCCATGTTGTCATTTTTTATATAGATTCGGGTTTGATTGGTGCATGTTCTAAGACAGGCGTTACGGTGACAACTCACCAGAGGGCGCTACAATAAACATTATTAGAGCAAATCAACGTTGCCATTTTTTTCAAAACTACTAGTCCGATTTGGATACAGTTTTCAGTTAGATAAGTGTTACGGTGACAACTCACCACGTGACATGGAGGAAAACATAGTTTTTACCGACTTTCAAAAAAGAGGAGGTTCTCAATTCGATCGGTATCTTTTTAACCGACTCCCAAAAGGGAGGAGGTTCTCATTTTTTTTATACCACTGAGGTGGCAGACAAGCACACGGCCCACCTGAAGGAGTCACACTCCCGCTGCCGTCCCTGTAAACACAAAGAGTTTCTGTGCCGTCAGTGTAGAAGACAAAGCTGGACAAGAATTTAATCTTCCCGCTAACAACACAAATTCTCTAGTAAGCTCAGGCTACCCTACTCACCGCTGGGTATTCTGTAGGGCGGAGGTATTTACCCAGTCGGACTGCTCAATTGGACGGAAGTAGCGTCGTGCCCTACTGATTACTTGAGATTTACGTGATTCTTAATAAGTTCGATGCAGAATAGTTGCCAGTTGGTCCCATATAAAATTAATAAAATGTGGAGTAGTAGTTTTAACTTTATAAACATTAATGTGTGTTTTTTTCCGTCGTTTATGAACCGATATTAAAAATTCTTTTTGTATTGCTATTGGTGTAACTCATAGACAGTTCCATATAAATTCTATCGGTATTGGACCTTGGCCACCGAAGATACACCAGAGAACTTCTCCAAATCAAATAGGACATGGGAAATGATTGCTTATTAGCTAGTTTTATGACGATTCTATGATACGGTAGCCGAAATTACGATGGTCAAGGGCGTCCTAGAATTAACAAGTCTTGTACATGGAGGCAGATAACAGAATATCTTAATTATGTATAGCATGAATGTCTCGTTTACTGAGAGCATTAAATTGAAAATTATGGTTGGCATGCTGACTGCCCACTAAAAAGGAAGTAAAATTAATGAAATTATAAACAAGCTACTACATTCACAATAAAGTAAAAAACTTTTATAAACCGACTTCAAAAACTAAAAACTATAAAATAACATATTCAAGAGAGAAAAATTACTGAATTTCCAGATTTACTGATTAGTAAGAAGTCGGTGCCTACTGGTTGCGCCGGTAGTAGAATTTGTATTTTTCCGCTCAATAGTAGTAAATTCAAATCGTCTCTCAATTGATGGACACTGAACACACGCTTCCTATACCCATCTCCCTCCCGCACTGCCTTTAAAGTGAGATAGCAATAGTTTTCGCCCCGCCAATGGTTGAAATGGCCGCATCTTGACTTCCGCTTTGAACTAGAATCAGCAATGGCGGCGGCGCGCGCGACTCTCAGAAATGAATAATATTTGTTGGATTTTAACCGCTTTCATAGACCTTTACCGATCCGATTGTGCCTCTCGTGTCCCTCAAGTTATTTAGTGATGTGGGCAGCAGCTCCTGAGCCAGGAAGAGAAGACCGGTGCACCAGCTCCGACAGCACGTGGCGTCATAAAGGTTAGTGCATCCTCTCCTAATTTCTTGGGTTGCATTCACTGCCTAAACCACCTCCGCGGCAACCCGATCACCTATCTTGTTTGTTGTGTAAAGTGTCATCCGAAATGTTTAGCTTCACCCCCCGCAAAATACAGTCCACTAGCTCACGTGGCGAGAATCGCGCCACCATTCTTTTTGGTCCTTCGAGCCGGATCCTTAGTCGCTAGTTCGCATTTTGTTATTTATTCCATTGGGAATAAACGCACCGCACCTAAATACCTAGTTATTTTAGTAGAAAACCCCGCATCTAGGCATTTAGGTTTAGATCTTAGGTATCCTAGACACCCTAGTGCATAGGCACAGTGTAATACCTAACGCATTTGGCTATTTCAATTTCTAAGTTGTCCGTTCGCCGCTAGTTCGCATTTTGTTATTTATTCCACAGGGAATAAACGCACCGCACCTAAATACCTAGTTATTTTAGTAGAAAACCCCGCATCTAGGCATTTAGGTTTAGATCTTAGGTATCCTGACACCCTAGTGCATAGGCACAGTGTAATACCTAACGCATTTGGCTTTTGTTTTTATTTGTTTCAATTAAGTTGTCCGTTCGCCGCTAGCTCGCATCGTATTTACCTAATACCTACGTGGGTAGATACGTGGTTATACCTCGCTCGCATTTCATTCAAATTCATACGAAAGTATTTTAATTTGAATAGATATTACGCAATACTTAATCCCTGAAATAATAGTTGAACCTAGACAGCGATCTAGCTCGCGTAGGTACGATCTTGTTGCTATGCGCGTTTTGTTCAAGCCGGCACTCGCAGTTATAAGTACCTACCTACCTACGGATATCGTTCGCGCCGCGTCGCTGTACTGTAGGTACCGCTAAGATTAAGTCATTTCATTTGTTGTTTACCGCACTTTAGTTTGATATTAGTTGTAAAAATGCCCCCAAAGGTTGGTAGTACCGATAGTAAAGTTCAACTGAAACTTTTATACGCTAAAAGAGAAATGATTTACTCTCGTGTACAATCGATTTGTGATAATGCACTTAAAACCTCTGATTTGGCTATTAGAGATTCGTTCTTGTGTTCTATAGAAAACTTGGATAGTTTGCGCGTGGATTTCGAGTCTTTAGTACATGACATCAACGTTTTAGAGTTAAATTTAAATCCCGATTACTCAGTGAGTTATCAGGCCTTGTCGTCGTTTGACGATTTGTATTGTCGTATCAAACGCGTCGCTAGGAGTTTGGAGAAACCGTCTGACCGACCCAATCCCACTCGCGACCGACCTAAGTTGTCACCAATTCAAATACCCGAATTTGATGGTAACATCCGCAATTGGTGTTTATTTATAGATAGTTTTGAGAATACAATAGATAAGAACGTTTCGTTGACAGATCACGAAAAATTGCATTATCTCGTTGAAAAATTAACTGGTAAAGCTATAACCGTTTGCGCTGGAATTACGTTTAGTGCTGAAAATTATAATTTAATTTTAAATACTTTGAAAGCTAAGTATGAGGATAAAAGATCGGTAGCTAACGCATATTTGGATCAGATGTTTGATTTGAAATCCATTACGGCATGTAACGATCAAATCTTAGAGAAGTTTCTAGATACTTTCGCATCATCTGTTCGCGCCGTAGAGAATCTAAAGATCGAAGACCTCTGCGACTTCTTATTTTTGTATATGGGTTTAAAGAAATTAGATTCCGAAACCATTCGTTTATTTGAGTCGGATCATCGCGGCAATAAAATTCCTAAGTTCGAAGACTTAGAAAGTTTTGTTCGCGAGCATATAAAAATATTGCAACGCTCTTCATCGAAACATGAAGGCGCGAAGAAAGTTGTTAGTTCCGAACGTAAAATAGATGCGTCATCGAGGTCACTAAGGTCAACTCATACTTATGTTAATACCGCACCAGCACATGTACAATCACCTGTGCTCTTTGTGTAATGCTCATCATTCGCAATTGTACAAGTGTCCGGGTTTCCTAAAATTATCGCCTAATGATCGTTATAAATTTGTTCGCGCTAATAATTTTTGTTTTAATTGTCTCGGTACTAAACACCGCGTTGTTTTATGTAATAGTAGCAATAGTTGTCGCAAATGTCCAGCGAGACACCACACTTTACTTCATTTTGAAAATGGTAACGCCGCATCCAATGTGAGCACAGTTGGTTCGTCGAGCGGTGGCACACCGTCGCATGGCTCGCCCGCGTCGGTGGCGCCTGCGCCACAGCCGCAGCCCGCGCTCGCGCGCGGCCCGCCCCACACGGAGACTGCTGCGAATGACGTCACCTTGTGTTCGTTGTCCGCTAGTGCTGCGCTCACTACTGTTGTTCTCGCGACTGCTCGCGTTATTATTGTTGATGCATTAGGTAAAACGCACATTGTTCGAGCGCTATTAGATGGCGCTTCGCAAAGTAATTTTATTACTCAAGATTGTTGTCAACGTCTTGGTTTCAATGTTAATAAGCGTTCAACCCGCTCAGTGGTGAAGGGTTTTGGAGGTTTACAGTCAGCTGTTCATGGCACCGTTAAAACAAGGCTTGGATCTCGTTTTAATGATAATATTTGGTTTGACATGGATTCGCTCGTTACAGATAAAATAACTGAACAGTTGCCTACCGTCCCGGTTGACACGTCTTTATTAACGAAATTTAAAGACTTGCCTTTAGCAGATGAGACTTACGCTGTTCCTGGAGTCGTCGATATATTGATCGGCGCTTCGATTCTCCCGCACCTCCAGTTATCACGTAAGGTTCAAGGGGGACCGACGTACCCCGCTCCGCACGCACTGGAAACAGTTCTTGGTTTTGTTATAATTGGTTCCGCACCCGCTTCTATAGATAGTTTTAGTCACTCGACTGCTTCGTTCTGTTGCACCGTCGAGCCGCCGCTGGAGTCTACCATCCGCAAGTTTTGGGAAATTGAAGAGGTCAATGTCCCACCTATCCTAAGCCCTGATGACAAGATGGCTGAGGAGATTTATTGTCGCACGACTACTCGTGATGAGCAGAGTCGTTATGTTGTCGCGCTCCCTTTCAAGGGAGATATTTTTTCGCTCGGTGACTCCCGTGTATCCGCTGAAAAACACTTTCTTTGTTTAGAACGAAAGATGCAGGCGTCTCCAAAGTTAAAGCAAGCCTATGATGAGGTTGTTAACGAATATTTAGATAAAGGTTACATCTCACCTGCGCCTGCGGACACTGACGAGACCCAGCCTTCGTACATTATCCCGCACCACGGAGTTATTAGAGAAGATTAGCTTACTACTAAACTCCGCGTAGTTTTGGATGGCAGTGCTAAGACTAGCACTTCCGTGTCGCTTAATGACATTTTGTATTGTGGTCAAAATCTTCAAGGTAATTTATTTGACATAATTGTAAACTTTCGCTTATTCGCTGTTGCACTCTCTGCAGATATTCGACAAATGTTTTTGTGTCTTGAAGTGCGCAAATCCGATCGTAGGTTTCAACGATTTTTGTATAGATTTTCACCGCAAGAACCTTTAATGGTTTACGAATTTAATCGTGTTTGCTTCGGGCTTAAATCTAGACCTTTTCAAGCACTTCGCACCGTCAAGCAGTTGGCCGCTGACGAGGGCGATGCATTTCCGAAAGCGAGAGCCACCATTGAGACTGGCTTATACATGGATGACTTCGTGTATAGTGTAGATAGCGAGGCAGAGGCTGTCGAGACGGCCGCTCAAGTTATAAGTTTCATGAAGGCTGGTCAATTTGATCTCGTGAAATGGACGAGCAACTCGTAAACTGCGTTTGAGTCGATTCCACCGTCGCACCGATTGTCTTCGGTTAAGGAATTCGATGAAAGTGACACGCACAAGGTGCTTGGTTTAAGCTGGTCGCCCGCATCTGATATGTTTAGTTTGAAAATTAGTTCGACCCCGCAAACTTGTACTAAACGCATTATCCTGTCGTGTGTGGCACGGATATGGGACGTAATGGGATTCGTAGCTCCTGTCGTTTTGTACGCCAAGCTACTTATAAAAGAGCTTTGGCTTTCCAATTGTGATTGGGACGACACCGCGCCCGACAACATTGCTAAGTTGTGGGCTCGCTTTAGAAAAGAACTTTCTGTGCTTGACCAAATACAAATTCCGCGTCATGTAGGTATATCGCAACATAGTGTTGTTACGGTAGTAGGCTTCGCGGACGCTAGTGAGAAGGCGTATGGAGGAGTAGTTTATTTTCATGTCTCGAATGCAGGTAAGGTTTCAATTAGCCTTATAAGCGCGAAATCAAAGGTCTCTCCCCGTAAGGTCGTCTCTCTGGCGCGCCTCGAGCTATGCGCTTTACTATTGTTAGTTAGATTGATCACCTCTATCGTCAATGCTTGTAGTAGTCGCATTAATATTAGTAGAATTTTAGCTTTTTCGGACTCAACAGTCGCTTTGTGTTGGGCCCACTCTTCGCCCCATCGTTGGGACACATTCGTCGCTAATAGAGTGGCAAAAATTCAATCTGAATTAGCGCCACAAAATCTCTTTCACGTTGCTGGCACCGACAACACAGCCGATTGTCTCTCTCGTGGATTGCTTCCTTCGCAAATTTTAGATCACCCGTTATGGTTTAGTGGACCGTCCTGGATTCATGCCGCGTTAGATAAGTGGCCAGTTAGTCAATTCAATCCCACTACGGTTTCCGAACCACCCGAGGAGAAGAAGCACTCGCTTGTTGTATCGGTCCCGCGTGAAGAGTCTCTTATTTTGTTGTTGGCTAATCGCGTCTCGTCTTGGTCGAGACTGTTGCGTTGTATTGTTTATGTAGGCCGATTTTTGAGAATTTTATCTACGCGCGGTCATATAACCGCCGCTGATTTAGATAAAGCTGAATTGGTCATACTTCGCGAGTTGCAGAAATTTTATTTTGCTTCTGAATTTAAAAATTTAGAATTTAACAAACCTTGTAGTCGTTCTTTCCGACACTTGAAACCATTTTTGGAAGATGGACTCCTTCGAGTGGGTGGTCGTTTGAGAAATTCAAGTTTAGGATTTGAACAAAGGCATCCAGTAGTTCTCCCGCGTAAGGACCACGTATTAGATTTGTTAGTACATTATCATCATAAGGTGAATTGTCACGCTGGTCCCGATTTGTTAATGTCTATTTTGAGACAGAAATACTGGATAATTTCCGCTCGTAATTTGAATCGCGCTAGAGTACACAGATGTGTACCTTGTTTTAAACTCCGCCCGCGTTTTATCGCGCCTGAAATGGCCGATCATCGCTCTTGTCGTGTAGTTCAATCCGCAAAACCTTTCGTACACACCGGCACAGACTTTGCTGGGCCTTTCAAAGTCACTATTGCTCGTGGTCGTGGCATTCGCTCCACGAAAGCTTATTTTTGTTTGTTCATTTGTATGACAACTCGCGCGGTTCATATAGAGTTGACCGGGGATTTAAGTACGCTAAAATATTTGCCCGCAATAGATGTTGATGACGATAGAATGCACCTTCTAACTCGTCACGCTCTTTTAGATAAATTAGTCCAATCGTTTTGGAATCGTTGGAGAACCGATTATTTGCACACGCTGCAGTCGCGTCAAAAATGGAATACTCCATCCAACCCAATGACCATAGGTACGGTGGTAGTCCTTATGACTGGGAATGCGCCTCCTTTACATTGGCCTCTAGGAGTAGTAGAAGAAGTTTTTCCCGATTCCCGCGGGATAACTCGTGTTGTACGGGTTAAAACCGCAACCGGATCGTATCTGCGCCCGGTTGTTCGCCTCTGCCCTCTGCCTAACCAGCAGTAGGCACGAGCTCAAACCTAGTTTTATATTTTAGTTGTTATTTCCCAAACCTAGATTTAGATTAGACTTTAGATTTGTTCCGCATTTTTCGTTTTGAAGGTAACCCTTCAAGCCGGGGGGAATGGTTGCGCCGGTAGTAGAATTTGTATTTTTCCGCTCAATAGTAGTAAATTCAAATCGTCTCTCAATTGATGGACACTGAACACACGCTTCCTATACCCATCTCCTTCCCGCACTGCCTTTAAAGTGAGATAGCAATAGTTTTCGCCCCGCCAATGGTTGAAATGGCCGCATCTTGACTTCCGCTTTGAACTAGAATCAGCAATGGCGGCGGCGCGCGCGACTCTCAGAAATGAATAATATTTGTTGGAATTTAACCGCTTTCATAGACCTTCACCGATCGGATTATGCCTCTCGTGTCCCTCAAGTGATTTAGTGATGTGGGCAGCAGCTCCTGAGCCAGGAAGAGAAGACCGGTGCACCGGCTCCGACAACACGTGGCGTCATAAAGGTTAGTGCATCCTCTCCTAATTTCTTGGGTTGCATTCACTGCCTAAACCACCTCCGCGGCAACCCGATCACCTATCTTGTTTGTTGTGTAAAGTGTCATCCGAAATGTTTAGCTTCACCCCCCGCAAAATACAGTCCACTAGCTCTACCAACTGAGCTATGCGCCACCACCTACTTTGTGGTCTGTTGTGTCTGAATTATTATGATGCAATCAATTGGATTAATATAGCCTCTCGGCCTGGGCACTGACTTCTAACAAATCAATAAAGATTCAGTAATTTTCCTCTCTTGATTATGTCATTTTAAACTTAGTTTTTGAAGTCGGTTTTATATAGTTGTAGCTTTTTTATAAGACACGTTAACTAGACTTCGCCTTGCTAATGGTAAGCTGAAGGTAAAGTCTCAGTTAAGAGGGTCACCATTACTTACATATACCATGTCACAATGACGACACTCAGGTTGACGGCCTCATCATATGCTTTTTCACACCCCGCTTAAATGACTTGGGACTGTAGGAAGAAGGAAACACGTGAGCTGGTAATGAATTCCTGCCCTTAATGGTGATACAAATGAAAGAGCCACCGGTGTGCGGGTGACATCTAAGTCCTGCACGTGTTGTCCTGTGTAGGAAAGGGGAGGGTGGCACTAATTGGAAGAGCTCATCAGAACATTCACCATGACACAGACGGTAAATACTGCCAAGGATGCAATATCCTGTAACCTGTCGAGAGCATCTAGTAAGTACTTTAGATTTTTTTTAAAGCAGTTTTTTATATCTTTGCAAATCCATGTTGCCATTTTAGTTTTGGGGAGATTTTTATTACATTTATGTTAAATTTTTTTTTTTTTTCCATATTATTACATTAGTTCATCTCATAGAAGCACCCATAAAACCCGCATAGGTTTATATTGGGTGTGAGTATACATTCAATTTAATTTATATAATCAACAAAAAATACAATTATAAATACATATCAAACAAAAATATAAATAAGTTTCGCCGGTGACAAGGAATAGGTAGTAAGTGCAGAGTAGGCAGGTGTAGTCTTTTGAGTGTAAACCGGCTGTTGTTTACGGTAGATGCAACGCTGCTATTTGCACCTACTTGCACGCGTTCGCTAATAGACACACTCTGGATACAGGATGATTGGTTTGCAACAATTTACGTATAGTATAGTTTGAATTATTTTTTTTCATTTTGGTTATTTTATAGGTATGAACCATTTTATATTTTATTTATAGATTAAATATTTTGTCTTGGTTCATGTTCAAATATTATTTACTTTTGATGGGTAGGTAGGTATATGTTTTTGACTAGTCGTTTTATGTTGAGTGAATCTATTTTACTCCTGGTTTCTAATGGTATCTCGTTTATTAGTCTAGGTAATAGGTAGTCCGTAGTTCGCGTGCCGTAGTAGTTGTTGGCTGTTTTGGTAATTAACCTTCTTTTTACAATTTGACGTGTCATGATGGGGTGTTCTATTACATTATTATGGTATTTAAAATAGTTTTCTATCGTAAGCATCATTTTTACCTTTGCATTAACAGGTATAATTTTACAATATTCAAATAGTTTTTCATCATCATATGTAAACTGAATTCGAACATTTTTAGGCACAATGGATTTTAACAGACGAAGTTGTAGGGAGTATATTTTATGTAAATATGATGGAAATGTGCGGCCGTAACTACTGAGTCCGTATAGTATAATACTCTCTGCTAGGGCTGTATACATATCAAGCAAAGTAGGGAATGGTATTTTATACTTAAGTATGGAGAATTTTGCCAGAATGGCGCGAAGCTTGTCACACACTGTGTCAATATGAGCAGACCAATTAAATCTATCGTCTATTGTTACTCCTAGGTATGTGATTTGAGATACTTTGCAAATATATTCGCAGTTACATTGAATTTTTCTACCATGCAAACAGTCGTGATCATGAGCAGCCAATTGGATATCGACATCACTGTTCTTTTTATTATAGGCTGACGATACATGCAGCATTTTAGTTTTCTGCGCATTCAAGACTAGTCCTACATCGTGAGACCACTTTGTTAGTAGCGTGAAGTCCGTTTGCAGTCTATTCATTGCAACTACTATATCACGATCGGCTGAGATGAGACATGTGTCATCAGCATACTGATATACGACACATTTTTTTATGATATTGTTCATATCATTTACATAGGCAAGGTAGTGCAGAGGGCCTAGTACGGATCCTTGCGCTGTTCCCTGCAAAGCCTTAACCTGGTCACTCAATTCACCATCTATCTTTACGTGGTAGGAACGATTTTTTAAGTAGTCTACACACCAAGCTAGAAGAGGGCCACGTATGCCACTGCATTCCAGTTTTTCTATTAGTATGTCATGCCTCAACGTGTCGAATGCTTTGCTGTAATCTATAAAGACCATGAGAACATGTTCTTTTTTATCAAGTCTGCTGTTTACATAATCTGTAAAACTGGAGAGTAGCTGCGTTGTACTTTTTTTTGGCTGGAATCCACGCTGGTTTACTGAGATAATTTGGTGATGTCTGTAAAAGTTATGGATTTCATTACAAATATATTTCTCAACTATTTTATCTATAATAGGTAATATGGTAATGGGCCTGTAGTTACTGTAATCATTATTTACTCCTTTTTTATAGATTGGTCTGACTATAGCTGCTATAAGTTCATTTGGGTACGCGCTCTTATTTAAACTTTCTTTAATTAATTTTGCGATTGCATAGGATAATTTTTCAGAAATAATTTTAATGTCAATTGGTTTAATTCGGTCAATTCCAGGAGATTTATTGGTTTTAATGTTTTTAATAATTTTAAGAATGTCTTTTTGAGTTGGGTTTTTTAACAACACTGAAACATTTACGTTGTTGATATAGGAACTAGGGTCCAATAGTGGGGTTGCACATTTCGGCACAATACCTTTTACAGAATTTTCAAATTCTTTTGCAAAATTATTTGCTATAGTTTTACTGCATGCGTTTTGTTTATTAAATGCTTTTAATATCATGCTATCCAAGGACGACTTCATTCGACCTGTCATTCCATTTAAAATTTCCCACAATTTTTTTGGATTACCCCTATTAGCATTGATAATTTTTTATAATATTGGTTTCTTGTCTTCTCTACGGTTTTGTTACATTTATTGCGTAATTTTGTATATTCTAATTTAACTACTCTGTTTATTGTATCTTTTTTCAGTTCTATTAGTTTTTCGTCTTTCAATTTACATGTTATGGGATATTTTCCACACATATTTTTAAAATCATATTCTATGACACATGAATTAAATATTATTTAAATAGAGGACTAGTCATAAAACTGGCTGTATAAGACCTAGTACTTACTAAGACATAGTTGAAGAATCTAGGGAATGTTAGTCAAAATACAAGAAATTCCAGGTTTCGAAATTACCATTGGAACAACTGGGCGAGATGCTGCATAGCCTAGATGTAGCTTCTCGACGCGTCGGCCTCGGTGTAAACTTGAATAAAACCAAAATTATGTTCAACGAACATGTTGCACCGAGACCGATTGCCATCGAAGGGGCGACACTCGAAGTTGTCCAAAAATATATCTACTTGGGGCAGGTTATCCAGCTCGGTAAAAACAACTTCGAGAAAGAACTAGCCAGAAGGATCCAAATAAGTTGGGCAGCATTTCGCAAACTACGTCGAGTCTTCTCTTCACCTCTACCGCAAGGCCTTAAAACAAAGGTCTTTGAACAGTGCGTCCTACCTGTTATGACTTATAGTGCCGAAACGTGGACACTTACAGTGGACCTGGTCCATAGCTTAAAAGTCACGCAGTGGGCTATGGAGCGAGCTATGCTTGGAGTTTCTCTGAAAGATAGATTTCGGAACGAGGTTATCCGACAGAGAACTAAAGTTACCGACATAGGTCACAGAATAAGCAAGTTGAAGTGACAGTGGGCTGGTCACGTTTGTCGAACCGATGGCCGTGGGAGCAAACGAGTCCTAGAGTGGAGACCGCGAGAATGTAAACGAAAGGTAGGACCGCCCCCTAGCCAGATGGACGGACGACCTGAAAAAGGGACAGACTGATCGGAGAAAATGGGACATTGGGAGCGGCCTATGTCCAGCAGTAGACTGCGGTGAGCTAATTGATTGATTGATTGAAATTACCAATTAAAAAGAAAGAAAGACATAATTTATTCATATAAAAGAGTAAAGAGATAAGAAAATAGTAAAGCACAATAACAATAGCACGTCCTAGGTCACGGTAACCGCTTCCCATCAGGTGGGCCGTGTGCTTGTCTGCCAACTAAGTGGTATAAAAAAAAGGTAATTGCTAGCCCAAACCATCAGCATTCATGAACATGCATATACCTCGTAGGCATGCTGAATAGGGTCTGGTTAAGCATATGCCATACCGGTGTCGGGCCCTAGTTTTCAACCAAGCCCGTAACCCTCAAATGTCAATCAGCTATCTCATATCAAAAATTAAAAAAAACACATAGGTATTATAAACAAAATGAAACGAATGGACACGATGAGTCTATAAAGTGAACATTTCAACTACGTCCTAACGAAAATGAAGGCTGGTATTAAAAAGGCCTTCAATGCAACAGCGGACATCCTATGCTAAAGACGTATTCGTATAATATTGTATTATGAACGAACGAACGCTGTCAGTAATTAATTTAATTTGAGTTGTAGAATTATACTTATCTACAAAGTAACAAATGTTATAAATAATATTTAGAACTTAAAAATAATAGTTTATACTTTCATCCGTTCAATATACAAGGTGAATTAATCAAATGGACGTAGATGGATAAATTCGAAACTATATGGAATAGCAAAAAGGTTCAAAAAAGGTATGAGCCCAATTTTGATAACTCTAAAACTTGTATTGCCGCGTGGTACCCGGCAGAGTAGAATTTGGGCCACTCCATCTTTTCCCATGCGGTGTCGTACAAGGCGTTTAAGGGATAGGGCTGTTTAACATCAGACAGATATATACCGTTCAGACTCAGGTACAGATACAAGACTCGCGGAATGGGAGCTACGACTTGGGCGACCAAGCGCAGGGCGCGCCGTAGTAGCGGCGGTAAGACCCATCATGGGGGAGTGGCTAGAGAGGCCACACGGCAGCCTCTCGTACCGTCTGACGCATATGATCACCGAGCACGGGTGCTTCGGGAAGTATTGGCGTCGGATGGAGAAAGAGCCAATGTCCGAGTGCCATCACTGCGGCGCGAGGGAGGACTCGGGGCCGCACATGCACACCGAGTGTCCGGCGTGGTAGACGCCGAGACGGGAGCTGATGGCGGCCCTAGGAGTGCTCTCACTCCTAGGGCCGCCATCAGCTCTCACGCTCACCACCTTGCTCGCGGCGATGGTCCGCTACGCGGATGTTTGGGTGGCCGGGGCCACCTACTGCGAGCAAGTAATGCTCGTGAAGAAGGAGGCGGGGTGGGAACGGCAGCGGGAGCGACGAAGGATCGCAAGCCAAGCAAGCCAAGCTACCCGCGTACGAAGGCAATTCGGGCGTCGGAGGTCGATGAACGACCTGCGCCCCCCATTAGCGCAGGCCTGGGGGTGACTGGTGGAGCCGCCGGTCACCCTGGCAGAAGCAGGCGGCGGCGACCTCCCCGTTTCCGGGGACAAGTTGGGGACTCTGTGGTCCCCATACCCGAGGAGAGGGCCAAATCATGAGAGATGGCCCTGGGTCGGCCGGGGTGCGAGGGATATGCCTGTCACCACCTCACTCACCTTCGGCAACCAAATACGACCCACAGGCAGCGTGCGTTTTGGTCGGTTCGAGTCCGACATAACCTCTTCCACCGACTCCGGTGGGGGGGTAGTCGTGGGGATTTTGCGCTCGAAAAAAAAAAAAGATACAAGGCTCGAGTCAACAATAGTATCCGGAAGACGGCAATAGGCTCACCCCCTATTATGTGGGGCCGAAAATAATGACTGATGAAATGTGTGTTATATCACCTCTTTTAAACAAAATAAAAATTATAGCTACCTAAATTACTAATATTTCCTCTAACCTTTCCAACTAAGCTTAATTGCTTGTACTACTACGTCGGTAGTGTAATGGCCAGGATTCGAACCTGGGACCTCTCGATCGTAAGGCTGACCTTTTAACCATTAAGCTACCGACCTCTCCCTAACCCTTCGGAGAGAACACGCCCTTATTAATATGATGAAGTGGCTCAAAACAAATATTCTCACTTTAAATTTACAAAAAACTGTATGATTTAGAATTCTACCGAACATAGCACCAACCAGCAGTTTCTCTATAACTGCACACTCATGTGCAAGCCCAATAACACCATGCCTCTGCACAACACTCACTATAACCATATGTGTCAAGGACTTAGGTGTTCAAATTGATGTAGACAACTGAAGAGCATATATTTAAATCTCATCGAGATTTTGCCAACTTTCATATTCTGAAAATGATTTGGATCAGTTAGTCATCAGCTACTGCATATCCGTTTGGGGTGGTGCAAGAAAAACTAGTTTCTTAAGTGTGGAAATAACGCAGAGGGCCATATTTAAAGTGATGACTAAAAAATCGTACAGATATCCTACAACACAACTTAATAGCGACTGCAGGCTATAAACGGTCCTCTACAGCTTTTTATACTGCAGACTATACTCATAACTCACACCACCTGTTCGTATCAGTTCGTTTCGGGCGCACCGTTTACCATTTCCTCGAGTATCAGGATCCTTGATATCTCCAGCGACGTCCAGCACCGCAGTCATTTGAAGGACAAGGTTAAGTTGGCATCAAAGAAACTTGGAGTGCTCAACAGGGCGAAGTAGTACTTCTCTACGGGGCAGCGACTCCCTCTTTATAAAGAACAGTTCCGGCCCCACATGGAGTACTGCTGTCACCTTTTTGCTGGAGCACCTGCATACCAGCTTGCCCCCTTCGACTCGGTCCAAAGACGCGCATTGAAGATGGTCGATAACCCATACTCGCAGGTGATATAGAACATCTCCGCCTTAGGAGAGACTTTGCATCGCTGTATGTGTTCTACCGCCTGTACAATTGGTTCACATCATGCCCACAGCAACATTCTATCATCGAACCGCTCGCAAAAGGCAGGGAATTCATCCTCACACATCGCAATCTCAATTCAATCAGACGGTGCGGTATGAAAGAAATTTTATCCCACGCACACTCAAGCTGTGGAGTGAACTTCCTGCTGCGGTTATCCCCTGCGCCTGCAATAAGGGGTTACTCAAAAGGGGCATTAGAAGCTTTTTTCAGGGTCGGCAGCACGAGTGTGGCTCCCCCAGTTTTGCACACGTCCATAAGCCACGGAGACCACTTCCCATCAGGTGGGCCGGGTGCTTGTCTGCCACCTAAGTGGTATAAAAATAGGACTTTAACACCTCACTCACACATTTTGTAAAGAAAATCAATAAAATGACTCATATTAATAGACCTAATACAAAAAGTCTTTCTAAATGTTTCCTCGTGGGTGGTCTGACACGATTGAATCTATCAAATAAATATCTGTGCATTCCATATAAGTTTAACGACCCATTTGCATCGCATTGACAATGTGGGCACTAAACAATGCCTTGCGGTACTCATAATATAATATTATCGTAATCTGTTTAATTCTTGGAACATTGCATACGTCAGTAGTATGAAGACCTTAGATTTAGGTAATACCTATATAATTTTCTGTGTTCCTTCAACAAAATACTTGCGAAAAACAAATATTATATGAAAAATAGACTAGAAAAATAATATTCCATTAATTGCTACATTTATATGAAACTACGTTCACATTAAATAATATCATTGTGAAATTTAATTAGCTAATAGGTAAGTATATAAAAAATAATTAATAAATAAAGTTCGCAAAATTTTACTTTATGCGCCCAGAACAGTAAACTGTTCACAATATGCTTTGTAATAGTCGTACGTATTGCGCATTAATTGGCATTGTACCTAATTAGACAGCAAACGAGTTAAGTTGATCCGCGTAAACAACAAGTTACGTGACGTCAGATTTTCTGTCTCTGTCATTACTTAGCATTTACCCGTTATCGCCGTCTCACAATCGTGACGTAACGTGCCCGCGCGCTCTCGAAGTGCATTCACTCACCGCGTAAACATCGCAAGATCACAACGTAACGTAGACTAGTTTATTTTACTGAAAAGATTCGTTCGCAGCATTGTGCAACATTCATTAAATCGATCAAAAGTTACGAAACTCTTAAGTCTCCGTAAAAATTGTTTAAAAGTGCAGTGCGGTAAAAACAAACAAACAAGGGATTGAGAAACCGACCGAAGGTTAAATTTCATCACACGAATCACGATGGACGCCACAAGTAAGTAAACTGGTTTTAGCTCTGTAATAAAAAAACAGAACATCGTTCATTTATTTTTGGAAGTATACCTAACTCATATGAACTACTAAGAACTTTTATAATTTCAATGAAGTTAAAAAACAAATAGGGTAGTACAATTAAATAGTAACTTAATTGTATGAAAGTATACAATAATTTTTACTTCAAAAATCAACTATTATTTTATTTCGTCACAGTTAATGTAAACATACTCTTATCGTAGTGGAATTTACTCTTTTGATAACCATCTCTATATTGACATTAGTTAATCTTAGGTATATTACTTATTCTCATTTAATTTACAATAAATTATTCATCTTTACAATACTGTTAAAACACTGTGAAAAGTGTAGTATAAAGTTAGGACCGTAGATAGTGACGCATGTGCATATTAATAAAAATTGTTTAAGTTAGCATATTTGGTGAACGGCATACCGATCGAACTACAACCAGAATTATCGTTTTTAATCGTGGCATTTGGCATTATGACTTTCAGTTCCTATAAAGCCTTGTAAAGTCACGCCCTGAATACCACGAGTTATAGTTTCATCATTTTATAATCGTTCACAACCACAACGGACAAGCAAAGTCTTTATGCACTACACTATCTAGCTATTCACTAAGAACAAGAACTCTTGTTACACGTTAACCTCGTAACATACGAGTACAAATTAATTTTTAAGCGATGTATTGCCTCCTCCCAAGGCTCCTAAACAAGGCTACGCTAGATTTACTTCTTTTTGTTTTATAATTAGCACACAATAATACTTGATATCTTGAGTTATTGTGTGTAGATATTGTGTTGTTTAAAACCATTCACGCTGAATTATAAAAGTAATATTGGTATTCACGCGCACACGATGGATCGAGTTCTCGTCATCGGTCGTGAATCATCAAATGGGTCGATAAAAAATGTGTTATGTGAATATGACCCCAAATACGGTCAACTAATTCAACAGTTCCATGATCCCAAATATCCGCACCAACGACCAAATCGAAGTCATTGCCTCCACCAATTTAAATGAGTCGTCAAAATCATAGGTACATTATTTCTCTTGTTAGATTTTATCTTAGATCACTACTTTGACTCAAAAGGAGTAGAGAGCCAACTTACTATTTACTTATGACAAAACGAGAATTAAAAGTATGATAAAAACTTGCAAAAAATATTGGACAACCAATATTATTATTTTTGCATGTTTTGGTCGTGTTTGAGGTCGATTGCAAATCCGCTACCTTGAATAGAGTTAAGCAGTATTTAAAATAATTCTAAGACAATACTAAGGTTATTCTGAAAATATTAAGTTCAAACGGATCCATAGATATAAAGATATTAATACAACAAAAAGCGAGGGTCGGTACCCTCGCTTTTTGTCTTTACGGTTAAAGCGTAAGCAATGCAATTGCTATTTTGCGAGTTCCAAGTTCGAACCGCACCAGTTTTCTTTGTTCTGGCAAGAAAAATATGCCTCACTCGTTGAGGGCCGAACCGAAGTCGAACTTACTAACACACAATTTGCACTGTGCCACACAGCTTTTTGCGATATTATCCCATTTGATTAGATACCGGCGGTTATGAACGGCCTAGACTAATTACTAAAATTAATTAGCCGCGTGGTTTCCGGCAGAGTAGAATTTGGACCACCCCATCTCTTCCCATGCGGTGTCGTACAAGGCGACTAAGGGATAAGGCAGTTTAACATGAGACAGATATATACAGCCCAGTCTCCGCCTCCGATGCATGGCTCGAGTCAACAATAGTTCCAGGAAAACGGCAATAGGCTCATCCCCTATTACGTGCGACAGAATACAATGATTAGTGAAATGTGGGTTTTAACTTACCTCTGCCTAACCCTACGGGGATAAATATGTGATTATATGTATGTATGTATGTAGACAAAGAAACTGAATCGCCCAATTAACTGAACAGATTGAACCATACGTTATATAATAAAAGAGGTACAAACTTAGAACAAAAGAAGGCAAGAACTGGCTACTTATTACAAGAAGATGTTTGCTTCAATCTCGGAAGAAGTTTCGTCCAAAACGTACTACATCTCGTACGAATTAACATGGCACCTGGCGCGAAAACAATCCTCCTCTCGCATCCCCACACTAGGAACAACTCTCGTTCTTCGAGACCAGCATCCGCAGCATCCGCAGCACTGCAACCGTAATACGTTTACCTTGGTTTGATTTTCTTAGTTATTTGTTATCAGATTTTATTTGAGAATATGTATTGATGACATTAAGTAATCATCATCATCAAATGTTTGTAAGGCAAAGTCCGTTAGTGTAAAATCTTTCTCTCTTTGACCAAATAATTAAATCTTAGACGAAATCACTAGGACAGTCAACCGACAAACTTAAGACATTGCCTACGCATAAGGACTTAATAAGGACATAATAATAGGTACCTACTGGTCTAGTTACCTAAAATTAGTTGCCACATACTCCCATTAAATATCTGTGCTCTTATAAAACGATTTGAGGAAATCTGATTAGGCACTTTCGTAACCGGTGTTCTTCGTACCACAGAATTGAGAAAGTAAACCAAGTAAACAGTCACAATAATTTCCAAACATATAAAAACACGTAATATTTTAACCTCTACTCGATTACTTATGAACAATATTGCAGTAGGTTACCACCTACAATTTAGTTATTTCATTCTTCTTCAATTCCTCTAATTTTTGTGCATTAAGTAAATACTATGTGTGTTATACAGTTTCACACATCGGTCTCAGTTTTTTCTCCTATTTCTTACCTTCTAAGAGTTATAGCCTGATGCAAAAAGCGTATGTAACTTTCTCCTGGAACTGGGCAATCAATGTAATAGTACATTATATGTATGTAGACTAAAAAAAAAGATTACTACAAAACAATCCAGGCGCGCCAGGGTTCGTTTGTTTGGCGATTTTGATCAAAGAAACGTGTCAGGAGGTATACTAACTCTTATTCTGCCGAGTTATGGAATGCAATACTTTCTTGTAAGTATCTTTATCCAAAGTAATGCAGCGTTATAGATTAACAAAAACGATAGCTAGACTATAAAAAGACTTGAAATAGTTTTCCAGGAATACTTTGTGAATTACCTATTCCTATTACATATCTACTTATAATAGTTACGTTAAGTTTCTATAGGCCCATTATGCTGTATGTATATATTGTATGTACGTAATTATTCATATCATTAGGAAGCTGTAAGAGATATATTTATATCGATTACCTTGAATACCTAGGAATATAGATATTTATGCCTAGATAGGTACCAGAGATAATGATAACAGGAAGCGCTATACTAATGTTAACTTTACAAAAAAATATGTTCAGTTATGATCAATTATGATTATTATTTTGTATATATGGTTGCAGGTCAAATTGATTTCTAACTTACCTGGGTACAACAAAGTGGTCCTAAAAATAAGCACAACAGATTCATTAATCGTAAGCTTTGGACTTTTGTGTGCTAACTGTAACCACAGATTTCTACGTTTGAGATTAATGTTTGAGTCTCCTAAACAAAAAAATAGCTTTAACCATTTAAAATATCTCTGTAACGACTACTTGTCCATAGCCGTGAGTCGCAGTACTCGTCTTTGGTCAGATTTTATTATATCTTTTGAACTGGTGTATATCACATTTTTATAATGACGTCACACCTGAATTTGACGTGACTTATTTTGTGACGTGTTATTCGCGCACTTTTCAAGCTATCAAAGAAAAAACGCGTTTTTATTTACTTTTAATGTTTAATCATTGTTAAATAATTAGCAGAGGGTAAAATAAAATTCTACATCTTTTAATATAGGTCTCCAAAATGAGTCAAATACCCAATTGGCAACAACAAAATGCGTGAATCATTCAATATTCTAATTAATCGTGCGTCATTAACAGGACACTCATACATGTTTTCAAACACCTCCTTCTACAAGGTGTATTGATACCTAATACTACAATAAACCGGACAAAGTACAACTTCAAATTATACTATCCTCAACCTAAAAGCATCTATTTATACAAATGAGTCCGATAGGCAGTCGACACGTTCGGGTCTGTATAGAAATGAAAACAGAGAGACAATATACGTCTATTGCGTTTTGTATAAGTTAACACCTTACGCTGGATTTCACTAGTGAAAATCCTATCAACTAAACTGGGTTCACACGTTTTTACTCTTACCAAAAGATACTACACCTATAAATGTTTATTTCGTACCAATTTTTTATTATCTTTCCCCGCAGCTCTTTCTCCTAAGTACAATTTTAAATAAATGTTTGATTTAATGTAAGTGTATCACAAAATCGTGATAGGTAGATACTGACTGTAACTTCTGATGTTTAGATATTCATTTTAAGGAACAATAACTTGGTGCTATCCGTAAAGTTTTGAAACTTTCAAAGTCTACTTGGACAAATTCGATTTATACATTGAGCAAAATTGCATCTCCATTTAACAAATTAAAATGTAAAAAATCGTTATCAATCCATAACTAAGTTCAACCCTCAAAATTATTTAGCCATACGATAACTAATTAAGTAAATCATTGCCTTTTGCCACAGATGATGGCTTCTGATGGGTCGCCGTGGCCTATCATGGGCCACATTATATTGGACGCTTTATCAATCTCACTTTAACAAAATTTAATTTCTACATTGCAGTGGAGAATAAAATGGGCCTACCTCCGCCATACGAACAAACAAGACCTAACCCTGCACCGCCACCGTCATATTTTGGTGATAACCCTCCACCGCCACCCGGCTTTGCAGCCGTCCCACCAGCTGCGACCCCGCGGACGACAGTGATAACAACTCCTGCAGCTGGACAGGGCAGAGCTCACCCAACGAAAATGGGACCCGGACCAACTGGAACTACCTGTGTGACATGTAACAAAAGCGTTGTCACCAATGTGGAATATGCACCAAATAACCGCACACACATAATTTCAGCAGCGCTTTGTATTTTAGCGGGGTAAGAACATTGTTTGATTAAAAGTGCTGGCAAACTTCTTGAACAAACAAAAACAACGCGCTAATCAACCAGTGAGACCTATATTGTCAAGAAGTTTACCGGAAATTATAATAAATAGACTATCTCTATACATATAAAAGCGTCGGTAGCTTAGTGGTTAACGAGTCGGCCTTGCGATCGAAAGGTTCCGGGTTCGAATCCTGGCCATTAGACTACCGAAGTGAACCCACTCCTAGCACAAGTAAATTTAGCTTAGTTGGAGTATTAGTAATTGCGGTTTCTAATATACTTAAAAATAAATTTTTGAAACCTTCGAAATATAATAATACATGTTTTTGTTGAAGTACTGTATGTATTGTACTAAATTTTTATCGTATTACTCCACTGTGTGAGGTCAACTGATAAATAAGGTCGGTTCTAAGCGGAATGATAAAAATATTTCTAATTAGTAAACTTATACGTCTTATCTACGTGATACATATATATTTATCTACGACAATATATTTACTACTCTACTGTTTTAATAGCAAAATACGTTATTAATGTACAAATAGAATAGTAGATATTATTTCGGCAAACCATTATTAATTCAAACAGAATAAAACCTTAGAAACCATGGGCTTACAAATTATTATATATTATAATTTTTCAATACTTTCAGATAATTGTCTTATACTTTTATTACACATATTGATAACTCACTTGTACTTTTCAACATTACTTTTAATATTTTGACCAGACCGGTTTCGCCTTATGGCATCCTCAAAGGTTTACAAAAGAGATTAAAAAAAAATGTATCCATTATTATTTATTATTGATTATTAGTTCACATTTTTGAAGATATATAAGATAAGGAAGAGAATTACATAAAGCAAAACCCGCCACACGGTAAAGGTACAATGTGTAATGATTCACTTTCTCTCTAAGAATTACATCCTTTAGGGTTGACGAATTATTCTTTTCATTTTTCCTAACGAGTCTGACTTAAAAATATTAAACATGATATACATACGTGTTACTTCGTAACCTCAAGTACCTTGAATTGAATGAAGACCTAGTTCGGCACAAATCACTAAAAATATCAGAAGGATATATAACTACATCCTTCTGCATATTTACGAACAACTGTCAAGGTACTGTCAGCATCAGATCGATCTTAACGAACTAGGTACTCAAAATGATTTTAATGCCTGTTTTTTCTTTCTTTCTCTTGAGTGATTCTTCTGATAATTAGTACAACATTTAGTTCGTACAAACAAACAGGTGGACTTCATCATAATACCTTGATATTAAGATTGAAGTCTAGATCGGTCTGACGCTGATTGTAACTAGATGAATAGAAACTTTATTAAGATTTATGTGTTTAGATTTTTGAGTTTTGGTGTTTTAGTTCATATAATGTGTACTAATTATGGTCTGACAACTGAGTGAATTAGATGTATTTACTAAATACATGGCACATGGTACTAGCTATTTTAGACGAAATATCTTAAACATAGTGGCACATATGGAACATGTCTTATGCAGTTGGTACACAACAACATCCTTTAATTCAGTTACCAAAATCCAAATACTAGACATAGGTATTAAGCAACTCATATTTATTTATTTATCAATACATACGTACGTAGGCATGTTTAGTATTACAAATAAAGCATATAAAAGGCTGGGCTCGCTATGAAGATTTAAAATGTCATTTGATAAAATAAAATATTTCCCAAGGCTGACTAAACAAAAATGCGTTCGTATAACGTAACCTTGTAGGTTATAAAACCAGTTTAATGTCCTTTTACTTACTTAACTCATTTTTGTTTTTCAGATGCTGTTGCGGTTGTTTTGTCCCGTACTGCATGAAGTCATGCAAGACTGCCAACCACTACTGCCCTCAATGCAAGGCTTTTATCGGTTCCTATACGCCATCTTGATTTATAGTAGTTGTACTCAATTTATATAGGTACGTATAGGTACTATAATATTATTGCCTGAAAAAGCCTGTTACAGAAATTCTAAGTAAAAGACATCTATTGATTATATTATCTTACGTACATAGTTACTCAGCTGATTATTATATGGATACATTTACTTTGTTATTTTGTGCCAGGTCTTTTTCAAATGTTCTAAGAGTTGTAAAATGGCTATGAGTGATTTATCAACGTTTGTAATTTCTCACATTGCGTGTTCCTATTTTTCTTCAGCATCCTCTTAACGAGGGTCCTTGTTGCATTCGGAGCTCCACCTAGAAAAATTCGGAACTCGCTTTCCTGCTTTTTCTTGTGTTCTTCGCACGATCGTCTCCAGAGTGAAACTATCGGCACCCATAATGATCTCTTACGACGCCAAGCCAATGCTTTTGGGCAGTACCCTCCTTGCACACTGTTCATATTTCATGTTTATAAATATCTCTTTGCTATCTATTGTAACTATTTTATAAATTTATTGACGGAGTAGTTAAAGTTTAAGAATCATGTCTTTACAGCCATAATTTTGCCATTTAATTAACGGCTTTCCTAAAGCACCAGAGGGTCTATGGATTTTTTTCTCCATTGCATATCATCTCATAATTGCAATCATCAAGATGGAACATACCGTACCTATAGCTTTTTAGATTTCATCTTGTCATAGTCACTTCTACATTCCCTTGTGGATTCCACGTCCATCAAGCTAAAAAGTAACTTTTAGGGTCACTAATGGGCATTTTATAACTACTACTTTGTCTCAACAACTAAAATCTGATATAAATTATAATTAATATAATTATAAAACTGATATACCTATTAAGAACTTAGTTATAAGTGAAGATATAAATTTCATAATAACTATAGGTACAATATTATTAACATAACGAATTATTATTATCATATATATATGAACGAATAATTTCCCTCGAATTTATAAACGATATAACTTATTTGTGAAAAAATCAACAATGAGTTCCGAAATGTATTAAAGTAAGAATTAATTTTAAGCTACTTGAAAGGAGGTTCGTATATCACTAGAACATTTTTTTTATTTTTGTTCGATTTTATACTTTAATCTGGTTAATAATAAAGTACTTCTTATAAATTCCTGAGAATCAACAGAATACCATCAACCTCTTAACTATATTTTTTTTATTTTTAATATTGCTTTGACATTGTACTTGGTATGAAAACATGGCAATTCTAAAACGATAAGCTGTGTACTGACAGGTATAATATGATGTAATGTAACTGTCGCGGGCACATCTGGTACTACACCTATGTCGGTACTGAATTTTCATTTATAAGCGGCTGTTTTGGCAAGTAAGTGACAATTGCTAAAAACGGATGTATGCATTCTGCTAATTACACCATAATGCATCGCTTGATATTGTCCAAATGTCGAAAAAGATCTAGAAATAAAAATCATTAGCAAAATGCAAAAAAATGTCTCGTACCACTTTGTGAAATTCACAGACATGCGACGAGGACCGTACGAATGCTTCCGTTGTAACCTTTTACATTACATTATCTAACACTATTGGTCATTACACACTTTTATATTTTTATTTTTTTGTTTATTTCCTTAATAAATAATAATAATGTTTTATTTAAATGCTTAAGTTAACTAAACATTGGGTAAAGCACAGAGTATTTTACGCACAATTTGAAAAAACTCCGATAGTTAATAAGAACTTTCCATGAAAACTTGTATTTAAATAGTGATTAACTTTATTTGATAGGCAATGAGTATTACACGCTATGCTGCCCCCTCCTAGAGGTCAGATGGCAGTTGATGGCACAATGTTGACCAAATTAGCTAAAACTTTTATAAAAGTAGAGCCACCGTGCTTCAAATTGAAAGCCTCGGATGCAAGCGGGATCAACGCTATGTGAAAGGATGCTATGGGAAGGAAGCTACGAGGATGCAATAAGCTTTATTTACCATAATACAATTTTATATTCTCCATACTTTTTTACCATGTAGTCATTGAATGTTAATTTATTTATTTGGCTATAATAATTTTATTCAAGGGCAATTTCTATTTATTCGCAGTTATCCTGAAATGTATCGAATACTTACTTATCGAATTTATAATTTACCCAACTTCAAAGCGCGACGTATCTAGTACCTAGCTAAAGTTAGTATTATTGAAAAAATAAATATTTGTTTCATTATAGTTTCTAATTAAACAAATATTTATTTATTTTCAATATAATTATAATGCTTAATTTATATTTTGAGCTAAAATTATATTTCGTGAATAATTTATATTACAAAATTACTGTTAAAGGTTTCGTGAATAATATATGTTATATTGTAAGTATCTAAAATTCTGTGATAAGTATACTTTTTCAAGGGTATTTTATACAAATTCTATAAAAAATAAAGTAAAAACTTCTGAACCGTAATTTGTTTCACTGTTCCCTAATGTCGACAATTCATAATCGTAGTATACAAGTGTCATCATTTTAGAAATAAAAAAAACGATAACAGTCGAAGGAGGAAAATCGACCCCCACTGAAGTCCCTTTTCCCAACTCAATTAAGGTCGTCTAACCAACAATAGGCCGAACTTCGATATTATCCGAGAAGCGACTGCCATCTAACCTGCTAACCTATCAATACGTCTATCCGTAACAAATATGGCAGACAAGCACACGGCCCACCTGATGGGAAGCGGTTACCGTGGCCTATGGACGTATGCAACACCAGGGGTGTCACACTCGCGCTGCCGACCATGAAGAAACCTTCTGATGCCCCTCTTGAAGAACTCCATATTGTAGGCGCTTGGGACATAACATATTAACAACAACAACATATAACATATTGGAAGATATACATACATGCACAAAATATGTGTAATAATGATTATGTATAAGTATTTGCGCCATGTAAAAAATACCCAATACCCTCCGTGGTACAACGGAGCGCTCATGAAATGCATTAAAGAAAAATTTAAATACTTCAAAAAATACAGAAATTATAATAACAATTCTGATGGGATCACCTTTAATCTGCTACGCGCTAGAGTAAAGGAAATGGAAGATATATGTTACAAAAATTATACTAGGAGTATTGAGAATTCCATAACTGAAAACCCCAAGCGCTTCTGGTCTTATATTAAGTCCAAACGTGGTAGCAGTAATTACCCAGCACTAGTGACTTATGCTGATAGGTGTGGTGACACTGGACCAGACATTAGTGAGCTTTTTTCTGATTATTTTGCATCGAACTTTCTTGTTGATAACGGTATCTCTTTGCCATCGCGTCATGCTGCGTCATCTGGCCAAATCTGTGACATCTCCACAGTTCAGATAAATGTTGGGCAGGTACACGAACTATTGAAAGCACTTGATCCATACAAGTCTGCTGGTCCGGATTCAATACCAGCTTCCTTTTTGATTCCATGTGCGAAGGAACTATCCACACCTATCACTGCAGAGTGATAGGTGTATTCCAACGGCTATTCCAACGGTCACTGAATGAGAGTGTCGTTCCAACTATGTGGAAATCAGCTTTCGTTTCTCCTATCCATAAAAGTGGATCTAGAAGCGCAGTTACTAACTATAGGCCTATATCAAAATTATGTTTAATTGCAAAAGTTCTGGAACGCCTTGTTTTTGATCAGCTTTACGAGGCTGTGAAATCTGTGTTTATACCTCAACAGCATGGCTTTTTGCGGGGCAGGTCGGTTGTTACTAACCTGTTGGTATTTAATGAGTACCTAACCAGTAATATGGACTGTGGTAATCAGGTGGATGTGGTCTACACTGATTACAGCAAAGCTTTTGATCGTGTAGATCACTTAATCTTACTTGAAAAGCTTCTGGATATCGGTATCCACGGCAGACTCCATAGCTGGTTTTCTTCTTATCTGCTAAACAGGTCTCAGTCAGTGGTGTTGAGTGGTTATGCGTCGTCATGGGTTAAAATCCCCTCTGGAGTTCCTCAGGGTTCCCTATTGGGCCTACTGCTCTTTGTTATTTTTATTAATGATATTGGTCTCTGTTTTAAATATTCAAATTTTTTGCTCTTTGCCGATGATATGAAGATATTCCGTACGGTTAACGATGTTCACGATGCCGGTTTAATGCAGGAAGATCTCCAACGTCTTGATTCATACTGCTATTTAAACAAATTAGATTTAAACGTCTCTAAATGTTTTTCTATGAGTTTTACGCGTAAGCGTCACGCTTATGATTACGACTACGCAGTTAGGAACCATAACTTGGAGAGAAGGACTGTCTCTAGGGACTTGGGTGTGGTACATGATGGCAAGCTTTTATTTAATCAGCACGTTAGCCAATTGGTTAATAAAGCCTTTAGGGCTTTAGGTTTCTTGATCCGTTGCTCCAGGGACTTCAGAAATATGAAAACCGTAAAAGTACTCTATTGCGCATATGTACGAAGTCACCTGGAATACGCTTCATAGGTTTGGAACCCATTCTACGCTTGCTATTCTAATGATATTGCGATGATTCAAAGGAAATTTATCAGATATTTAGGGTTTAAATTTAAACTGTCCCACCTAGCCGACCTCACCTATGAGCAGCGCTGTGTTAATCTACATATCCTACCGTTGTACGAAAGAAGAAGAATCTCTGATGTAACTCTTCTTCTCAGTGTTGCTCAGGGTGGGATTGACTGTCCTGGGCTTCTCTCTGAAATTAAGCTAAGAGTGCCAGTCAAAAGATTACGCAAGAATTTCTTATTGTTCAAGCCTCCGTGTCGCACCAATTTTAGAATGAATAGCTTTCTGCCTAGAATTATTAGTGAATTTAACCAATTGAATGTTGACAGTAACCTGGATCTCTTTAATACCGGTAAACATTCTGCCAGATCTTGTCTAACGAACTGTTTTGTTGAAAGTTTATAGATGTTGATATTTCTATTGACTCAATCTTATTCCTGTCTTATTGCTCTCAGCTGTTAACAATTTTGTTTTATATAATTGGTTGATATAATTGTGGAAGCTTGTAATTGGCATGTACTAACCTAAATGTTGTGTATATGTGAATGTAGCTGTAAGCTCCCCAAATGAAATAAAATAAAATAAAATAAAATTTATATATCGATTTTAAGCACAGTTTGATCAACTGGTTGAAGTTACAGAATTATGATGATACCGAAAGTCTTATTGAGATCCTTGAATGAACAAAATTATTACTGTATCCTTGATATAAGGCCAGCATGAAACATAATTATATAGCATGAAATATACTATAGATATACATATATATACATATGTAACATAATGGTAAATTTAAAAAAAAAAAATTTGAAATTTGAAAAATCTAATTCATTGCAATGCATTTTATATAAAATGGGTAAAATCAAATATTTTGTGATTGTAACTACACAAATGACTTTTAGAACGGTGAGCCACCAACTCCCAAGATACGAGTATGTCTCAGTTTGGGGTTGGTGTGTCCTTAATATGAGCGAGTTTCACCGGTGGGGTGCAGCACTCGGGTTGCCCTGGCTGAATTGTAGTACATATATTATATATATACAAAGAATTCGATTGCGAGGAGCGGGAGGGTCCTGCTCGGATCGGTCTGGTTGCGGCTGGTGCCATTGGTGAAATTCGAACAAATTGTTTTTATGCCTCTGTACAACTCATAATATAATATTTTATGTCATATTGCTTTGCACCTGTACTTATATTGTGAATAAATAAATTATTATTATTATTATTATGGTCGGACGACCTGAAAAAGGTGGCTGGGACAGACTGGATGCGGAAGGCGGAGGATCGGAGAAAATGGCGCACATTGGGAGAGGCCTATGTCCAGCAGTGGACTGCGGTGGGCTAATTGACTGATTGATTTTGTGATGCCTGGCAATTAGGTATTTTTGATTCAGTACAAAGATCAGCATTAATAGCTGACTAGTTAAAGCTTGCAAAAGGTATTGATTTTTTACACATAAAATAGCAGGATCGTCATAATTAATTAAACATAATGATGATTAGTTACAAAGTAATATTCCAACCACTGCCATCTCGCAACTGTCTTTCAGCCTCTCACACAAAAGGAGGCTTTTTTTTTAATAAAGAATATTAGAACCGAAATTACTAATATTCCCTCTAACCCCTCTAACTAAGCTAATTTGCTTGTGCTAGGAGTGTGTTCACGTCAGTAGTGTAATGGCCAGGATTCGAACCCTGGACTTCTCGATCGTTATGCCGACTCCTTAACCACTAAGCTAGCTCCATTATCTGCCAAATCAATGACGGCAGTTGGTGGACCGACTATTCTCAATTAAAAATTCAAAGGTAAAGATGACACTAATATTTCAAGCTTTTCATATTGAAGCCTCCGCAGGCACTGACTTGCTTCGAATTTTGTATCTTCATATAATATGTTATTTTACAGCACAGATTGGGAATTCCGTTTTTCAAACAGATATGTTATCAGCCCTACGATGTAAGATTACCTACAGTAAGCAAAAACACACGGTAGTATTTTTTTATTCGGGTCCTCTTATCACGGTGATGAATCATTGATATTTTAACGGTTAATTGTTTTGCTTACATAAATATATTGATTAATCTTACTACACAAATGAGTGTGCTAGCTAGCTGCGTTGTTCCCGGCACAGTAGAATTTAGGCCACCCCATTTCATCCCATGCGCTGTCGTACAAGGTGACTAAGGGATAGGGTTGTTTAACATCAGACAGATATATACAGCCCAGCCTCAGCCTCAGATCAGAGAGATCATAAATAAAACATTTCAAAGAATGTGTAGGTATAAAGGCGAGCTTAACTCAATTCAAAATGAGTTCTCTCTCATCAAAAAAATCCCGAATCACTGACCATACTCTAGCATAGACTTTCCTTACGGGGCTGTAAAAGTAATAGGTAGACCCTAAGCAACGAGTTGACAGCATGCGACCTAGAACACTACGCTAAGACGATGATGATGAGACTGTTTTATACGAGGGCCGCACTTATAACCCTTTTTTTTACGTGCGCAGAACCCCCCGAATACCTCCCCAACGGAGACGGTCGAAGAGGTTATGTCCGACTCGAACCGACCAAAACGCACTCCGCCTGTGGGTCGTTTTGGTTGCCGAAGGTGAGGTTGACAGGCATATCCCTCGCACCCCGGCCGACACAGGGCCATCTCTCACGATCTGGCCCTCTCCTCGGGTGCGTGGGGACTACAGAGTCCCCAACTCGTCCCCGGAAACGGGGAGGCACGCGAGGCGCGCCGCCACCTGCTTCTGCCAGGGTGACAGGCGGTTCCACCAGTCACCCCCAGGCCTGCGCTCATGGGGGCGGAGGTCGTTCATCCACCTCTGACGCCCGAATTGCCTTCGTGCGCAGACAGCTTGGCTTGCGATCCGTCGCCGCTCCCGCTGTCGCCCCCGCCCCGCCTCCTCCTTCACGAGCATTACTTGCTCGCAGAAGGAGGCGCCGGCCGCCCAGCACTTGCGACCCTTAACAACTTCAAAATAAAGTATTTCATTAAAAATAAAACCGAAGTATAGTTAGTTTGTGATAATTCTTTAATTTGTTTACATACTATTAACAGTACAAATAGAAATTAGTAGAGTAACTAGATACGATAGTTATTCTCTTCGTAATTAGTTTACAATATAAGATACTTTGGTATACTTACTTAATGCATACTTACCAAACCTATGCAATATAATTATACTCAATAATATATTTATAACAACATTATTGTTATGAGAAAGCTGTGCCGCATTATAGGAATATTTGGCACCTATACTATTATAATGAATAGGTACATATCGACACCTTACAACCCTAATACACTAACCATCAAGGAAATAAACATTCTTTACAAATGAAAACATTAGCATTGAGCGGGAATTGAACCCACCACCTCTGACGTAGCGATCGGTTCAACTGCTACGCCACAAAGCTACGAAATATGAAATGTGGAGGAGGTAGGACACGACGGTATTTTAGTTATTAGTTTTATTAGTTTTTGTGCTGTCAGTGGGAAGACTAAAAGCTTGTCCTGCTTCGTTTTTTACACTGACGGCACAGAAACTTGTGCTTACAGGGTTGGCATCGCGAGTGTGACTCCCTCGGTGTTGCATACGTCCATAGGCTACGGTAACCACTTTCCATCAGGTGGGCCGTGTACTTGTCTGCCAAACAAGTGGTATAAAAAAAATACTCAACGTGAAAAAAAATTACATCATTACGAAGAGAAACTTAGTGCATTATATTTTCATTTGTTTGTCGGTAGTGTACACCAATTAGGTATATTATTCAAATTAAAAGTAAACTTTTCCCATATTATCAGTATTTTTGAAGACCACTCGACCAATTAAGAGTAGTCTCCAAAAATACATATATAATAAAGTTCTCTATACATTGTTTACGTAAGTACTTAAACATAACAACAAAACACCAAACACAGTTGATTGCCCAATTGAATAATAAACTTATTCTCAAAACACAGTTGATCTCGAATACATTCCCAAATACCGACGGCAATTGGGACAGTAATGTTCTACGTTCCTCCACCTCTTGGTGAAGTACGGGATTAAGCAACAGCACAGCCACCTGGAAAGAATAAAGTGATAAGTTACACTTCAACCGTAATATTTTATACATAAACTATATATATACACGCCTATATCCACAAAGGGGTAGGCAGAGGTGCTAGCACCCACATTTCGCCAGTGTATGCTAAGGTCCCAATGTAATAGGTGGCGAGCCTATTGCCATTAACCGGGCACTTACAAACCTGCGATAAATACATACACACATAACTTTGAAAAGCATCAAAAAGTAATATGTTAAGTATTATAAAATGTTACATACGATCAAGGAAATAAGTAGGTACTTATACGCTAATTTTAGTTATTTAAACTATCATGGTCACTCACATCAGTATCAGAATAAACGGGATATTTACCATGTTTCATTGTTTTGAGGTTCCTTATATCGATCTACCTCTAGCTAATTTTAGTGTTCGAGAATGAGGGAAGGGAAGGGCGTGTGGCCACAGAATAGATAAGGGTACTGTATGTGGGGAAATAGCTATTTTAAGAAAATTGAGAACTCAGGATATTGAAGTTGAGCGGGTCGCGCCTATAGCAAAAGTAGCTCTATCGTAACTCGAGCAGAAAATACAACCAATCGATTAGAATCTACGTTTCATAAAAAGAGCACCTCCTCGAAGGCATCAACCTGCCCTAGATGCCATAGCTCCTTAGCCTCAGACTTTAGTTAGATTGATTAAACAAAGATACCTACTAACACAGGTTGACCTAAGACACAAGGCACAGTAACGAGCGACTTCATTAGTAGGTACACAAGCATTAACATAATTAACTAAAACGTGTTAATTGAATTGGAGTTTGTTTGAATTGTAACATCATTCTTACAGGGTGTACACATTTTAGATTGATACTGAATACCTGCCTCTCCATTATATTAGCCACCATGAACTACCCATCAGTATCGCAGTCTCCTTCTGTGAGCAAGTAATGCTCGTGAAGGAGGAGGCGGGGCGGGAGCGGCAGCGGGAGCGACGAAGGATCGCAAGACAAGCTGCCCGCGTACGAAGGCAACTCGGGCGTCGGAGGTCGATGAACTACCTCCGCCCCCCATGAGCGCCGGCCTGGGGGTGACAGGTGGAGCCGCCTGTCACCCTGGCACAAGCAGGCCGCGGCGGCGGCACGCCTGGCGCGCCTCCCCGTTTCCGGGGACGAGTTGGGGACTCTGTAGTCCCCACACCCGAGAAGAGGGCCAGATCGTGAGAGATGGCCCTGGGTCGGCTGGGGTGCGAGGGATAGGTATGCCTGTCAACCTCACCTTCGGCAACCAAAGCGACCTACAGGCGGCGTGCGTTTTAGTCGGTTCGTGTCCGACATAACCTCCTCCACCGGCTCCGGTGGGGAAGTGTCAGTGGGGATTTTGCGCACGTAAAAAAAAAAATACCATCAGTATCATTTCTATTGACTACAATTTGTTATTACACTTTAATAAACACACTTATTCTATTAAAAAAAAATTTAAATTGTCTATTTTACTATTTATATTGTTGACTGATGGTATTTGGTGGTATTTATTGTTACGCACAATGAGAACACACTTGTACTTTTTCTAAAGATTTTTTTATTAGACCTGACCGGTTTCGCATCGGCATCCTCAAAGAACCCAATAGTCAACCTTTGAGAATGCCGTTAGGTGAAACCGGTCAAGTCCAATAAAGAATATCTACTGTTTAAAAGTGTGATCACAATATGTGTCTATTTTTACTGGTGGTTTAACATCAGACAGATATACAGATACAGCCCAGACTTAAACTGGGATGCATGACTCGTCTTAACAATAGCAATAGTGCCCGGAATACGGCAATAGGCGCACCACCTATTACGTCCAACTGAATACAATTATTTGAGAAATTTCGTTGTTAATTCATCTCTGCCTACTCCGCGGATAAAATCGTGATTATATGTACGTATGTATGTAAATTTACATCTAAATATAAAACCAGGTAGGTTTTTGATTTGGCACAGTAGCATCACAGAGTGAACACTAAAAATAATTAAAAAAACATGCTTACCAAAACAAAACACCCAGAATCAGTGCCACAGTATGCGTAATAGTGGTATTCGTGTAATGAGCTTTAGTCATGACGTCTTCTTGGCAGTAAGGACACCGCATGCCGATCGGTTCTGATCCGACTTTAATAAGGTCCATCTCGATACACACTGCATTCTCAGTGCTTTGTCCTATCTGGTGGTAGGCAGGAGATTCCACTGAAATAGAAATAATACAAACATTGGTAGCACCGTCAAACCAACCGGACACCACACTTCTGTAAAGTACTGTGAGTTATAAATTAATTTCTGCTCTAAATAATAGTCTTCACCAACTCGATTCTCTCTCTTATTCTCTTTCTTATATCAATCAATTATTAGCCTATTACAGTCCACTGCTGGACATAGGCCTCTCCCAATGTTCGCCATTGCTTCCGATCCCCCGCCTTCCGCTGTCTCAGACTTTTTCTTTCTTAAAAAGAAACTTTATTTGACTGTAAATACAATTAATTTGAATAACAAAATCACAAAATCTGTGATTGTAAATAATGATGTGACATTTGTATTGATATGTTGAATAAATAACTAAAAAAAATAATTGAATAATAAAAATAATGAGTAATGCGAGTTTCATAATAAAAACCGGATGAATTTTCCCTAGGCGGAAATGGATTAAGATGACGCATAGATTAGCTTCTTATTCTTGGTCAGCGGGTGATTGAAACTTCGAATTTCAATAAAAATACCACAACTCAGGTCTCACATCACATAATCTAATCAAACTTATTTTGAACGTTAAATCTATCAGTAGGTAAAGGTATGTACGTACATAACATGTGGATTTATGTGACAATTTATTAGGCAAGTAAGTAGATACATGATCAGATCTTACATAAACAATATTTTTCGCTATTAGCCCCACGTAATTTTAAGTATTTTTAATTTATAAATGTACGTATGTAAGCAGCAGAAGTTATATTCAAAGCAAATTAATTTTAACAAAGAAATGGCTCACTTGTTTACAAAATCCGCTGGACACGATCCGATAATGTTGAAGTGTCACTGAGCAAAACTGATAAGTTAAGTATCACTTTTATGAATTACGATTTACGGAGCACAATAGATGAACCTATTCAAATAGAAATTACCTATAAGTAAATATGGTTAAATAGGAACTACAACTGCATTTTATTGAGAATAGTAAAAAAGTTTATAATTTACAGACACTAGTTATTGGTAGCACTACCTGCTTAGGTATGTAGTAATGATAACAATAAAATGTCGATATCTATTAGTTATCTTTTAGATAATGTGTGAAATGAAGCCATACATAACACTAATAAGAGCGCCTAAGTAGGTACCTACACCTGCTAATCAAATCTGCTTTTTTCTATTCGATACGTTACAGCAGTAACTGTATATAAGTACTATATATATCCCTTCAACTTCTTTAGTAAGTATCTACTAATTTAAACGTAGGGACAATGTATAAGTAGGTGTATAAAAAATATATATCTTCTTAGGTAGGTATATATAATTATAGATGGCATAGGACATAAAGGTATGATTCCGATCTCTGCAGCACGCAGCAATGTTGCGCTATTCGTGGTGATGTGCTGTTGTTTATTCATTTAATACATGCAGCAGTGCTGCAGCGGTACTGCCGTGTAGATCGGAATGTAATGTCATATAAATTAAATGCAGATTATATGGGGACCGGTAGTACTGAGCAGCACTATTGCGTGCTGCAGAGTTCGGAATTATACCTTAAATAACGATTTTGGAAAGTTTAGGTATTGAAGAAATAAACAAAGAAAATTTTAGTTTGTTGTGACTGATTCAAACAGTCGTTTAGTAAAATTGCCCTTTCATTGAACAATGCCATTCCACCACATGTCTAGTCATCAATTGGCAGAGGACTGAAGATAACCAGTTGACTAAGTACTACACGATTTCATCGTTATTGTCTTCCTTTTCTTTCTTTCTTTACCGGCCCCTGTCCCAAATATTTGGGGTAGCGCAGGCGTGACAAGCCATTCTCAGTTGTTAGATGTCGTCTCCTCAGCACTCCGTTCCTTGCCATATTCTCTTTGTCGCATTTCATCCATCATTTCTTGGTTCTATCTCTGCGCCAAAATTATTGAAAATCTATGTTTTTATCCATAGAACAGATCATCAACATAAAATATATCCGATTGAGCTGAAATTTCCAACAGTTAGTAGAATTCTCCACAAATTTGCAACACTAATAGGAAACAGCTATCAAATAAAACGGAAGTACTGCTAATAGGTACTGATCAGTCATAGACTTAAGAAAATGATCCAACACACAGAAGCAATTACGTAAGTTCTGGTTTGAAGTACGTTGCGTCATATGTCTGACATCACAGAGTTGAAAGTAAAACAAAGGGACCACATTCACTGGCGTAGCTATGGGTGGGCAAGGCGATGCTGTGCACCGGGATCCCCAGATGCAGGGGGCCCCTAAACTCGGGCACTCAGCACAAACTAGCAAGCCTCATATTATTGAACTAGCGAAAAATCTTTCTTTCTTTTCTAGACAGTAATATTATTCTAGCAGTCTTAATAATATAAAATCTATTGATAGTAAGTAATGTCATAATTGTAATCTAGTACTTTCATTATGGAGGTCTGGCTAGAGACCTGTGACTTCTGTGACGCTTTCACAGGGGCCTCTCGTCCCGGCTGGGGCAGGTGATCGCCGGTCACAGGTTTTTCGGGAACTACCTATGACAGATCCCGAAGGAGTCAACGCCCCAGTGAAATTTCTGTGATACGAGTGAGGACTCAGGGCTACTACACATGATGACCGAGTGCCCGGCGTGGAAAACGCTGAGACGGGTTCTCTTAACGGCTTAGGAAATTCCCTCGATCAGCGCGACGTTCACAGCGATGGTGCGTACGCGAGCGCGTGTGAAGTCACTGCCTCCTTCTGTGACCAGTTATGCTCGAAAAGGAGGTAGTGAAGCGAGTTTGGGGGAGACTAAGGTCTCTCCCGACCGGCACAGCCCGTGATGCACGGAGACGGCCCGGACGACGAAAGTCGCTCTATGACCTGCGTCCTCCATGACGTTGACAGGTGGAGCCACTTGTCACCCTAGGAGAAGCAGGCCAAGACAGCGGTGCGCGAAATGCACGCCTTTCCCTATCTAGGGAAAGATAGGGACACATTAGTCCCATAGCCGAAGGGGCCATTTCGTTGCTCCTGGGTCAGCCGGGGCGTGAGGAATATGCCAGAGGCAATCTAACCCTCTTCAATAGATAACCCAAGAAGACGTGTGGTTTTAGTCAGTTTGAGTCTGATATAACCACCCCCATTGATTCCGACGGAAACCCGTATTTGTAGGTATTTTCTTAACAAAAGTCCAGTATTAAATATTGTTATTTTTTTACTAGAAAAATCGCTAGTCTTTTCTATATTTAAATATAGGTTTGCTACAGCCATCTATGGATTTGGTAGCACCTAGCGGAGCTAGTAGTCTCGCAAAGTCAAAGTCTTTATTCGTTGAATATAGACTTTGACTTTGACTTCTCGCACTCTTCTTCTTCTTTCTTCGCACTGCAGACTCTGGGTGTTGGTCATATCTGCAATCATGCAATGCATAAGGCGACGTACGGAGTCTTAGGGAGCTTTCACATTGATCATATAGCTACGCCACAGATAATTAAATTAGGTATGGTTACCGAGATGAGTTATTATATTACTGCAGCCCGCCCGAGTCATGTAAATCGAGCCCAATTAATTATCGATTATCGCGTACATCGCTAAATGTCAAATAATTTATTACATAGCGTATATATCTCTCTTCTTAAATCTATGGTATACATAGCGTACCTATCCCTATATACTTCGCTTCACGTCAAAATTTGTAGGTTATGTTATGTTACTGTTGTCTGTGTTGAATCTATTGAGTTGATTAAAAAATAAATATGAAGTGTTGTGACGTTTGGCTCGTAACGTAGCAGTTGATTTGTATTTGCTGTTACAGGCATATGTCGGCTAAACTAGAAAAACATCCAGCTAAACATTAATTTACCCGGAATAATTCAATAGCAGTTATTGCTGCTATATTTTTATAAACTATTATAGTACTTAAGCGCTGTAAGTACTTATTATACGTTAGTCCTACAGGTGCAGCCCGATCTGTTCTATATGTTAACTCAGACTGCTTCGAACCGCTATTAATATCTTCTGTAGTTCTATTGTTCAAACTATAGTTATCTAGGTATACATACTATATATTAAGAGAAATACGGACCTAAAAGGTTGCAGTCCGCATTTTTATGTGTATCTAGATATCACAGTATCTAAATATATATATATTACTGTAATATTGTCAAAAGTATTCTTGATCCATAGTGCTACAAGCACAAACAAAAACTTCTTGTTAATACAATATATGACATTGATGTGAACTAATAACAACTCTTGAATTCACCAAAAACCTTCGATCAAAAATGATTGAAGCCTAAAAAATCAACTCCCCAATTTCAATTGCTTTTCAAAAGACATTTTCTATCAAAATTTTGATGTATTTTTGTGACTCAACCTAATTATAAATATTTTCTTGGTTTCAGTGAACATCTCCAAGAAGATATTCTGACTACTATAAGACTGGCACTAAAAAAATTAATATTGTTGTCAAAACTAATAGCCATCATTAAAAAATAAAATCCACACAGGTTTATATTATCCATCAATGTAATACTTAACTCTTTATAATTAGTGATATTCTAAATTCAAAATGGATGTGGACTTGTTACGACCAGGCACAGTGCCTATATCGCCAGATACAATATTGTGGTTTGAATTCCTTCTGGACCCAAATCTTCTAAAAAAGCATCTGAGTAAACCTCATCCAGGTAAGATAATTCTATTATTGTAAAACTGTTTTTATATGTAATATCAGATTAAGTACCAATAGTTCAGTGATGGGCAAAGTACAACCCATGAGACAAATCTCTGGTTCGCTATTGATGCGGCCTGCTGACGGCCCGTTTTTATCATTTTGTTGGGGGGCTGTGGAGCGCTGTGGGGATTTTATAAATTTTCCCTATAATTCTAGCCCTATTCTGAAATTTCTTAAACTTTATGGCCCCCCATTAAGAAAGTTTGCCCATCACTGGTTTAGTTCAACTACTAAACTATTGGTGCGATGACCTAAAAGTGGTAGCTGGGACAGACTGAAAGTGAAAAGCGATCATAGCTCCTTGCATTCTCTTTTGTTTTATGTAATTATAGCTTTGTAATTGTGGTATTCTTTTTTTCTTTGTAACTGTATATTGTGTTATTATTGTTTTCTTTTTTCTTTTTTTTTGTATGATTATATAAATGTGAAGGCATTAGCGATTTGATGATATTTTTGTGTATTCAAATCAAATCAATCAAATCAAAATCATTTATTGCTGACCAAAGGTATTACAAAGGTATTATGTACATTTTAAATGTCCTCTTCGGCCTACCTTGTTGGCATGCAAGAATATAATATATTTTCTTGGGTATTATTAAATAAAATTATCAAATTGTAAAAATTTTAAAAATTAAAAAATTATCAAATGTATGCATTGAATAAAATTATCAAATGCTAATAAAAAATATAAAACAACCAATTCAATACAAATACAAATATGTCAGTTATATATCAGTGTCAACAAAGATCTCAAAGAAGTCAGAAGATACATGTCAACAATAAAAAAACAAAAAATAAAAAAATATGTCAAGGAAAATCATAATTATAGGTACTGGCCATTAACACAATAACTATGTAATTCAAAATAACAATAATTAATTTATCAAAATAAATGTCAAGTATATAATGAATTCAAATTTATAGGTAACAGGTAAAAATATCCAGATATACATCATATTAATTTCCTGCGAGAAAGTCACTGACTGTGTAGTAGCATTTCTCTGACAGAAACTCATGTAGTCGGTTTTTAAATAGATTAATATTTAATGTCTTAATTTCTGGAGGTATTCTGTTATAGATTACTGGCGCCATACAGTAGACACTTTTATGCAATAGAGCCGTATTTGCTCTATGTATGCGTAGCCTATTACGTGTATTTGCTCTTCGGTTTCGAGTGACTGTGTCTGCCAAAGTCTCAAAGAGTTCAGTATTCGACTTTACAAAAGTAGCCGTTTCAAAAATATACAATGACGGTAATGTCAATATGCCATGTTTAGAAAAATATGGTTTACAGCTATCCCTCCTATTCAAGCCAAACATTGCACGGATACATCGTTTCTGGGCTCTGAAGACGGTATCCTTATGTGTCGAATTACCCCAAAACATTATACCGTACCTAAGATGTGACGCAGTCATTCCATGGTACGCTGTAAGTAGAGCATCAGTATTTAATATTCGGGCAAGTTTATACAAGGCATAAGCCGAGCTGCTTACTTTTTTACATAATGCTTCCGTGTGTGATTGCCAATTCATCTTATTATCTATAGTAAGTCCTAGGAATTTTGTTGAGTCAACTTCTTCAATTTCTATATTTTCATAGTTTATATTCAGATTTGATATAGTGGGCAGTCTTTGTGTGAATTGCATTAATTTCGTTTTAGATAGATTAATCTTTAAGTTATTATTATCAAGCCAATTTATAATATTCAATAGTACAGTATTAATTTCATTTTCATAATCCTCTCTATTTTGACACTCTATAGCAATTGTACTATCATCTGCAAATAATGTAACCGGATGATTAGTTACTTTAGGCAAGTCATTTATGTATAAAATGAACAATAAAGGACCCAAGACGCTACCCTGACCCACGCCATATTTAACTGAGCGTATATGTGAAACAAGTGTTTCTTCACGTTTATTTAAGTTATCAACACGTTTAAGCTCTACATATTGCTTTCGATCAGTCAAATATGACTCTATCAGACTTAGGACATTTCCCCGTATACCATAATGGTCAAGCTTTGCTAGTAGGATTTCATGATCCACATAATCGAAAGCCTGAGTCATATCGCAGAAAATTGCACACACCGGTACCCTACGATCCATTCTTGTCATAACTATGTTTAAAAAGTCATATATCGCTCTATTTATGCTCTTATTCTGCCTAAACCCTTTTTGCTCTATGGCTAAGATTTCATTTTTCTCTACATATTTATTAATTTGGTTATAAATATATTTTTCGAAGACTTTGGAAAAAACAGGTGTAAGTGTGATAGGTCTGTAGAATTCCATAAGTTCTCTATTTTCTTTTTTGAAAAGCGGTTTTACCACTGAAGTCTTTAGTCCACTTGGATAGATACCTGTTAAAATGCTCAAATTCATTATATGACTTAAATGTTTCGATATACATTGGCTTGTAGACTTAATTACTTTAGTTAATATACCATCAAACCCCACACTGTTTGTGTTTTTTAATGCAGATATGATAGTCTCAACATCCGATGGAAGACACGGCGATAAGAACATAGATTTTTTTCTTCTATCGATGTGTGTTGTGACGTTTGTACCACGATTGGCTATAGGTACAATTTTATCAACAAAATAATCACTGAAAGCATTGACTATCTCCTGTGGATTAGTAATTACGGTGTTTTCACTTATTTTTAATTTAGAGATTGCATTTGGAGGATGGTTCCCTTTGGCCTGATTTATAATTTGCCAGGTGGTTTTCGACACATTTGTCGAGGTTTTAATATTATATATGTTCCGAGAACGCTGTGTCAACCTTATTATATTTTTATATCTACGTGCATATTCTTTATATTTGACTTTATTCGCTTCATTCGGGTTTAACCTATAATTCCATAACAGTTTTCTTTTAGTATTGCTGCAGAGTTTTATACCTCGAGATATCCATTTAACCTTATTTACAGATTTCATAGTGATAATTTTATATGGGAAACACAAGTTATAAAATAGATTAAATGTATCCATAAACCTGTCATAGGCTACATTTGGGTCCTCGGTTGAGTATATGTCAGAGAACGATAGACTACCAAGACACGACTTGAACTTATTGATGTTTTCTAGATTATATCTACGCCTATTTATGCGCCAAAACTTAATTTCACCTTGAATCATGATTGGGCACTCTATTAGTTGCGCAGTGTGGTCGGACAACCCGTATTCCAAGATTTGAGTATTACATTGTTTCCTGAAGTTATGCATAAAATTATCTAGGCATGTTTTAGTTTTAAGTCTCGTAGGTTTACGTAAAGCTAGTTGCAAGCCATACTGTGATAGTAAACATTCAAATTCCCTAGTAATACTATTGTTGGCTAAAACATTAATATTATAATCACCTGCTATTATAATATTTTTATTGTGCTTACCACAAACCATTTTTAGTAGCACGTCCATCTTTTCAAAAAATATATTCAAGTTACCCGCAACGGGCACTCTATACAAACATATTATAATAATCTTACAATCGATCAGCTCTACAGCACAACATTCAAAAGCACCAGCAACAGCTAGTTTATGTACTTCCCGTATTTCCTGACATTGGTGTCCCTTTTTAATTAATATACACGCACCGCCTCTTCTTTTATCTTCTCTGCTGTATGCTGTGGCTAGATGGTAGTTTGGTAATGCTAGACTATCTTCACAACCAGATAGCATGAAGTGCTCTGTTATACAAACAACGTCCACGTTAACATTTTCGTCGCGCAGCTCCTCCAATTTGACGGCGAGTCTGTCAGTCTTGTTTAGCAGACCCGCAATATTTTGGTGAAGTATATGTAAGCGCTTATCGTCGAAAAAACGTAGTTTTATTTATGTTGTCAGCAATCGTCAAATTTCGATGTATTTCTATGCTTTCGGGCGTAAAATGTTCTATTTCCCATAGTATGCTGTCGAAAATATTCTTCATTCCATTATTATTTAGTCTTCCATCATATTTAGAGAACATTGTATAGTCATTTGATAAAAATAAATTCGAGTCTACCAGCGTTGCATAGTTGTGTGTATTAAGGTCAAGATAGAGTAAATTTGCAAACGTCTCCACTCGCCAGTTATATACTGCAGCATAATAGCTATATTTGTACGTAGGAAGGCACAATATTACGTTTGTATGCCGTACTTTCTGTAGACAGTTTCTTAATTCCAATATGAGCTCAAAGTAATTGGCGGTCTTATTAAATTCTTCTTCCCCTATTAAAATTACACAATAGTCATTCTTTGTGAAAGCAACTAGTTTCTGGCATAGATTTTTAAGAATATTGCTGATGCCACAATTGGGTAGAAGATAATGGCACAACTGAGAGTCCTTGAACGTATTCTTCGCTATTTGTAAAACGCTGTTCGTCTTGTTGGTACTTATAACACATACCTTTTTCTTATTACTTTTTGACTGTCCATTTTCACCCTTATACAATGTTCTATTTTCTATGTGTAGTCGGCCATGATCGCTCACCGACGGCTCAGGGGTTTTTACTTTACTTTCACTAATATTTGAATTGTTCGGTAGGCGTTTTTCCTGTGGGTCTATTATTGATTTATTGGATGGTGAGTTGAAGTTTAAAAGTGTACGGGAATAATTGTCAAAGCTGTCTGTTAAGCGGCGTCTATTGTTTTTTGACTTAGATTTTCTAATTGATGTTAGTGGACTTGTACATATTTGCTTTAATATTTCAATTTCCTGGGCTAACTTGGTTATCTGACTTTTAAGCTCATTATTTTCAAGAATAGTATTATCAAGCTCATTCTGAGTAATTTCCAAACTAGATTTTAATACTTCGACTTCAACTTTCAAGTCTTCAGCGAGAGAACAGTGCTTATGCGATGGCAGGTTTAAGCTCTTATTCAATGTATCATCAGATGTTGAAGAATTATTCATCAAGCTGTTTTCGTATAGACTTTCATGTGAGATGGTTCTTGACATACATTGCCTTCTAATTGTAATGTTTGTGGAGTCCATAGCTATTTATCTATTTTCAACACGTAACGCCCTCTAGTGATCAATCTATAGATCCCCGTATGCAGTTTATTCATGAAATGACGTCGTTGCAAATTACCTTATTATAATCCACTCGTAGATAGATGTCGCTGTATCATTAATTTGTTTCCAAGAATTTGTGAAACACAAAAAGTGCTCAGTAACTAGGATTCGAAATTTCTGTATTAGTCTGTAAGCCTTCTTTAAAAAATATAAATAAATAATAAAATAAATAACAAATAGATTGAGAGATCGAGGCTTATGTCCAGCAGTGGTCTGTACTACAGATCACTGCTGAATATAAAGCCTTGCTTACTAGTAGCTAACAACTTGACCTTCAAATAATGATGTAAACACAAGCAATTAAGCTTGTCTATAGGAAATATGAACTGTAATTGCATTTACTGGTATTCACATTAGAAAATTTAATCTATTACTTTGGTGGAGTGGTACTTTAGTCTGAACTTTTGTTTCCAGAACCCACAGCCTGTGAACTTATAGCAGAATTTGTATCTGTAGCTACAAAGAATGTAAACTCAAAACCTACTAGTGAGCGTGTGATGGATCTTGATGCTCCCCCAACTCCACCATCTGTTACTACACCGGCACCAGCACAGTTCACTCGGAAACAACTAGCGTTGAAAATACTTGCTTTGAAAGTTGCAGCTACTCTGCATTGGAACCTAGGTATGAGGATCTTTGAAGTTAATTTTTGAAATATAGTACACATTATTTATGTTTTTTTTATACCACTTAGGCGGCAGACAAGCACACGGCCCACCTGATGGAAAGTGGTTACCGTGGCCTATGGACATTTGTAACACCAGAATTCTAATAGTACAAATACTAGTCTTAATTTACTTATAAGAATTAGATAGTTTCATAAAATAATTTGGTTGACTAATGTTATTCAATCCAGAACAGTAAAATTGACGTACGACTGGTACTACAACTAGTTTTGTTTAAATTTTAACATTTTTGTAGTTTTTAACAAAACAAAAAAGACACTGATTTAATACAGTGTATAATGAGCGTCCACAGTATAGTTGGCGCTGTTACAGGTGGTATATCATATCACATTAGGTGGTAACATAATTATGTTAACAAAAATTAATGAACTCTGTCTCCTAAACTAGGATATCCTGTGTCTTAGGAGACAGAATTTAACTATTAATTTTTAAAAGTACTAAAATGATTGCAACGCAGTTTGAGAAAGATAATAATCTTAATATTATGTATGAAATCTAAATCCATCATGCATACAAACTTTTAGAATTACTATAAAAAACTCCTACGGCCGGAATAGCCTCACTGTTAACAACATTACCTTTGTGATTAAAAACAATTTTTAATAAGTCATTTTCAAAACTAATTTCAAATAAAAATTTCAGACATATTTGAAAGCAAGCTGCCACCACAGATCCAACAACAATTGATGCAAGATCTAGTATATATGGCTACCGATGCAGCGTTTGCTATACCGCCACAGGTAAATAGTAATACATTTATCTGCTTCTTGTTTTTTTATACCACTTAGGTGGCAGACAAGCACACGACCCACCTGGTGGAAAGTGGTTACCATGGCCTATGGACGTGTGTAACACCAGAGAAGCCACACTCACGCTGCCGACCCTGTAAGCACAGTGCTGTCAGTGTCAGTGTAGAGGACAAACAGGACAAGCCTTTAGTCATCCCACAAACAGCACAAATTCTCCAGTGAGCTCTATCTGACTTCAGAGGAAGAATCAATTGCGAACTTCAGAACAATCAGTGTAGCAAAAATAAAATATAGACTTTTTTCTTTTTAAATTTCCTAGTTTTTTTTTTCTTTTTTTTAATTATTGTGTCCAATCTTATTAATAATAATAATATCAATTTTGAATACATGTTTTATTTATTGTATACATATTTGAAAAAGTTTTTTTTTTAAATGACTAAAGGAGGTATAAACTAATAATCATTGTATATATTTCCAGGAAATACCAGTAGAGTTACTGCAGCAGCCACAAGTCCAATTTGCATTGATTTTGTACCACAGATGGGTTGTCAGGTTTCCTGTGAAAGCTGCACTCCATGCTAAGTTCAGCAAAATGTCCTATATCCATATGTAAGTAGACTTAGAGATTATCCTTAGATACACTTTAGTCTTACCACAAGACTTACAATATCTACAGTCAGCATCAGATCGATCTTGACATACTAAGTACTCAAAATGATTGACAACCTCCATGGCGTAGCGGTAGAGCATTCGACTGCTATGCAGGGGGCGCGGGTTCGATTCCCGGCTCAGTACAAATATTTGTATGCATGAATATGTATATTTGCATTGGTCTGGGTGTTTCTATGTATAATATGTATGTATTTACAAAAAAAAAGTATTTAAGTATGTTTTTCCGCATTCTAGATCCCATAATACAAGCTAGTGAAGCTATGCTTACCATGGGTCTAGAATGTAAAAAACAAAAATAAAAAAATCGTAATGTTTTCCCCCCTTCTTGTGAACTGATTGTTCAGAAATTTGATACACTCCCGTAGTTACAGACTTTAGACTATAATACAATTAAAATCAATAAAACAGTCTCAAAATGATCTTAGTACCAGGGTATTAAGATAAATTTGACTGTACATCTGATCGCAAACGAGTAGCGGATCGAAGTATTGAAAATTACCATCAAACGCATTTATCCCTCAACAAGCGCCGAAGGCGACAAGTATATAGGCCATTTGGCCTAAACTCAAGGACATTCGGAATAACTTCCTGGTAGTTTCGTAATTTTTTTATACCGAAGTTTCAAATTTACCATTTTGTGGCAGCCATGTTAATATATTCAAACACTTTACCAGAGCGATTCCGATCAGCTTTTTATATGTCTCTTCAATATTTCGTATAGTTTTTTATAACTCCCTTATTTTCACAGACCTGGCATGCAGCTCGAAAGCGCGTACAGCCCTATGAACCAAAACTTTGAGAAGATTCTAAGAATGTGTGATTTGATGCGTATGCAGAGTCTTATGTTTTTAGACGAAATGTTATCTTATTACGAACCTTCGTCAGGTATTGGTCGCAGGGACTCTAAGAAGATAAAAGTGCCCGTCACAGACACTTTCGTTCATCTGTCCGAAGACTCATGTGATATGCAACATAACTGGAATGCTGGTGACGTTCTCATAAGCCAGCACGAGATGGCGATGCAAATTCATTTTGATCTTTGTTATAATTACTTTTTCTATTGCCAACATAATTTGGCCAAGAAACACATTTTAGGTTGTAGAGAGAATTCAAACTTACTCGAATGCGAAATACAAAAATATGGGTATGGTACTCACAAGACTATGCCCTGGGGAGAGTTTCATTATGCCAGCATGATGAAGGATGAAATTTTGGGGTATATAAGAGCATTGAATTTGGGTTATGAAGTGTTAAATGAAAAGCCACCTATGTTACAAAGACTCCAAGAATGTATAGCAAATAATTACAGTGGAATAATAGAAGTTTTACAAGCTGATAACCTGGCTCGAGAAATCGATATGGTTCATAGACAAGTACTGGAATTGGATATGCAAGGAGCTGCATCAAGTGGAGTCTTTACTATAGCGCCGGATCTTTTAAATGAAGTAGCAGCTCTTAATGCAGTAAGATATGCCTTAGAAGGAGGCCTACCCTCTACTCATCCTGAATTTTTAAACAAATTTAAAACAGCTGGTATCAAATTCTTCGACTATTTATTCAAGGCGCTAGCGCCTGTTCTGACATCGGACTTGACGGACACTGACTGGTATCATATAAGAACATTTATTCTTCACACGCTGTTAGCTACATCTCAATATAGATTCCCAATTTCTAGAATTCTTAAATATTTGAAGGACCGCATCGGCGACAGAAATATACTGATATCCGATGAACATTTAAATACAATACTCAACGACCCTGTTAACATTGACGATAAAATTATGCACATTCCTAAAGAGTTACTAACAGACAGTTGGGACACTCCAGAGTTCGAAATCGAACTTCAAGCCGTTCCCGACTTAAAAATGGGCAATTTTAGAAAGCGGCTTATTGAAGCTTCGACGTCAGATGATATTCGGAAATGTTTAGTGGAAGTAGCGAGGGAGTCGCCTCAATCGCCGCTTTGGAAACTGAGTCCTTCATGGAAGCCGGCGGGAGAGCTATGTAACGCTTTTGCGTCTTTACCGAGGGGGTTTTTACAAGACTTTGGTTACATAGTGTCGGGGGTTGCGCGTGCTCGAGTTGAGGCGGGATGCACTCGTACAGCCTTATCGTTTATATCTTCTCTTAAAGACGAGATCCGCAGTCAGTTAGGCGGCGGTAATGACCCAAACTTGTACCGGCTGTGTCGTCATCTAACATGGGAGGAGTTATTATTGCAGATCATTATGATACTGAGCGAATGGCCACACCATGGCCAAGACTTAGCAACTGTTATCAGTAAATGCAAAGCTTGTATAGGAGAAATTAATTCAGGGGATGGCGTTGTTCCTAGACCACAGGTAATAATGAGTTTAGCATATTACATACACACAAAACATTATTTTGAAGAATTTTTTTTCTTTTTCAATAAACACGTATAGGCTTATCTTGAGTGTGAGTGTACATTAATTTTAATTATAATTACATATCAACAAAAACACGAATAATTTTTGCCGGTTACAAGGAATAGTAAGTGCTGAGTAGGCAAGTGTAGACTTTCGAACGTAAACCGGTTGTTTAGTTGCATACATGCTATACATTCGATTGCTAAGTGAGAGGTCGCAGGGTCGATTCCCGCTCAATGTAAATACCTGAATATGTATTACCCTATCTACTTACAGAAAAGACTTTTTAAAGAAGATTAGTTATTTTATCCTCATTTCAGAACCCATATTATAAGCTAGTTACTGTGATCTAGATTGCGCTGTGCAAAATGTACTAGAACATTATAATTTTCACAGGTAATCGAAGCATGTTGGATTTATTTAGTAAACGCCTGTGAAGGGAAAGGGGCAAGTTCAGGTCCTGGTGAAATGGCGATCGCACACGCCCTGGAATGGAAAGGAGCTGGCGTAGCAACAAGCCCTGGAGAAATAGCCGCTGCACTGTACGCTGCCTGTTATGAGTTGCAAGAAAAACCGACTCGAAAGTTCCCAAGGCCGCTGTGGGATTATGGTAGGTCACAATCTCATTAAGCTACTAATAGTATAGTTACCGGCATATATCTTGACCCAATCACGTCACTAAATGTACTAAATGCGTAATTGGGTATTTGACTGACTAGTCAAATTAGTTACTTTTTACTAAACGTCAAATCGGTAAGTTATAAGGAAACTTGTATGAAATAATTTATTGTGACGTCATAATATTCAATAGTCAAATAATTTACTATTATAGGTTGTGTGGATGATTAAAAATAATTTAATCGATAAAGTAAGAAGCGACGCAACTTTACAGCTCTTTTACCATTCTTAACTTATTAAGCTCAGTTTAATTTATTTTAACTCCAGTAAATTACCCAATTTGCGTTTTTTAGTTGTCTTTTGATAATAGCACGGGGTGCAACGGTAGGGTACAGCCTAATTTCAGATTACATAAAACCAACCCATGCGTCAGCCTCGTTTCACTCGCAACTTGAGTTCAAGGTATACAGTCAGGAACTATATCGGTAACTTAGCACGACGACTTGGCTACGTTCTATTGCTGCGTCTATATAACCTCTAGAGCAGTGGTGGGCAAACTTTTTTAAGGGGGGGGGTCTAAGAAATTTTATAAGAGGGCCAGAACACACTCCTCCCTCCCAAGTTATTATAGCCGCGGTATTCTGTAGGGTGGTGGTGCATCCCCAGTCGGACTGCTCAATTCGGACGGGAATACCATCGTGTCCTACCTCCTCGAAACGCTAGTTACCTTCGCTATTTTAAATTTTTGCTTTTTTCGTTTCAGCTTTATCTGTATACAGTAATAGTACAGCAGGACCAGTTAAAAGATCAGCGGGGGGTATGCCAACACACTCAAGAGACGCTGAGAGAGCCTCAAGTGAAAGTCGAACTGGCTTCAACAGTTTCTTGGCCACACTCCGTTCACCTCTAGCCATCAGTGTAATGCTGTCGTTACTCGCTCGTATCCACAACTACCTCCTAGACGACAGTTCCTTAGAGCTTGTCGTCGAGTACACTAATCTCTGGCCATCGAACATATCGAATATGAACAACTGTAACAGGACATTCGTGCTTGAAGCACTCACTGATTTATTAGAAAGGAGTTTAAAACTGCATCCCTATAATACTTCATGGTAATTATTCATTTCTTTATTCATAAAACTTTTATTCTCAGGGTTGCTCTTGTTTGCCCTTGGTACTAAGGCAATAATTAGCTTACCATCAGGCGAGGTGAAGTCAAGTTGGCGTGTCCTATATAAAAAAAAACCCTATATTAGCCTAGTAAAAAATTGCCCGACAGAAATTGCGTAAAGCTATCCAACCCACCCTTTGTACTGCTCATTCATGTCTTCTTAATTCCTGTATCATGAATATTGTAAATGGCATACAATAAAGTATATATTAAATAAATATGCTAAAGAGCTTTGGCTTGAGTCCTTATTCCTTTACATACACAAGTGGCAATATGTCTGTAGAATAGAATAGATACATCTTAAAACTTAAAGAAGCTTAAAACGTCAAATCCTGTCAATCACATAAACTCATCATTCATTCAATAGATACGAAAGGTCATGGTAACCTCTTACCTTCAGTTACGCTATATGCTAATTCCCTTGTCAATCACGCACAATGACCCTAAAAAGAGGCAAAGTTCGGAGAAATGAGTCCTCTTTCCATTCCCTTTGAAATGAAAAGAATGACATATTTTCCAGGTTACGGCTGTATGGTGATGTGGAGATGGTAAACAGTCGTTGGGGCGCAGCACTCCGCCGCTACTTGTGTGGGCTGGCGGTGGGCTCGTGGCTGTTCCAGAACCGTAACCCGGACGAGGCCAGCATCGTCCGCCGGGCGGCGCGCTGTTGCCAGGCTCTCGGCGCCTTCACTCAAGCCGCCGCTCTCTGCCAACTGCCTGATGAACCGGATTATACAACTGCTTTCAAATGCCTTGCTGAAAAGGTACGTTATATTTTTTCTAGCTTGGATCTGACTATTAATGTAAATGAGGGATTTTCCGAAAAAAAAAGTATAATGTTACTAATGTTATAATGTTACAAATGGTGTCAATTGGGTTTTTATGATCATTGACAATACATGTTTTGCGAGTTAATGAATTATTATCTTTTAAAGGATTTTATACTTAAATGTATATCAGGCACACACAGGCTTACAATAATAATTCTATATTTTTTATTTTTTATCAAAATCTATATGTAACTACCGCGTGGTTTCCCAGCAGAGTAGAATTTGGACCACCCCATCTCTTCCCATGCGGTGTCGTACATGGCGACTAAGGGATAGTGCTGTTTAACATCCGACAGATATATACAGCCCAGACTCAGCCTCAGATGCATGGCTTGAGTCAACAATAGTGCCCGGAAGACGGCAATAGCCTCACCTCTTATTACGTGGGACCGTATTTAATTATTGGTAAAATGTGGGTTTTGATTCACCTCTGCCTAACCCTCCGGGGATAAAGGCGTGATTATATGTAGTATGTACTACTACACTTAAAGACTGGAGTCTCAGGAATACCTAGTTTAGGAGCCAGGGTTTGTAATTTTTTGTGTTTACCTTAACTTCATTGTATTGTTTGTACTATCTTCGGCCCCTAAGGCCCCTCGCCCACGGCGACTTTTTGTAGCGATGCTGTAGCGATACTGTCGTGCATCGATATCGATACAGTCGCGAAACGGTCGCTGGCTGTGTGCCCTCGCCCATGGGCTCAGATGCAGAGTCGCCATGCAAACGCGATATTGTCGTGCTTCTGTCTCGATGCAAACGCGATTCAAATAACGGCACAAAAATGTTTCAGTGTCAAACGACTCCATTTTGCGCATGTGACTGACAACAGCACTCTCGACCTGTCTGTGTTGTACTGGTGCTCGGTCTTCCACTCATGTAGCCTCCCTCCGTTCTTCCCCCGATGTCATCCGACACGGTCCCGCGTTTGCATCGATACAGTCGCGATTCAATAGCATGTTGGCATCGCTATTGTAGCGCGTTGCAAATACGACTAACGCGCGAAGGGCCTAACCCACTGCGACTTTTTGTAGCGATGCTGTCGCGCTTTTACTAAACGCGCGACAGCATCGCTACTAACGCGTGTTAATCGGATTTGCAACGCGCTACAATAGCGATGCCAACGTGCTACTGAATCGCGACTGTGTCGATAGAACCGCGCGAACGTGTCGGATAACATCAGGGAAATAACGGAGGGAGGGTGGCACGAGTGGAAGACCGAGCATCAGTGCAATACAGACAGGTTGAGAGTGCTGTTAACATCCGCACTGACACTGAAACATTTTTGTGCCGTTATTTGAATCGCGTTTGCATCGAGACAGAAGCGCGACAGTATCGCTTTTGCATTGCAACTGCATCTGAGCCCATGGGCGAAGGCACACAGCTAGCGACCGCTTCGCGACTGTATCGATACGGATTCACGAGAGCATCGCTACAAAAAGTCGCCGTGGGCGAGGGGCCTTAGACATGTTTGTATAAGGAATATGACATCAATAAAGTTATTATAATTGTGTTCAGCCGGGTAACGCGACAGACGCGATGGACGCGTACTACGGCTGCATCTGGGACGGTACGCTGCTCGAGGTGGGCGTGGCGCTGCACGCGCGGCGCGGGGAGGGCGGGCGACGCGCGCGGGCCGTGCGGGCGGCCGGCGCGCTCGAGCTCAACGCGAACAACAGCGAGGACATACAGCGGGAGGCCGCGGCCGTGCGGCGCGCCAGGCTGCTCAGGGCCCTCACTAAGCAGTACGTCGCGTGAATGTCATCTACGTTATCTTCCAGCAATTTTATAATTCGGTTAGGGTCATTCGTTTAAAGAGCAACAGACAGCAGCGGATGTTTGAGATGAAATATTACAAACCATTTTTAATTTTATCTACGGGAGAAAAAGATCATAGTTGATGGCGAAGGAGGGCAGATGACGGCCGGCTGCGCGAGCCTTCTTGCGATCATTTCTAGTAACTAACTCTGGCCGCCGACGGTAGCTGCTCAGTAGGGATATACTCCAAAGCCGAAGGCTTTGGAGTTTTGATACGAAACGACAATAATTCCATATTTTCCATGAAGCGATTGCCATGCTATTTATGATCGCCACAACCCAATGGCGATATTATAGTTGTGCAGTTAGACTAGGTTGTGAGACTTTTCGGTCGGTTCGATACCTGATTGGAGTCTCATACATAATATCCAGCTATTGCTACATAGCTGGAGATAGGTACCGTGCGTAACAGCATTCCTGAGGTAGAAAAACAGTTTGCGCACTTCTTAGGGATCTAAGTAACCGACTAAAACAACACAGTATATCCACCATTATGGCTACCTATTTCAGGGGGAACCTGGGTTATACATACAGCGTCGATAGCTTCTGGGTTCGAACCTGGCCATTACACTACCGACGTGAACACACTCCTAACACAAGCAATTTAGCTTAGCTGGAGGGGTTTGTGGAAATATTAGTAATTTCGATTCTAATATTCTTTAAAATAAGAATAACCTAAGAAAGGAATACCCCCAAAAAAAACTTGTCAGGAACATGGAGGAAGGATTGCCATAAAATAAAGCAACTTAAATGTTTTGGCTAATGGAAACGCACATTCCCGAGGCGGTTGGTCAATCTGCATAAGAGAACAAATAAATAATCAGCACAAATATCAGAAACTTAGGCGCATTGTTGTCTCAAAAATGGGTCTCAATTTTGGTCTACTACAAAAATGTTTAATTTTCAAGAACGACTTTCTAAAAAGTCGTCGTGCCTAAAATGGGGTAGGTATTAATATTGCAATCTGATAGATTCTATAACCAAATTACAATTGATAGTACATAAGAGATCGCCCATTGTAAATACAGTAGTTTTAAGTATTATTAAGTGTTACTGTAAATGTTGATATACAATAAAGTAAGTATATTTTCTATTTTTATTTATTTAATATCCTGACGCATGTCTGTATATTCTTAGAATCGCCATCATACTCGCGGCGTGACTACGGACGCTGTAAAGAGAGATTATTAGCTGAGAGCGAGCGAGATATCGCCGTCTTGGTCACACTATATTACAATATACTTTTGTCTTAATTGGGCTGATTTATACATAAGTTGCCTTGTTGAATATTCTTTTCACACTTGAGTGCCGCAACAGCAAATGTGAATACATCGCTCGTAAGACTTCATTCAAATCCAACGGCGACTAGGGCAGCTACATACGCCATGGCATAATGTGTAAACGCCCTTACGCCAGTTTTATTTATGTACAGTTCGACTGTTTAGCCTAATAAAAGAAAACAAAAAAGGTACTAAACAAAACCAACAATATTTATAAACTCTATTTATTCAAAAAGCATAGAAAATATGAAATACACAAGTGTATAATAACACGAGATTCTTTATCTTATATCTATGGATATACAATTACTTAATAAAATTGTTTCATTACTGTAACAATTATGTATTACAATCACATTTAAAGCAAAGAACAGTTTACTAATAGTTAATTTTAATAGTTTAAAAGGTATACCTATATAACTGTTACTGTCGCCTGTTGCGCAATGTAGTTATAGCAGATAATTTAATCATCCAATGTATGTAACCTTTTCAGAGGACAAGTTATACTTAAAAAACTATGGCACTTAGCAGCTCTACAGTTTCCGAAGTGTCATTTATGAGACAGCTAAAATAATGTTAATGATTTGATCTTTTTGCGCAATTATTGTGTGGCAATGTTTTATCTGGTAACATATAAAATCGTTTTAGAAGACTATGTTTTAAGAAAGTACGTCATCGTATTTAGTTAGTAATCAGTAATAATAATCTGTTAATAGACCTAACATTTATTCTTTAATAATTATAATTTGTCGATCCATCATACCAAAGAAATAAAACGTAGATGTAAAATAAATGCGTATAAAAGGTTTACTTGACGTAAGTGCCAAGGTATCTCTGGCAAGCAGGGCAGTAATGATCGCTGTTCTTCGAAGATTCAGCGCCGTACGGAACACAGCAAAGGCAGCTGAAATAAAAATATTGTAATGATTATGATTATTGTAATGATTTAATGACCTTATTTTGCTACGAAAACAAAACAGTAGAATAGAATAAACGTTTATTTCTCAGAATATGGTTTAAAAAGGATTTTTTAAATTAAGTTCAAAATTAAAAAATAATCAGACAGATATATACAGATGCATGGCTCGAGTCAACAATAGTGCCCGGAATACGGCAATAGGCTCACCCCCTATTACGTGGGGCCGAATAAAATGATTGCTGAAATGTGGGGGTTAAATTCACCTCTGCCTAACCCTCCGGGGACAAAGGCGTGATAATATGTATGTATGTTTAAAATTAAGTGTTTCACATATTCTACCTTAATACGGTGTAGAAATACTTACAAACTAACATGCTTTTGCAGTTATATTATATAATTTGCTAACTATATTTCTTTTTTTTTTCTTAATAATTTGAATGAATTACATCTTACATCTAAGCACAGATTTTTTTTTTCACCGTGGGCCAAGGAATAACTACTAAGAGTAGCTCCGTAATATAAAATAGGATTCATCATTTTTTGTTTATCTGTATCATTTTTACGGAAAGGTAGGACGCCCCCTAGCCAGATGAACGGACGACCTGAAAAAGGTGCCTGGGACAGACTGGATGCGGAAGGCGGAGGATCGAAAAAATGGCGTGGATTGGGAGAGGCCTATGTTCAGCAGTGAACTGCGGTGGGCTAGTTGATTGATAGATTCATATATTTTTTACATAGTTAATGGAAAAGTCCAACCATGGCTACAGGTAGGTACCTTCCTATATTAATTAACATTAAAACTAAAATAAATGAGGAAGGACAACTGGCTACAAGTAGGTAATGCCCAGATTTTGTCTCTACGTAGGTAGAAAGTCGTAATTAAAATTTTTCAAAATTATTATCCCAATGTCTAACATGAACGAATGTTCGTTTCACAGAGAAACATGTTAGGCAGTATTGTGTAGGTACTAAACTACTACCTACACGACATCTAAAGAAAATCTCGATAAACCTGATTACCAAATGTGTTCACTAAAACGTATAGAATCTTACCAAACCAAGCCCCACAATGCCGCTGCCATATGAGTCCTTGAAGTGGTTGTATACTTGACGGCCGTCTTGATCGACGCTCGGCAGAACTGGCACGTGGTCACCGTATTCTCAGGGCCCAGTAGAGGCTGAATAAAATTATAAATTGATTAATACCAGTGATTATAAAGTAGTGATGTTCAATAGTGAATTGGCTTAGGTAAATAGGGGGGTACTATGTGTAATGCATTCTCAAAATTATGAAAACCTATAAATATGTACATATTAACTTTAAAAACCTTCGCGTTCCATGCCGAAATGTTTAAATTTTTATATATACCATCATGCATGGACCTATAAAAAAATGGACCGTCTCTGTAAAATCTGAGTGAAGCAAAAAAATCCTAGTAGACTTTATCATACGTGTAGAGACTTTTTTTTTTTTTTTTTTTTTACGTGCGCAAAATCCCCACGGATACCTCCCCACCGAAGCCGGTGGAGGAGGTTATGTCGGACTCGAACCGACTAAAACGCACGCCGCCTGTGGGTCGTTTCGGTTGCCGAAGGTGAGGTTGACAGGCATATCCCTCGCACCCCGGCCGACCCAGGGCCATCTCTCACGATCTGGCCCTCTTCTCGGGTGTGGGGACCACAGAGTCCCCAACTCGTCCCCGGAAACGGGGAGGCGCGCCCGTGTAGAGACTAAACACATATGACTTGGTGTACTTTACGTATATATACGAAATACGCACACACTCTCACCAAAAGTACACCAATCGGCCGGTACGACTCGGTTTTCATTAATGATAGGAAACACTAAGAAAACACATCCTAAATATACCGTCCTGCGGGATTGAATTTCGCCATAACCGCAGTGGTTTGCATAGGAAAAAACAGAGGATTACCGTCCGTAGCCGTTTATTTACTTTATTTCGTGTTTTATTTCAAAATATTACGTGAAATTTTAGGAATTTTTTTTTCTTTTTAAATGTTGCTAAACAACGTTGAAGATAAAATGGGTAAATTACCTGTCGTAAGCCAAGGTGCGGGTAAATTTCAGTGGAGCATGTTTATCATAAAGACACACGAAATTTGTTAAAGCTGTCTCTACCTTCGTGTCAATATCCCCGGAATTGTAGACAAGAGAAAATCAGCTCTTACATCCATCGGCTCTTAAAATCTCCAAGTCGATATTTTTGAAACTTCTAAGAAAGAATTTAGGATTAGGTTTCGGCGTACTAATTTAGTAGGAGTGGTAAATGAGACCATGATAAGACAGTGACCATGAGTAACAACTTTGTCTCGGTCAGAAACAATAATGAGGTTTAAGAGAGAAGGAGTACAATGAGGGGTGCGATGTGTCGCATTTAATGGATGAATGTGCATGTTCACAGAAGAAACCAGAGACTGGAGTCTCCGACTGCGCGCATCATGCGTGTTTTATAAACAACGCGACGTTGCTATGCAACCAGTGCCACAGACTGCCAGAGCTCACTTCTACAAACGTAACCGATAATGGGGAGGCACAGGCCTTACGAATCTCAGATAGCGTTACCTTCGCTGGTGCTTGTCTATAATTCTTTTTATTTTTACATAATGTACATGGGATTTATCTAAATTAAAATACAAAAAGAATACAGAATATACCGCAGGTTCAGCTATCAAAGAATTCCTCCCCATCGACGTCAACCGGAAGGGTGGCCAGAAGGCTGCCGGCATTGCCACGTTGAATGGCAATACCAATACTTTGCGCAAGGAATAAACCCCTCTGGTCACGGGTAGCGTCTACGTTTAGAAATGTCTCTGAATAAAACACGGAAACTTGACACCCAGCGTCTCGACCCCAAACGGCTTTTATTGCGCAGGGCTTTAATCTATCGTATCCGTCTTTTCTTATCAGTAGGGAAACAATGTGGACCTTTCTTTTTATACTTCAATGCACTACATAGCGTCATTGTTTATTCCACTGAAGTCTTTTTCCTTTATTTACTAACAATTTGTATGAAATTTGACAGCAATACAATACCAGCAATAATGCGCCACCTATCGGGATGAATAAATAGTGTGTCTCCTCATTCACGAAGTTTTTGGAATTCAATCAATGTTCTGTGATAGTCCGTCCATATTTTTTATAGATCCATGGGTCCTTGTACCTACACTATATTCTAATTTTTACGGGAAATTACTTGCCATGCTTAAGGTTAGATATTATGCAGGATGTTGCAGTAAAAACAACTAAGGTAAAAACAGACTAAAGAGATACTAATGACCATGTGGCAAAAAAAAGGTTAAAAACCACAAAAAGCCCGTTGTAAACAGTCAGTCTTAAACAAAAAATAGCATGTCCAATTCTAACAAATAGGTTTAGTGATATTTTATCATCTACGAATTCTACGATTTCGATCGGGTTGCGCCAAAGTTAATGACCGCTCCGAATTACCCCGCGATTCCGGCAGAGAGTTCCCGGGTTCGAATCTGAGCGGGCATGATTGTGTTAGTTATTCTTCATTATGTAAATAACAATTTATCGAGGTGCATGACCTCTAGGTCTAGAAGTAATCCAGACCCAAGGACAGAGTTAGTACTAACTGCAAAATCGGTCCGGGGTTAATACTAATTCAAATTCACACGGTCGCGTCGTGACGTCATCATGTAGACTATTACCATAAAACCTAATTTTTCGGCAATTTAGAAGTTCTAGTTATTTAGTAGGTGCAATCACTATTTGTTGTGTTATGAATTCAACAATATTTGATATCCACTTACTGAAACTTTGTATCCATTATGCTTAATTTTTAATCTGTGGGCACACCGGGATCTGGGAACTTTCATGGGCCTTTGTGCAACATAAAGGTAACTTAACTAAGTTCCATTGTATTGGGTTGAATCATCATCACGAACCTTGCGTTAATCTCATCCGAAATCTGAATGCTTTTCGTAGTTATGTGTGTATTTATCGCAGGTTTATAAGTGCCCGGTTAATCGGCCTGGGGGTGACAGGCGAAGCCGCCTGTCACCCTGGCAGAAGCAGGCCGCGGCGTTGGCGCGCCTCCCCGTTTCCGGGGACGAGTTGGGGACTTTGTAGTCCCCACACCCGAGAAGAGAGCCAGATCGTGAGAGATGGCCCTGGGTCGGCCGGGGTGCGAGGGATATGCCTGTCAACCTCACCTTCGGCAACCAAAGCGACCCACAGGCGGCGTGCGTTTTAGTCGGTTCGAGTCCGACATAACCTCCTCCACCGGCTCCGGTGGGGAGGTTTACGTGGGGATTTTGCGCACGTAAAAAAAATAAAAAAGTGCCCGGTTAATGGCAATAGAATCGCCCCCTATTACATTGGGTCCTAAACATAAACTGGCGAAATGTGGGTGCTTGCACCTCCGCCTACCCCTTCGGGGATATAGGCGTGAGTTTATGTTATGTTATCAGTTAGGCAGGGCAAAACTGATAAACTGCCGCTCCCACTCCCTTTTTTTCGTACGGAGATCGGATACGGGGGGTGTTCCAGTCCTATGAAAACCCCGGGTTGCTCCCCTCCAAGATTCGGCCCTGATGGCAGGGACCGACAGCTTAACGTGCTCTCCGAAACACGAGCCAGACCAATGCAAATAGCCATATTCATGCATACAAATATTTGCACTAAGCGCGAATCGAATCCCCCGTACGCGTCGCCTACGTAACATTCACTACCACCACACCACGGAGGTTATCATTGTATTGTGATGAATATGAATAGCAACAAATCGTACAGCGAACAAAAAAATGTTATTTTATAATAAAAAAAATACATTATGAGGATAAATGCCATACCCTTACAGGTTGCATTTGAAAGATCCTGCCATCGTTTGCATCCTGGAGAGGCGTTATGCCAGGTGCAGTGCGTGATATCATTTGGGTATTTTGAAACTGTAACAATATGTTGAAAATTAGCTCATGAAAATAGGAAGGTTATTGCCTAGTATCTAATAGTACAGAATAAATAAAAGTACTCTAATAGGTAAACGTCTTCAATATTAAGTTTCGAATTCAATCACGAGTTTTCACTATCATCAGTATGATCACATCCTTACTAAGTAATAAAAGCTTCTGCTTTACATACCTACCTACCTTAGATGATTCTAAGCTACCTACATACTTAACAAGTCATGTAGGTAGACTAGGTAAAAATGTAGGTATATTTATAAGTCGAGACTTGACCTTGACTTTTGCATCGGTCTAGCCTAGAACGTCTAGAACGTATACAAAATGATAACCTATAGATTTTTTACTAACTTACCTACTTATATCGAAATACGAAGTCTTTCTTATTACTTTTATAAATCCGGTTTTCGTACTCGTAGGAAGAATAAGATGTAAGTAGGTACCTATCAGCAAAATAATTTCGTCTTATGTTACAATGAGTCTGCTGAAACAGACTATAATGTGATAACGTTAAAAGGAATTATGAAGTTGGTTAGGTAACATTACTCCACTGTCATTTGAATAGTCGACTTTTACCAGTAAGGCGGCAAACAAAGGGCCTACTGGGTAGAAAGCGGTCACCGGAATCCACTAGCTATTAAAACAAGAACGGTACTTTTATTATTATGTATGTGAGAGTCATCATAAGGAGTGCCAGTTTAGTAAAAATATTTGTATCATTCTTAAACAACTCCCTAGCCATACTGGTCAAATCAAGGCACGGAGTGGAGGTCATTCACAGTTTATGACATTGTACCTACAATGTGAAGTTCGAGGTGAACGCCCTGCCAGCCGGTATCGATCAGTGCGATGACTGAAATTTAGCCATCATGGGTAGAATCTCAAACACATATTTTCAAATGTCTGATAAAAAAAAATCTCAGTAACATCACTGGGTCTAGAAAATGTTGCCAGTTGATGGCATACGAGTCGGCAGGACGAGTGTCACGCCCCTGGTATTGCACACGCCCATAGGCCACGGTAACTATTTTCCATCAGGTGGACCGCTTGAGTGGTATAAAAAAATGGTGAAAATAAATATGTTTATTTAAACAACTGACGTCATCCTCCAAAAATTTTTCCAATTCCGTTGAAGTCAGTCAGTCAGCAGTCTAACTACGAAAGGGTCAAAACTTCAATAGGTATGTTCCGATGGGACAGTCATCTGACCTCTACAAGTTCCACAACCCACTAGTGATGTCGAAGTTCTGTAGTTCGGCCACAGATTAATAAATAGTTACCTTTTACGTAAGTTCGGCCTAGTGCTTCAACTACCGGTAACGAATGCCATAGGTGTTTGTATAGCAACCGGGATTAAGAATGGTCACCCATCCTAAAACAAACCTGGCTGATATTGCCGTAGTCGTGGGTTGCCACTTCCGAGGTGTGCATTTTACCAGTTTGTCATAAACACATCATTATATCAAATTAACCTAAACAATGTAAAAATATAATACCTGCGCTGGAATAGGATCTGACGGCACCAGCTTGATTCCATCGTTCTCCACGTTGTAGCTGGAAAATTAAAAAAAATGAATTTAAAGATGCTGTATGAAAAAATAAGATAAAATAAGATAATATTTATTTGCAAAAAACATGTGTACATATAATATACATAGTCAAGTGCTTATTATATAGGTCTTAAACTTCGATTGGACACAACATGTTTTACCATTGAGTGGTGTACAAATTATTATTTAAGTTTTAAGTCATCACATCTACATTATACATCAGTCATCCAGTTACACACAAAAGTCAATCCTACAGAGTCATGTCTTCGAGAAAATCCTTAATACTATAGTAGCACTTTAATGGTGTTCCAGGCACTCACCTCGGAGTCCATTATAGTGCAATACTACCTATAACCAGAGGTGGTCTCATAAAAACCAGTACCGTTAAGAAGGTACAGTATATTCTGCTCCATAGAGCCTACAAACCCAGTAATAAGTCATCATAGTTTATTTTATTTATTTATTGTTTATGCACTATATATATACATTGGCGGACTTAATGCCGTAGACATTCTCTACCAGTCTACCATTGATTGGGTGGTGCAAAGTTAGTACGTGGTAGGCACAGTCAGTCAGTTCAGGTATTATTTTATACTGTAATACATTGTATGTACCGCGTGGTTCCTGGCAGAGTAGAATTTGGACCACGCCATCTCTTCCCATGCGGTGTCGTACCTACAAGGCGACTAAGGGATAGGGCTGTTTAACACCAGACAGATATATACAGCTCAGACTCAGCCTCAGATGCATGGCTTGGGTCAAAAATAACGCCCGAAAGTCGGCAATAGGCTCACCCCCATATTACGTAGGACGGAATATAAAGATTGGTGAAATGTGGGTGTTAATTCACCTCTGCCTAACCGTCCGGGGATAAAGACGTGATTATATGTATGTATTAAATACATTTTATTTACATTTAGGTAGGTTTTGCTTTTGCCTTTTTCTATTTATTTTCTTTTTGAGAGATGATTGAGAACGCTCTACTAAACCGAAACAAGACGATCGTAGCTGGATTGTGGTAGTACTATTACTTTTATTCTGTACCTGCGCTACGGAACCGCGGAGGTGGATAGATAAAACAAATTTTCCCGTTAACCCGTAGGACGACCGGGTGGATGAGATATTGGTTCATATCGATTAAGATAGAAAAAATTGGATCGATTCAGGCAGGATTCGATCCCACGATCTTTCCCTTACAGGGGGAATGCTCTGGCCACTGCGCCGCCGAACCTCACCCAAAATTATAACACATACGTAGGCACACTAGGTCTAGGCACCCACGTAATGACTTTTAGGTAAGTAGGTTTATATTTAATACGGCATATATGTTATGAGATTATTTAAAATATGAAAAAAACGCTTTGTGTGTGTGTGTGTGTGTGTGTTAAAAGCACGCATCATCGTTGCCGACAATTTCTGGACAGCTTGCGCATAATAAGGAAAACCAGAATTATAAGTAGGTACTTCAAAATATTATGCAGTCAAGTGACTTGAACAGCTTCATTGGGCCCATATCTACATAATGGTTAAATCATAACAAAGGACAAGTTCTTTTCCTTCTATTTGGTTATACCTAATACCTAGGTAATCTTTTTAAAATCATTTGTATAATCTTTTTACGCCCTTGGATTTATAATTGGTAAAATTTTTTTTACAAAAAAACAAAAATCAAGTGCTGTTGATAAGTTTGAGGGAAAGTATTGCTTTCTATTGTTTGTTTTTTTTTTTATAATGTACCACTTCAACTTGCTTATTCTAGCGGAAAAGTACGCAGAAGATATCACTACGAAAGAATGAAAACTCGAAATCAAACCCGTCAGTGTGGAAACAGTAGGTCAAAACCTCCCAACATTGGGAGAGGCCTATGTCCAGCAGTGGACTGCAATGGGCTAATTGATTAAAATTTATATCCGTCGTATAATGATTACTTTTATATGTAGGTACAGACCCTAAATAAATTTTTCATTTAGTTTTTATTTTATAATTAATTTAAAATAATTAATATTAGACCTCATTCATCGAAATCAGTCCAGTTAAAGTCTACCTAAACGCTCCTGATCTCCGACACATGTGTCTTTGGATGCTCAGTATAGAGACAACTTATGCTATGGTGGAGATGATTTATCTAAATCTATAGTAGGTACAAATTTCCAACCTGACGTACATGTGAAACCACTTAGGGTGATATAATTTGGTTCAATAATGTAGGTACTAGTTTCAGGTTATAATTAGTTCAGGTTATATTATTATTTTCAGGTAATAGAATACCGCGGCTATAATAACCTTGTGTGTTCCCGGCGGTGAGTAGGGTAGCCAGAGCTCACTGGAGAGTTTTGGTGCTGTCAGTGGGAAGACCAAAAGCTTGTCCTGTTTTGTCTTTTACACTGACGGCACAGAAAGTCTCTGTGCTTACAGGGTTGGCAGCGCGAGTGTGACTCCCTTGGTTTTGCACACGTCCATAGACCACGGTAATCACTTTCCATCAGTTGTGCCGTGTACTTATCTACCACCTAAGTGGTATAAAAATAAAAAAGATTCATGAAAAAAAAATGATTATTGTAAAATTAATAATTACTGTCTTTTAATGAAATCTGAAATTGACAGTCTGAGCTTTTATTGAGAAATTGGTAATAAAAAAAATCTTCACACATTTTTAGCCTGCGCTGGACAAATCGAACTCGGGGCACACGAATATAGTCGTCCTCGCTACGCTACTGCAGCAAAGAGACAGTCCGTTAAATATTTACTGCTTACAAAAACACCTTTGCTAAGCAGCAAGCTGCAAACCATACTAAACTTACTAAGAAGTAATCTAAAACGACACGAAGCATTGCACAGCATAAATAGTTTGGTTCTAAAATAACGGCATGTTTATCTCGAAGGAATTCTTCGAAACGCTTAACGCTCTCTATGTATTAGTAGGTAGGTACCTACTTAGTGCGCGTACGCATAGTTTATGGATAACAATATCGAGCTAGAGGACTTGTGAAGTGCTTGAAGTACCTAGAGGTCAATGGGGTTATGGACGAATGGTTCAGTTCAGACACTTCAGACGTATGTAATGGAAAGGATAATTTATTAGTTGATAACGTTTAAGAGAGATTTTAAAAATCAACCTATTCCTAAATCTTGGGAAGTGGTTTTAAGCTTCACATTTTGGCAGGTAGGTACCGGCAGCAACAAAAATTGTATAGAAATTCTTTTAATTGAAATAAAGGTACCTACCTAATTCATTATTGTACATACATACAGACATAAACTCATGCCTATATCCCCAAAGCGGTAGGCAGAGGTGCTTGCACCCACATTTCGCCAGTTTATATTGAGGTCCCAATGTAATAGGTAGCGAGCCTATTGCCATTAACCGGGCACTTATAAACCTGCGATAAATACACACATAACTTCGAAAAGCATCGAAAAGTCATTGGTGTGTGCCATGGTAAAACCTGGGATCGAACCCGAGACCTCGTCTCAGCAGTCCATTACCCATACCACTAGGCTACCGCGGTACTTATTAATTAATGTATTCAGTGTATTCAGTAGGTAATAATTTTATAATCCGTATAGGTCAAGGTTAATGTAATATCGTATTTTGGGTAATATTTAAAGATACATTTTGAAGCTAATTTGATTAATAATAAATGGGAAGAAGTTAGAATACCTAGTTATTTCACTTTTGTCGCTGGCTGTTACTCTGGTGGTTACAGTCTGCGAGAAAAGTCTTTTATAGTAGTTATATATAAATCATATTCCGTGATTATACATATGAAGGCTGATACGAGTAGGTAGGTGATCTTTAAGGCTGTTCAAGATCGTAATATGATGATTAAAATTCACCATCGCGCTTGTTTGAATTTGGACGCATTCTTTGATAGATTTTTAATATAAATTTAAATATATGTAAGAGAAACGCGAACCTATGGGAGATTTAGCTGCGATTTTAATGCTGATGTCGATGTCGTGATGAGTGTAATATACTCTGCTTGTTACGACGACATTGTGGGCAAAATAATTTTAAAAGTTTTATTTTTGTAAGGTGCATTGTTGTACCTATTTAGCAAATTTTAACGAAGTATAACTTTATTGTATTAAGTTTATTTTATACGCAAAGGTACGCAAAGGGAGGTCACAGAAAAATTTTGTTTACGGATGAGAAAATCTTTACAATTGAGCAACATTTTAACAAACAAAATGACCGTATTTATGCTCAAAGCTCTAAGGAAGCTTCCCAATTAGTCGACAGAGTGCAACGTGGGCATTATCCGACTTCAGTGATGGTTTGGTGGGGTGTTAGCTATGAAGGAGTGACTGAGCCATATTTTTGTGAAAAAGGTATCAAGTGTATTAAGATACCATTCTTGAGAAGGTAGTTAAACCCCTTAACAACACCATGTTCAATAACCAAGTATGGTCCTGCCAACAAGACTCAGCGCCGGGGTCATAAAGCTCGGTCCACACAGTCTTGGTTGGAAGTGACCGTTTCGGACTTCATCAGAGCTGAAGACTGGCCGTCGTCTAGTCCCGATCTTAATCCGCTGGATTATGATTTATGGTCAGTTTTAGAGAGTATGGCTTGCTCTAAACGCCATGATAATTTGGAGTCCCTAAAACAATCCATACGATTGGCAGTGAAGAATTTTCCCATGGAAAGAGTGCGTGCTTTTATTGATAACTGGCCTCAACGTTTAAAGGACTGTGTTGCAGCCAATGGAGACCACTTCGAATAAGCTTTTTATATTTTAAATTGTTTTATATTTATGTATAAACTAACACACTGTAAAAGTAATAAATATTATTTGCAATAAAAAAAAATGTTTTTTCTTCGTAACAATATTTATGGCTAGACTAGGTATATAGATACCTATATATTGTTAAAGAATGTTTTAATATGTAATAACTAATCATAAAAATGGATATAACTAAATGATTTTTAAAATATACATAAAATGAACACGTAATCGCACCCAGTATGGAATCCCGGTCCTGATGACATTTTGAAGTAAGAGTAGAGTACCTGAAAAAACAAAACGAATTTTACGTGATTTTGACCTACTTTTCAATTGAAGGAATCTTAATTATCCCATTAATGGTAATTAGATACGTAGTAATAGTTTTATATAAACTATAAAAAATATTTTTTGTACGAATACACCCATAAACAATAAACTATTTTATAAATTGAAAGAAATAAAATTGGACCATGCATAAATATTTCTTGTTTCCTTTTTTTCTATGTGGACAGTAGGTACCAATCTACCTAATTTGGCAATAATAACAAGTGCGATCCTATTCTTAATTAGTCACATACCTACTATAAAAATACCTATACTCCATTCGGTTTGGTACTAAATATAAACAACCTTCATGTACCTTTTGTGTTTTATTTTAAAACTCTTTATTATGTATTTTTCTGTTTAGGAACTCATTTCGAAGACTAATAGGTACCTATCCAAAATTGAACCAATAGTTAGTCAGTGAAATAGCCTAGTTTATTTGTTTAATAGGTATGTGTTTTTATAAGAAGTCGCTACAAGACCTAACGTCGGTAAAGACCTCTTAGTTAAGTACCTAACCGAATTAGTACCAGATCTATCTCGCTATAAATGTGGTAAGCAGTGTAAGCACCTATATCGCAAGCTCGACAACGGTGAAATAGGTAGGTCGTTATAAGTCTTCCTACAAGCACTGACGGGGAAGGCAATCCGTGGGAATTTCCGCACGAAAAAGGGCTTTTACAAGAACTCATTGGCTGATCGGATTATCTGGGTACAGTCAGCATCAAATCGATTGTGACTAATAAAGTACGTACTCAAAATTATCTTAATTAATATCTTGGTTTTCCCCCTTCCTGTTGGCTGATTGTTCTGATATTCGGTTCAGACAAAATAACTTTAAATAAATAAAACAGTTTGATTTTGATCTTAATATGCGTGGCGTGGTGGTTGTGAAACGTGGCCGCTACGCAGGAGGCGCGGGTTTGATCCCGCTCAGTGCTATTTATTTGCATGAATATGGGTATTTACATTGGTCAACTGCAATGCTTCAATATAGCCTTTGTATAGTGGTCAGACGGCTGTCACGTCACGGAAAATATCACAGTTCAGCCAAATTCGCAGTAAGACTGTTAAAGCGGACCCCAACTCCGAGGTGGAAGCTTCGTATGCGACCGGGATTAACGCTACGATGAAGAAGAGGTCTCTCTTGTGCTTGCAGGGTTGGCAGCGCAAGTGTGACTCCCTTGGTGTTGCAGACGTCCATAGTCCACGGTAACCACTTTCTATCAGGTGGGCCGTGTGCTTGTCTGCCAACAAAGTGGTATAAAAAAGCTTTAAAGTCATTTTGAGTTGTAGTCAACTCAACATCGGTCTGACGCTGACTGTACCTAGATTACAAAATTTCAAAATTATGGCAATTTTTCAAGGACCTTTCTAAATAAGTAGGTGAGGTATTCACTGGTAGGTAGGGAGGTAAGTACCTACTGTAAGCAGACACATTGTCATTGTTGCGGATGCGGCGGCTAAATTTCAATTGGTTCAGGAAATTAGATCATCGACTAAATATACCTGCTTAGGTAGGTTAGATTATACCTAGGTTTATGCTAAATTATGTATGGGGTGTGAGGGATTTGTCTAAGAGAAACTCACCTACGGCAAGCTATGGACCACAGTCGGCGTGCGTTTTAGTCGGTTCAAGTCCGACATAACTTACCCCACCGGCTCCGGTTGGCCTATCTAAGGTAATTTTGCGCGCATTAAAAAAAGATAAATAAAGGTATAGGTATAGGTATTCATATTTAAATCGATAATGATTTACAATTCAATTTTTATCTCGGCATAAGTAGATGATTTAACTCAGTGTTTTAGATGTCTGTTCACCTACCTATGAAATTAAAAATTACTCTAGGCTGTGTAGTGTAGCTGAATTACAGTTGGTAAGCTTAAAATGTGAATAAGCTTTACAATAATTGACAATAGTATTGTTATTAGCAACACTGGGTTTAAATAATTGAACGACTAAGTAGCAAGCTTAAAATTCAAACAAGGTTCGCTTTGTTTTTATTATAAGTCTGGAACAGCGAGATAACAGCCACTTTGTTAAAAAACTGTAAACATTAGGTACTTCTCACGAGAGGAAAATACATTTCTACCTAAATGCTTCATACCTATCCATAGCTAAGTGAAATGAAAACATCTAGAAACGAAGCAACGAATCATTTTAGAAAATAAATTGGTAAATAATAAACATAAACATCGCCATTTCAAGGTTAAAACGCATTAATAAGTAATACCTAATTTCAAATAATCAAAAAATATAACACTCACCGTTATGTGCCTCAAAACTCTATAGATAAGATTCAGAAACCTGTTTTCTTGGTTATTATTGTAAATTTTATTCACAACACCGCAATGATGGCCGTAGAAACGTGACACGATTCACCGACACAACCGCTCGAAACTTATCTGAACTCAACTGAACGGCACGGCAAGCAATGCCCGGGCTTGCCGGGGACAACAAGTTGACATTTGGCAATTTGGGCATGCATAATACAGTGTTACCAGCGCACTGTTTCAAATTCTCCCCAAGAGAGATCCGACTATACTCCTATGTTTTTTTCAGGCAATGCTGAGACAGAGAAAGCTATATTCCATTCGGTTAAATACCTAAATGAAGGTGAATAATCTTGTGGTGACTTTTTATAAAGAAAATTAAACAACGAAACTTGGAAACTAAGCTACTTTTACTTTTAGATTTCTGTCTTTGGAACTAAGTGTTCAAAGAAAAAATATCAGTAAACGGAGTTTGTACATAAAAATTATTAAAAAGTCACGTCAAGATTATTTACCTCTAGTTATGTGCCTAATAATACCTAATCGAATTGATTATAGATTCTCATCTCGGTATTTCATTCTATTTTGGGCATAGACATTGTGTTTATTGGTTTCATTTGAAAATAATTAAATAAAATAAGATTCAGATTATATTTTTAAGCATCTTGGATTTCCCCAAATCACTGGTTTGCCAGTTGAAATTCACCGATGCCCTCCAAATCCATTATTTTCCCTCCGACACCTCCAAAAAACCCCCCATTTGGGCGATTTACCCCAATCTGGCATCCGTGACATGATACTCGTGATAGGATTGTTTTTTTTTTTCATTCGCTCCTTTTGGAACCGGCTAAGGTACGTCATCTGCCATGTCATCAGTTTATAAATTTCTTATTTGGGATGATTGTTGATGATATTTCACTGTAATACGCCACTTTGCTACACTTGTGTGCGTTGTCAGAGAAGTTATGTCTAAAAATCTACCAATTTTATACATAAAAATTCTAATTCACACCAATTTCGGAAAATAAAATAATAGCGCGATGTGCCCTTCTTCGTGTTGTCGTCAAAACCTACTGATAAGATTGATATTATGATCGGCTGCCCCAAATCAAAACTGAGTAAGTGCTTTTCATTGAAAAGCATAAAAACATAAATCGGACTAGTTTCAAGCTTCCCTGTAAAATTTGTTGAAAAGTTTTCACCAAATTTTACAGGGAAGCTTAAAACTAGTCCGTTTTATGTTTTTAAGCTCTCCTGTAAAAAATGTTTGTACTTTACTAAAAACCTGTGTTAAAGTATAAAAGTGATATTTATTTGATAAATTACTATCCACTGATAACATAATGAGAAAAATACTTTGATAATAATATATATTGCATGTTTTATACCCCTTATTAACTTTGGAAATGAAAATCTAAATTTTTAGGTATACGGATAAGACCACCCAGACTCACCACAAATAAACCCCGGAACTGTTAGGAGGAAAGACAGCCAGCCTTTTTACCCTATATCAAAGGAGTGACAGATAAGATCGCTAACACCCTGAAGATGGTATCTGTCAAAACTATTTTCACTCCTGACAGAACGCCACTATATACCAAGACTGGTTAGGGAAGCAATTGAAATAAAAAAGTATAAAAATTTCGATTTTGAGGATGGGTTTCAACTGCCGAACGTCTGGCATCCAGTGGTCCGTCTTTGCAAAAACAACCGGGAACAAGCTAAAACAAAATCGCGAGTGGATACAGTAAGCATCGTATGTCGTGAACGTGATCGTGATCGGGTTCGAGTTTGTAGTGAGAGTGAAACCAATAGTAGTGCAGAAACGCGTAGGTAGTAAAAAGAACTCGAAAGAGGGTAGATCGATATAATTACTCCTAGGAAAAAAACTTGTTTTTTCTCTGGTCACCGCCACTACTCCAGTTCCTCTGTGATCATGGTGCTTGCAACAGCGCCGAAATATCGGAAACTCAAAACAATGAAACATGGTAAATATCCCGTTTATTTTGATACTGATCAAATTTTTTAATTTACCAACGCCTTAACGTGCTCTCCGCAGGACTCCCAGCCGTCAAAATATTTATTAAAGCAGTCAAAAGGTTTTTATTTTTCTATTGTAGTCTGTGTTCGCTACATTTTATTTTTTAATTTACTGTGTTTTGCAAACTCGAGCAAAACAAAACCAAAATACATTCATCGGTCATCGGCCTAGATCGGTCCAATCTGTCGGTCGTAGGATCCTTATTGGTTGATTAATCCATTATTAGATTTACATAATTATTATATTTCAAATATCAATTTATTGAAAATAAGTAGATATATCATAGGTAGGTAGGTGGGTATACCTACATAGAAAACATTGGCTGTAACGAAGTTTTTAATTTTCGTGTCCCGTTGCCGGACTCGCGAGTGTGACCGCGTCTCGTGTCCTATCAATCCCTCTATTAAATTTTATTTTTTAATCCTCTTAAAAACTTCTGTTTATTTTTATTGATGAGGTGACGTAGACCGAGAAGTATAAAGCTTTTGTTTTTGTTTGTAGTGACACTAGCCACTTTCCTACACAAAATGGTACACTAAGTGAGTGTAGGTACATATAATTTTTTTAAATGTTTTTTAAATATTTTTTTATTTATCACCTTACAAACATAACATAGATAATAATGATTTATAGTGCATTTAGAAAACACTGAGGTTTGTAGTAAATGCAACTTGTTCTTTTTCATGAGTTTTCAACAAGAAACTAAGTAAGTACACTATACAATAAATTATATAAGGTAGAAATTGCATGGAGTTACACAGGTTGCAAAAATAATTACTATTAATAAAAAGACCTTTTTGTTTGTTCCCGTTGTTAGTTAGATATTTATAGCAGTGTAGTGGGCCCGCATACTCCTTTTTAACCCCCGACGCAAAAACGACTGGGTGTTTTAAGTTTGACGCGTCTGTGTGTGTGTGTGTGTGTGTGTGTGTGTGTGTGTGATGCAACAGACAGAGACACACGTCTCTGTCTGTTGCATCGTAGCTCCTGAACGGATGAACCGATTTGAATTTAGTTTTTTTGTTTAAAAGACATATCGGGAGTGTCCTTAGTTCTTAGCTATGTTTGAAAAAAATCGGTCCAAGTTGGCCGCCGCTACAAAATGACGAAGTAGGTAAGTATATATTTTTTCTCAACTCTCTCAATATGGGTATCAAATAAGCTTGACTAGTAGAATACCATACAACATGACAAATTTCAAATCCAAGATGGCCGCCACCACAAAATGGCCAATTACATTTTATTTCACAACTCCCTCAATATGGGTATCAAATGAAAGAGCTTGACGAGTAGATCAATTTAAAAAGCGTAAAATAAAAATTAAATTATAAATTTTAAAAACCCCTCAAAAAGTCAAAATTATGTTTTTTAAATTTTTCATTTAGAATTTAGAAATTAGAATCCATAGATTATTATAATATAGTAGAGATTATATTATATATGTTAGAATCTTTGGATTGGCTTCTTTGAATGTCAGTTTTGGTGGATCTCTACAAACATCCATGCAGGAAAATAAGTATACCTACTTACTTAGTAATCTATCGAACGTGCGTATGGAATGTAGGTAATTCCTGTACATTATGGTATGGTAGGTAGGCAGGTGATGGAACGTTAATTTACATTAATTTTATTAGGTAGGTAGGTACTACTTGTAACTTCACATGTTATGTTGATTTAAATTTCATTAATTTTTTTACCATATTGTGTTTTGATGAGTTATGACTGTGATAGTAATTATATAGAATTGATTAGGTACCTGAATATTAATGACTAAAGTGAGAAAAAAGAAAAAAAAGTTGTTGTCTACGGTTCTGTCTAACCCGATGTTTATTCACACATTCCTTTAGGTACTCCTTGTACAGTGAAGAGTCATATAATAGTGTTCAGTCATATAGTTGTTTCCTTATTAAAAGACTGACGGCTCAAACCACACAAACATAATTATCCATCATCAACGCACAATGGACATGCCAAGGCTGTATCATCCCAGTTGTGGTGCGCTCAACACCGTTTATCAACCTTAGTTTCTAAACCTCCATAGTATGTGCTTACTCAAAAAGTCTATGGCTATGCGAAAAATTTCCCTGACACAAGCAACAACCAACAACCGAGCACTGTATCTACTATAAACGAGAAGGTAACCTTCTTATTGTTGCTGAATTTGTTGATGATATTTTCCTTATCAATACAAATGACAATGAAAAATCATGTTCAGGAAGAATTTAAGAAGCACTTCGTCATCAAGGATCTTGATCCTCTAAAAGATTGTTTAGGTACTTATGAGAGTTGAACGAACCTCTAATACTATAAACCTTAATCAAACCATATACATCGAGAAACTTCTTAATTAATTCGATATAAAAGAAGCTTCAACTGTTATTACACCACTGGAACTTGGCTTGAAACATACAAATCCAGAATGTGGAGTTCTAAATATTTAAGATCCTTATCGGCTTTATAATTACATGCCGTTACTTGAGTGGGTCAAATAGTATATCGACGCCCCGAGCCGTGCCCTGTACGTACACGCTTTTTCGCACTCTCCTACTCCGCGAGACAAATCCCTTCCGAGTGGAAGACTGCCTTTGTACATCCTGTGCCTAAGAAAGGTGACAGGACAGATCCGTCCGAGGTGATGGAGTGTGTTATCAATACACAGCTCCTGAAATACCTTGAGGAAAACGATATCTGTAAAATACTTTAATGAACTGCTAAAGTGAAATAGAAAAAATTTTGAATATTCAATTTCTCCGAGCCGCTCGAAAACGCTCTATACAAAATCGTACTTGAAAGTGACGTCACACGCCAGTATGCCAGCAATTGTATGGAGGGCAAGAGAATATAGCATTTATCTCGGTCTACGTTGCGTTTACACCTATATAGTTCATAATAAAAGTAATTTAAAATTCAATGAGGAATCTAAAAAGTTACAAATTGGTACAGAATTTAATTGTTTTGTATTTTGACTTAATTTGGAAATTAAAAATAATGAAAAGTCATAGTTTCAGTATAGTTAGGCAATATCTTTTTTTCAAGGCATAGTTTTTAGAATAAACCAACATATTAAGCAGTATTGTGAAAAATCGGACGACCTTCTCAAATAGCCTATTACCGCCCCCGTCGCCCATTGGGAATGGCTATGTTTATGTCGGAGTCGCACTGGCTAATATCGCAAGCCGTCTTGAGGCTTTAGATGCCGGTGTGTATGATTGATCCCAGAGGGTTCGAATCCTGGCTATTACACTACTAACGTGAATAAGCAATTTAGCTTTCTGGTAGGGATTAGCGTTTTTACTAGCAATTTGGGTTAGGTACTAGTAAGTACCCTTTAAAAATGTATATGCTGGTAGGTATTTTTCATATCGCTTTTAGTTGGTTCAAGACAGACATCGTAAGCTCCGACTGCCACGAGGAAGTACCGACGTTGTTTTTGTTTGTTTTTTTTTTTCATTTTAGTGCATTTAAGTGGTTCCCGGCAGAGTAGAATTTGGACCACACCATCTCTTCCCATGCTGTGTCGCACAAGTCGACTACGGAATAGGGTTGTTTAACATCAGACAGATAGGTATATACAGCCCAAACTCAGCCTTAGATGCATGGCTTGATTTAACAATAGTGCCCGGAAGACGCCCCCCTACTACGTGGTACTTATTACGCGGGACCGAATTCAATGATTGGTGAAATGTAGGTGTTATTTCACCTCTGCCTATCCCTCCGGGGATAAAGGCGTGCTTATATGTTTATGTATGTATGTTTATATATGTGAAGGGAGTGGAGTAGAGAACGCAAGTATATTTTGTCCTGCTTTGTCTTCTACACTAACGGCACAGAAACTCTGTACTTACAGGGCCGGTAGCGCGACTGTGAGTCCTCTGGTGTTACAAACGTCCATAGGCCACGGTAACCACTTTCCATTAGGTGGGCCGTGTGCTTGTCTGCCACATAAGTGGTATAAAAAAAAATACAAAATATTTGCACTCAGGTGTGCAAAGTATAAACGAATGTCGTACTCGAAATCATTTCATTACGACAATTGGTAAATTGTTCGACTGGTGTGAGGATAGAGCTCCGAACTATTTTGAACTTGAACTGACAGACAGGATATACCATTCTAAAGTAACTACGCACTTGCTAAATCTCGTATATCATCATCGCAGGACCCCGATTGTGTCTGTGGCTTAGATCATCTAAGGTCTATGGTCTCTTATGTCTTATATTAGGTAATTTTCCTATCTGTCTCCATTGTCTGACGCACAGAACAGTTATAACTTTTAACTGTCTGGTCTCGCTCGCGTTTACTAAGGTAGGAAATAGTTTATTTCTTCTTCTTCATAATCTTAGCGTTAATCCCAGTTGCATCCGAAACTCGGCGGCGGTGCGCGATGCTCGCCTCCCCATATCCGAGGATGCGATGGGGACTCTCCGTGGTCCCCACACTCGAAGAGGCCGGGCCGGCCGGGGTGCGAGTTATATGTTTCAGATAATCTCACCTCTGGCAACCTGCGGTCTACACAGTCGGCGTGCGTTTTAGTCGGTTCGACCTCCCCCACTAACGTCTGTGGTGGGGGTATCCGGGGGATATTGGGCATGTAAAAAAAAAAGTAGCATCCGAAGCTTTCACGTCGGAGTCTGGGGTCTGCTTTACCAGTCTAACTGCGAATTTGGCTGAACTTCGATATTTTACGAACTTGGTTTTGTTACCTATAGCCCCTATAGGTACCTACCTAATTCTTACTCCTCCAACTTCTGATTAATTTCGCTGCGGGTTTCAAAACGGTTTAACTGTATCTAGGCCATCCCGTTCTCGTGTGTCACTACTACTGCTACTCTACTACTACCTGCCCTCAGTGTTCACCGCGAAGATCGCGATAGATACCTATATGTTAGCAATCTTCGAGCGCAGCAGCGCCGAGCCGACTAGGAGGCGAAGTTGTTGCCATGGCCGAAATTGGTCGGAGGCATTATCATCGTCATCATCACCATTACGTAATCCTGGGCCTCGATTTTGCTGATTTTATGTTATATGTCATTCATCGGTCGCACTTCCGACAAATGAGACGTATATGAAATTGTAATAAAATAAACCGGTTCTTTTGCTTACGAGCTAGCGGTGACCGATTTGCTACCTGCCCGGGTGAGGCGACCTTTTTCTATAAACAATTATGAACGGTAAATGTAATGAGTGAGAGTGCAATTTCTAGTGACGTTGAAAAGAGTGCGGAATGCGAAGATGATATTTTATTACTTGAGAATACGATGCAAATAGACACTAATAACACAACTAGCTGTGAAGAGAGAAGAGGTAATAGTAAGAGAGGTCGGGAGATGGATCAGAACGAAGAATGGACACAGGTAGTCAGAAACAGGAAAAAGATAGGTAGTTCAAGAAAGTGTGGATATACATATTACGAGTAAAGAGAATATGCCAAAGCAATTTGCCTTGGCAAAGTTATTCAATGCCAACAACATAACAAGTATCACGAGTGTTAGGTATTTGAATCCTTATAAAGTTTTGGTTCAATTTAACAAAGAGGAGAGGAGTGCGCAGAGAAGCTTTTATCATGCGAAGCGTTATCAGACCTTGGTTGGAGATGTCAAAAAGCTTTAGAGATTGGAATATCTTATGGACTAATGCGCAATATCGAGCTAGAAATGACTGAACAAAATATTAAGGATACACTGGAAAGCTCAATAACAGTAGTTAATGTAAGACGGCTTAAACGCAGGGGTAATGAGGATAGTGGGGAAAACAGCTGGACTGACAGCGAAGTCGTAAGGATAGGATTTGAGGGAGCATCCTTACCTGATTTTGTATACATATATAGTATGAGAGTTAAAGTGGAACCATATGTATTTCCGGTTACCCAATGCGCGCGTTGTTAGAAGTTTGGGCACTCAACTTCTCGATGCTCATCCAAAAAAATTATATGTCCAAAATGTGGACTTAACCATGCTAATTGCGAAATAACTGAATTTAAATGCCCTAACTGCAGAGGTGGTCACATTGCTTTATCCAAAAACTGTACTGTTTATGTTAAGGAAAAAAATATAAGGAATATTATGGCAGAATCAAACTGTTCTTTTAGAAAGGCCTTAATGAAATACGTGCCACCATTTATGCCTTCAATCAGAGCATCCGTACCCATTAATGCGCATACTACATATACACCTGAGAGGCAAGGTATAGATACCGTGACCACTACTCGGTCGTATGCGGAAGCACTAACCCAACCTACGTCCCCTATAATACCTAGTACTACACAGAAAAAGAAGACGAATAAGAAAAAAAAGAATTTTACAAGTTTACAAGAAGAGGAGTTTGAACAAACAGCATCAGAGACGGAAGAGGAGCCTACAAATGACACTAATAATAACGCAGATTGTACAAGAAAACGTACCAAGAAGAGGAAATGCGTTCCATTTGAAAAGTTAATTTTGAGATTTAAAGACATTATGCTGGCAGAAAACACATGGGAAAACAAAATTACGGAAATCATAAAAATAATATTTAATTGGTCAATATCATGGCTAGTAAGTAATGTTACAGAAGTACCTTTTTTACAGAATTTTGTTAATGGATATGCCTAGGCAGCTTAAAATTAATGTTATATGTTGGAACGCCCAAAGTATTAAGCCAAAGGTTATTCCATTCGAACTCTTTCTATCTCAAGAAAATATTCACATAGCTGCATTGTCAGAGACTTGGCTTGGTTCTGAAGATGTATTTAGAATTAAAGATTATAATATTTTTCGTGAGGATAGGGGCGATTCGTATGGCGGTGTCGCTATTTTGACTCATAGGTCTATTCAGGCTCAATTATGTGATGTCCGCTGTCCCAATAGGGAAATTCAATTGATTCTTATCAAAATTAATAATTGTGAACATATAGAATATGTAGTATCCCTTTATTGTCCGTCCTCTATACGCACCAGTCATTCTGACTGGGATTTCGTTTTCACCTTAGCGAGTAGAAAAACATTAATTTTGGGCGATTTTAATGGTCACCACACTAATTGGTCCTATAAAACCAATACCAGGGGTAATCAGATCTTTGACTCATTGATGGATAATAGCTTTATTACCCTGAACGATGGGTCACCTACTCGAATTAAATTAGTTAACGGTGTACTCCAAGAGTCGGCCCCAGATATTACAGCTGTCTCGGTAGATATATCTTTAAAGTTTACTTGGTCAGTTACTAATGAAAATCTTGATAGTGATCACTGTATAATTAAAATATCAACATATTGTAAAATCGATAGTAATAAATTTAAAAAAAAAAGAAATTTTAAAAAAGCCGATTGGCATTCGTATAAGCAAAATATTGAAAATTTTGTTAACAATATCAATCTACCTGAGACACCTCAACAGGCGTATGACACATTTATTGAAGCAATAAACCGGGGAGCAGAAATTAGTATTCCTTATAATAAACTTAATAAAAATCCTAGTTCTAAATTTAATGCAAAACCCTATTGGACACCTAACTTGTCTCGGGCAGTAGCAGAACGACGATTAGCTCTCAAATTTTTTAGACAGAATCCGACACCCGACAATTTAAGCTTCCTCAAGGAGAAGACTCGAGAAGCTCAACGTCTTATCAGGAGAGCTAAATCCGAAGCATGGTTTCAATTTTGTTCAAAAATTGATCTAAGTACATCGGCGAGTGACATGTGGAAAAAAATGAGATGGCTTAAGGGTAACAAATTCGCATCATCCTATGTAGATAAAAGCTCAGCTGAGGATCTGCTTCAAAGCCTGACACCGGACTATGTGTGTAATAGCCAACCTAATTTCATGTCATATAATTCTGATTTAGATACCCCCATATCTATGCACGAACTAGAAAAATGTATAAAATCACAAGATACGGCCCAATTTGTGACGATATTTCATTCTCAATGATTAAGAAATTACAAAATAACGCTAAACTATTACTGTTAAAATTATATAATCAATTTCTATTCTTAGGTTTTGTTCCGAATCAATGGAGTATAATTCGTATAGTCCCGATTCCTAAGCACGGTACTAATTCGACATCCCTAAGGCCTATTTCTCTCATCTCATGTCTGTGTAAAATATTTCATGGGATTATTAAAAATAGAATTGAGTGGTACCTAGAAAAAAACAGCTGCTTTTCTAAGTATACGACAGGATTCAGGAAAGGGCAATCCTGTTTGGATAATCTGAGTATCTTAGTGTCAAAAGTTCAGACCGGTTTGTCTAAAAACCAAACAACAGTGGCCTGCTTCCTCGACATAGAGAGTGCATATAACAACGTAGATATCAGAACTCTGCTCACGACCCTGGATAACTTGGGAGTTGGGTCTAAGTACTGTGACTACCTCTGGGTTTATTTAAGTAACAGATCATTAACCATTGAAACTTTAGATTACAAAATGAGTCGAAATACCAGTAGAGGACTGGCGCAAGGCGATCCTCTGTCACCGTTGTTATTCAACGTAGCAACTATTGATATCTGTAATTCGACCCATAATTTATTACCTAGTATATACATCTCTCAATATGCCGATGATTTTGTTTTATATTCATGCTCTCGAAATGTAGTAAGCTGTGTCACTGACTTACAGCTAGCCTTGAACTTTATTTGTACACTTTTAGGAAGACTTGGTTTAAATATTTCGGCTAGTAAAACTGTTGTGTGCACTTTCAAGAGAGGATTTCTGCAGCAATCTGTAGAATTAACCATAAATAATAGGCCGTTACAAGTAGTCGACGTGGTAAAACATCTTGGTATCTGGTTGGATCGCCGTCTTAGGTGGACCAAACACATTACGGAGATAGCTCAGAAAGCTACGACATTCCTTAATATATTTAAAGTTCTGGTAGGGTCATCCTGGGGAGTTCATCCAAAGCACCTGAGACGGTTGTATATAACCATTATAAGAAGTAGATTTGACTATGCAAGTTTTTTATATAATAACGCTGCTCGTTTTCAACTAAATAAATTGAATAAAATTCAGAATCAAGCTATGAGGATTATAGGAGGGTTCATTAGGAGCACGCCTATCCATGTGATGGAAAGTGAGTTGTGTCTCTGCCCTTTATTCGTACGTCGACAATACTTAGCATATAAACATTGGTTGAAGGCCAAGACTAATGATAACCACCTTATACCAATTCTTAACGAATTGGAGAGTACGTGTCGGAACCGGTACTGGCTTAAGAAGATGAAGCCTTTACTAATCAATACTCATAGTAAGCTTAGGGCGATGCCGTAGCTGTTTAGATATGTTTCGATTGGAGACGTGGGTAACAAATATTGATGTGGCGGATGTCATACTGCCCAACATGGACATATTAACCAAACCTAAAGATCATTACAATAGTCATGTCTTGAAAGGTTTATGTGACGGTTTTATTAATGACGCTTTTGCTGGATACCATAAAATATTTACGGATGGCTCAAAAAATAACCAGTATATTGGGGCAGCCTTCTTAGATCTTGAGGAGAATACAAGCATTAAATTTAAAATTAATGTGGATGTTTCTATTATGAATGTGGAACTCCTCGCAATTTCAGAGTCCCTGTCCTACATAAAATCTGCATCTTATAACAAGGTCGTAATTCTAACAGACTCGAGAAGTTCATTGCAGCATCTGGCTCGGTGCACCTCGATATATCGAGGTATGCCGATAGCCTACGATATATTAAGAACAATTTTAAGATTAAAGTCGCAAAATAAAATAGTTAAACTGCAATGGATTCCGTCTCATGTAGCTATCGTCGGCAATGAGCTTGTGGACAAACTTGCGAGTGAAGCCTCTACTGATGGTATTTCAGTCTCATTTTTGCCTTACTTCACCAACTATCTACCAGCTACCAGACAACTTTGTTATAAAAGCTGGAAAGAATATTTTGATGAGAGGTCGAAAGAAAAGGGAATCTGGTATAGAACGATCCAGCCCTATCCTCTACGCTCTCCTTGGATTGATGGTTGTGGTCTCAATCGACTAGATACAGTAATTGCACTTCGGCTTCGTTCCGGACACATTCCATCAAATAAATTTGCGTTCCTAATGCGGCAATCAACATCCCCAAACTGTACCACCTGCAATACACTCGATGACCTGTACCATATTTTGATGGAATGTGTACGGAATGAAACGCACAGGGATCCTCTGTTGAAGAGTAGCCTAATGGTGGGGAGTTGTAACAGTGCCCTGTCTGAGCCATTATCGGATACAGCCCGGGCACTGTACAACTTAGTTAAGTTTAGAGGTTAAGCATATGATAACTGTGCAGATATGTTTTTGTTTTTTGTTTGATTTGTATGTGTTGATTTGTATTTGTATGTGTTTGTTTACAATATGGGCAACATAATCGCTCTAGCGACAAAGCCCTTCAATAAAGAAAAAAAAAAATGTTATAATAAAACAACTGGCATAGCACTGACACTGCAAATAAGCCATTAGATTTTGGACTTTACCGCAGTGCGGTTAGAGTCTAAAATTGAATGCCATCTTGTAGAGCGAATGTAAAGATGCAATGAACTCTTTTTCATTTAATTTAAGACTAGTCCCATAATAGTAAAATCTAAAATTAAATCGCATTATTTGCACTGTCAATGGTAAGACTATGGTTTTAGTAAAATCGGGCCCCTGGTCTATCTACAGGAGTGCCAGATGTTGGAATGTAGGTGTATCGTTACATTCATCCTATTTACATCATCTGAAATTGTACACAGAGAACTAAGCTGAGACAAACAAATTTCAGCAAATTTTGCCAATTGAAAATCACTAGTCACTACCTAGCACTGTTCGCCTCGCCGTCACCTGGTGGTCGACGTACACCACGATGGAATATTCAAAATTTTAGGTAGGTTGTACTTTCCGGGTGAGTTCTAAGAACCTAAAAATATTATTTGGCTGTATATAGAACCGAGAATTCCCAATCTTATGTTACCAAGTCAATTCTATTCCTTTTCGGTTTTCCTTAATCAACCTATCTGCTTAAGTATATTTTTAAAATATTGAGCATCTGACGTAATGTTATTTTAAACAAGTTTACTTTTTTGCCTGCAGCTGTGATCTTCGGTGAATGTCCTATTAATAAGTTTGTAGCGCACGCCTAACACGGCTTAATACTATATTTAATAGTATTTTGCTAATTCTGCTATACCTACCTATAAAACCTACCTATGGGTACCACTCATCTTATAGCAGATAGGTATATATTATGTAGCTCTGGTGAGGTTGAAGCCTAGGGGAATTTTCGCACGCAATTAAAAGTATATGGCCAGGATAGGTGCCTGGTTCTATCCATACTATATAACTGTAAACTTATTTGTTGAATGATATATAATAGTGTAATAGAATGAAAACATACCTGAAATCCTGTGAGTTGTACATTTTACACCTCGCACTAAACTTGTCTAGTCACTGCAGGCAGCTGTTTACACAGACGAATGAAAATCAATTAAACCTCAATGTTTCCCAGTATGTTTAACCAACATGAATATCGCGTGGCAATTGATGACTCACTTAACCGGTAAATGTTCTTTTTTACGCCATTTTAGTCAAATAAACTAATGAAATTCATATAAATAAATACAAATTACGCGTACGTAGTTATATTTACACGCGACGATTAGGTAGGCACGTACCTACCACTCTAACCAATAGATCATGCAACTACGCTTTTAGATTCGCATCTCCCTATAGAGTTGTGCCGGTAACAGACTACAGACAGACTAACTATTTGTACATACTAAGATGTATTTAATATTATCAACAAAACGTGTTTCGTGGTTCGTGGCATCGGTCCAAAGTCCGAATATTTAGCACGCAAAAACTTGACATATACGAGTAGGTATAACATACATACATAGTAGTACATAGGTTTTATTCGTACGAATTCAGTATTTAGGTATTGTAAAACTACAAAACAAATGAGTCGGGTCCGTTTATTTTTTTCTTTTAAAACCAAGCGTTGTTTTTAGATACTTATCACTCTATTGTAGGCACCATCGAGTTTCTAACACGTGAGTCGTGTTGTGTGCATCGATGGGTTCACGCACGATTTTAGGCGATATAGCTACTGCTTTGTTGTGGTAGATAAAAAATAATAACCTTGAACCAACACATCACAGTGTTTTTGCTGAACATTTTTATACGTACCTAGGTACTCTTAGCAATCGACATCACTATCATGGAGACAGCTTTATAAAAATGAGCGCACTTCGTAAAAATAAGTGCAAATACTATTTTTGTAGGTTCATGATGTAAACGATTATAATCGATATCGAATCGATGAACAATTTCGTACAGGTACCTACCTGTGTATTAAAGGATACGTTGTAGAACTACTTTAACTATTTATTCCATGAGTGTACTTAGGTACATTCTGAATATCAACAATTCATTATCAAAATTAGAATCTACTAAATAGGACCTACAACCAGCAACTAACGAAAATCACTAACAGTACAAAGACCCTAAGGTACTGCACACTGCGTATTGTTTTGAGCAAATACATGCAATGTATATGTATTATTGCACGAAATCATTTTGTACGAAACCGATGCTGGTATATTTATATTGTACGAAACAGATACCCGCATGCACGCACACGCATACTCGAAAAAGGTAGGTATTATTAATAGACAAACGGGCAATTTAGTGATCTTTTATTTTTTCCTCTTCATGTACGGAACCATAAAATCAATATGAATAAGTATCACATGTACTAGCGTGTGTAATGTAAACGCTATGATTAGGTACCTACCTAGTTTCACTGTTGATAAAATTATTGGACATAATATCATATTATTACAAATGATACCATCGTGAAAAAACGCAGCAATTGACAATCGATGTAGGATTTTTTTATAGGTACCTACCACTTAGGTGGCAGACAAGCACAAGGCAACCCTGATGGAAAGTGGATACCGTGGCCTTGGACGAATGCAACACCAGGGGCGTTACACTCCTAATAAAAAGAGTACCATAATTCGTTTTGGGATGGTCAACACCCATTTATGTTATCTGCCTTCCCATTTTGTAATGGAATAAAAATCAGTCTAACAATACAATAACAAATAGTCACACAATCTAATAATAAATCCAAAATGCATTGAATTTTATTTTAATACTTTAATTCCAATAATGTGCATAGAATAAAACCCAAGAAATCTTAGGACTACACACATGTATTTTTAACACTTACTTATCTGTTAACTGATAAGTAATAAACAAGGAAAAACATAATATATTTGTTTAGTGCCACGAAGGTAACTTATTTCTCAAAATAACATGTGAGGACATCCAAAATGTTCGTATTTTTCCTTGTTTGCCACTAATAAACCAGTCGAAATAATCAAGGCTACGCCCACATCTAAAACGTCGACAAAATACTAACTTTGTTACAGTTATTACAGTATCTAATTAATTGCCATGAATAGTTGACTGATAGTAGAAATAGGTACTGAGAAATTAGCACACATAGGCTATTTAGGTAATCTGTGACATAGGGAACCATAATTCTATGGATATTATATAGTAGATTTGTGTTTAATTGAACAAATAAACAATTAATGATTCACATAATCCCTATTGTTTTACGGATAACTTAGAACGTGCTTTAGCAAATTTAATCAAAGACAACACAACACGAGAATTAATCAAATTAATTGAAAATGTATGTAGACTGTACCTTACCTACTTCTAAAAATTTCGTAGAATACCAAAACCAATTACCTAGAATAGGTAATTTTTTCGGTGGGGGAGAAGGTAAATTAGGTGTAAATCAATTCCTCTGCAGTAAGTAAAATAATACACATTTTTGCTTCAGACTTTATCAAAGGAAAAAATGTAAATCATAGCAAATAATATTGGCAAATTAAGTGTTTGATTTTCATTACACATTTTATAAAATATTATGGTTTAGTAGGTACCTAACTGTGAAATGTGGACGTGGCACAAGAGTTTGAATTAATGTAGGTACCTATGTGAAACCATGATGAACTGGGAAACTAAAGAGAATTGTGAGTTTTCAGAGTAATAGTAGATGGTATTATTACACGTGAATTATGAACGATGTTTATACGACGAATGCTTCCAGGGCCAACATGGCCAGCGCTGCAATAGCGGCCACAACAGGAACCGTCACCACCCAAGCAAATATAATGTTCCTGTAATACACAACACATTAATTATTATATAAAGGTTAAGATTTGTAGTTTACTACGAGTTTTAAGTTTCTTATAACTACTTGTGTAATGTTTAATTTTGAACTTTAAGCCTATGCACATGAAGTTTAAAATTTGCAGTGTGAGTGGTATGACAGTGATGCTCAATTAGCAGAATCGTGGTCCAGAACCAAATCATATTACAGAAAATAATCAAAAAAATTACGAATGACATGTCATCGATACGATTAGAAGAAGATTACGAAATATTACCGAAACAAACTCCAGTCAACAGCCTTCTCAGAGAAATATCCTATGCAAACGACGGAGCCAACCTTGCAGTGGGTCGTGGAGACTGGTAGGCCAGCCTTGCTTGCCACCAGGACAGTCAGCGCAGCTCCCAATTCAATCGTGAATCCCCTGAGGTAATCCAAAACACACGCTATTAAAATATGAAAAAGGTCTTCGCTATTCGACCGTAGTAGAAAATACATAATGGTACCAATCTACTGTTTCATGAAATCCAGTAGATAGAAGTAAAACTTTTGATGTTGACTAACATTGTCCGCACTTGTGCATATCAAATTTATGTATCACTGACTGAAACTGACTCCCCCACTGCGTATAGTTTCATGCAAATTATATATATTAGTGACACAAAATTTGTTCAATATGATTTGTACGAAACAGGCGCCTGCACAATGCACTGCGTATATACCTACTGTTTCGTGCAAATTATATATACATATTTAGTTACATAAAATTCGCTCTATATTACTTATTGTTTGCACGAAACAGGTGCCCACGTCACGCGCATAATACAGCGCAGTAACGTGTATACAGGCATACTCACGTATCAGGTGTAATGTTTGTGAGGTCTTCTCCAACGGTCCGTATGACACGTCGTCCCCAGAGCCACAGGCCAAGTGCGATACCCACACCACCGAATATGAGGATGCCGAGAGGTGTTTCTGCTCGGGATTGGGGACCACCTTCTGAATATAGAAGCCAAAGAGCCACTAAGGGCCCAATCGCGTTACTGTAAAATACAAAATAAAACCTATAGTTAAGAAAGTAAATACGTTTAATATCATTCTTATATATAAAGGGTCGGCCAGGGTGCGAGGGATATGCCTGTCAACCTGACCTTCGGCAACCAAAACGACCCACAGGCGGCGTGCGTTTTAGTAGGTTCGAGTCCGACATAACCTCTTCCACCGGCTCCGGTGGGGAAGTATCCGTGGGGATTTTGCGCACGTAAAAAAAAAACTTATATATAAAATAAACTTCAGTAGGTAATAGAGTTGAGTCTCGTCAACACCAACTTTCACACATTTTTGTACTGCACACTGAGTAGGCATTGATGAGAATCTACTTTAATTTCTCCATCCCGTCTCTGACCATAAGATTATTTTATATAAATATTCACCTGACATCATTACCACCATGGGCGAACGCTCCGAATGTGGCAGTGAGCACTTGGAGGAAAGAAAACAATCGCAGCGCTTCAGATGGAGGAGGTGGAGCAGGTGCGGGTGGAGGAGTCACGGAGCGCAGGAGTGGTGCAGCGCTGGAGTTGGGCGTTATGGCGGTCACTCGTACGTTGCTGAGCATGTCACCACCACCGCAACGCTCAACGCTCCACGCGCTGCCTCCTTCAGGTGCCTAGAAGTTCCAGTTTAGTAATTAATTTATCTGATTTGTTAAATCAGACCCGATAATTTCGTTTTCATTTGATTGAAATTCTGACTTCATACATAACTATACAACTAAGGACCTACCTTGTCAATTCGAGGTGGTGGTGTTTCAAACTCCACGCAATGGGTTACTGCTCTTGCAGCGGCGAGCCTGTCGAATTCGAAGCGTGCTATCGTATCACATGAATCACCTAAAAAACCATTCTTCGAATCATAGCTCTCCCCCATACCAGCCATCTGGGCAGAGTCCAAACTTTTACAGCAACTCAATGTTTCGTCTATATATTTCAAGGTGTTAATTTGGGGGTCGGCATCGATCAATTGTAACCGTGACTTATTTGGGGGACTGAGGCTCCTGGACAAGATACTGCAGTCGTCCATTGTGGCGAGTAATGCTCGATTTCTAGCGTTCATCTCCTTCACTCCAGTAGAACATTTATCTGCATCGCTCAGAGTAACCATCTCGGCACATTCCTCTATAGCTTCTAGGACTTTCCCGTCTTCGGACAAAAGAGAAGTTGGACGTTGTGGTACACTGCTCTTGTTAGAATGTGTTGGAGTATTTGCTGGAGTCGTTTCTAAAACAGGTAAAAGTTATTAACAATGGCGTTTGGTTTATTTGTTACTCAAGTAAGAAAGGTCGAACACATACCATTTGACAATCCAAGGGAGAAGTTGACCGGAGGTGCAATCAACTGACGACGATAATACGGCACGAGGAACCCGCGAACACAGACCGCCACCAAGGCGCCGAATGCCATGGAGCCCACTAACGCCAACCAAAGCGGGATATTGTCCATCCCCAACACTACATAAGGGACGAAATCAAACAGTTCCATTATATTATAAGGATAATAATTTGGGCATTAACTGAATAGATCGATGGAATATAACAGCATACTGCGACAATAGAATTTAAGAGTTTAGAAGTGCCGTCGTTTCGACAAAAGGAAGAAGCATAATTTATGGCTAAAGTTATGGTGCTGCGATAGTGTAGATGTGAGTTGATTGGTAGAATCTCAGTCCATTACATTAACAAGGTAAATTTACAGACAGATTATTTATTTTGACTTATTTTTGTAATCGTATAGGTCACTAAATATTTCAGTTTACTCACACTTAGGGCCGTCGTGAACCACGCTTAAGACATTAACAGCGATGGTGGCGCCATAGAAGAAGGGCAACGCGATGAGACCTGCATTCACAGGTTGAGGTGACCGTAGGATGAACCGACGCACCAACCAGAACAAGAGAGCTGACGCCGTCCCACTTAATACCGGCGATATAAACCACGACATTACTGTGAAAAATTTAATTCATGTGATAATTGATAATGGTTTGAAATGTTTGTACCATGTCATACTACAGACCATTGCCACACCAGGGCTGGGGCATGATCTACACCATAGCCTAGCCTTCTTTAGGATCACTATCTTTGGGACTTAAGAAAACCTCCCTTGCAAGACGGTACACCTACTAATTACCGTACGACGAGGCTCTGACACAGAATTTCCACTCGTAAATTTCAACCGAACCAAATTATAGAAAAGAGGAATAGGAGAGCAGACCTCAGGTTCGAAAGTGTAAGCTTTGTATGCAACTGCAACTGGCGTTCGGAAGAAAAAGTAGAGTTTAGAGAGGGACAACAAACCTGTTTTCACCGCCATCAGTCGGTGGGTACATTTTCATGGCAAGTTTTCTTAAAGCACTCATCGCGTTATGAACCCAAACTCACGACACAATCAATAAAACAGAGATTAGTGCGTCGACAGACTAGCGAAGATAGGTAGGTACTATACATAGTATACCTTACCTATGGCAATTAACAGCCATTCTTAATACGAAAGTCTTCTTACAACTCTTAAAACATTATTTTGTAGAATAGACGCATTAGTACAGACTTATATTCCAATTGAATAAAAAGTCATCAAACTAGCCACTAGTTTGAATAGTTAGGTATTAACTAATCCTCCAATTCAAATAATCGCTCCTAATCCTATATCGAGCAATAAATCCTAACGAGAAAAAACCATTAGGTATATAGCCTTTGTTGCTGCCAGTTCCGCTCAAGGTTAATTATTATTATTATGTGGGGAGCATACATTACTTAGAATTGTTTCGCGTTCCCCTTGAAAACGTTCTCATATTACCTACCCATAAGCAGAAATTGGGAGGATACTATATAGATTAAACACATTAGCACAGTCAAACTAATTTCATAAGTACCTATAGGCAGCTATTATTTTGTGTGTGTACTTTAGGAGTTAGATAATCCCCGCAGGCCGCTATTATATAGCCCAAACAAGCGGCGCGGAACGGCGGTTCTGCGGGCAATATGGGCGCCAGCTTAATGTGTCTAGGTCCCTTCGAAAGTTAAATAATAATTCATACTACCAAAACTTTAAAAAATTACTGACCAATGGCTCCGAGTGTTGACCAGCGTACTCCTACGGCACCTTTAGCAGTAAGCGTAAACCCGACAGTGGCGCCCACCATGGAATGGGTGCCCGAGACGGGTAGTCGCAACGCTGTGGCCACGATTAACCAGATTGCACCCGATATCAATGCTGACAGACACCCTGCAGCAAGAAGCTTCTCTCCGCCATCCGCGTATAACGACACGTCTAGGATGCCTTTTCGCATTGTATCTGATACCTTATAACCTGTAATGTAAATATTAGTTACTGAAAAATGTAGCTGGAGTTGACAGAATGCAGTAAGACTTGAGTGTATGGTTGATGCCCGAAGATCTTGGTGGGCCCTTTAGGAACATCTAATAGGGCCCAACAAGTTTATCGGGGATCAATGTAACTCATATTGCTTTCGTGGTTGGAGTTGAACACTTACTGTTTACGAGAAAAATGCGAAATTTTTATATATTTGACATTTGACCTTGAATAAAAAAAAACACACATGCCCAATGGATGTAGACTTTGATATTTCTTTTACTATGGTGTATTTAAGATCCCCACCAATTTTCAGCTCTTAGCGAATTTATGCAAGCATGCTATTTATTTCATCTATTTTAACTAGATTAATAAGGAAAGCGGCATAGTTGTAAATTATATTTAAGTATGAATTGATAAAAAACATTTATGCGTAAAAATGATCTGTGTTGGAATCGAACACTAGGGGCGCTGTGGGAACTTATCAGAAGCATACAGAAAAAATAATAATACTACCTGGTCTGGACATTATTGCGCCCCCAAAGTCACAACCGAGAGGTTCCTAACAGAAATAAGATAAACCTCGTCTGTAAACAAGTGATGCAGTACGACTTTCGATTTAGGTAGTGCCTGCTACCACCAAGACCGCTTTTTATTTTATGTTTGGTTTTTGACTAGGTTTTTACGAGAGCAAATTCCTACTGACTTCCCAAGCGGGAAGAGAGGCAAGGCACCCTCTGGTTCTCAGTTACCTACTTGTATCTAAAGTAAACACAGAAGCGCAACATAAATAAGTGATAATTAATAAATTCACTCACCTATAAGTACTGCGCCGGCAATTTCAAATATTGTTGCAAGTATACAAGCTTGCGTGAGCGTGAGCACCTTGGAGCCAACGCTGGTACCGAAAGAGTTCGCCACATCGTTCGCGCCAATGCCGAAAGCCAGGACGAATGCCACTACGAAGCCGCTTACCACCAGCCATAGTAACTCATCAGAAAATGGTTCCATCGTTCCGTTACGCCGATTTTCAGACTCACAAACCAATTTTAATATGAAATAACATATTTAGCACCTACTCAATGCAAACATTTTTATTTACTATATTTATTTTAACAATAAGCTTCGCTCTATATTTGTTTTTAATTTCTAACACTTTCTGAAAACAATCCGTCTAACTTCAAACAGTCGAATTTTCATTCCTTATAATATTTATATAAAAATAAGTGAATATAAGTATTAGCTGACGATATAACCGTAACTATGCATAAATTACAATGCCTAAATCAATCAATAAATTAGTTAGGTACAGATACATTTAAAATATTAGAAATAATGTAACTTCAAATGTATAGAAAAGTTGTGCGTCACAATGTTTGATCTCTAAATAGTCTTTCGTATAGGTGATGACGACTTGATAATCTTCGCTTCATCATTTCTGTAAAAGAAAAATATAAAACCTAAGTTACCTAGATATAAACCTAGTTATACATACCTACTTGTAACGAACTCGCTGTATCAATTAGTACCTGGTAATTACATCGGGGTGCGGACACTATTTGAAATTAAATTTCCAAATAGCCACTATAAAAACATATCTTTCCGTATATGATGCTATTACCTTACTGTGAAGACATCACATGGATTCAAGAATATTGATTAACGCACTTTGATTAAAACATCACAGTAAAATAAGATATTCTGACGTGTGCGTAACTATTTGCGAAATATGGACTTAGATAGTACACATTTGAATATAAAAAAAAATCCGAGAATATTGAAATCTCCTTAAACAGTCTGAAATTGGACTAGTTGCGTCATAGGCGTTTTATGTCCATCATCGTCGTATGCTTATTTATAAAAGTAGTGAGCTATGTCACAATTTTCCACAACACGTGCCGAAATTTTAAACGTTGGTACACGAAACTACGTGTCTCTTAAAACCACTGCTCACCGCACAATAATTATGAAGTATAACAACACTTACTTTTGAATAGAGTAGGATTTTAAGGTCCTAGAATTATCTGGGTCTAAAAAGCACGAGGTTTCACCTTGAGCTCTTCAGCTGTGTACTGAAGTTGACAAGGGTCGCACCGGGCCGCGGACTGAATGGGAGCATGCGCGTAGGGCACCCGCCACCCCACTCCACTCCAGCAAACCCCTGCCTGTACGAATATAATAAAACTGTTTGTTCTATAGCGAAACTGCCCCAACGATGTACTTATAACTATGTTACTGGCATAAAATATTGGTTAAGCTGTGCTTACTTTGGGTTTAAAGAGCGCTGTGTACCTACAATGTCTTAGAATGTTTCAAGTCCTAAAATGTACTAACACAGAACAATACAAATATGTGTGTATACATATTCATGCATATAAATATTTACACTGAGCGGGAATCGAACCCGTGACCTCTAACTTAGCAGTTGTACGCTTAAACATGATTATAACTATAAGCTATGGTCATAGTTATACACATTTGTTCATTTTGATTTGTTTACCCGTGGGTCGGTAGGTACTGGAAGATAATAAAACACTTGGTAGTTAGACCACAGAATAGATAATAGTACTACGCTTAGACTCGTCTGGTAAATGTGCTCAGCCAGACACCCAGCCTCATTACAGTAATAATAAATTATTATTGTAGGTAAATTACATAAATACATAATTGTTCCATGTGAGTATCAAACCTACAATATTCGACTTAAGTTGTATGAACTTTCTGAATATGAAGTATTAGAAAACCCAAAAAAAATTGTGAATGAAATTCATATGAAATGGGTAAAATCGGTTTGATATTAAAGGTATATACGTGTGACAAACAAGACAAACAGCGATTTCAGACCCGGCAAACTACGCGTCGCGTAGTTTACGCGGTGTTAATTGTCGGCAAAAACGTAAAGAAGTTCGCGCGTATGCGTCAATTAGCCGTTTGCGCTTAGCGGTCTAGGTGCCTAATATTTGATGCGATTCTTCAGTGACGAACTTAACTAAAACCCAATTCCTGCCTGCTTGCTACAAAGGAAAGCCGTGGTAGAAATGTTTTTTTAATTCTATTCAAAATGACCATGGTCGTTCTACAAGAGGTAAGTAAAAGTAATATTATTTATATTTAATGTTGCTCACGGTAATGGTGCGCTGCGCCCATTCGTGTGCGCCTGCTTCCGCGAGCCAAGTAATGCTCGAGAAGGAGGTGGCGGAGCGGGAACAAAGGAGACTCGCTAACCGCACAGGCTGCGACGAACGGGGGCTACTCGGGGGTCGAACGGTCGTAGAATGACCTCCGTGCCCCATGAGCGCGGGCCCGGGGGTGACGGTTGGAGCCGCCTGTCACCTCATACCCGGGGGCATATAGATGGGGACTCCGTGGTATGCACACCTGAAGTATATATTTTTATATTCCGTTTTAAGAATGCCTTGAGGCAAAAAAAAATTACAGTATTGATGTAATCATGTCTGAAAGTGAGTAGTTAGTTAATCCGCTGTAAATATTATTGTTTATAGGGTTTGTCATAATATCGACCAAAGAGTATATAAGAGTAATCGACCGTTGACTTATAAATATGATATGCCAGATAATATCGATAGTTTTCAGGTTAATTCCGGTTCTACAACCATTAGGCTGAGCCTGAGCGCAGATTATAGTCACGACAGTTTTAAGACAGTCTTGTCTCGCATAGACAAGTCTCAAGTCAAAAAAATAATTAATAATTGTAACGACGCACTTTTCGAACATCGTCACACCGGTTTTAGTTCTGATTTTTGAACGAAAAGTTTCGAAACGCGGAGTGAATGACATTTTGACGTACGCTGTCAAGGCACCTTCCTTCCTAACGATCCGGTCGGACGGTCGATTTTCATGGCTTCGTAACTTAATTTTAATAAATCTCATCAAGATGAGAGTATTTTTGCCTAAAGGATAATAGTTTGTGTCTTCACAACGATCCTCATGTATAATTATAGTTTATTTCTGGTGAGTTAACCTTTTCTAATAAGATTCACTTTGTAGGAATTCGCCACGTTCTTAATTTGAAAAATAATTGTTAAAATTCTATTGTTTCAGCTCGTAACCTGAAAATATAATGATTTCGTTTGCTATTGGTATTGTTCCAGCGAATTAAGGCGGTAAGTCGCACAAATTTATAAAATATTAGGACCTCGTGTTCATATTGGAGTTTGTTCTAATGACATGCAATTTTGTTACAGGTTTCCAATTGGAACCGTCTTTTCTTTTGGTCTTAGCCTTTTCTTTTGCCTTTTCTTTGTCTTCGGTGTCATCTGCATTTCCTTATGGAAAATTTGGGCGTTTCACCTCAAACTATAATGTACCGCATGTGCTTAAATTGACAGCTTCGCCTGCTACGAGCTTTCTCGCTGCTGGGTTTACCTGTACTCGCCGAGGGATGCCGTGAGCTTACTTTAATTATACTTTAAATCTAAACTTCAAAATAACCTAAAAATGCATTGATGACGTAGGATCATTTTGACCTAGTTTCTAAAACTTTAATTTTAAATTTAAGGCTAGTTACACATTAGGAATGTATTCTTAAATCTATTTCTGAATGCACACTGGAGTGGACAATTAAACCTTAAACCTCACAGTTTGGTTTCATTTAGCTCACCACCGGAAGATTAAAAGATTCCAATATCCGCTGATTATCCTAGGCATGTGTATCTCCAAGGCGCCCAAACTTTTACGGTAATGTACTTACAAACCAATTTTGTTTTTATTACTTTTAAATAGGAGATTACACACTTACTTTTTCACATTTAACATACTCCATTCAAGAGTCAACAAATATAAACACATAGGTATGTAATACAAATATATTTTTTTTATCATTACAACTGACCCCCATCTTTTTATTATTACATAATAAAAAAATTCCATTTTCAAACTTTTATTCTTTTGTTTCCGTGATTTTCATTGTAATTTTTGCATTGTACCTATTGTGATTTTTTTACATACCTAACCATGACGTATCAAAATGACTTTGATTTAATGGAAGCTTACTTTTTAAACGGTAAAAATATAACATTAGCCTTACAATGGCACCGTGAAAGACATCCGAGTAGAAATACACCATCTCCATTTGTTATGAAACGGATTGTGGATAATCTACTAAATTTGGGACGTTTCGATCATCGTATACCACAACCACGGCAACAAATGGTCAATACTGACGATGAACTCGACATTTTGATATACTTTGAAGCAAATCCTAAAAGCTCAGTGAGGGAAGGTGAAGAAGTAATCGGAATTTCGAAAAGCAAAATACACCGTGTCACGAGACAAACTTCAGCAAAAATAGTATGTACCTACAACCGACACAAAAATTGCATTTGGTCCAGGGAGAGTCCCTTACGTATCCGTGAGACTATTAATCAAGTACGTTTTTCGTTCAACTGTTGGTGTGGGATTGTAAATAACCGGGTCCTTTTAGTACATTTTTACAAAGGACATTTGAATACGGAAAGGTATTTAGAAATACTTGAGGTTTTAAGAAATGAGATAAATAATATTCCGGTTGCAGAACAACTCCGACGGTATTCCCGTCCGAATTGAGCAGTCCGACTGGGGAAGTACCTCCACCTTACAGAATACCACGGCTATAATAACCTCGTGTTGTGTTTCCGGCGGTGAGTAGGGTAGCCAGAGCTCACTGGGGAGTTTTTGTGCTGTCAGTGGGAAGACCAAAGGCTTATCCTGATTTTGTGTTCTGCACTGAAGGCACAGAAATTTTTTTTGGCAGCACGGATGTGACTCCACTGGTGTTACATACGTTCATAGGTCACGGTAACCACTTTCCATCAAGTGAGCCGTGTGCTTGTCTGCCACATAAGTTGTATAAAAAAAACTTACTTACCAGCAAGATGGGGCTCCGGCTCATAACAGTCACAGAACAAGGGACTATCTCAATGAATACTTTCGTCCCTGGATCGGGACAAACGGACAAATTAGATGGCCGCCGAGATCCCCAGATATAATCCCGTTAGATTTTTTTATGGGGTTCTGTAAAAAAATTGTTTACAAGAACCAGTATGAAATGTCAACGAGCTACAAACAGAAATTAGACGCATTATTTTAAATATCCACCACAATAAGACAAAAAAATCGATAGCATAGCTGCAGGATTGGGCTCACTTCGAGCATTCGATAAATGGATTAATTTTGTATTAAAATGTTAAAACTCATGGTCTTCACTTTATTTCTGATTATTATCTATTTAGCAATTTACTTTCCCTTCATGTGGCATTGCCGTGGGACGCCCTGTAATATAGGAGAGAGGGGCTCGCCGTTAGACTGTTTTGTCTTTGATGTGCGCGCCCGCATCCATATAAAAGGGAAACCGACAATCATTAGTCAGACTAGTCGCCTTGTCGTAGTAGACAGCTTTGTCTATGAGACGTTTTGTTCTAAGTGTGCGCCTCAACATTTATTTTGTAAAGCAATGGTCTGTCTTAAGTCTGTCATGTCTCTAATCTGCGCTCAGCCTTAATGTCAAAGAGTATATAACTTAATGTACTCGTTATTTTTTTTAAAGAAATTATGGAGCAAAGTCTCTGGCACTTCTAACAGTACTTTGCTTTGAGTCTATGTGTCTGTCAGTGTAAAGTCAATGTCAAATTGTCAAACAAATGTCATCAGTTCTTTTCAAATCACTTGTCAATGTTAAGATTCTACAAAATAATTTGTAACACGATTTCATCATTGAACTAGTTTCATTAATAATGTAACAATAGAATAAGGAAAAAACATAGAATGTTTTTCAGAAATGTTTGGTGTGCGGCAGAACTGACAAATACTTAGTACGCTTACTGTAAATATTGAGGTTATACTAGTGACAACAATCAGTGCTTATTGTTTTATTTTATATTTTAGCAGATCTGGGCTTTTTCTACGATTTCGAAGTGCTGCTCAAAATGTGCGAATACAACATCGGAATACTCTTCACAACTCCCGACGCAACACACGGCAAAACACTGATCCAAATCCCCTGGAACATCTTAAGATTGATTCTAGACCATTGAAACCGGGAACATTGATAAAACCCTTCTTTTTTACTGTGGGGGTGAGAAATTATCTTTTATCGTAAAAATAGAACTACTTATTATACATTAAAATGCTGCAATTTCAAGCATCAAATACAAATACAAGATTTTGCTTAGGAAAGGCAAATTTTATAAAAATTAACACATAATGGTAATTTCTCAAAAGACAAATTTCTGTTTCTGGCGAAAAGCTAATCCATTTCTACATATGGGAACAGAAAACAGCTGACAGAACCTGAGTGATATTACTCCTTTGGCTACCCCTTTAGGTATATATCATGTAGAACTGCTTGATAAGCAGTTTCACTTGAGCAGTTGGCATATCAGCAACAGCATAAAATTTATGTGTAAATTAATTCAGGATTCACTTTATGCTGATAAACCGATTTTGAAAACTATGACTTCATTGCAATTAATAAATTAATTTCTTAATGCATTTTGCTTATTAAAGGTTTCCACATTGAGTCTCGGGGCATGTATGATTTGGGAATATGAAGCTATTCGACTTCATGCGTCTTCCTTTCTCAGAAAATCTGGAACATGGTTAAATGCACAGCAGAGAAAAGTTAAGACTGTAAGTTTGCATTTGTGTGGTACCCTTTACTGAAAACTATTTCATACCATAGATTTGGATTAACAACAACACAGTGCTATTTAGACCTGAACTAACCATAGCCTAATTGTAGTTGCGGCACTCTATGATGGGCGTTTGGACATGACTGGTTTTGCTTGTTTTCTCTTTTTTGGTGTGTGATGATTATTTTCTTCTGTGCCAGTCTCAACATATTTTTCTTTAGTTATTCATGTAACAGTTCATTGTCTGATATTAATCATACCAAAAAAGAGAAAACAAGCAAAACCAATTGTGTCAAAATGGCTATAATAGCATGCTGCAACTATAGCTTGTAGTACACATAATTATAGTCATAGTAATGTGTAAAACCACAATGTTAGATATATTTTATCATTATGTATAATTATATAAGTATAGGTAAGTTTATATTATATAAGTATATATTATATATATAAGTACCTAATATATTTAAAAGTATGTGTATGAATTTCTTATGTATTATAGTGTGTATGTATAATGTATATATTATTATTGTGAACATAGATAATATGACAACAAATGGATTATTATTTTGCCTGCACCTACCTCAATGTATCTCTACATCACCCTAAGGTTGACTGTTAGATAATGCCTTTGGCATTAAGTCCACCTTTGTACAAAATTACTGTGCATAAAGTTGAATAAATAAATAATTACATACATATTTGTACATTTGTAAAATCATAATACATAGGTACATATTTCCACTCAGTACAATTAACAAAAAAATCATATACAAATATACTCAAATGTTACTAATTTATATTGAAAAAAAAAAGAAAAAAATATAATGCTTATGTCTGCAGAGATCTGAACCTGGCCCTATACGAAAATGGTGGAACTCACTGAGAGATAGTGAAAAAGTTTTCTATCCAATATTAGCAGCAAATGTCTTGGTGTTTGGAGCCTGGCGTGTGAGACAACTCCAACCCTATATGATTAAGTACTTCTGTTCAAATCCCTCAGGCAGTAAGTGTAGTTGTTAGATGTTCATCCAAATATTATGATAAATAAATTGAAAGGGGAGTAAGTAATAACCCATGGTATTTCTTTTTGTTCACAGGTTCAAAATGCATCCCAATGTTACTGTCAACATTCAGTCATTACTCTGCAATGCATTTAGCTGCAAATATGTATGTCCTTTATAGCTTCATGCCGGGTAAGCACTAGTGTTTACAGACTTTGAAATAACTTGTATGGCAGGACTAGACTCGACACTCCATCCCAATCTTAGGGAGTAGATAGTCAGTATCAATAAATATCGCAAAACCAATATCCCGATCGGTGTCTATATATTGACTGTCAATCCCTAATCCCTGCCATAAAGCTCTTTGAAGATCATGGAACTATATGGTTAACCCTTTTTTGTCATATTTGTAATTGTTGGGACAACTGATTTCCATATTAAAAAAGTTCAGTCGCTGACGCAAGATTAGTAGGTTTACTACGTAGGCGAATCGTAAGCCGATGGGTGTACAGGGACCTTCCAACATCTTTGAGACCCAAGCCAACCTCCCGAGGAGGGCCAGATGGTTGGCTTGGGCCCGAGTAGAGTCAGATCGAGAGAGATGGCGATGAGTCGGCCAGAGTGCGAGGGATGCCTGACGGCCTCACCTCCGGCAACCAACAACGACCCACAGTCGCCATGCGTTTTAGACGGTTCCGACATAACCTCTTTCACGCTCCCCCTCCCACCGGCGTCAGCGAGTCCGTGGGGATTTTTCCAACCTAACCGCACCTGCGAGACAACAGATGAGTCTCTAGAGAACTTTCCACCCGGCTGGGAAGAGGAGCGGGCAGTCCCTTAAAAGTCGACAAGCCATGCAAAAACAAGTAAGAAATAGAGTTAACTGTTCTTATATATGGCTATATTTTGTGTTGCAGCTGCGGTCGCATCTCTAGGGAAGGAGCAATTTACGGCCATGTATCTTAGTGCTGGTGTCGTCAGTAGTTTCACAAGCTTCGTTTATAAGGTCCTACTAAACCAACCTGGCCTCAGTCTTGGAGCGGTGAGTATGATTTTCTTGCAAGGTTTAGTCGGTATGAGTCGGACATAACAATCCACTGAAGCGATTTCTGCACAAAAAAAAGGTATATTCGCAAAAAAGTGCAGAGCCATATAGACTATTTGACAAGCTGATCCGTTTTTACTGGAAATATTTGCCTTGCTAAAGATATTAAGATATTAGCTACCCCAACTGAAACTATGATTTTTCATTATTTTTAATTCCCAAAGTAAGTCAAAATGTAAACAATCAAATTCAGTCGAAATATTTTACTTATTAGATTCCTCATTACAATTCAAATTATTTTTATTATGAATATATGTAGTTGATGTTAACGCAACGTGGACCGAGATATAAATTCGATATTCTTTTACACTCCATACATTTGCCGCATTTCCGGCAAATGTCGGCCGGCTTGAGAAATTGAATTACCAATATACCTTTAAAGCTATTTGTCGTAAGAAAATTTCTCTTAAGCAGTTCATTATATTATACTAAAGTGATCCTTTTTCGACAATATAAAAAACAGTCTAATAGCCTATTCTTATACACTTCGACATTTATCGTCCTTCATCACAAGCGATAAGGGAAAGCATATGCCTATCAATCAGGCACTTATATTAAACACAAGACAAAATTAGCGAAGGAAGTTGGTATGTGTTGAATGGAAATTATATAGGTACATAATATTTCTGAACGAAAGGGCAAAAATGCTTGAGAATGAGAAGTCGTAAATTACTTAGATTTTCTTTTTATTCATCCCTACAAATGCAGATAACGACAGTTATTATTGAATCGAGATTATGTATGTCCAAATGGAATTCATCCCTAAAACCCGTAAAAACCGGTTGCTTCAAAGTACCATTTCAATTCTTCAAGTATCAAATGCACTTCGAAAATATGCACTATCAAAAGCATCTCGAAATACCAACCTGTCGCATTCTAGTTGTAATCTATGTAGAAATAACCGGTATACCCTTTCTTATTGTGTAGATACTTATGTTTGTAATCAATTGTTTCAGTCTGGAGCTATAATGTCGGTTCTAGCATACGTATGTGTGCAATATCCCGACACCAGATTGAGTATCATCTTCTTGCCAATGTACACATTTGCCGCTGGAACGGTAAGTAAACGAATTTTTGAGGTGTTGTTTTATCCAAAATATCCGTGAAATAATTATCAGATTTATATATTTATTATTTGGCAGCAGTAGATTCAAATGATAATGCCCATATCCTGTTATTCTCCACCAGCTTTCACTTGAGCTTTCAAATGTTTGTCGAGTTTGTTCTTAAATAAATTTATAGAGCAGTAAATACAAATATCTCTTTACTCACATCACTAGATAAATTGTTAGTTATACTTTTTAATTCAAATACAAAACAGGAATCGCGTAGTAAAGTTTCTAAAGGAAGGCTAATTGATTGATAGAAACCTGTAAAGCTATTAGTATTAAAGTAATCGGGATATTTACCATGTTGTATTGTACTGAGTTTCCGATATTTCGGCGCTGTTGCAAGCACCATGATCACGGAGGAAGAACTGGCGGTGAGCAGTGAAGTTTTTTAGGAGTAAATATATCGATCTACCCTCTATCGAGTTCTTTCACTATGCGTATCTGCACTACCACTGGTTTCACTCTCACTACAAAGTCGAACCCGATCTCGATCACGTTCACGACACACAATACTTACTGTATCCACTCGGGATTTTGTTTTGGCTTGGTCCCGGTTGTTTTTGGAGAGATGGTAAATATCCTGATTACTTTAATGCTAATGTGAGTGACCATGATAGTCTAAATGCCTATAAAGCTAGTTCGTCTGCGATAAGATACAATTTGGGGGGTTTCTTTTTTTTTTTACGTACGCAAAAGACCCCCCCATCGGAGCCGGTGGAAGAGGTTATGACGGACTCGAACCGCCCAAAACGCACGCCACATGTGGGTCGTTTTTAGTTGCCGAAGGTGAGGTTAACAGGCATATCCCTCGCCTCCCAGTCAACGCAGGGCCATCTCTCTCAATCTGGCCCTCTCCTCGAGTGTGGGGACCACAGAGTCCCCGGAAATGGGTAGGCGCGCGAGGCCTCGATTTTCTTATGTGGAACCGATGTTTCATACCTTATATCCACTACGGTCTGTCTACTGTTTGTCCTGACGGACGGCGACCCACGACGTTGTGACAGCAGGTTAAACTATGCTTACCATCACGATAGCGTTGTGTAGAATGTAGAATATTTATTGATTATTATTATCTGAGTGACATTTTTTAATTGTTAATGTTATGTTTCAGGCTATTAAGGTTATAATGAGTGTAGACCTGGCTGGTGTGGTCTTTGGATGGAAGTTCTTCGATCATGCGGCTCATCTTGGTGGCGCCTTGTTTGGAATGTGAGTGCATTAGTGACTTGTTTTCTTTTTATTTTAAAATCCTAAAAAATCACCTCACTGTTATATATGTGGGTGCTAGCACCTCTGCCTACCCCTTCAGAAATATAGGCGTGAGTTTATGTTAAGATTTTGTGTCTGTTATCGATCACGGCTCCAAAAAATCCAGATAAGAACTGTATACCTCAATTCTCATCTTCGCTCCACCATCGAGAAGACGGCGATATAAAATAATGTACATTATTTTTATGACAGTTGCCCAGCCTGTGCAAAGTGGATAAACGAGATTTTCGCACCATCTGAATTATTGCAAAAGATTCCCACTTTTTTTCCCAGTCCTCTTCACGCTTCATTGTAGTCAAATAAATGATATAGGGATACATGACGAACGAACAAGCCAACTGCCGAGGCAATCTCATTTAAAAGCCGATAGGTACATCTGCTCATCAATGAACGACGCTCAGACCCTGACATTTTTGGTTTGGAGTTCAGACAGAAGTAGCTTCCATAAAAGCCATATAAACCGAACCAAAAGCAGGAGACGAATTTATTGGTATACATTTTTGTTTCAGGTATTGGTGTCGCTGGGGAAGTGACACCATATGGGGTAACAGAGACAAATTCCTACAGTATTACCACAGCATTAGGAAAAGTGATTCGAACAGATAGCAAGATACTTGTGTATAAATAAATTATATTGAAACTTTTTTGTTAAGAAAATATATGTAACTATATATTGTTCATAAAATTCTATTTATTATTTATAAACTAGCTGACCCGCCACAGCTTCGCCCGTGCATATCCAAATGTATGAAAATCTGCCAGATTTGTTGGCATGATCACTGCTTTGCTCCCTTAAATAGTAGCATGATGATATATATAACCTAAAACGGATTATTCAATGAAACCATATTTTTTCAATTCGAACCATCAGTTCTTGAGCTTAGGGCGTTCAAACAAACTCTTCAGCTTTATAATATTAGTATACTTAGTCTGGCCATAAATACTGTTACAATTAAAATAAGAAAGATATTACATTTGAATTTGAAATCTGTCATTTTTATACGATTGTTCGTTGTGTTTTCTAATTTTGGCGCCAATACATTGTACAATATTTTGCTATAGTAAAATGGAGTGGGGTGATAAAGAAAACCGAATCACTGTGATTGCATTATACAAAGTTGGTATGGAGCCGAATGTAATTTTTAAAACTCTCCATACGCTTGGTATTAGTCAAATGTTTGTGTACCGGGCTTTTAATAGGTACAATGAGACCTCCTCTGTTTGTGACAGAAAAAGATCTGGCCGTCCACGTAGTGTTCGTACGAAAAAGGTGGTCAAAGCAGTAAGGGAAAGAATTCGAAGAAATCCTGTCCGAAAGCAAAAGATTTTATCTCGGGAGATGAAGATAGCACCCAGAACCATGTCGCGCATTTTAAAGGATGACTTAGGACTTGCAGTCTATAAGAGACGCACTGGTCATTTTTTAACTAATAATTTAAAAAAGAATAGGGTGGTAAAATCGAAGCAACTACTGAAGCGGTACGCAAAGGGAGGTCACAGAAAAATTTTGTTTACGGATGAGAAAATCTTTACAATTGAGCAACATTTTAACAAACAAAATGACCGTATTTATGCTCAAAGCTCAAAGGAAGCTTCCCAATTAGTCGACAGAGCGCAACGTGGGCATTATCCGACTTCAGTGATGGTTTGGTGGGGTGTTAGCTATGAAGGAGTGACTGAGCCATATTTTTGTGAAAAAGGTATCAAAACATCGGCACAAGTGTATCAAGATATCATTCTTGAGAAGGTAGTTAAACCCCTTAACAACACCATGTTCAATAACCAAGTATGGTCCTTCCAACAAGATTCAGCGCCGGGTCATAAAGCTCGGTCCACGCAGTCTTAGTTGGAAGTGAACTTTTCGGACTTCATCAGAGCTGAAGACTGGCCGTCGTCTAGTCCCGATCTTAATCCGCTGGATTATGATTTATGGTCAGTTTTAGAGAGTATGGCTTGCTCTAAACGCCATGATAATTTGGAGTCCCTAAAACAATCCATTCGATTGGCAGTGAAGAATTTTCCCATGGAAAGAGTGCGTGCTTCTATTGATAACTGGCCTCAACGTTTAAAGGACTGTGTTGCAGCCAATGGAGACCACTTCGAATAAGCTTTTTATTTTTTTAAATTGTTTTATATTTATGTATTAAACTAACACACTTTAAAAGTATTAAATATTATTTGCAATAAAAAAAAATGTTTTTTCTTCGTAACAATATTTATGGCTAGACTAGGTAGATTGGTGTGAAGATTTGGTTTGTTTGGAATCCTCAGAAGGGTCTTAATTAGTAGTTGTGAGGCAGTTGCTTTTCCGTGTGGTGACGGAGAAAGAATACAAGTATCACCACCCCATCTCATCCGAAGGGTGTCGTAAGAGGCGACTAATGGAAACATACGCAAACCATATCACTGCGAGAGAAGGAAAACTCGAAATAAAACCCTGTACCAACCCGTCTGGCCAGCGTGGAAACAGTAGGCCAAAGCCTCCCAACATTGGGAGAGGCCTAGTCCAGCAGTGGACTGTGATGGGCTAGTTGATTGAGGCTAATCGTAGCGTGTCTACTACTAGTGCCTACTAATTATCCCCACCTCCCCCTAAAGTAAATGCACAAAGATCTAAATATTAATACAAAATTAAAAGAATAATAACTTTATTGAAAAAAATAACATTATATACAGTTTACATTTAGCCATAAAACTTAAGCATTCAGTGTAAATGCATGGAAATCCATGTGCTCCCCAATGTATGTGGATATGTAGTAGTAAGAGTGGTCGTACCCTTCTCGCAAATTAAATATGACTTGGACTCCCACTGACCGACACGATTCAACTAGGTTTTCGGGAAGTAACTGCTTTTCAATGTAAAATTTATCGGCAGCGCCCTGTAATGAGAGAAAAACAATGTAGGTTATTGTACTAATCATAAAGTAAAAAAAAATAGAAGAGCGGCGGAATGGCGTAAAAGTAGACCCAACTGGAATGTGTTGGTATTTATTTACGAAAGCCCGTAGTTACGAAACCGGTTGTCACTCAAAATAAGGGGCCGGATTGTAATAATCCATTTTTGCGATTTCTAAAGTACTTAGATATAATATAACATACAATATTTTTTATCCTAGCATTAATTCCGGTTGCATTCGAAGTTTTCACCTCGAAGTCCGGGGTTAGCTTGTTTCAGTCTAACTGCGGGTTTTGATATTTTCTATGGAAAGACTGACCTGACCTCTAGAATCCATTGGCGATATCGAATTAAGATTTACTGATTTTTTTAGGGCTCCAACTACCCGTAATGACTGTCATAGAATTACATATGACAACCGGTACTGATCGTGTAACGTGCCCTCCGAGAAACGAAAATACGCAGACCAATGCAAATAGACGTATTCATGCATACAAATTTTGCACGGAGCGGAAATTGAACCCTTTAAGGATCTTTTATGGTAACCTCCTAGATCAGTCTTAGTAAGTACTCGTGGCGTAGCGGTGGAACGATCGACTGCCAGGTTAGAGGTCGAAACCGCGATCTCTAACCTGTTTCATTCATGTACCTATAATATTTTTATTTAGAAAAAAGTATATAACTAAGATGTTTATCCGCATTCTAGAAGCCCTTTATTACGACAAAGCTCTCCTTAGTCTAGATGGTGCTGTTCATTATGTACTAGAATTTTTATTTATTTCCATAATAAATTACTTAAACTATTGTATATTTGTGTAATATCACAATTTATTTCAAATAAGTACAAATTAAATTAGTTACAATACAAATGTCCAATCATTATCTGCAATCATAGATTTTGTCAATTGTTATGTCAAATCAAATAAATGCGCCGGAAACGATACGGGGCGTATCGTTTCCGGCGTAAAGGTGCCCATGACACTGGCAGTGTTGCCTCGCTGGATCGCGATGGCCATCCTCTGCCCCAGAAACGAGCCGGAGCGGGAGTCACCGCCTTGTTCGCGGATACGGCAGCCAATTTCAGCGATTAAGCCCTTCGCCTCCGACCCCCAACTGCCCATAGTCTCCACCGCAATGGGCACAAAATAATATTGTGGCTCCATTGCGGCGTATTTAATTTTTTTCTGCTCGCCGCGTCCTCAGCCGCCGACACAGGAACACTGACGGAGCGACTCAGGTGCGTAGCCGCGACAATGCTGACGCAAGTGGCATCCCACAACAGACACCTGCCGTTTTTCCACGGCACCAAAGTTAGCCCATCTGGTCGCTTCCCGTCAAGGAAAACTATTTTTATTGATAGAAACAAGGTTACAAGGTTTTAACTACTCTATACCTTACTTCCTACCTACGTCTATGATGTTTTATATATAATTAGGTAAAAGAGTGTCACAGTTGTCGTATTTTAATGACAGGTGCCACTTTAAAAAAAAAATAGTTTAACCCGCAAATGCAAACTGATGTAGAATTGCAACGTATATTATAAATCTCTTTAATTAATGAATTCTGCTGTATTTATTTTTAAATGTTTATCTAAACTATTTTACCATTTTTATATGAATTTTCACTGTCGGCACACTACTTGATCAAAAAAAATAAAAATAAAACTCCCAACTGAAAATACCCAAAAAGTAAACAAAAATACATCTTGTTGGGTTGTTCTTTAACTTTGATATAGATACGTAGTAATATTTTGAATCAAGCGTCGGGGACTATTCACTATTAAACGCACTCCAATATATTCATCTCTCAATTCAGTACTGTACGGAGCCCCTTAGTGTTAGTGTGCGAGCCCGACACGCACTTGACTGATTTTTATTAAATGGCACTGCAATCAGGTTATAGGATTTTTTCACGAAATAAATCCCGGGCGGAACCGGTACCCGGGCCGCTAGTAAGTCATGTATTCCGTTGGTAAATCAAACTATAGATTGTGCGATAGAGAGGAATCTTTACAAAATCGACGAAAGCCGATCTTCTCACTCTTATCTCCGATGTACCTTTCTGTACTCCTTTATACTACACATCCTTCGTTTTAGGTGCTCATCATTGTGACGTGCGGGTTGAGGTATTGAAATCGTCGGGAGGGGGGTGAGTTTTAATTCTGTACGCTTGTACTACTATCTGTTTTGTGATATTACATACAACACATATAAGTTACTTCAGCATCATGTATATTTAATAGGAAGAGAATATTGTGTCAACTTACAGAGATATCATATTATATCATATATAGAAACAGGGTGCTACCTGCAAGCTATTACCTGGTCCAGCAGTAGAGTTAATGGAGGGCCATCATATTTCTTGACCAGTTCCGTGGCGTCCCATTCAGCCCATTTGCTTTTGTCATCTCCCAGATATCCAGTAAAGGCCTTAACTCCCCATGGGCAAGCAGTAGGATTGCAAATGGGGGCAAATGCACTGACTGATTTATATAAACCAGGATTCCTGAGAGTAGATATTAAAGCTCCATGACCACCCATACTGAAAAAATAAACAAATTGAGTAGTACATAATTTAGCCAATATTTTTGTTGTGGCAACACATACATTCAGGCCTCTTTTCACTAGGGTATCAAAAGGGCATATCTTTTCTCTTACTGCCTCTATCCTGACACCAATCGCTTCTAAATTCTAATACTTTCATATGCTGAACTGGTTAGATTTACTCATTACAAGCTGATGCTCACAACAGTGGAATAGTGATCCTGTTCTCACAAACTCCAGCAGGTCTAAAAAGGCCACTTTATTAAAATCATATTAGGATAATATTTTGTCACGCGGAAATTTATTTTACAAATTAGAATGTGCTTAGTAAATTAACTATTGTGATTCTGTTCATATGAGTGACCATTTCAATAATATTTTATAGATATTTTTGGCAATTCATAAAGTTACTAGTTTTTGGTGTAGTTGCTCAATATGGCCTTTTTAGACTGTTGCTGACTGTTTTAACTATAAGGGGGATAAAATGTATTCTATGTTCTACTCCAGAACATAATGTTTGTGTGTTCAATTGATGTAATTGAATATAAACAGCTGTACAAGCTTGATGGCTTACTTTTACAGCTTTAAAATGCTTACCTGTGACCCATTATTCCAATTCTGTCACCATCGACAACTTCAAATGCAGTTTGAATTAGCGCATACAATTCCTTATTTATATAGCTACCCATTCTATAACTTTTTGACCATGGATCTTTAGCAGCATCCAAATAAAAACCAGCTGAGACCCCAAAGTCCCAGGACTCATCATCACCTTCAATCTTTACTCCACGAGGGGAGGTATCAGGTCCGACAACTATGATCCCATGTTCTGCTGCATATCTACATGAAAAATAAATCATATTATTAAACATATAACATAACATAAACTCACGCCTATATATCCCCGAAGGGGTAGGCAGAGGTGCTAGCACACACATTTCGACAGTTTATGTTTAGGTCCCAATGTAATAGGTGGCAAGCCTATTGCCATTAACCGGGCACTTATAAACCTGCGATAAATACACACATAACTTCGAAAAGTCATAGGTGTGTGCCATGGTAAAACCTGGGATCGAACCCGAGACCTCGTCTCAACAGTCCATTACCCATACCACTAGGATACCGCGGTTCTTAAAAACTACTTTATTACAATTCTACCTTAGTAATTGAGAATGGAGTTAATCAATAACAAATGGAAATTTTGGAGAAAATGATAGTGCTAACAAATATTTTGTTCTCTGAGCTCCTAGTTTACCTTGGCCTTGGATACAGTCAGGAAAACATGTCTCTAAAAGATTATGAATAAAATATTTTGTTTTTCTTAAATCAAATCTAATTGACTGTTTGCAAGATAAGATCAAATGTACAGCTTTTTCACAAACAAAATAAAAAAATTAAAGCACATCAATCAATTACCAGAACATAATTCTGAATGTGGGTATTAATTCACCTCTGCCTTACCCTTCGGGGATAAAGGTGTGATTATATGTATGTACAATTCCGAAGTAGCATGTAAGGATGTTTATAACCTTGTTTTTTTTCTTTTATTTGGATGAAGTTGATAGGTACTATAATACCATTTAATACTGATAAAGTTATGTATGTGAGATAAGAATGTTACATAATGAACTTGAAATTATATAAAAGTTCAATAAGAGCATTGTAAAATCTCAATTAATCTAAGGTCAATAATCTAGTACCAGTACCTAACATATTTTGGTAAAATAGTTTTTGAAATGTTCATAAATGTCTAATTATTATTATGTACCCTAGCACTTACTCTTGCTAATGTTAACCTCTCTAGTTATTAGTAGTGTACTACCTAGATGAGGTTTGAATGTGAGTCTTCTACACTCACCCCACTACAATCACAGAAATATCCAAAGAGAAACAGTTAGGTACTGAAACAGAGGATAGATATTACCTTAGTCAATTACAAATCATACTAAAAAATTAAGAGGTTACAATCAAGTTGCTGAACTTTACACTGGTTAAACCTGATATAATATGTACAGTATGTACTCACTTCTGGAATCCTGATTTGGTAATAAAATTTTGTTCATTGCATGTAAGTCCTGATAAGTAGAATATAACGGGCAATTTGACATCTCCACCCTCAGCTTGTGGAGGGAGGTATATAGAGAAATTCATCTTACATTTTAGCTCTGATGATTGATGGGAATACACCTTCTGGTAACCTCCAAAAATTTTGTTTGATGAAACTAGCTCTAAACCTTCCATTTTAAAATTCTGTAACAACATTACAGTTTTGGGTGTTAGGTTGGGAGGTAGGTAAATACATTAAATAAAATTAATTATATTCTAACACATCTAACTCAGCCCTAACCGATCCCAAAGTATGCACAGAACAATAATTGTTACTTTGTGTTATGGGTTCTAGAATGAGATAAGTAAACATATGTAGGTACTTAGATTTTTTTTGTAGATACATTTGGATTACTTGATGAATATTTATAGAATGAACTAGGTTTCAAATTGTTCGATTTAATATCTAACAGTAAATATCTATAGGAATTCAGTTCATATAAGGTGCATTGGGGTAATTCCGTAAACGGGTATATTCCGAAAGATAAAAAAATCTACTAATCGCGGCGATATTTTTCTACTAGCAACATTTGTCTAGACGTCCAATTTATTGTTCTCGCCGCCACCAGTCATCGTGCGTTGCTAGAGTTGACATTACGTGCGTCGCGACAAGTTTTCTGGAGCAAGAAGTTTTCGCGCCAATTCTAGTGATTCGTAATAACCCCAACTTCATTATCTTGGAATTCTGGTAAGTTATTTAAATAGTTGTTTGTTTTTATAATAGATTATCGGCTTTTACGTGTTTGTAATTGGGACTCTACATCTTAATCCTTTTTAAAAATGTAAAACGGAAATACCCCAATGGGTTTATTACGACATAAAATAGTTTCGCAATAACCCCACATCGTTTTTTCATAGTAATGGACAGTGATTCTCAATCAACGTAAAACTGTTTACTTTTCAAATAATTAATTTAAGTTAGTAGGTAAGTCAAATATTAAGTACGATCGCTTACCTACTTATCACTTGTCTGATTGTAAATGAGCTAAAATTTGTCATAAATATAGCTGGTTTTATGCATGAAAACATAAAAATATTTAAAACTAGCGGTCTCATGCAGTATCAGCTGCAGTGTACCCCCAATACCCTGAACCCCTCCCCTTAATACGAAATATGCATGATTTAAAAAAAAAGTATGAATTTTTTTTTTTAAAATATTAAAAAAATACATGCATATTCCATATTTGGCCTTGTTGCATAGTTAATCCGTTTTAGGCTGAGCATGTACACACCATTACCTGATCCTACTTGGACTAATTATACATACTTATACCTACCACTATTAAAAACAATAATATATTTTACAGAGTTATCATGCCCCGGACTTACATAAGAACAAAAAGTAAAACATATACACCGCAAGATTTAGCTCTAGCTATTGAAAAGGTAAAAAATGGAGAGCTTACACAATATAGTGCAGCGCAGAAGTACAAAATTCCTATGACGACGCTTTATGAACACGTAAAGAAACATAATCATACTTTGAGGCCAAATGCAGGTAGGCCAACTGTTATACCATTAGAACAGGAAAAAAAATTAGCCGAAGCGATCACAATCATGGAAAAATGGGGATTTGGACTATCAAGGCTTGAAATCATGGACATTGTAGCTGATTACGTGCGGCTTAATAATATTCAGACTCCATTCAAAAACAATATCCCTGGCCCAGATTGGTTTATTAATTTCCGCAAGAGACATCGATTGTCTATTAAAAAAGCCCAGCCGGTAGAATTTCTGAGAAAGAAAATGACAGATCCATTCGTTATTGCTAGTTATTTTGATTTACTAGAAAATACACTTACTGATTTAAATCTTTTCGATAAGCCACATTTGATTTGGAATCTAGACGAAACGTCAATGTGCCTGGATCCATCCAGAACAAAAGTAGTTGGACAAACCAACAAATATTGTGCGCGAACTACTTATGGTAGCGGTAAAGAGAATATAACTGTGTTAGCAGGTGTAAGCGCCAGCGGCAAAAAAATGCCGCCGTTGATAGTTTTTAAAGGTAAATTCATGTGGGACCAATGGATGGCTGAACAAGGTGATTATGATTTTGAACTATCTTATGCGGCAAGTACTAAGGGGTGGATGGAAACAGATATCTTTTATAATTATCTAGAGAAAATTTTCATCCCAAACCTTGGAGAAGAAAGACCAGTCCTTGTTATTTATGATGGACATTCAACCCATGTCGATGTGAGAGTTGTAACCCTAGCAATTCAAAATAATGTTACAATTCTTAAACTACCGCCACATACGTCACACTTGCTGCAGCCTCTTGATTTAGCAGTTTTTAAGTCGTTCAAAAGTATATGGGACGCCAAACTTGTAGAATGGCAGCGAAGTAATGTAGGTACAAAAATGCCAAAAAAAGTTTTCTCACAAACACTTGCAGAAACGTGGCAACAAACTAAACCAGATATTATCAAAAGCGGCTTTAAAAAGGCTGGGATATATCCTTTTAATGCCCATATAATACCTGTGGACAAATATGACCCAGATGCATACAAAAGATATCAAAAACATATTGATCATACGCAACCAGAACTTGAAAATCCGAAAACACTAAAACAACTTTGTATTGACCTGTTTAACCGCCAACTTTCAACAAATGATGATTCTCTTCAAAAGTCAAATAATGATAATGTTACCCTTCTATCTCAAATATCAAAATCTAACATCCAGACCTTGAAATTTGTCGCCAAGCAACCAACACAATTACCCACATGCTTACGAAATCCGAATCCCATACTAAATCAAACACAAAATTCAGCAAAAATACATATAATTTCAAATAAAATATTGAAAAAAGCATCCCAACCACTACTTCCAACTCAACAACAACCCCAAATATCATACTCATTCGAAGATTTGGTACTACGTAAAATACAGCAGGACAAACAAGATACCTCTCCCAGAAAAAAGAAACGTGTGGCTAAAGGCGCTGAAGTTATAACAGCTACAGTGGGTGCAAAAATTTTAGAAGAAACGGATAAAGCAAAAAACACAAAATCAATAAAAAAATCTACTAAAAATTATATGAAGAAGCCAACAACAGTAAACAAAAAGAATTATCCTAAAAGAAAACGCGAGCCTTCATCTGACAGTACAATCACTAGTGTATCCGATATTATAAGCCTACATAGCGAATCAGATATTTATAACGATGCTGATTTTGAACAACTAATGGATAGCTATGAAGATGATTTTGAAACATGTGAAGAACAAAAGCCACTCAAAAAATATGTAAAAACTGAAAACCAAAATATGCTCATTAACAAAGATTTAAATAATCCCAATTTCCGTGCTAAGAATAAAGGTGTTGGAAAAAAAAGTAAAGGTAAAGAAAATCAAGAGGATAAAAAGGGAGCAGAAAAACGTTTTGAAAAATATAACAAACAATGCGGTGATGATGTAATTAAAATTAAAGAAATAGACGTGACAAATAGAGAAGATTTTATAAAAAACGGTAATGATGAACAGCTACTGCCTGATCTGGAGAGTAAAGGAATAATATACGAGACACAAGAAAGGAACCCCATTAAAGAAAATTATCAATTAGAAGATACAGTGCTAGTTAGATATTTCATTCGACAAAAATGGAGGTATTATATAGGATTCATTGAAAAGATAATAGCACGCGAAGAAACATACTACTTCATCAACTTCTTAAAAAGCATGAAACGACAGCAACAGTTAACTTTTTTTATGCCCAAACGAAAAGATACTGATGAAGTACCCGAGTCTTTAATCGTAAAGCAGATAAAAGTCCAGAAAAGTGATACTGATAAGGAATATTGCTTATGTTATGATGAAGATATAATATATTTTAACGACTGATTGACTGACCTAATTAAAATATGTACATAATATTAAATATATTACAATGTGCATTATTATAATAGGATGAATACGCAGATATTTATCATTAAGCCAAGAAAGCGGACCAAATTATCTTTAATAGAAATTATGCAATATTTTAATGTTGTTTGATGATTTAATATTTTTAATATGTTGCTCACATTTAATTTTTTCGTATGCCAGATAGAAAATGAATATAATTATGTTAGTTGTTGATGTAAAATAGGTGAAAAACGACCGACTTGCACTGAATTTCTAATTTTATGCCAAAATTGACCATTAAAAAATATAAATAGAATTTTCCTAAAAGTTATCACTGTGATTTATAATTTTATAAGGTTGATAATGCAAATTATCAAAACATTTAATTCTTTAAAAAAATTAAAACACATTGACTACATTAAGATCTTAATGTGGTCAATGTGTTTTATTATTATTTTATTTAATTTTATGTCAAACAGCTGCTTCTTAAAAGAAAATTGTTACTTAATAATAAAAGACTGATTTTACTCATATGTATTTTAATTTTACATTTCTCCACTTATAATGATCCAACTTTCGACTTGTCTGCATTTCGCTCCAGCCCATAACCTATTTCGCTTATTTATTAGTATATTTTTCATGCTAAATACTTAACGAAAATGTTGAGAACCGTTATAGTTTCTTGGGGTTATTACGAAATATAAAGTCACAAGAATCGAGAATAGACAAACTACTTACATAGTGGCCGATCTTTTGATTATGGGGTAATAACGATCGAAAAAGCAATGTAAACCTTCTTTCAAACTGCAATAAAACTGAATTTTGAATGATTTCGCAATTACCCCAAGGTATTTCGTAATTAACCTTGTTTCAGCAATTTATGAACAGATACTTCTAATGCGATATTTTAAATTCTTATTTATATATTCAAGTATTTAATATATAATTATCGTAAGTACGTTCATAACGTATTGACTGATGTAAAAATAACGGCAGTAAATGCAAAACTACTTAGAATATTTATTCGAACTGCAGATCTTCAGTCATCTCATAGAAATTTCAGTCGGAAATACCCCAATGCACCTTATTACAATTTTATGTATGTTGGATGAAATGTTGGAAGACTGGGTAAATACAAAACTTGGTAATTTTTTTGGTAGAGTGACGTAATAAAATATCGGTCATCACAATCGTATAAAAAGAGACCGGCAAAATATATTTGGCATTAACTTCATATTATAATATAATAATTTTTAATTGAATTCAGTATACCATCTTATAAGGTACTTAATTTAACGTACATGTTACCTGTTTTTAGTGGTATAAAGTCGTGAACTGAGCGAATGTTAATTAAATAACTACTGCGCGGTAAACTCACGAGTACACTTCAATAGTTTCAGGACAAAACTTGATTTGGATTTGATTGAAAGTTGAATTGAATTGAATGAATATGAATGTCTGATTTTGATTTGACAATTTTGACATTTAACGTCAATAATGATTACATTGATCTACAGGAATAGGGATGGGAAAAGTTACAAAAAACGTGCATAACAATTCACTAGTGACAAAACATGGCTCCCATTAATCGGGTTTTACCTTCTATTTGTATTTATCTGTTCGCATATTATTTTGGTAACTATCGACATCCGTTTTATATGTGATGATTAGATTTCTGTAGTGTATTTTTTCTATACTAATATACTAATTGATATTATTATTTTAATAGACCTAGTTGACATTCACCATAATTATAACAATCTCCTTATTTCCTTTTGACATTATTTAATTTTCTGACATTAACTCAATAACTAGTTAATGCAATTAAAATATTATGAATGCTCTCTGATTGAAATGTTGCATGTATAGACAATATCAAATATTTGCACACCTTGAAGAGGTTGTAATACAGCGGACCTATACATTTATCGAAAATGTATCTTTTACTAACTTTCTGCAACCTGTGTTATGTAAATAAATTATTTGATTTGATTTGAAAATACTGTATTGGATCAACTCAATCTACAATAGTACATGCAAGCTAGTTATGTCACGTTTCCTTTGAGTGTTGACCTAAGAGTATACATAAAACTAGTGTAGACAGTATTGTGTACTTTTAACAATTCAGTAAATCACATTCGTGGGTGTGTGTCTGTTGGTGTACGAGGGCCCCACCAAGAGCTTAGGGAGCCAAGAATGGATTGGCACTCAGATAAAGTACTGAGTAAGTTGGCTACCTAACATTATTGATATGTTTGTGCGGCAGCAAAATACATATTCATCCCGTGGTCACAGCCTCACTCTCACACGCACATTTCTTGACAGCTTACCACTCGCTAAAGAACCGCATTGTGCAACTATGGAACAAATTGCCCGAGGAAGTGGTGTCAGTTTCTGCGCTAACGTCCTTTAAGCGTCGCTTGGATGAATGGTTTCCAATTCAAAACAAAAAATAAAAGAGATATGGACTAGACTAAACTATACTCCAACACCATGAAGTGGACATATCAGCAAACTGCTGCTCGTCCATAATTTAAAAAATAATAATAATAAGTAGTAAAAAACATTGCCAACTTATTATACGTTTATGTTACTAGTGGCTAAAATAAACAGCTTGTTGATAACACACTGAAACATTTATTCTGTGACTGAAGTGTAATATTTTATATTTAAAGAAATCGATATCGTTTTGTCGATGATTCATGGTTATATTTTTTTTTGTTCCGGGTGCCTCCATGTGTTTTTAGCTTAATGGCACAAAATGATGGACGATCATTGTCCATTATTTTGTAACCGATTTGACGGTCTGTTCAGTTTGTGGATCATCGTTCTTTCCTAGTCGATGAAGGGATCTTTTACTTACGTTCACATATCCGATTGATTTGAAAGGAGATTATTCACGCTCCATACATTTATATCCAAATTGAATATTTTTTATCATGGCGTCAAAGTTGAGGAATCACTGCCCACTCGGAAACATACGTTTTCAAAGAAGCTAATTATTGAAAATAATGAAAAATATCGTACTACATTGGAACAATGGATAATAAAAGCAATAAAAAAATAAACCGAGACAGCTTTATGTGTTTCATCCATTTCTTACAACGGCGTTAAAAATGAGAGATCATGGCTCCCAGATAGTTTATCGTTGTGACTTCATTAAGTCATTTCGGTTTCTGTATCAAAATCTTAGTGCCTACCTACAACATTAATAATCTTAAAAAAATCAATTTTGTTATTTTAGAATATTGTTACCAGATGATTATGACACACTACTTAGTCATAATCCTCTGGTCGAATAACAATATATTTTAATTCAAAAGTTGATGGAAGTGGGACCACTTCTAAATGGCGAGCTATCACTTCTAATAGCTCATAAACCATATTATGACCATGAACCATATTCTGTAATAAAATCGAAGGCAGTGTTCTCTCGACTTTGACGCCATATTAAAAAATGCTTGTGAGAATTAGCTCTTACATAATAAAGCTTTTTTTTTCTTTGGCTGGGACTATAAATTTTGTACCAATCCTTTGATCAAAAAGGATCCTTTGATGTAGGTTTTTTGAGTAGGTTGTTTTTAAAGTACTTATCTATTTCAAACAAGCTAATACTTGTGGCTCCGCCTGTGGAAATCTATTCCCAGGATAAAAAGTAGCCTTTTTTTTACGTGCGCAAAATCCCCACGGATACCTCCCCACCGGAGCCGGTGGAGGAGGTTATGTCGGACTCGAACCGACTAAATCGCACGCCGCCTGTGGGTCGCTTTGGTTGCCGAAGGTGAGGTTGACAGGCACATCCCTCGCACCCCGGCCGACCCAGGGTCATCTCTCACGATCTGGCCCTCTCCTCGTGTGTGTGGGGACTACAGAGTCCCCAACTCGTTCCCGGGAAACGGGGAGGCGCGCCAGGCGCACCGCCGCCGCGGCTTGCTTCTGCCAGGGTGACAAGCGGCTCCACCTGTTACCCCCAGGCCGGCGCTCATGGGGGGCGGAGGTCGTTCATCGACCTCCGACGCCCGAGTTGCCTTCGTACGCGGATAAAAAGTAGCCTATGTGTTATTTTTAAACTATCTGTGAACAAAATTTCATCCAGATCCGTTCACCAAGAGTGAACACTACGCGTATCGGAACTTCATTCCCAACCCAAAAGTATAAAATTATTGTATCTATCTATATGCAGATTTCGTAAGAATTTTGTTAAATAGCTCCGGTTCACTTAGTTACCTGCTTAGACGAGAATTTCTGCTTCCTATACTAGTCGTATCCACGTAACTCAGTTTGCAGGTTTCCCCCTAAAAATATGTCGCTGCTTTAAGTACCGACTCTGAATGTTGCCTTTTGCCGACATACAGGTACTCTAATGTTATTTGACGCTGGTTTTATACTTTCTATAGTTGTGGCACTCTATGATGGCTGTTTTGACACGACTGGTTTTGCTCGTTTTCTATGTTTGTAAGTTATATGTATTATTATTAGGCTGTTTAACATCAGACAGATATATACAGTTCCAACTCTGCCTCAGATGCATGGCTCAAGTTAACAATAGTGCCCGGAATACGGCAGTAGGCTCATCCCCTATTAAGTGGAACCGAATACAATTATTGGTGAAATATGGGTGTTAATTCACCTCTGCCTAACCCACCAGGGATAAAGGCGTGATTATATGTCTGTATATTACCTCCTAGGGCAGATTAGAGTTGATTCCTCCTCCGAGGAATATTATCATCAAATCAGCGTCCTGTTATTATTCTCATCAATCTATACTAATATTATAAAGAGGAAAGATTTGTATTTTTGTATGTAACGAATAAACTCAAAAAGTACTGGACCGATTTTAATAATTCGTTTTTCCATTAGAAAGCTACATTCTTCGTGAGTAACATAAGCTACTTTTTATCCCGATATTCCCATGGGATCAGGATTTACGCGGGTGAAACCGCGGCGCGGTGCTAGTAGGTAATAATGTCATTTTATGCAATTATCTTATAGGACCACAGAGGATAACATGATGACTTTCAAAAATGGCGCAAACACTAAGTCTTAAAAAATATAGCGTCTTGTCGTCTTTATTATTAATTTATATGAGTTACATAGGCGAACATATTTATAAATATGATATTATAATTATCACGAATTTATTATTTAAAACATTTTTTTACGTAGGTCACTATTGCGTCTCAGATTGGTGCACAAAATGATGACGTTTGAAAATTTTTTGTGGCCATTTTTGAGTATGGTTTATAAGACATCATTGCATTTTAGTTTTATTTTCTTTACTCCCTTCCCTGCCTCTTAAGAGGCTCCAAGTTAAAACCTGGTGATGCCTGTGATTAGCTAATATAAATACAAAAAATGCTATAATATAAAAAGCTCAAAAATGTTATCATTATTTTATTACTTAAATAAGAATAAGAATATAACATTTTATGCTATTCAACAATAAAATAAAATAGATCTTTTTCACTAATAGTTATTTTGTATTGGTATTTTCTTATTTGTTTTCCAAGCTAAATAAGTATTCCACAATAATGCAACCGTTTGTACAACTAAAACTTGGTATTGAAGAGGAACATAATAAAAGTTTACAAGTTGAACCCACGGCCAAATGTAATAATTTGTGGTTAGCACATCAGGATAATTCATTTTTAAGTCACTTTTAATATGGACCAGGTCTTTGCCCTGCATAGCACCCACTGTAACCAGGATTATACATAAAAATGATGGTGCAAATATAGTTTGATCCAAAAGCACTTTTTTTATAGTGACTGCTTTCCCTTGTGTACCTATGTGTTTATTTAAAACACCATACCACATTCGCAAAGCGGGTCCCTGTAAGAAAATCACTCTATTAGAAGTTATAAATATTTGAACAATAAAAACATAAAACAAATCAAGTTAGTTAAACTGCATTTTTATTAAGTACAAAGATTTCCTCTTAGGAAAACTTGGCACAACTAAAATTAAATCAACAAAATGATGTTACATACCGCGGTAGCTTACTGGTATGAGTAATGGACTGCTGAGACGAGGTCTCGGGTTCGATCCCAGGTTTTACCATGGCACATACCAATGACTTTTCAATGCTTTTCGAAGTTATGTGTGTATGGGTATATAACAGGTTTATAAGTGCCTGGTTAATGGCAATAGGTTTCGCCACCTATTACATTAGGACCTAAACATAAACTGGCGAAATGTGGGTGCTAGCACCACTGCCTACCCCTTCGGGGATATAGGCGTGAGTTTATGTTATGTTATGTTCTTTTAATAATAATGTGTAATGGAGCTGAGAATATTTATTATAGGCGCCGGTACGCCGGTAACCTATCAGCTTGGAGCTAAAAAAAATATTTATCCTAATAATTAAAAAAAAAAGGAGTTATAACTCACCCCTATGAAAAAGCCTATAGAAGAAAACTTTAAAGTTCTTCGAAAATCCAGTGAATGTTTTTCAACAAATTTTTGAGCAATTACATCGCCAGCGCCCATTAAGACTCCTGTTTGTATGGCTTGAACAAGATATGGGCTTCGATTAAGAGCTTTTTGATATAGTTGGAAAATGTGGAACTTCATGATTATCGGTACAGAACTACCAAGTAATGAAAGGAACAGTCTTAATTTATTTTAATTTATACTGGTAAATAAATTAAAACAACTTATTACATAAATTGCACATTAATTATAAGTATAACCATGTGTTACCATGTATCTTATATTATATAACTTCTTGCCTTCATACAAAGAAGGAAACAATTAAGGTATTTATAGAATAAAATAATAACGCTCTTTTCAGGATATTCAAAACGTATTATTATTTTGTTGTTACTATACCTAGTATAAGTTATAAGTGACAAATTATGACATTTGTGAATTGTGACATATTTTGGGAATGTTTTTTTGAATTGGATACAGGTCCATATAGCCTAGTAGTGGAGAGCAGAGATGGTCGCTTCCACCCCCGCTCCCAAGTCCACCTCCCCCTTTCCGGGATTCGATAGAAACACCGTACTTCTCACTTCTGAGTCTTGATCTTAAAGTGTAGATGACCCATCATCTACGCTTTTGTTCTTGTTTGAAAGCTGAAATTAGAATAAAAATGGTACAAAGATGGCCGCCACCAGAAAATTACGGACTACATTTAGGTATTCTCACAATACCCTTAATATGGGTATCAAAATGAAAAAGCTTGACTAGTTGATTAATTTAAAGAGTAAAAAATTAAAAGTAAATAGAAAAACCCCAAAATGTAAAAAAAAAGTGTTTTTGTGATTCAATCGTTGTCGTCGATCTAATAATTTTTTCAAAACTTTTATGGAATAACAGTTTTTTCCTGTCAGCTAGTACCTACACACATCAACAAAGTCTAGGGAACAAGGACATTTCTAGTTTTTATTTAAAAACCCTTTCTTGTAATAGTGAGTGTTTTATATCAATAGAAGGGTATTTTTATACCGTTTTTAATTTTAATTTTAATAAAAACATTTTCATACCAAATTTTTTTTTTTTAAGAAAGAATTGAATAGTGCCAATATTGAGTATTACAACCTTCTATGATTAGGCACAAAAATAACGAGGTAGTAAGAAATACAGTAATTAACCGTACTTTAAACGTTTTTAATAATCTGTAGGACCTCCTAAAGCATTAGCAACAGCTCGACAACGGCGTGGCATACTTAGTATGAGATTGTCAATCATCGTCTGTTGAATATGGCTCCATACACTGCGAAGGTGTAAAAAAAGTTGCTCTTCAGTGTTCAGATTTTCCAAAGAATCACTGAAAGCTTTTCTCCCAAGCAAATCCCAGGCATGCTCTATGGGATTGAGGTCGGCAGACTGAGCAGGCCATTCCAACGTCGTCATATTGTGCTCGCTTAACGCATTGACCATTACCCTCGCGGTGTGTGACCGTGCATTATCTTGCATGAACATAAAATCTTGACCGAACTGCTGTCGATGAGGGATTACCATGGGGTGTATAACCTCCTGAATGTATTGCTTTGCATTCAAATTGCCCCGTATCCAAACGAGATCGGTCCTTCCACCAAGGCGAATTCCAGCCCATACCTACCATGATTGTTCCACCTTGGTAAGGATGAACTTCTTGCGGATTCTGGAGACGACTCCGACGTCCAGGAACTCGCCATATACGCACTCTTCTCGAATTAGGATGAAAACCGAAGCAAGATTCGTCGGAAAACAGAACCCGTGCCCATTGATGGTCGGTCCACTGTAAATGTGCGTTAGCCCACAAGAAGCGACGACCTCGATTTCCACGTCGAAGAGCTGGAACCCTAAGCGGTCTGCGAGCATAAAGATTGGCTTCGTGTAGTCTTCTTCTGACAGTTTGATCGCTAATAACCACTTGATGCTGAGACTGGAGGCCTGCGACCAACTGACGAGCAGTAATCGTGGGTTGCCGCCTTGCGGAATTTTGCAAGAAACGATCTTGTCGCGGGGTAGTAACCCTATTTCGTCCCCTGTGACGTTCAGCAACATCCCCTGTAGACCTGTAGCGTGCCCATAATCTGCAAATTACGCTTGGTTGGGTGTTGACAGCATCCGCTACGTCGCGTTGAGTTCGTCCAGCTTGCAGCATACCAACAGCCCTTAACATCTCTTCGCGACTTAAATGACGACGTGACGTGATGACTACAGTCACAAAAATGCACAAACCATACGTAAAAGATGTATTATTGATAATAAACGTTATTTACAATCCAAAAAAATAATTTTTATTTTGCGTCAGAGAAACTGCACAATCAAACACTTTTAAAAGTTTTCCCTCCATATTCGAAAATCATTACTTATTTAAATTTATTTTTAAATTTCGAACAACTCTGTAATCTACTTTATTCTATTTTTATTTATTTGCTGCCAGTTATTTGCAAAACAAGATTTACACGAAAAAAAATAATTGGGGTCATCTTGTTCCGTAGACTTTGTTGAGGTGTTTATTTTATAGTCTTCAAAAACATCTTGATACTCATATAATATTATCACTTTCGGATATTTCTCAAAGTGCATTGACCATTTTTAATACTGGCCGATTTTATGATTAATTTAAATAATTATCCAATAATTATTTTTTTAAATATGAGGCATATAGTTCAATGTCCACTTAACTTTAAGGAGCCCTCTTTAAAGGATACCTAATTCATTTATTACTCATAAATAAATAAAAAAAAATTGTTTATATTGTAGCCTACTAACACGTCAATTATTTTACAGTCACACATGTCTGCTAAGTTATTGAGGACTTTATACAAAAAGTACAATAAACGCAAGTTATTAGTCCCATGTAGGCGGAAAATGAAAAATAATCATAGTATCAACTCTGTTTTGTCGGTGTATAGTCAGTGTTGCAACGTGTGGATTTTTCAAATTAGCCACCGTTTTTAGAACTATCTTTCGCTAGCCAGACACTAGGCATTCACGGAATAGGTTGGAGGAGACTTTTATACTCTTTGCTTTTACCCAAAAAGTGGTTCATATTTCAGTCAATGACAACTAACAAAAAAGTATAAATAGATAAATACTTAAGAAACTAACCTTAAAGGAAGGGATCTGGGCAATGAAAAATTGTATGAAAGTTCTTCATTCAGGTACCTATTTATACTCATTTTGGTTACTGTTAACTGTCGCCAATTCAAAATTGGCTTAGGACAATGTTGCGAATTTTTGAACATGTCTTATACACTTGTGGACACATCTATTGGCCCACCTTAGAGTTTAGGTTTCGATGGCCCCTACCTAAATATGATTGCTAGATTGAACAAAAACTTTTGATGCAGTTTTAAACCTGATGCATTTTACCATTTTTTCGATCGTATTGTTTTAAATTTGAATTCAGATTACCGCACGACATGGAACTACGCCTAACAAGTCGGGTATGCACCTTGATGAAGGCAGTTGATTTTTTAATAAAAAAACATGTTTTATCAAATCAAGGTTTAATTATCAAAATGAAGGTTTAATTTAATAACGCGTTTTGTCTCCATGGGCATCTACGACAGCTCTCATACGATTAGACATGGAGTTTATCAACCATTCTATGAAATTTTGATGGATCATCTCCCATTCCTCTTAAGTATTGTCCAGGGGTACAGGCTGTGAAGGTCTTTAATAGACTCCCCACTGAACTGGAAACTATTACCAGTGTCAATATTTTTAAGCTAAGGCTAAGAGAATATTTATTAGAAAAATGCTATTATGACATTGATGAGTTTTTGAATCATAATGATTCATAGTTTAAAATTGATTCTTGAATTGATAATTTATCTTATTTAGTATTTTATTGATGAATTTCATCGTGACAAAACCATTGACATTTCACTTCTTTGTAAACCTACTTCAATTTACTTTTATTTCTGAAGGAGGTAGGACACGACGGTATCTCCCTTCTCAAATTGAGCAGTCCGTCTGGGGAAGTACCTCCACCCTACAGAATACCGCGGTTATAATAACCTTGTGTTGTGTTCCCGGTGGTGAGTAGGGTAGCCAGAGCTCGCTGGAGAGGTTTTGTGCTGTCAATGGAAAGACCGTAGGCTTAAATTGACACCACTGAATTGTAGGGGCGTGAAATGTTGGCGCGGCGGTCAGGGAGACCCGGTGAAACGGTTATACGTTGGCCGCCCGCAGGTTGTACGGTTCCCGAACCTGGGGATCACTTAATCTCCGCCCCAGGAGGCTGAACCAGCAGCCTGTGTAAAGTGCCCGATGCTGTAGTCGTGCCGGAGGAGGAAACCGGAGTGGACTCGGCTACAGTATTTGGGAGGGGACCGGGGGCCCTTCCGCCCGCCGCGCCAGCCAGTCACACAACCCCAGCTTGTCTATGGTGGTACGAAGCTTAGCTTTGTCTTCTGCACTGGGAGCACAGAAACTTTCTATACCTTCCTCCCCCCCACCCCCCACATAGGTCATGAAAGGAAAAAACAAGAAGAAAAACGTTACCACAGCGGCACCATCGTCCACAATACATGTGAATTTCTGTAACATCAGGGGCCTACACACCAACCTCAACGCGGTCCATCTCCATTTAGAGACCGCGCAGCCCACCTTGTTTTTTCTGACGGAGACGCAAATATCATGCCCAGCCGATACAGCCTACTTAATGTACCCCGGGTACAAACTCGAGCATAACTTCCTGAGTCGCGCCGGGGTATGCTTGTACGTCCGGGATGATATTTGCTGCCGCCGTCTTCAAGGCCTTGAAGACAGGGACCTGTCAACTCTTTGGGTACGTACGGATCACGGTGGCCACACCCGTATCTTTGCGTGCCTCTACAGGACTTGGGTACAGCTCAATTGTTTGAGCATCTGCAGCGGTCTGCGGATACCCTACCGCGGATTTAGTATTCTTGGGGGACTTCAACGCTCACCACGTAGAGTGGCTGGGGTCTCCTAGAACTGATTTTGCGGGAAGGGCTGCTCATGACTTTGCACAGACCTACGGATTCTCTCAACTGGTGCATTCTATTACTAGAACACCAGAAATAGAGACCCACAGAAGCTCTATACTGGACCTTCTGCTGATTTCGCGCCCCGACGAATACTCAGTAACTTGGTATTCTTGGTATACCACTTGGTACTTCGGACCACAGCCTCGTTCGGGTGCAAGTGACTCTCACGCGGCCTGAACCACTGCGGCCACCTCAATGGCGGCATGTCTGGCACTACAAGTCGGCAGACTGGGATGCACTGCGAGAATTCTTCGCTTCGTACCCGTGGATGCGGCTTTGCTTCACTTCAAATGATCCCAGCTCCTGTGCAACAGCAGTAGCTGATGCGATCCTAGCGGGTATGGAATGCTATATTCCGAACCACTGAATCGCAACAGGAGAGAGCAAAAGCCCTTGGTTTAATAGGCCCTGCAGAGAAGCAAGAGACCACAAGCAATCTGCATATAGGGCTTGGACCACGGCTCTTGCCAATAAAGATACAAATATCGCTGAAGTGAAGCGAAAGTTGAATGCCGCCTCGAGGTCTAGTAAAAAAGCTACGGCCAGGGCTAAGTTTGAGTTCATCGGCAGAATTGGCGAGCGGCTTGCGCGCTATCCATCTGGCAGTCGATCATTTTGGTCGCTCGCCAAAGCTGCCGAGGGAAACTTCTGCCAGTCTTGGTATACTCGGTATACCGGCTTAAACACTGTGCCCCTGAGCTGTGCCCTGTACTTACACGTCTTTTCGCGCTCTCATACTCCGCAAGGCGGGTCCCGACCTCGTGGAAGACCGCATTCGTGCACCCTGTACCTAAGAAAGGTGACAGGACAGATCCGACCAATTACAGGCCTATCGCTATCACCTCCCTTCTCTCGAAGGTAATGGAGCGTATTATTATTACAAAGCTCCTGAGATACCTCGAGGGAAACGATCTACTGAGCGATCGACAGTACGGTTTTCGCCACCGTCGCTCTACCGGTGACCTTCTTGTGTATCTCACAAACCGGTGGGCGCAGGACATCGAGAGTCGGGGTGAGGCACTAGCGGTCAGCCTCGACATCAGAAAAGAGTACACGGCTCCAAATGAGTGCGCGCGAAAAGAAGACGTGCTGTTCGGTGGGCTCGTGTTAGTTTGGGGCTGGTTTGATTGTGGTACCATATCGCGTTATTTTAACCTTCTCCGAACAGTTCGAGCGCTCACAGATACTCCGTGGAAGTCGCGAAGTTGGTTTTGTATCTCAATGGAGGTAAGGTGACGATTTCTGCTGGTTGTCACGATGAATCGATCCTGCCTTTCAGTTGTGACCCGAATTCGAGGCCTTCCTTGGCGACGAACAAAGTCGCCAGTCTCTAAGTACCTCCGATAAACAATTCAGATAGATTATTTATAGAACCTCACCTTAATGTTAAGAATAAGTAATGTTTGTTGCAAAAGCAAAGAGAAAAATCACAATTTCAAGAATTAAATCCAAGTAAACCAATAAAATCAAGTTTTCTTAGTAATTGATTGTTTGATATCAACGAACAGGCTCCAAATTGTCTTTTGTTTCTTTAAATTTTGTGTTCGAAATTAAAACAAAGACTATTGAGTAAAATTATGAATGTGCCTGGTTTAAAACTGCATAAAAACTTTTTGCTTGACTTAACATACATTTTTAGATAAGGCTAAACAAAACTAAAAATGCAAGGTGGGCAGGGCCGTCTTTAAACTATTTGAGGCCCTGGGCACATTAGGATCATGGGGCCCCTAGGACCTTGAGAAAACACTATTTAGTTACAATAGATAAAGAAAGACAAACAAGGTTCTAAATTAATTTTAATTTAGTTACTAACTATAAAAAAATAGGAAATATAAAAAATAATCTACAAAAGTAACTCGCTTAACATAAAATCCTTAGATTAATTCTATGTTGATAGCAAAGGTACCCTTCTAGATTTAAGATGAGCAAAATCGTTAATCACATCTTCAAAATCTATGGTATTGAGAATATCACATTCTATGGACATCAGCGACAAACTAGTTAATCTCTCTTGAAGCATTGTACTTCTTAATTCATTTTTTATTCGTTTCAATTTGGAGAAGGAGCGTTCTCCGCTGCAGTTAGTTACCATCATACTTAAAAATATTCTCAATGCAATTTCTACGTTAGGAAATGTGTCTTCAATTTTGTTTTGCTTTAATAGATTATATACTTCCTGTAGACTGTTAGATGCTTCATTTTCACTCTGAACATTTTTTAAGTATTCTTTTAAATGTTGACATTCTATTTCTAACTCTTTTTCATTTACATCTTCGTGATAGATTTGAGAAAATTCTTTGCATCCTTGTATCTCTTCGGAATTCAGAGTTTTTAAGTGAAAAAATAAACTAAAACGTTGACTGACGGTCTCATATGAACTTTGTCGCTGTTTTAGATGAACACTCAAGGTATCGATTATTGGGAGAAAGGTTTCTACGTTAAATCGCTCTTTTCCATTCAATTGGACTGATGGCGCAGAGCCATCAAAAAAAATCAGCCGTGAGCTTCTACGTCTTGTTCTTTGAGATAGATCTTTGTAGTCAGATTCTGGGTTATTTTCTTTGGCAGATGATTCGAAGTTATCAAATTTATCCCTGAGGTTAGTAATAAAATCATAAAGTGAAGTCAACAAATTGGTTGCAACGTCCAGTGTTATTGTTTCTTTCTGAAGATAATTACTTGTTTTGTCTATTCTTTCCAATATGGTGCTCCAGATTTCCGTCAGTATAATAAATTCTAGATTTCCCATTTTTCTAGACAGACTAAGGGCTTCGTCTCTTGTTTCTCGTGCCTTTTCAGTATCGTTCGCGATGGTGATTAAAGCTTCTAATATTCTTTTATAACCCCCATGCAAAGCACTTACTGCATCAGCTCGGGCTGACCATCTGGTTTGTGAAAGACTCTTAACAACTTTTTTTGAACCTAAATGTTCTGTTAATATATTCCATCTGTGGGTAGAGCCCGAAAAAAAGTTGTACACTTTCTGAACTATTTCAAAAAACTGTGATGCCTCCGGTACACACCCAGCAGCATGGACACCTACCAAGTTTAGTGAATGTCCTGCACATGGTATAAAGGTGGCAAATTCACATTTTTCCTTGATTCTTGTTTGTAGACCACTATACTTTCCCGACATATTTGAAGCATTGTCGTAGCTTTGTCCTCTGCAATCTTTTATGGGAATATCATGTATCTCTAAAAAATTTAAGATGGTCTCCGCTAAATACTTAGATTTATGCTCTTTAATAGGTATAAATTTCAAAAACCTTTCAACAGGAACACAGTCTTTTACGTATCGAATGATGAAAGTTAGCTGGTCAATATGAGACAGATCGGGCGTACTGTCAACGCTTATGGAAAAATATTTTGCTGATTTAACTTCATTTATAATTTTTTTTAGAACCTGTTTTCCCATTACTTCAATAAACTCATTACAGATATTTGCTGATAAATAAGAAATGTTACCCTTTCCAGGATTCCCAAATTTTTTTAAGTGATCTGCAAGAAATGGATCAAATTCACTCAATAATTCCACACAACCCAAATAATTTCCATTGTTTGGAGATCCTAGGATTTCATTGTCGCCGCGAAATGGAAGCCCTCTCGATGCCAAAAATTTTACAACAGCTACAATCCGTTTAAGTACGTTTCTCCAGTAATCCACTTCCTTTTGATGTTGAGATAATAACTCTATATCTACTCTACCAACCGCTTTACTTCGTGCCAGATAAGTCATCATAGATTGCTTATGCGCTGGGCTATTTTCATGTGTTAAAATTATGTGATTAATATGCTTCCAATCATTACATCCATTCCGAGAGCAAAGATTAACATCAGTTGGGTTAAATAAGCAGCATGAAAAACAAAATACAGAGCATTTGGAAGGCGAATACAGCAACCATTTTCTTTCGACGCTTTCATTGTTCTTTAATTTGCGAATAAATAATGCTTTGTTGAAATATCTCGTCACTAATTTATTACCATCTTTGTAGGTTCTGGATGCCTCGGAAAAGTCAGAATCTTTATTTTGAAAATATACTGGTCCCTTACGAATTAAAATTTCGCGATTTATTTCAACAAACTTTTCGTGAAAATAATCGGCGGGATCGTGCGATATTAATTCTTCTGTGTTGGAAAACTGCTGTTCAATTGACACAGTTGGAGTTGTCGGTTTTAGTGAAGTTACTGAAGTCGTTGCACTTTCGTCGTAGGAATAGTCGCTTTCTGATTCAATCTCTTTTTCAAAATTGGAACATGAAGGTTTAGAAATTCCCGCAATTTGTAATTGAGCTGAGTCATCATGTGGAACATTTATGAGTTGATTGCTACTTACAGAAGTTTCTCCAGTAGTAGTAGTAAAATATGATGTTAATTTTGGTAACTTTTCAATTACTTCTTTCTGATGTAGAGCTTTTTTCCTTTTTTCAGATCCACTAGGATATGACCGTTTCGACATTTTATATTATAATTCAGTATTTAATTAATTTTATAACGAAAATATTCGCTAACACAAAACAGACAAACGACGATTTAATCAAACAATACTATTTTTTTGTCAGAGCTCAAGCACAGTCAGTAACAAACTAACAACTACAAACAAAACAAACGCCACAACATCGCAGACAAATACTTGAAGGGAATTCCCGTTCGTCAAGTCAAACGACGATCGGGAGTCGGGAATTCCCCTTTTTTGTCTTTGGTATTACGAATGACGTTCGAATAGGTTTCTTAAAGACATAAACCACACCGCATCAAATAATTCTTCTTTTTTTAATTTAATAATTTTTCTTTTAATTGTATTCTTATACTTACATATAGGTATTTAAATTAACCTAAATATACTAATATCGGAAAAACTCATTTTTGAGAGAGAGTGGAGTACTTATACCCTGTTTATTTATTAGTTTGATCTTTCTTTTTGACGGATGTCAAATCTGAAATCGATATAACTTTGCAACGACGAACAATATTTTCTTATTTTAATAATATTAAAAATTGATAATAATCATAAGAATAGACACACAACATAAGAGTACCTGTTAAGGACTCAAGCATTTTCCGAAAGTCTTAAGTGGTTTTTATTGCTTCGAAGTAAAATTTAAATAGAAAAACTGAAAACAATGGTACCTACCCAATGTTTTTATGTCTAGTGCAATAAAATTGATTGACGAATGAATTTATTTATTTTGAATAGTTTAAAACATACATACAGCCACATATTTAGCCAACACATTTTTTACACCAATAGATATTTTCTGTTTCCCATCACTGACCCATCTGTCAAAAAGTTCAAGCTATGTTGTACAAGGTATAGCTATCTGCATGCGGCAAACTAAAGCTAATATAATAAGCGTAGGTATTGTAGTAAGTCATTATCATCAGATTTTTCAAAATTAATGTTTTTCGGTAATACCTAAATATCGGTTATCATTTGGTAATCTGGCAGGAACTAGGGGGCCCCATTCGATCGCGGGGCCCTGGGCACGTGCCCATAGTGCCCAGTGGGGAAGAGGGGCCTGAAGGTGGGCCAATAGATGTGTCCACAAGTGTAAACGCTATTAGGAGTCTTTTAAACCAAATGGTTACTTTTATATTAATAAAGGGTTTTTTTACGAAAGTATAGACTATTGGGTAAGTGTCTACTATTGGTGCTTTTACCTAAGGTTTTTGTCGTAATCTAGATTCATTTAGTAACATTACTAAAAGGATCTATTTTTTTCTAAGTGGTCACACCCAACACTGCGAGTAAAAAATGTAGACTGAGTGAGTGAGTTATCGTAAATCGTAATTTCTTCTGGGATTGTGTTAGTTTTACAGTAACTTATTTTGTTACCCGTGTAATTTCACACCGTCACATAAAAATCTATATCAAAATGGATAAAAGAAAACTATCTACAGCAGGGGATAGTCTGTATCAAATACTGCAAGTCCCGAAAACTGCAACCGCAGACGATGTCAAGAAAAGCTATCGGAAATTAGCACTAAAATATCATCCTGACAAAAATCCTAACAATCCTGAAGCTTCTGAGAAATTTAAAGAAGTAAATCGAGCACATACAATACTCAGTGATGCCACGAAACGGAATATATATGATAATTACGGTTCACTCGGACTGTATATCTCTGAACAATTTGGAGAGGAAAACGTCAACGCCTATTTCGTAGTAACAAGCACTTGGTGCAAGGCTTTGTTTATTGTATGCGGCATTTTAACCGGATGCTACTTCTGCTGTTGCCTATGCTGTTGTTGTAACTGTTGCTGCGGCAAGTGTAAGCCGCGTCCTCCCGAAGAGTCTGGCGATTATCATACGTTGGAGAGGGATGATTCAGACGGCGTGCAAGCCGTAACTGTGCAGCCTGGTGGAGAAGGCCGTCCAAAGGGTGAACAAGCACCCCCTATTGCCATGCCTGCGCCTCCAGCTTCTACCGGCGCATCAGAGAACACTGGTCTCAACACAGGTGGGGTCAATTATGGAATTTCAAATTAATCTAGTTCGCACGACAGCTCCAAATAAATATGTCAATATTGTATTCAAGTATTTTATAAGTAACTATTATTATTATTTTAGGAGTTCTGTGACAAATCATCATGCCATGAGTAATCTATTCTTGTCTTCTCATTGCTTGTAATACTTGAAAAAGTATTTAAATAGTAGTCTTACCATTAAATAATAGCAATTCAGTTTTTGGTGAAAAATTGCTTACAGAGTTAAGTAAAATATGTGGCTGTTTGTTATGTAAGAATTTTTGATGTGTATATTATGTTATCATGTTATGTAAATGATACTTTTGCTTCCACTTTTGGTGATTGTTACATGTTCATTTGCTTTATTTGTCTGGTTGTTTGTTACAAATGACTACACATCATAATCTCAATTACTAAACAAAAATATGTATGGTCTTAGGTGGTATTCGAGTTGATAATTTAATATTATTTTGATAAAAAATAATATTAATTCAACAATACAAAGCTTGATAATAATGTCCATGGTAATTCCTCATGCAAATCAATACATGCTGTACTTGGCATGATCATGTCCAGCATTTAGTGTTGGTACTGGTCTTTTACCACTAATAAAGCAACTGTGAGCTGATAACACAGCTACTTAAATTTTGTGTGCTATATTCGGTACTTCAGTTATGGTATACAATACTTAGGGTATAAATTATGTGTATAATATGAAATCGAAATCAAGTCCAAACAAATCACTGATGCCACTAGACCTATATTATATGCCTCATTAAGGGTGAAAAACAAGTATTAACATTGAAATTTTTCATGAACAACACTGCGGTACAAAATAATTGTTATTTAATAGGGGTTCATAGCATCAAATTGTTTCAATTTCAAATTTCCGAGACATATACACATTAATTTTATCTGTGCACTCTTACAAATTATGTAGCACTTTCTTTGGCTGTATCTATTCTTTTGCTGTTATTTATTATTAGGTCCACTTAGCTAAATGACATGGGTTTGTGTGCAAACATCGTATCCATCTTTTGTCATACGTATCTAATCTAAACATTCTTATGAACCTAGAACAAGGTACTAATGTGCAAATTTCTCTAAAATTAATCACTGCTATAAGGTTAAAGTGCATGGTATGATGATGTTATTTCTTATTTTATTTTCATAAGTCTATAAACTTTGAATTGCCATACAGTGCAAAAGAAGAGAACCAAAAAGTCTTAAAATAATAGCTATTTTGTAATCTATCAAAATTAGAAATTACAGTCAAGTAATTAGGTATGGGGGTACCTTCTTAGTATTTTTTTTATAATACACCCAAACATTTTTTTGCCTATATGACAAACATGACTATTGATTTATCTTTAAGTATATAATGTAGGTTTTACTTTAGTTAAGATGTAGATTTTCAGTGTATTTTGGTTTAATGTTCAATTCTTATAGAATTAATGTGATATGATTTATTAATGCAACATCCAACTATTACTATTTCCAATATATTATATAAGTTTTATCAACTTTTGCATAAAAGGATTGCTATGATCATACACAACCTTAATTTAGGAAGAAAAATTGGATTGAGATAGATATATCTTAATAAAAATTGAGTTTATATTAAGGAAATCCGAAAATAACTATGGATATGGGTATTGGTGGCAGGTTAATTAAAAATGTTGACTGTTTTGTACACAAACAGTTATCAAAGTGCCAGTTTTATTTTGGTAGCCTAGCAGCATTTATTATTTAGGAATGTGAAAACCTTACAAATCTTAGCTTGTTGGAATCAACTCTTATAGAACTACAATGTTCTGTCAGGAAAGCCTGTTGGCAGAGTGACCTAGGGACTTCCTCTTCTACCATACATACATATAATCACACCTTTAGTTAGGCAGAGGTGAATTAACACCTACATTTCACCAATAATTGTTTTCGGTCCCACATAATGGGGGGTGAGCCTATTGCCTCTTCTACCATATTTTATTTATTGGCCGATTATAGAGAATTCTGTATGACTTGACCATATAGCTAGCCTTAATAATCAGTTAGTGAGTTTAGGACAAAATAAAGAGCGGTTATAAAATTTATTACTCCACCCACCCATGTGAATGACGTTTCTGGCCATTCCTCTGATAACGTAAGATTTTAAGTCTGACCAAAACCGTTTTATGCATTAACAGCCGTTCAGTAGCTTTGGCGTCCATCGTGAAGAAATTGACAAAGATTCCAAAAAAAATTTTTTGTGTTCAGTATTGTTAACATATTGCATAGGAGGTCGCTCAACGACCTCCGTCTTTCTTGAGTGCGGGCCTGGGGGTGACAGATGTAGCCGCCTGTCACCCTAACAGACCAAAGTAGCAGTCCCCCTATCCTTGGCAATGTAAGGACAATGTGGTCACACAGCCAAGGGGGCCATTGAGATGACAGTCACCGAAGTGCTAGTGCCAAACATACTATTCCATTGTGGAAACTGGTACATCCCATATTAAACTCCAAGGGTCTCTTGTATATAGGACATTATATCCTCAAGAAAGCCTCCCAAAGACCCCAGGTACTTTCCTAACAAAATATTGTACTGCAACTCAAGTGTCATAAATGTGTAAAATATCATCTCAACTAAACCTAATTTAGACTCTGCGAGGTAAGAAATAGGTAGACAGTAATAATGATACAAAAAGGTACCTATAATGCCTTGATGGGCACCGAGTGGAATGGGTCAACAGTGCACTCGCCCGATGCTCGGTACGTGTGTGCACACAGTGCGCAGTATTTCACATGTACATCGCACTTGGCCAAAAGCATTGTCTCGCCGCTTCACTCGGTACGTGTGATCAAGGCATAATAGACCTCGCACTTGCGTACCGTAACTGTTGAGGACGACTTCAGACAATAGTTGTAGTTTTTGCACTTCAAGTGCTAGCTAGAGTACAAAAGTCTAAAGCGTCATACCCTCTGTTTATCATACGCTCACTATCTATCACATTTATAGTTACTGTTGTAATCTATGTAGGTTTACCTTTATATACGTACTCATGACACTAACAATTGCTGTTCAGTATGAAAGAAACTCATTGTTCTTTTAAGTATCGTTGGTAGAGCCACATTCGCATCAAATAGTCAGTACTTCAGTAGTCATCCTGTGATGTCATTAATTAATTCAATTGTCGCCAGTAAGTGGCATACAGAAGTTTGACTGATATAACTATTTATCTGTTTTCAACATATGTAAATTGTAGCGGCGTAGTTGCGCTATTTGTTAATCTCCAAGGGGACTAAATTAGTCTTTATGATGTTTAACAATGTAGAAGTCCATTTTATTGAATTAAAAATGTGACGCCATTATTCAACCTAGGTATGACATGTGCCAGAACCCAAGTGTAAGTGCTTTATCATTATAAGTCACGTAATGATAAGACTGTTAGTGTGATTTGATTTTAATTCTGTTTAACTTGAATTATTTAGAAGCCACATAATGTATTGACATCACTATAATTATAATATTATTATAAACAAAATCTTTGCTGATTCCACAGATTTTACCAAAATTAAACATGTCTGGATGCCATTACAATAATCCCCTGTATTACAAAACGTGATCTGCATTTGTCCTTGTTTAATCAATCTAGGTTTAAACGATAATTTATGTAATAAGTAGGTAAAGGTGTCGAAATGTGTACCAGAGGTACTTCAATAACTACATAATTATAATGCCCGTTATTACTACCCGTTTTTAATCTACTGACACTTGGTCTTTTTTAACAGATGCAATTTTTAGGTTTATAATTTCTCCGCCTTTATTGTTTCTCGAGGTAAGAGTATTCTGGGCTCTCATAATCCCCACAGAAAAATCATAATTCGTGAAATTTCATTTCTTTTATCTGACTCAACTACTCTTAACTAAACCCTGAACAAGAACATAAATTGGCAGACTTTTCCCTTAGCGTATAACTTTCAACAAACAATATAAATTCGGTCAAAATTACTAGAAAAATTGTGTAAGCATTAAATCATTTTTTTAAATCTTCTATAAGGAAACATCACCTTTATTTTCCTCATTGTAGAACAACCTAATCACACTAGGTGATTACAAAATTCTTAGTATTACGGTTTACTACTTGATTTCGAATCATTTCATTATTCGAGATTCTCAATTGCCGATATTCCATATCATCTATCGAATTTCAGTTGCACGGAAAAGTCGATAGTTTTATTCTTCGAATGCACATTAGCCAATATTCTTCAGGATTCCAATTAAGTTTGTATTCGGGTTGTTCATTATTCATGTGGTTTAATCAACGAAACATTTATTATCATTAGGTGAGTAATGAGAGTAATGTCAAGGATGACTACAAACTAGAAACATAGTAACAATTTAGCGATCTTGTAGACACCGCGCGCCTCGACATGGATAGATAAGGTTAGAAGGGCGTGGGAGATCTCGTAGAGACCTCCGCCATACACTTTGTGTTAGGTTAGCAGACCTCGTGACGCAGGGATTCATTGACAATAGTAGATTCTATCGGTAATATGGGACTACTTACATATTACGGCTATTCAATAAATTGATCCATTTCTGTGAAATGGACGCTCAAGCTAGGTGGCACATCGATTATATGAAATATCGACAAATTGGATGTTCGAGCTAATGACTTTGGAGGATTATACATGGGGCACATGACATTCTATATCAAGTAGAAAACACCTTAGTATTAATGTTAAGTATTTACGATTTCGTATTAATACGGCAATGCAGCAATGTTGTCATTCGTCAGTGTTAACGCTTTGGTTTGTCAACAAAAGTGGTGCGGCGCTATCGTTTCTCCATCAAAAGTTCCGTCGCCCTATAGTTTATCGAGAAAACAATCAGTCGCACCTAATGTACGCCCTAAGATTTGTTGTAGTGTTTTTGTTTATCGCAACTGTGAAGTCTGTATTTACAGGGTTGAGCGATAGCAGCTAATTGTGTTTCAATCGAGGTAATTAGCATTCGATATAATTCCCTGCTCTAATCTGATAAAGGGCTTAGCCAACATTATTTTGATTTAAATTGACTTTATAGTCAGTCTCAGCTTTGTTTAAATAAGTTTAGCTGTGGACGTGCGCCAGGCGTCCGTTTCCCTATTTACTTATGACGCAAAAGAGTCGAACGATCCACGCGAATGTCTAGGTACCTCGCAAGTCTCCGTAGAGTCTGAGGGTGAAATCTGTAATGCGTAGGGGAGACCAGGGATGAACGTAACAATTTTCATATTTTACCTAATATCTCACATACCTTTCGGAATTTCGAAATCTCAATTGATATACCAGATAAGTTGGTCTTTCAGCTATATTTTAGCTTTAGAATTAATGCGACAGTTATTATATATTTTGATGAAAACGATTATAGAAAAAGAGTGGAATCTGTTACAACCATCCCTACCCCTAGGGTTGGTTGTAACAATACAAAGGGATGATTGTAACACTGCAAATAAAACCAAATATACTTTCATAATCAACATATTTATTTATTATCAGCCTTTTAGGACTTACATTAATATCACAATCATCAATAATATTAATTATTTCTAAGAAACATAGCAATCTTCTTAATTAATCAACATAGTTTAAAAATGAGATCTAATCGGACAAACAATTATGGCACACATAACTTAATTCGTTTTTAGTGCATTCTACATGGGCCCATCGTTTACAGTCTAGGCATTGCACCCATTTTTCGCTTGGCCTACTGTTTGAAAAAGATTCCACACAAACTAAACAAAAGCAATCATCATCGTCTGAATCACCACTATTTTTCTTCTTTTGTGCTTTCTTTTTGATAGTTTTCTTGACAGCTGAAGGCTTACCCTTTCTTGTATCTTTGGCCATCTGAAAAATTGGTTTCTTAACCACTTTAGATCTTGTCTTTCTTTCTTCTTCGTCTTGAATCTCTAGTTTGTTTGGTGTGTCAGTCATTATTGCTGTTTTTCTACATTTTCTTCCCTTTCCATTATTCTTCCTGGGTCCTGCCTTTGGCAAAGGCTTGACTACGTAGGGGCTAAACGTTGTTGTGACGTCCTGAATACTGGCTGACGAGGTAGATGGAATGGGTAAATTATCAGACTCAGAATTATCAGGAACCGTTGTTGATGGCAAAGCCATTGGTGCCATGATTAATTCAGGAGAATTTCTCAGCGGTATTGGCATAACAGGTGGCGCCGGAGAAGCTAACAAGGGTGATTTTGTTGATGGTGTTGGTGTGTTTAGGTCACGTTGTAAAGGTAGCAAATCTTCTGTAGACATTGTTTGAATGGACGGTGATGGTGAATTGAGCGTTGCTTCAACCTGACGGCTTGTTGATGGAGTCGGGTCTGCGTTTTCACTGGGGACTGTAGTAACTTGCAATGGTCTATCAGTAACGGAGCTGGGCAAGAAGTCGATGTCGGAAAATACTTGTGTATTGACGGGCCATATCCCTGTACTCGCAAAACCCGCCTGTATGTTTCGCGGTGTTACTGCAATTGGAAAAGAGTCTCGGACAATACTCGGTATGTCGTAAATCGTCATAACTTTTCCAGGGTTTGATCTCATCCAGTTGTCACAGCATGTGTTGACGGCTTTTTTCAGAGGTCCAAATACACTACGATCAAGCGGCTGCATCTTATGTGTGCAGTGCGGAGGGAAAGTCAAAAGGATTATACCAGCGTCTCTGCAAAAATCAATGTTCTTCAATGCTATATGGGAGCTGTGGTTGTCCAAAACAAGAATGCATTTCTTTTCTTTAGATGGCCTCGCGTGAGTCTTGAAATGCGTCAAAAATATATTGAAGTCATCTTCTTGCATCCAACCACTTCCATTCGCACTTCCAACTGACCCTTGCGGGGCATCACGAATGAAATGATCCTGAAACCTCTTTCGAGGGAATATGAACATAGGAGGGATACTATTTCCAATGGCATTAACTGCAGTAGCCACTGTTACTAAAACACCACGCTCTGCAGATGTAACTGAGCTTACTTGCTTGGTGCCTCTTCCTGCTATAACTCTATTAGGTTTTTGCACTGTTGTTATGCCAGTTTCATCCATATTCCATATGGCTGATGCTGTATAATTGTCTCGTCCTAGAATTTCAGTATAATTTTTAAAAAACAGTTCAACATTATTTTTATTGAAGCTTGTAGCTCTAGCAATACTTGTAGCTTGCGGGGCTCTTATGGACAATCTTGGATTACGGCCCATAAATAACCTCAACCAGTCATTCCCAGCACATTTATTTGAATTCCACGAAGCTGGAATTTCTTTTTTATATTTGATGGCCAATTGAAACGCCAATGTTTTCACTTCTTTGGTTGACAACCCGTAATTAATTTGGGAACAATGAAGTAAATACTCAGAAAGTATTTTTTCTTCCTCATCATTAAAAACACGCCTCTTTGATACATAGCCTACTTTTGGAAGACTAGTAGAACCTTCTTCTTGCATTTTTTTCTTCTTTTGTACATATCTATATAAAGTTACATGACATAGCTGATATGACTTCGCAGCGTCTCGAAACGGTACGTTTCTGAGAAGTACTTCTTCCGCAGCCAAATCAATTATTTCTTGAGTGACTAAGCCTCTGTCAGTCGTTCGTTTGTGTATATTAGGCATTCTGGAATGAGAAAATAAATCTATAATACTTTGAAATACAAATAAATACAATAAGGTGCACTTTAAGATACCACAATCATAATAGGGATGAAAGTAACAAGTTGTTACTTTCATCCCTATCTTAAAATTTTCCCGAAATGGACAAACACATGCTCATAACCTTCAAAAATTGTTAGACAGATACCATTTCAAACACCAAGATAGTAAGATGGACAGTTATACTATAATATTAACACATAAAATGTCAGCTTAAGGTAGCCACAATAAAAAAAAACACACTTGAAAAATACGATCAAAACTTACTTTGTTGTTATTTTTTCGGCATTGACTCGCTACGTCCACAACCTGACAGCTCAGCGCCGTGAGCGCAACTGAGGCAAGGGGGGGGTCAAAATCGTGCATATTGGCGATACGACCGTCAATGCAGCCAACATAATTCGTTCGGGAACTCACTTGTTACGTTCATCCCACGTTACTTTCATACCTGGTCTCCCCTACTTTCACTAAAATAAGGTAAATCTCGGTTTACTATAAACCGAGTTTAATCTTCGTGTTGAAATACATGATATATAATATATTGAAATTTATAGACAGCAAAAATTTAAAAGTGAAGTTTAAGCACAGCTAAATAATAAGACAAAATTTACCTAAGCTAAGCTTGAGCTAATTCAAAATAGGCATTATAGATTTCAGCCTGACTTCTCAAGTCCTTGAGATTTTTTTTTACTTATTGACTAAAGCCAGATTTTTCTTGAATTCTTGCTTCGAGAAGAACTAGCTGGAAATCTTAAGTTTTTAAGAAACAGTATTTATTATAAGTAGTTTATAGTCAAATGTTTGATCTCTTATGTAACGAATAACGAAGGCGTTCCATACTAAAAATAAAATGATTTATTTTACAAAGAACAAGTGCCCTCCACTGTTGATAAATTACATCACAGCATATAATATAAAATGATTTTGTGAGACCTGTATATTATTGACTTTAACCTTGCTTATATTTGGGGCAGTCTGTTATCTCTTAATATTATTATATTTTTTTATTGACTACGCCAATTGTTATTTCCCATGAGATATTGATGTATAAGATATAAATACCTACTTCTATACATAGTTATACTAATCTTATTATTTTGCTTGTAGCAGTCATTGCTATTTTAAGGGGCAATGTAATAAAAACATTAGCATATATTTAAGCATATTAGGTATATTAAACATTCAATGTTTTTATTAGTTTGTCTTAGCTATTTTTAGCGTAAATAACTAGTTATTGACCAAGATGAAACTTATGAGGTAAATTATAAGAATATACAAATTACGATGATTCAATAGGAAACTACATTTAGTTGTTTCCTGTCTCAAAATTTATTAAATAATTACTTTCCCGATAGTAAGTATGTATATTTACCTATCCTAAATCATTGTGCACTGTAGAAAAGCTATTTATGTATGTGTAACTGTTTTATTGAAAATAAAAGAAAGAATTTTTCTTTAAACTTACAGCTTGAAATTCGGCAAGCAAAACATACATGAACATGTTGATCGAGCTGCCTGGCGCCTGATTCAAAGCCGTTCACATTGGCCATGATAATAAATAAGTGCAACTTTTTAACTATACATTTAAAATATAATACCCATTACATTTTTATTATAACTTAATATTTAATTCTTGCTTATTAATAAGAGATAAGAGACGTTATTTATGTAACGTTTATCATTTTATAATGAATTGTAGACAATGGAACAGCTAGTTTAGATCCACTTTGTAAATCACGGAAGCTTGAAGATTGAAATATTTATCTACTTATGCGACACGTTTTTAATATTACACTGTTAACATTTTACTACATAATAATATTATCTATATTTAAGGCATTAGTTTGAAATGTGTGTGATACTGTAAATTATTGTAGTTGTTGTTGTAACCATTCGAAAATAATTAATTCAATTGTTCTACTGGGTCCACGCCTACTGCGTGCGAAGGAATGGGCTAACTGTTATGTCTCATATATGTATTATAAAGTTATGGTACTAGTCAACGAGTATTTATAACGACATTGTCAAATAAGGACGTTAAAATGTAACACATAACTTTCAATTAAATAAAAATCTGCATAAGAAAGTTACATCTATTATTGACAGAACCAGTTCTGAATGGGGGTTTAACTAAACAACCACTGTCTTACGATCTGTATGGATGCCACAAAAATATACGTCACAGAGGACCATCAATAAAGTGGTAACAATGAATTCGTTACAGTTTTACCATACTTCAATCGATAACCGCATTAATGAGTGGCCTCCGTACTGACACCATCAAGGTCTCGAAGAACCGCCAGAATTAGATGATTCGACACACATTGAAGTTTCTTTTATATAATCGAAAGAATGTTATTAAAAATACGTTGTGATATAAACGGAATTGTGAGTTAGATTACTTATGTATAAAACGACATTTTGTGCGAAAGCAACGACAGTTGTAATAAGTCTTCTCAAACTCGTAAAGTCTGATTTTACCAGTAAAAACAAAGTTCAATTACGCTGGGTTCTCACCGTTTACTCAATAAAATTAAATAATTGGGTGAAATTAGTAACGCAATTTTATTCGATTTGGTCGCACTTATTTTCGCAGTAATTCATGTTGGACTTTAGCAATGTCATAGTTAAACCCCTAATACCTACATCCCTCTCGTTTTATTCTTCTTAATGGCACTTAAATGATCTTTATACATAATTTTGATTTTTTTTCTTATTTACAGGAAGCAGTATTCCAAAATACACATGAAGTATTTACGTCTAGTCTAACATAATTTGTAAGTGAAACGAGGAACGTATTTGTATAACCACCAGCGCACTTTGAACATAGGTACCAATGTAAGACATAAACTTATTGTTCAGTCTACGAAATATTTTTATACTTTTATTATTTTGACTAGGCTACTTATTATTTTATTCCAATATTTTTTTAAACAATAATATTGTTTTTATTGGTCAGTAATTATTTCAGTTTATGTTTTCTATACTGTGTGTATATTTTCTTAAGAATTTATCATGGAAACAAACTGAGATAGAGAGCAAGGCGTGAAGGTATGATGATAGATTAACTTCTAGGACAAATCACAATCTTTATCTATAAACATAGGTACACGATGTAGTAATATTTCTCCTTGGGCAGATCAAGAACTAGCCGGACTGTAAATACTAGCATTAACAGTCTGGGTAACACTGTCCTGGATTTAGTTAATATTTGTGATGTTTGTATGTATGTAATGTGTTAGAAAACCTACGAAGTTAGTGAGCGCCTCGCATTGAACTTGTGTCTACTTTAATCTGTTGTGACATACCTATTGTATAACTATGAATCACAGTTTAGATACTTATTAATAGAAAAATTGGAGAATATAATATACATTCATGTTGTCATATGTGAATTGTTACATGTATTTTTAGATGTGTAATATGTATAGTATAATGCTTATTCTAATAATCCAAATTTTCCTCTGAGCCTAATTCTCGCTTCCAGATTGTTACTGGCAACTATTGTTTATATGAGACTGTTTAATCTGCCTACGATACTTGTGTTTATATTACATATTGGTTGTATAAATAAAATATAATATTCCACATAATAATCCTTGTTTAATGATTGGTACGTTAAGAAGTTGGATTAATAAATTAAAAACAAATCAACATATGACTCGCTAACTTTAATTTAGAGTTACTATAAATCAAAAATAATAAGCGGGCTCCGGGCTCCAAAGTACAAACTTTGGACTGATCTGGGAAAAGCTATGTAGATGATGAGGACCTTTTGATTAGACATGTCGGGAGTGAGTTAGATTGGCCTGCTTCGGTTTAGTAGAACATTCTATCGCGCAAGGCTTGCATACAGAATGATTGAAATGAACTATTTAGAGTAGTTGAAATTCAAGCTTAAGTACTTATTAGATCGAATGCGAAAGTAACTCTGTATGTCTATAACGCTTAAACGCCTAAACCACTAGCCCTATTTTAACAAAATTTGGTAGAGATAGACTGGAGCTTGGGAAAGGACTGTTCGTGATAATCCACATGCTCACAGGTGGAGTTCCGGGAAACTGCTAGTATTATGTAAACTCAGCTTTAACTAGTCTAAAAAGTATCAACTGTCGGGTAGAACTTGCATTATTTTAATAAAACTCACACTTCTGTTCCGTAGGTCTACCATGAAACGCCCGTAGTTTCGGGCAGTCGTTTCCGTGGAACACATTTAGCCTTTAGGTAAACAGATTCGAAGACGGTCCTGTGTTCAGGCCGCCTTAAATCTTAAGATCAATACCAAAGTGATTTCATACTATTTACCTCCATAAATAGGTACCTAATTAGGTACTATGTCTCGTAAATGTTCGGTCCTGAAATTACAAATGTTTCATGGTAGACTGCCCTGTATTAAAAGGTGCTAAGAAGATTAGTTACATTACTTCTCACACTTCTACTCTAAACATTCAATATTTTAAAGATTAAGCACGGCTTATTGAATTTCATAAATATTATTTCTTATTCATTACGAGATTTCGTTACTGCGATTGTTTTATTATTCCTGAATTTTTGCACTTTACTGTTGATAATGGATGTGAACGTTCATTTAATTTATTTTACGTTTTTAAATGTGATTACGTTCACTGCAAATAATATAGTTACAAAAACTATTCAAGAAATATGTCCTGGGTACAAAAAAGGACCACGATTACATGTGCCCGATTTGGTTGGGAGCTGGATGACTGCATATATACAGCCACAGGTCATTAACTGCTTTGAATTCCGCGTTAGAGCTACCACCGAACTGGTAAGTACCTACCTAATGATTTATTTGTACTTGACTTGTACGGATCAAGCGTCCGAAGTACCTACGCATTTTATAGTATTACTGACACGACCGTAGTTACGAGAGGTTTGTTACAAAACACACCAACGGCTATCATCAGACCTCCACAACCTATGGCGATTGCAAAAGATTGTCTATTAGACAGGTTGTAGGACTTTTTATGAGCTCGAACTATCTACTCGTAATAACAATTAAAACAACGGCCTCTGTGGCGTAGCGTGGCGGTAGTACATTCGACTACTACGCAAGGGGCGTGGGTTTGATTCCAGCTTGGTGCAAGTATTTGTGTGCATGAATATGTCTATTCGCATTGATATGGGTGTTAGTCCCGGACTCTACTATGGCAGTGGTTAGGTGAAATAACCGACCGAGGAGGGCTGATCATCCGTCCGGTCAACAGCGTCCTCTGTGCCCACTGGCAGTAGGTAGTTTCTACCCGTGACCGAAATGAATGTCAGCAACCGGGACCGAGGCTTTAATTTACTCTTCGAGACACTGCTATAAATAGGTACCTAGTTACCTACATAGAAATAAGTCATTAAGTACATGTGCCTTGTACAAAAACTTTCTAAGTATTCCCGTTCAGTGTAGATTTACAAACAACATAACATAACATAAACTCACGCCTATCTCCCCGAAGGGGTAGGCAGAGGTGCTAGTACCTACATTTCGCCAGTTTATGTTTAGGTCCCAATGTAATAGGTGGCGAGCCTATCGCCATTAACCGGGCACTTATAAACCTATATATAAACATACCTATAGATAAATACACACATAACTTCGAAAAGCATCAGCAAGTCATTGGTGTATGCCATTGTAAAACCTGGGATCGAACCCGAGACCTCGTCTCAGCAGTCCATTACCCATACCACTAGGCTACCGCGGTTACAAATCCGCAATCTAGAACTTATAATATGACCTTTTTATACAACTTAAGTGGCAGACACACACGGCCCACCTGATGGAAAGTAGTTACCGTGGCTTATGAACGTGTGTAACACCAGGGGAGTTACACCCGTGGGTCGGTAGGACCCTGTAAGAACAGTTTCTGTGCGCTAGTTAAGAATATTTATTTATGTAGTTAGGCATGTCCTAAAATATATATTTTATCTGCTTATTCAATTAGGAACGTGAACAATACGTCTTGAAATATGGCAGTTTCAATAACAGTGTACAATGGAGTGAATGTTTCTTGCAAGTGGATACTTCAGTGGGCAAACACTTCTTACAGGGCAATGGAACCGTATCTGGTCTTTTAGAAAATATAATCATCTATGAAGATAAACCAGGTGAGATTATTCTAAAATTGAAATCGATTAATTAGTTTTGCTCCCGGTTTCATCCCCGTTAATTTTTGAATTGTGCTACAATCTAGGACTTCTTTGAAGATAATTACATATTAATAAACTACCAGTGGCGAAGACTGAAAATTTTCAAAACGGAACATAAAATAAACTCACGCCTATATCCCCGAAAGGGTAGGCAGAGGTGCTAGCACCCACATTTCGCCAGTTTATGTTGAGGTCCCAATGTAATAGGTAGCGAGCCTATTGCCATTAACTGGGCACTTATAAACTTGTGATAAAGACACACATAACTTAAAAGCATCGAAAAGTTATTGGTGTGTGCCATGGTAATACCTGGGATCGAACCCGAGACCTCGTCTCAGCAGTCCATTACCCATACCACTAGGCTACCGCGGTAACACGGTCAAAAAGGAAGCTGATAGAAAAACCTTACCTCGATCGAGTTTATAATGCACCATGCGGCCTATTGGGAAGCCGCCAGGAATAGCGTTATAGGGACCGCTCGCTACTGTGAAGTTTGACTGGTACGTCATTGTGAGATGAATTCCTTGTATCTATTTGTAATACGAGGCAATCAGTTGATCATTTAAAGTATTTACCTATTTACGTAAGCTTTGACTGGATGAGTTCAAGGTCAAGCAGTCTATTGATTTGTCTATAAGTTATCTTCAGATCTTTTTGTGACAGAAAGCAAGTAGAAGTTCTTTTTAGGGTTCCGTACTTCATGAGGGAAAAACTCTCCTCTCCCTCTTATCCCACCGGCTCCGGCGGGGGGGGGGGGGGGGGGGGGTTCGTAGGGGTTTGCATGTAAAGAAAAAGAAAGTTTCTGTGCCGTTAGTGTAGAAGACAAAGCAGGAAAAACTCTCTAGTGAACTCTGGCTACCCTACTCACCACCGGGACCACAACACGGTTATTATGGTCGCGATATTCTGTAGGGCGGAGGCACTCCCCTAGTCGGGCTGCTCAAATGGACGGAAATACCGTCGCCGTCGTCTCCTACCTCCATAGAAATTTTAATATTCAAGTATGAACTAAGTAGAATAACTTTGCTTTCCATTTTAGTTATAAAACTGTTGAGTAATTTTGGGGAAACTAAAAAATACGTAGGCAGAGGCCACAAACCACAACTGCTTCTATCCTTACACACAGCTGCATCAACTATTATTAAACCTTTTATGCACGCCCCCGTTGGTTATAAGTGCTAAAAATAATAATATCAAGTTTGCACCGAACCCTCGGTGCGCAAATCTGACACGCACTTGCCCGGTTTTTTTTGTTGATGCAGGCAATGACAGTTTTAAAAAAAGGCGCTTTTTTAAAACTGTCATTGGATGCAGGCTGTTATCTTTTCAAGTCGCGATTCCGATTGATATTTCGGTCTATCCTGAGCCGTGTCTAAAAAAGATTAAACTGATTAAGTACCTACCTACTTAATTAAATCAGTGTCTTGATTGTTTCTACACTAGGCACAGTAAAACATTTTACCCATTTGATTTCCCCCATTTGCGTCTGATTTGCTGATTGATCCATAATCTCATTCATTATTATCCAGGCCAGTATCAGCTACAAAATGCATCTGCGGACCAGTGGATGGTGTTTGGTCGCCGAGGAAGTGAAGTATTGATCACTCGAGACTGTTATGGAGAAAGTGCGGCAGCTTTTGCGCGCGCCCCCTATTGGCCAACATTTCAAGAAATAAGCGCCATATTTCACCGCAGCGGCACTGCTATTCAAACGCATAAACATACAATCTGTAGCCCTAAAGGTATTTGTAGTATGGCATGCTCTACTGCTACGCCACGTACAAGCAGTATAAACCTAAAAGGGAATACACAAGAAGTCAAGGGATCTCAAGATCCGTAGTGCGCATTCGGCTAGGCAGTTGGTACCTCAGTGTCAGAAAAAAATAAAGTAATAACTTAAGTAATTTGTGTTTATTTATTATGAAACTTTATTTAATTATATTAACGAAGTGCCCCTAATAGTGTATTATTTGATTAAATCAAATGATTCTTTAAAGTACAAAGTTTCCGTTCATTAGTGTAAGGTTGCGCCAGCGCACAAAGAATATGTACGGCCTGTCGATACGAATCTTCATCTCTGGTGTCTCGTCCCACTCTAGGCCTGAAACCATTAATTCAGTTGGGTAGTTGTAAATATCATAACTTTTAGGCTTAGGTTTTTTTATTAACTATTTCTACTATCTACTAAATGATATGCATATATAGCTAAGTATATATGCATATCTCTCTCTATCGTACCTAATCAATAAGCACATTTAGTCTATCGATATACCTACTGTGTTTATTTAGCGCAATTCTAGGTACAAATTAAATTGAACTAGTGTAAATTCATTACAGATAAAAACAGGTAAGTACAGGAATTTATAAAAGACAGATACGGTAAATTATATTATTCAGAATAAAGATTAATGCGGATAGGTACATACGCACCCCGCATACCTACGGTGATAAGATAATAGAATTATGTTTAGTTATTATTTGGTTTTAGCCTGACATTGTTAGTATAAGTACCTACCTATTATGGGTCTACCACACGCACAAGCTTCACCACAGTTTTGACTACGCCGGCCGGTTAGTACCTACACGAAATACCGTGCGTAACTGTAGCAGTTTCACCAACTACACGCACAGTGTTCCGTATACAAACCTGTCTGCGCAGGCAAAACTGTAGGAAACTTGTGCGTGTGGTAGGTCCATTAGTAAAATACTTTCGTGGTGGCACTGATTCATAATTAGGTGAAGAACAAATGTGTTTAAATCATGTGAATGCTATAGAAAGAGTGCTGTCTTGTGCTGCTTTATAGCATTTAGCGCTGTGGCGCCATGTTCATCAATTTAGTTCCCCTACGTTTAGGGCTGTAGGTTTTCGCAGTTAGCCCAGTAGGCCTACCATGAAATACCTGAAATTTCGGATAGAAGTTTCAGGCACACGGTCCCATGGAATACGTTTATCCTGAAATCGGATATGAGGAAGGTTGCGCCTTAAACCCAAACGAAAACCGAAGTCATTTCATGGTAGCTACATGGCTAAATGCTTCGACTTTAGTTCGAGTTTCGTAGTTTTGTGCGTTGCGTTTCACCGCATCGTAACCAGGTGTCGAGCCGACAGATCGACTAGCTCTGCCCGCCTAAACTTTTGATCCTGTTCCCGCTAGACATGGAAACTTATTCCTGGCATAACAGTAGCCTATTATTATTAGAAGCATTACCGTCATCTTTATATGCATTTCGCCCAGCTTCGGCCCAAAACATAAGCCGCTGCACCATGTGGGACAACCTCAACGGGTCGCCAGGCTTCAAATTACTGGTGTCGAACAGCCGCGATACGCCCATCTAGTACAACAGATGTGGCTATTTAATGTGTGTGTATACGATATGTGTTTTAATAAAAAAATAAACCAAAATATACCAAAATAAGGGCTGTAAAACGAAAAATAACTGACTTACAGATTTAATGTAAAAGACAAAAGATTAAGACTTTTCTCTTGAATTCAGTGCTAATCATGAGCGTACCCAAGGTGGAGCAAGTGGGGCGCTTGTACCTTACTGTACTTCATACCTACTCCATATACCTAAGGATAAAATAAAATTTTGATTTGGGTGTTTAACGACGCCTCTTGATGCGTCGATCTTGGTGTAAACTTGGGTGAAACCAAGATTAAATTCCATGAACATGTCACACCGAGACCGATCGCCATCGAAGTGACAGATATGTCAATGGCTATCATACCTCCTGCGGCTAATGACCTAAAACAGCGTGTGGTTTTTGGCCGGTTCGGGTCTGATAAAACTGCCCCCGCTGGCCTCAGAGGAGAGGAGGTCACGACCTTTCTGCCCCATCCCTCAAAAGAAGCTGGGTACGCCCATGGTGCTAAACCAAATACGTATTAAGAAATTCTCATTACAAACTTTCACAACCACTCTGTGGGAATTTTGGTCTATCTACAACATCAAGATAATAGACACTGTAAGCTAATATGATGAAAATGATTTAGTTCAATAATATAAATTGTTAGTATACTCACGGCCTGCAGCTTATTCGGTAATAGTAAAGTCATGCGAAGTGTGTACAGGGGCAAAGTGGCTGCCACCCGCATTTTCCTCATTCTGGAAGTTATATTGCTGACGCTGGTGGCAGCGACGTAATTAGCTAGATTTTTTAAAGATGGTTGTCGTGGCACAATGATCACGAGGGAGAGCTCCGGTGACGCGTAAGGGATTTCTAAAGCCTGTTTAAATTCAAATTCATTTATTTTGTATTTATTATCTGTGTGGTGACGGAGAAAGAATACAAGTAGGTACCTATCACCACCCCATCTCATCCGAAGGGCAGTAAGAGGCGACTAACGGAACAATACGCAGACGATATTACTGCGAGAGAAGGAAAACTTGAAATAAAACCCTGTACCAATCCGTCTGGTCAGCGTGGAAACACTAAACAGTAGGCCAAAGCCTCCCAACTTTGGGAAAGTCCTAGTACAGCAGTGGATTTATGAACTTCTTGAATTGGGTATTTGACTAACTAGTTAAATTAATTATTTTTCACTAAACGTCGGAACTAAACGGTACGTTACAAGGAAATTTGTATGAAATATTGTGACGTCATAATATTTGACAGTCAAATAATTTACTATACTCAGTTGGTTGGATGATTGAAAATAAATTAAAACGATAAAATAAGAACGACACAACTTTTACCGTTCTTTTACCATTCTTAATTTAGTAAACTCAGTAAAATAATGTATTTTAAGTAAAGGAAAATACCCAATTAGATAACTAATTTGTTAGAAGTTAAATTATCTCTGTATGACTTCTACCAATACGTATTGACTAAAGCAATATGACTTTGGTATACAAGTCATATTGCTTTGGTAAATATGTAACAAAAACAAAAAGCAATAAGTAAAGACTCAAAGAAGTCTCACAAGAATTCAATAAATCACTCAAGTCAGTTGCCTTACTATTGCCAAAAAAATTTACTTCGATATTACAATATAATACAGTTTGCAAGAATTAAGCGATTTCTAATTCACCCTGTATATAGATATCTATTACCTATAGTTGAGTACAACCATTGAATCTAGTAATATCGAATATCAAAAGTGTTATCGTTGGGGGCGTTATGTAGTCTCATATTTCGGCGATGGTAAGTTTCGAGAGTCCGCTCCATTGGCCTAACCGCACATTGTAGTGAACCATGTCGCAGTGTAGCACATTTTATACGTTGTGCATACTGTTAGCATTTGCTGTAACACTTATATCCTGTGAATGTCCCGAGGACCGCAAGGAACAGGATCATGACGAGAGTAGGCTAAACTACGATTTACTTTGTGCTTATAATTCTGACTCTCGACCCGTTAAGGATCATAAAAATACAGTGAATGTGAAAATACGTCTTGCTCTAAAATATATTAGCTTCGACGCGTTAGAAGAAACGTTTACGCTACACACATGGGTAGGAATGTCTTGGAAAGATGAGTTCTTGAACTGGACTCCTTCTGACTACGGCAACATTGAATCGACGCAACTGGAGAGTCATCGCATTTGGACTCCAAAAATGGCGTTGCTAAACGCAGATGCTACAACGTACCCGACGGATCAGATTTATACGACGTGCTTGGTAACGTACGATGGCAATGTATCGTGTGTACCCCACATCGCACATTCTGGTATTTGTCAGACAACTTTACGAAAATGGCCGTATGATCATCAAAATTGCACTTTGTACTTTGGGTCCTGGATGAATAGCGGGGAACAGGTGAACTACACCTTTGTTCGACAGAAACCAATTGTTCTTGACGATTTTCAAGATGGACCAGGATGGAAATTGCTACACGTCATCAATGAACGTATGCCGGGAAATTACAGTTGTTGTCCCAACAATACATATCCAATGTTGAAATATAAATTTATGATGAAGAGAGTAGCGGCAGGACCAGCTGCAATCGTTGTTGTACCTTCGGCCGTCATCGTGGTGCTCACATTGATCTCTTTCGTATTGGATGTAAGAGATAACATACGATTAATGTTGATTTGCTTCAGTCTATACGGACATTTTACCTTCCTCACTGAAATAGGTTATCAAATCCCCAAACACAGCGCGGATACACCAATAATACTTCTGTTTCTACGAGATTCCATGATTATCACGGTTGTTGGAATCATGGAAACTTTACTTTTGATGTATCTGAGACGAAAGACAACACCAGCACCCGGGTGGATAGTGTCGATAAATAGGTTGATTAGCAGTGGACCAGCCAGATACGTGGTGTTCACGGAGTTTGATACCAGCGAACCTGCTGATTCAAAAAATCTCACTGAAGATTTAAGTGTAATTGAAGAGAAATCACGGGCTCATGGTGACTGGATAAATTTGGCTAATCTACTCAACAGCATTCTGTTAATTGTGGCAGTGTTGGTATATTTTGTGCTAATTTGCGTTTACATTCCTCGTAACAACTAACATATACCTTACAGTTCTATTAATATATATTTCTCATTATTTCATGTGTATTTATAACATAATATTTAAAATACTTTGCTCTTTAAGTGGGTTAGTAATTTGTCTATTTTGGTTTATAATAATATGTCATGGTTATAATAAAATAAAGTGAATTAGTTACCAACCTGAGCATTACATTCTACAATATCGGCGTATCCCATAATGTCGTTAAGTTTTATCATTCGGACGGTGCGTTTAGGGGCGTCGTTCGCGTCGTGGAAGGGCCAGGTGCCGTTGAGCACCGTGGGGGCGGTCCGCCAGCGCGCACGGAAGTATAACGTCGTGATCAGGACTGCAGTGACGCCTCCAGATATATCATTTTCATCAAATGTATCACGGATGGCACCTCCAGAATCTTTTTCTATCTATAGACGTAATTTATAATAGTTACAATGGCTTACGGATGTTTACGTAGGTATTGTACAACAGTGGGTAACTCTAGTTTTTCTACCTTACGGTGTATCGAGTGATAGAGTCGAAAAAGTATTGTATAAAGGCGCCAAACATTCTTACAATCCGCCTGTCACCCTGGCAGAAGCAGGCCGCGGCGGTGGCGCGACTGGCGCGCCTCCCCGTTTCCGGGGACGAGTTGGGGACTCTGTAGTCCCCACACCCGAGAAGAGGGCCAGATCGTTAGAGATGGCCCTGGGTCGGCCGGGGTGCGAGGGATATGCCTGTCAACCTCACCTTCGGCAACCAAAACGACCTACAGGCGGCGTGCGTTTTAGTCGGTTCGAGTCCGACATAACCTCCTCCACCGGCTCCGGTGGGGAGGTATCCGTGGGGATTTTACGCACGTAAAAAAAAAAACGTAACATAAACTCACGCCTATATCCCCGAAGGGGTTAGGCAGAGGTGCTAGAATCCACATTTCGCCAGTTTATGTTTAGGTCCCAATGTAATAGGTGGCGAGCCTATTGCCATTAAATGGGCAGTTACAAACCTGCGATAAATATACCTACACATAACTTCGAAAAGCATCGAAAAGTTATTGGTGTGTGCCATGGTAAAACCTGGGATCGAACCTGAGGCCTCGTCTCAGCAGTCCATTACCCATACCACTAGGACGCGCGCCTCGAATTTTGTCTGGATCTCCTCACGATCTAAGACAATTCCCTCTCTCCGAAGTAGGTAGATACTACCTACTTTACTATTTTTGAGCATTTATTAGGCTACGACCTCCGTGGCGTAGCGGTAGAGCATTCGACTGCTATGCAGGGGGCGCGGGTTCGATTCCCGCTCAGTGCAAATATTTGTATGCATGAATATGTATATTTGCATTGGTCTGGGTGTTTCTATGTATAATATGTATGTATTTACAAAAAAAAAAAAGTATCTAAGTATGTTTATCCGCATTCTAGATCCCATAACACAAGCTAGTTAAGCTATGCTTACCATGGGTCTAGATAGCGTTGTGTAGAATGTCGTGGAATATTTATTTATTTATTATTATTTATTTATTTATAACTTATTCATATACATAATTTTAACTTAAAACCAGCAAAGCAGTATCTAAGTATAGTATAAAACCTCCTTCACCTTCTTGTTAAGAATCGTGTGGATTTCCTCTGGTTTCTCAGTCCCGTTGAACATGTCGATGCCCAGCCTCAGCGCAGCTGCCGGTCCAATACGAAACTTTGTGGACGGCTCTCGTCCCGGCCAAAGAACAAGTCTAGAAACTCGCCGAAACTTGAGGATATTTTGCGTATCGCCAGGCAGAGATGATATAAAGATTCTTATTATATTCTTGATTTCCTAACAATTAATAAACCTTATGAAGTAAATATTACGATTTTGGTAGGTACCTACCATGATCCTAATTAATACCCATTATAGAGAAGTATATATGGAGTCAGAAATTGAATAATAGTCTCGAACGCTTCTGTCACATAGAGCGACGTTATTTATTTTAAAGAGGTAATAATAATAATAAGTACTCTTTATTGCACACCTATATATGTAATAAATAGATATTATTAGGTTAGTCAACAAACCAAAATTTATTAAAATATTGGTTTGTTGATAGCCTCATGATATTTTAAAAGTGATTTTATTCTTTTATGGTGTGCCTCCAAAATTTCCCGATTTAATTTAATTTATCTTAAAAATCGGCAAAATTTTGTGGAACACAATTTTTTTAAAGTCAATTTAGTCATTCCGATTTTATTTTTTTCACAATGCCTTAAATACAAAACGTTTTCCGATATCTAAATAAGGCTGTCCTATATTCAACAGGAGGTAGGGTACGTATTTCAGTCATGACTCTACATTAACGGCGTCAGTCAAGAAAACGTGCCCATTAAACGGCAGTTGGTTTCCCTATCCCCTATGATAAAATAAAATAAGAGTGAGTATAATGTATAGGCATATGTGTATAGGCATATGTACTGTACCATGTCCGAAGCTCGATACCCAATGGCACTGCAGATTTCATCCTTTGTAAGTGAATCCACCTCCAAGGAAAGAGCCATTAATGTCAATTGCAAAAAGAATCCTGATTGGACAAAGCTCATTCCATTTTCTTGCCGATTTGGAGGACTCATTGATGTAAGTTTGGTGAATGTTATCTGAAAAAAAAAACCTTGTTAAGCTATTGCATAGCTTTTATCGCGGGCCTTGAGCATGGGGACCGAATCCAGAAATTCCGTAACGAAAAAACCTAACACCCCCAACTCCGAGCTCGCACGAATCGAGCCGAGCTGCACCGAAGTAGCTCTGCTTAACGTACGTAATTATAATTGCATAAGTTGTTAGTTTTCAAATTCAAATTCAAATTCAGATTCAGATTCAGACTCAGACTCAGACTCAGACTCAGACTCAGACTCAGGCTCAGACTCAGATTCAAAATCAAATTATATTATTATTAAATTATGCTATTATATTATTAAAAAATGCTATGCAATAGCTTTACCGCGGCAGTCCCCGAGTACCACACGTCTTTTTATTATCTATTTATATATATATATATATTATCTACTTGTAGGTATAGGTACACTGCCATAAGCCTAAAAATATTAGGTAAGTATTTTTTTATAGTACACCTTTTTTTATATAGGACACGCCAACTTGACCTCACCTCGCCTGATGGTAAGCTAAAGGCAAAATTTCAGGACAGAGGGTCACCATTAGGTAGGTACGTATATTTATCAGCTAACGACAATATCAAAAATCCAAAATTCTGGAAGTCGAAGAATTTCTATTATATCTTACCTACGTACCCATTTTCTATAATACGAAAAACACATACCTACGCGCATTTGTGGCGACTCTACATTTTTCAGCACCTGCCATCTACCTAGAATTATAATGTGGGTGCTAGCACCTCTGCATATCCCTTCGAGTATATAGGTGTGAGTTTATGTTATGTTTGTGTTATCTACCAAGATAAACCGACCCACTTCTACTCTTACAGTCAACGACAAAAGTAGCTTAACAAACTTTATTTAATTGATCACTGTGGCCCCTAAATCTCCCACAAAATAATTATTATATATATAAGAATATATTAACTTTGACCTCTGGGAATCATAACACTACTTATACTTAAATAATTGATATTGGTATTCCAGTTTAAAAAAAAGTTTGTTAATATTTTAATGCTAATCAACTAATGTCGTTGACTGTACATATCTACATTCTGCATCACGTTAGTTCTAATCTTATACACCTAAACCATTAGATATATAAACATCAACTGTTGGGCGTTGAGTCACAGGCCACAGTACTTTTCTTTTAAACCACTTAGGTGGCGGACAAGCGCACGGCCCACCTGATAAGTGGTTACCGTGGCCTCTGGACGTGTGTAACACCAGAGAAGCCACACTCGCGCTGCCGACCCTGTAAGCACAGAGTTTCCGTGCCGTCAGTGTAGAGGACAAAGCAGGACAAGTCTTTAGTCGTCCCACTGTGCTGACAGCACAAATTCTCCAGTGAGCTCTGGCTACCCTACTCACCGCTGGGAACACAATACGAAGTTATTATAACCGCGGTATTCTGTGTACTTCCCCAGTCGGACTACTCAGCTGGGCGGAAATACCGCCGTGTCCTACCCCCTCATCTACTACTACTAAATCTAGCATGATCCGATCGGAGAATCGTCTCTATTCACAGACGAATAGTCTACCAAACAGCACTTACCCACTGACCGCGTCTAGTAAAAAAAAGCCGGTCAAGTGCGAGTCGGACTCGCGCACTGAGGGTTCCGTCACGTAAGCTACATAAACCGTAATATTATGAATGTGTTGACGTAGAAGTTTGATTTTTGCATAGTTACAAGACGTTATAACGTCTGAGATCTGGGGTGCGGGTTGGGTAACCTCCACGTTGGCTTACCTGTTTCTTTTCCCTCTGGACCGCGGTCCTGGGGAACGGAAGCGGGGAGGCTGGTGCACCCTGGACGATGGTTAGTAGACTCTGACTCCAAGGAGAAAGAGCTCTGCTAGCCGTCGACCAATAACCCGACAAGCCCTTTTTAGGGCTAGCTGACCCTGAGGGGGTCGTGGTATGGCGGACCTGCAAGGCCCGCGGGAAGGGATTCGTAGAATCCCTTCCATCCCAAACAGCCCTTTTTAGGGCTAGCCTGTCGCTCCCGGTATCCCTCTGCTTTCAGAGGGGACATGGAGGCGACACAAGGATCCATGGGATCCAGGGACGGGCCGGCCTACTGCTCGCGCAGAGGCTGGCAGGCATTCGTGCCACCGTCGGTGTTGGGAGAGTTGGCTGCTCTCCCGCGTCGCGTAGCCTCCGAATGATCGACAACGACCTGAGTGCTAGCCACACTCGGGAAGCCGTGATTTTGGAGAACGTGGGGCTTGCCTTAATTGGCCGGCCCGCGACAAGGAAAAGTCTATAAAACCCGATAGCGAAGTCGCTTAAAACCTGTGGATACCTGGGGAACTCCACAGTATGTACCCCGCTTCCTGGAATGAGCGTCACCCAGGAAGTGTAGTTTAAATCGCGTCACACTCGTGGGACTGGATATGGCTAAATTTAAACATACTTCTAAACCCAAACCTAGTGAAATAGTCTGCGCGGAGGTCGCGCAGCACCACGACGCGGAGGTCGCGTCCCAAACCGCGGTGTCGGAGGAATTCGACACCGCCACGGAGAGGAGTAGGGCGAACAGCCCGGTGGGCCTACAGACCCGGAAATCGGTACGGCGGAAGAGGAGATTCAGGAAGAAGTCTCTTCCTCCTCCTTCCCCTCCACCACAGAAGACGGAGTCGGACTTGGAGCTCACCTTGACCGACTCCTCTTCCACCAGCAGCAGTCACGACGGTGACGAGACGCTGCATCCACCACCGCCGAAGCTGCTAGCGGTCAGCCGCACGCAGCTGCAGCGTGGTGATAGCCTCAGGGCCCCGGAGGATGTGGAAGCGCCGCCGAGTTCCTCCACCTCGGCGGCGTCCTTACCCTTGCCTCGCGCCGACAGAATATCTAAGGAGGTGATAGAAGCCCTAGAAGGTTGGGCCGGGGCCCGCACCGATTCTCCGACGCCGGAGGAGCACCGGGTCACGCATGCGACGACGCGGCTTGTCGAGCTGTTCGACCTCCTGAAGGCGGAGTTAGCCGAGTTGCAGCTCGACAGGGCTCATTTGGGCAGGAGGCACCTGGAGCTCCTGGAGAGCAATGAGCGGATGGCGGCCGATTACCGCAAGGAGATGGGGAGGATGGCGGCCGATCTGGCGAGCCTCCAAGCGGTCGTCCCTGGGCTGCCGGCGGAGCGCGTTACGCGGTCGGCGCGGCGGCGACTGGTGGCGCAGCCGACGCCGCCGGCGCATCCGCTGTTGCCCGTGCGATCAAAGTCGCCACTGCGGCCGGAGCCGCTGTTGCAGCCGACGCCGTCGGGACGGCCGGCGCGGCCGCTGTTGCCCGTGCGGTCGAGGTCACCGCTGCGGCCGGAGCCTCTAGCGTCGTCGGAGTCGCCGCGGCCGGAGCCGCCGAAGTCGCCGGCCCGACCAGCTCGGCAGGAGTCGCCGGTGCTGCGGCCGGCTCGGCCTGCGGACCCGTTGGCGCTCTGCATGGCGGCAATAGCTGCCATGGAGAAGCGCCAGGAGGAGGCGCTGGCGGAGCAGCGGGCGTGGCGGGTGGCGCAGGAGGAGCGCACCCGGAGCTGGCTGGAGTCCATAATGGACTCCAGCCGCCGACCACCCCTGGCGGCTCCGGCCGGATATGCCGGGGCAGTTAAGAGGGGCCCCACCTGTCCGGTAGTGGCGGGATCCCCGCAGGGGTCGGCCAGCAGCCCGTCCGCTGCGTTTGCCGCCCATGCCGCTCCGCGGCGGATAGGGGCGTGCAGTACGCCCAGATTGTCACGCAGGCGATAGCCTGCGTTGACATGAAGGCCCTCGACATGCCGGGCCCCATCCGGGTGAAACCCACTCGGACGGGTGCTCGGCTACTCGAGATCCCAGGCGCTTCGAGCGGTCCCCAGGCTGATGCCCTAGCGGCTAAGCTTAGGGAGACGCTTGACGCAGCCGACGTCCGGGTGTCCAGGCCCAACAAGTGCGCAGAAATGCGCATTTCGGACCTGGACGACTCCATCACGGTGGAGCAAATCCGCCTCACCGTGGCGGAGGCCGGGGGCTGCCCCCTAGAGGCGGTGAAGGTCGGAGCAATCCGCTTCGGCCGCCGTGGACTGGGGGCGGCAGTTGTCGGCTGCCCCATCGCAGCAGCCAAAAAGGCTGCCGACCGGGGGTTCCTCGCCGTTGGAGGCGTGGTGCGGGTGCAGGTCCGGCTCCTGCAGGCTCGACCGACCAGGTGCTTCAGGTGCCTGTCGGTCGGCCACGTGGGGGTGCAGTGCACGGCGGCGGTGACGGTCGGTGACCGCTGCTTCCGCTGTGGCCAACCCGGCCATACGGCCGGTGGATGCGAAGCTCCGCTGCACTGTTTCAGGTGTGCAGCGGGGGGGCAAACCGGCCGACCATAGGGTTGGCAGCAAGGCCTGCACCGGGGGGGAGCCGAAGCCGCAAGGCGGGGGCTCCACCCAAAGTTCGCGGCGGGATGCGGAGATGGTTCCATAATGGATCCCCAGCTCCGCATCCTGCAGGCGAACGTGGGCCACGGTGCCGATGCTCAGGGTCTTCTGCTCCAGAGCATGGCACAGTGGTCCATACACGTCGCCGCTGTCGCCGATCCGTACACTCACCGGCCCCTTGGGCCTGCCTGGGTGGTCGACCTGGACGGGTCGGCGGCACTGGTGTACAACGCCGCTATGGGTGCCCCTCCCCCTGTTGTCGTGGCAAGGGAGCATGGCATCGTAGCGGCGCGTGTGGGGGAGATTGCGGTCGTGGCCGTCTATCTCACGCCGAGCCTACACCGACGCATAGGGGAGTACCGGCAGTCGCTGGGGCGACTGACCGACGTCGTCAACGCCTGTCATCCTCATCCGGTTCTTGTGCTCGGGGACTTCAACGCCTGGTCAGTGACCTGGGGGTCCCGGCACACGAACCCACGAGGTAGGGCTCTGGAGAGCTGGGCCGCTAATCACGGTCTAGTTCTCCAGAATCGCGGGGCCGAAGCCACGTTCGTGACCGCGGAGCGCAGTTCGATTATCGACCTATCGTTCGCAGGCGCTTCGCTGTCGCACCGTGTGCGGGACTGGCGTGTTGTTGTGGGGTGGAGACACTGGCGGATCACCGATACGTTCGGTTTGATGTCTCCCCCCCCGCGGGTGATGCGCCGGTCATACCGGCCCCACGCGAGCCACGCTGGGTGCTTGGGAGACTGAATCGGGAGGTCCTCCTGGAGGCCGCCATCGTACAGGCCTGGGCCATTGCGCCGGACAGGCCTGTCGATATCGACGATGAGGCGGTGTGGTTCCGGGAGGCCATGACTCGTGTCTGCGATGCGGGTATGCCTAGGGCACCACCCTATAGTCCGAGGCGTCGGGTCTACTGGTGGTCTGCGGAGATCGCGAGGCTACGGCAAGCCTGCGTGATCGCGCACCGCCGAAGAAGACGGTCTCGAACCCCGACTTAGAGGGTTCCTCAGCGCATGCTTGGAGCGGGGCCAGTTTCCGAAGATGTGGAAGACGGGGAAACTGGTCCTCATCCGAAAGGAGGGTCGCCCGGCGGACGAACCGTCCGGCTACCGGCCCATTGTGTTGCTCGACGAGGTGGGCAAGCTCTTTGAAAGAGTTATTGCGAAGCGCCTCGTCGAGCACCTCTCTGGTAGGGGGCCGGACCTGGCGGATGCCCAATATGGCTTCCGCCGGTGGCGGTCCACCGTGGATGCCATCATGCGCGTGAGGACTTTGGCGGAGGAGGCAGTTGCCCGGGGCGAGGTGACGTTGGCGGTGTCCTTGGACATCTCCAACGCGTTCAACACCTTGCCCTGGAGTTGCATCAGGGAGGCACTCGTGTACCACGGTGTGCCTCTCTACCTCCGCCGCATAGTCGGGGCGTACCTGACGGAGAGAGCCGTCATCTACCCAAGTGCGACCGGCGTCGGTCGGCGTGAGATGTCGTGCGGTGTTCCACAGGGATCGGTTCTCGGGCCGCTACTGTGGAACATTGGATACGACTGGGTGCTTCGCGGTGAGCTTGCGGACGGCGCCGCCGTCACGTGCTATGCGGACGACACGCTAGTGACGGCGAGCGGGGCTACACACCGTGAAGCGATCCTGAGGGCCACGACCGCGGTTGCTCAAGTCGTGGAACGGATCCGGCGGCTGGGCCTTGAGGTGGCTTTGCATAAATCCGAGGCCATGTTCTTTCATGGACCTCGGCGCACGCCACCACCTGGTTCCAGTCTGACAGTGGGAGGCACTCTCATCGGCATCAAGCCCCAGTTGAAATATCTGGGGCTCGTGCTCGACGGCCGGTGGGACTTCGGGAAGCACTTCCGAAGTCTGGGCCCCAAATTGGCGGGCACAGCCAACGCTCTGGCGCGGCTACTGCCCAACCTGAGGGGCCCGGAGGACTCCTGCAGGAGACTCTACGCGGGTGTCGTGCGGTCCATGGCCCTGTACGGGTGTCCCGTGTGGGCGGACACCCTGAGTGATCGGCACATGCTCCTGCTGCAGCGTCCGCAGCGGAAGTTGGCGTGCCGCATCATAAGGGGGTACCGCACGATATCCTTCAACGCAGCGAGTCTCCTCGCCGGATCCCCACCATGGATCCTGGAAGCGAGATGCCTTTCGGCGCTATACCGGTTCCGAAGGGCGGCGCGGGAGCGGGGTCACGATCCCGAGCCCGAAGAAATTCGGGCCGTGAGATCCCGGCTCCACAGGGAAATGGTGGCGGAATGGGAGAGACGACTTGGGCAACCAAGCGCAGGGCACGCCGTAGTAACGGCGGTAAGACCCATCATGGGGGAGTGGTTAGAGAGGCCACACGGCAGCCTCTCGTACCGTCTGACGCAGATGATCACCGAGCACGGATGCTTCGGAAAGTATCTGCGTCGGATGCAGAAAGAGCCAACGTCCGAGTGCCATCACTGCGACGCGAGCGAGGACTCAGGTCCGCACACGCTCACCGAGTGTCCGGCGTGGGAGACGCCGAGGCGGGAGCTTGTGGCGGCCCTGGGAGTGAGGGTTCTCACGCTCTCCATCTTGCTCGCGGCGATGGTTCGCTGCGCGGATGCGTGGGCGGCCGGCGCCTCCTTCTGCGAGCAAGTAATGCTCGTGAAGGAGGAGGCGGGGCGGGAGCGGCAGCGGGAGCGACGAAGGATCGCAAGACAAGCTGCCCGCGCACGAAGGCAACTCGGGCGTCGGAGGTCGATGAACGACCTCCGCCCCCCATGAGCGCCGGCCTGGGGGTGACAGGTGAAGCCGCCTGTCACCCTGGCAGAAGCAGGACGCGGCGGTGGCGCGCGTGGCGCGCCTCCCCGTTTCCGGGGACGAGTTGGGGACTCTGTAGTCCCCACACCCGAGAAGAGGGCCATATCGTGAGAGATGGCCCTGGGTCGGCCGGGGTGCGAGGGATATGCCTGTCAACCTCACCTTCGGCAACCAAAACGACCCACAGGCGGCGTGCGTTTTAGTCGGTTCGAGTCCGACATAACCTCCTCCACCGGCTCCGGTGGGGAGGTATCCGTGGGGATTTTGCGCACGTAAAAAAAAAAAAAAAAAAAAACGTCTGAGATCTGAGTTTTTGGTATAAATTTCAACTTGATACCGCCCACGTATTAATGACAAAAAGACAGATGGACAGACGGAGAACGAAGTCTTGACAGACAGACAGACGGACCACGAAGTGATCCTAGAACGGTTCCGCTTTTTCCTTTTGAGGTACGGAACCTTAAAAATATAAATAATTAAGATTAAAACTAAAACCATTTAGTCTAACCAAACAATATGTTTTAGGGATAAGTGACATACGACCACAGCTATCCTTGATATTTTCTTGTTTAATACTTTTAATAGCGTAATTTTTTAGTAGTCGGGTTTTAGTTTTAAACTTAATTATTTATTTATATTATTTTGGGGCAAGCAATAGGTATAATTTATACTTATTTGAAATGTGCTAATTAAGCCCTTTCAGTTGATACCAAACCCGTACACGACGTATATATATAAAAAAAAAATTAACACAGTACTTTATGGCCGCGAGAGAGAATCAGAAAGAGTTTGTAAAACATCCCTGACTACTACTGCAAAGTACATGGCGAACAGTGTGGGCGCTAGAACACACCCTTGTTTCACTCCACAGGTAACGGGGAAGAAATTTGATTGTTCGCTATCGACACCGACGCAGCACTGCACGTCGTCATGTAGGAGTGTAAGAAGTCTCACATACTTCTCCGTGCACCCTAGCTTCCCTAGCACTATCCAGAGAGCTTCACGAGGCACACTGTTGAATGCCTTCTCCACGTCAACAAAGCTTTCTCAAACAAAGTGTTCTCTGCTTTTTTCTTGCAGTCGACGCACAGAAAAGATTGCTTCACAGGTGCGTCGTTCAGGTCGAATGCCAAACTGGGTTTCTGGCAGTATCTTTTCAGACAGAGCCTTTAAGCGGTTTAAAAGAACTCTGGCAAAGGCCTTTCCAGGGGCTGACAAAAGTAAGGGCTGCAGTCGGAACGGTCACCCTTGTTCTTGTAGAGTGTACAAATGCGAGACACTCTAAAGTCATCCGGGACTCGCTCTTCCTCCCACATACGAGCAAAAAGTTTCCAAACCAACATGTACAACTCCTCGCCGCCGTATATTAACAGCTCTCCCGATATAAGGTCAATACCAACCGCTCGCTTGTTCTGTTGCAGCATGATGGTAGAGGCAACCTCATCATATGACAGGGGCTCATCCAGCTCAATGGAAAGAGGGAGTTGAGGTATTAGACTCACATTTTATAAATTAGATGGTCGATCTACGTTGAGCAAGTTGTCCAAGTTTTGGGCTCAACTATTTAGGACATCCTCCTTGTTTGTCAATAGGTGCATACATGCTCGGTAGGATGTACCAGTCAGCCTACGTACCTCGGAGTAAAACTCCCCGATCTGGTTAGTATCAGCGAGCCACTGCATGTGGAGAGCTTTTTCTTGCCACCATTTGTCTTTTATTTGACGAGACAGCTTCCGCAATTCAAGGTCACTCGCTTTGACTACAGCAACGCTTCCACCCTACCTACTATGCTGTCGCAAGAGATCTCGATGTTTGTTGAATGCTGTCCTAACCCCATCATTCTCATCAAACCAGTCCTCACTACGCCGGCTTTTTACACCTAAAGTAGCTGAGGCTGCTTCCATAAGATGAGAAGAAAAAGTTCCCCAGACCACCCCAATATCACCTGTCTCATTAATCGGCAACAGTTTTTCAGAAACAGCTTCAGCATATTTCTCCCTCACCTCGAGATTCTTAAGCCTATCCACGTTCAAAGACGCAGGCTTTGTAAGTGTATAACTATGAGGTCGACAGCGGTGGAGCCGTAGCTTTGTGATAACAAGTTGGTGATCAGTCAAACAGTGAGCACCACGCATGACGCGAGTGACTTGGACTTGACCAGTATTTCTCTGCCTGACAATAGCATAATCAATCAAGTGCCAGTGTTTGAATCGAGGATGCATCCATGTTGTCTTGTGCTTAGCGGCAAGTCTGAACATAGTGTTCGATATTGCAAGCTCATATTGAGCACAGAGACTGAGTAGCAACTGACCATTGCTTTTCATGTTGCCGACTCCGTGTCTACCCAGTACTCCAGGCCAAGCCCCATTGTCTCGTCCAACTCTGGTATTGAAATCGTCTAGCAATATAACCTGCTCTCTGGCATTTATGCTGTCAAGGCATCGAGATAGTTCCTCGTAAAAAATATTTTTGGATTGGGTTTGGTATAACTCGCAGGTGGTTCTATATATATTTCGTGGGTACTAGACCTTGGACTCCGGAGATACACCAGAGAACTCCTCGAAATCAAATATGCAATGGGAAACGATCGATTTTTACGACGATCGATCTTGTGACACGGCAGACAACATTACGAAGTGCGTGTAAGAATTACCAAGTCTTGAACTAACTTAAACTCAAACTCAAACTTTATTTCCATGGGACATGGTTACATTACAGGTGTTGAAATATTGTTTTTGAGCAGCGCATTCTGCCGTGAGGCGCGGAAATATTTATACATGGGGTAAAATAAAACAAAATTGAATTATGCATTCGGACTTTGTCCAGTCCTTATCAAACAAAAATATTGACGTGTCAAAAATTAATAAATTTGATAGGCATTATGAATAAAATAAATATTACAATTAAATGTCCGTGTGTAATGAATGAGATAAATTATAAATTAATTAAATTTTAAATTAGACAACAACATCAGTATGACTAGGTACAATAATAAATTTGATTTGATTTGATTTGTACATTAAGTAGGTAGGTTAGGTATTAGTCTTTTTAACATAACAGAATTTCTTAATGATATATAGCATGAATGTCTCGTTGAAGTTAAATCGAAAATTATGGTCGGCATGCTGAGACTACCCTCCGAAAACGGGCACTAAATTAATGAAATTTAAAAACAACCTATTGCAATCACTAAAAAGTAAAAAAAAACTAAGTACGTCTAAAAACCAACTTCAAAATCTATACACGTGTTACAGAAAGGTGTAGTCATATTCGAGGGACGCATTACGTGTGATATAAATAAAATTTCCGCGGGAGTATAAACACCGATTTACTTTGTATCACGTAGATAAATAATTTTCTTTTTTATCGACCATGTGTAAACTAGTGGAAATTGCCGACAAACGCACAACACTAAAAAACTAACCAGGGCTGCAGCAGCTGCAGCGCGCTATTACAAATAAACTCTACGGTTTGAACCCGAGTAGGTTTACCAAACGATCAGATTTGATAGGCCCTGTCTCAATATCATCCTACATACTTACTTTCTAGCTAACCTATTTTTTTTTATCGGGCAAAGAAACTCTGAAACCGCTTATAACTCGTTAAAATAGTATTAAATTAAAACAAAATTTACTTTAAGCAATAATAAAACATTTTTATGTTCCTGAAATCATCCATGCGAAATGTGAGACATGTCTCAAAGTTACTTTAGGTAAAGGTTAACCTACATTCAATACCAGGAGCCGTGGACTACCGAATTTCCAGCCACGCCCCTTAATATTATACTAATTAAAATTGGTTCCGTACCCAATTTTATTGATATGTGATGCAAAAAATAAATTTTCGGTTTTTATACAACTTAGGTGGCAGATAAGCACATGGCCCACCTGATGATAAGTTAAATAGAACAAAATTCCAAGTTGTTGGGTAGGTACACGATACATAGAGATACTTGGTTGCGAACCTCCGCAGCGCAACTGCGCGTGAAGACGGCAGCACCTCTACTCTCCCAAAATCCCGACCAAGGCAGGAATGCCCCTGTAAAGGGTTGCTGGGTGCCTCTTCATGTGTGCCTGAGTAACATAGGACACAATGGAGAGCAGACAAAGCCTCAAAGGGCTGGTTGAGGACCCGCCCCTTTCCAGGGTAAAATGAGGATACTGTACTTTTCCATACGGAATTAACATGGCAACAGGTTCGAAAACAGGGTTGTTTTTCTCTCGCATCCCCGCACGCTCTCGTCCTTCGAGACCAGCAGGAGGTTGGACAAGGCGGTATTTCCGCCCAATTGAGCAGTCCGACTAGGGAAGTGCCTCCGCCCTACAGAATACCGCGGCCATAATAACTTCGTGTTGTGTTAGGGTAGCTAGAGCTCACTGGAGAATTCGTGCTGTCAGTAAGAAAACTAAAGGCATGTCCTGCTTTGTCTTCTACATTGACGGCACAGAAACTCTGTGATTACAGGGTCGGCAGCGCGAGTGCGTTCCCTCTGGTGTTACATACGTCCATAGGCCACGGTAACCACTTTTCATCAGGTGGGCCATGTGCTTGTCTGCCACCTAAGTGGTATAAAAAAGCAGCATCCGCAACACTGTGATCGTTGCACGTTTGCCTTAGTTTGAGTTTCGCAGTTAACGAACAAACAAATTTCAAATAAAATCCGATAATAGGATTTTATTTGAAATTTGTTTGTTCGTTACTTTTGGGAAACCAGGTTTCATGATAATGCGCGCAATTGCGCACAACATAAATAACGGCGGTGTACAAAAATGCACACAGAACTTACTAAGGTATATCATGTCGTACCCGGATAACATAGACTCTAAGAGGTCCTTATTAAGTGTTCGTTAAAGTAACATTCATTGCGGTACCCAAAAATATTTCATAATATTAAAATATCTTCTCTTTCACTCCAAATCGCCACGCCCTTTATTATGATTGGTTCCGTACCAATTTTTATTGAATACAAAACCTTTCTTAAAGCATAAAAAGGCATGGTAAAGTGAACAAAAATATGTTCAAATACCAGGATAACATAAAATGTAATAGTGGTTTCTTCAAAATTTTTGAATCAAGATTTTTTACGGTACCCTAAAATAATTGATAAGAAAAAATCATTTGTTATTTTTTTCCTATACCTAAATAGGGTGAACTGACTAGTATTCGACCATGGTCACAATTTTATTATTTTCTGCATTCTTCATTATCTACTGAATTACATACTATTTTTTAATAACAATGTTGTTCAGTCAGTGGGTCGTGTGCTTGTTTGCCCACCCGTTATTGAATGATACGAAATTATTATATAAGTTGTCTTTTACATAACAACAGACAACGAGTAGATTGAATAGTAGTGGTGTTGCATACGTCCATAGGCCACGGTAACCGCTTCCCATCAGGTGGGCCGTGTGCTTGTCTGCCAACTAAGTGGTATAAAAAAAAAAGTTGCGATTTTTTTTCAGAGTAAGTACACAACTCTGATTATGATTAAATTTGAGCGCGATAGCCCATTCATTGTCCAACCCAAACTCAATGCGAGGGGGTTTCCGCACTTAAAGAAACACAAAGTCATAGTTGAAAAATCCAGATTTAAATATTAAAATAAATTTTTTAAATGGACGTAAATCAGTACCTCTACCTTAATTTCATAGGTAATACGTTCGGCCGCGGAGTCCTTTGATGAGGCCGCGATGCGTGGCGGCGCTTTTGATGCGGACAATCGGTGCCGCCGTGCCGCCGTGCCGCCGTGCCGCCAAGGACATAATATTTGGCGCCAAAGTGCGTAAAACAGTAGGCATCAATGTTGCCATAACTGATTTTATAAAATCAGTAGATGGCGTGTTAAAAATAGTAGAAGCAGCGTAGATTTCAAATGAAAAAGTGGTAAATTTATTAGTAGAGTAAAATGTATTTTTACGAGTTTATGCTTTTTAAAAGATAGAAGACGAAAAGCGGTTCGTTTGTTTTGCGTCTTGTCATCCGCAGAGTAGGTAAGTCTTGTCATATGCAAAGAAAATATCGTGACAATTTTATGTATTAATTATTTCCTGATTCCTCAACTTTTTTCTCCTCTTCCTCCTTTCCTCCTTCTCCTCTGGCTCTATCTCCTCTCGGTATGAGTAAAACTTGTGATTTTCAATAGCAAGGCCGACCTTAACCACTGAGCACGAAGCTATCATTTAAGTACTTTTAAGTTCAGATTTTTAGCGCGAACAGATAGCAAAATGTACCTAGGCAATGTACTTTTTAGTAGAAATAGAATATTGTTCTGAACAAAGGGATTGATTTAACTATTAATTACTTAACTGCAGGTTTTTCAGTCATATTTACCTTAAAAATGAAAGGAAGGTCTGTGGATTTTTCAAAATTCTACGTATTAAATTAGATAATTAGAACTCGATAGATTAATGGTTGGCAACATTCGTATGTACCTACTTGTGCCGACTTCTTTTCTGTAGGTTGTTTACATGTTATTTGTAGACTAGTTGTTGTTCTGTTGTGCAGTGAAAATGTCGGTTTTTAGTAATAGCGAATATTAGATGATGCTTTGTGTTGGCGCAGCTGATGGTAGCTTACGAAAAGCTCGTCGACTGTACAGTGAGAGATTTGTGGACGGAAGACTAGAGGGTGACCGTCGGCGGTTTCCCTCTTTGGAGTGTTTTAGGAAGATGGTGGAAGTTTTCGTGGCGACCTTCTACGACGCCCACTGCTTTAGACGATCGTATTCTCGAGCATTTTGAAGTAGACCCGAGAACGAGTAGGTACCCGGCGAGCTGGAACGGTTATCGGAGTGAAACCCGTTCATTTCAAGAGGGAAGTTCGCGCGTATTTAAAGATGCGTTTTGATCAGAGGATTGGGCGTGGCGGTGAAGTGAGAGTCGCTTGCCCGGCGAGGTCCCCGGATCTCACTCCGCTCGACTATTTTCTCTAAGGTTACGTGAAGAAAAAGTGTACAGTACAGCATGTGACAGCAGAGAGAATATGGAAGCCCGAATATCAGAGATTTTCAGTAGCGTAACCCCAGATATGTTTCGAAGCGTGCGTGGTAGCATGTTACGGCATTGAGCAACGAGGTGGTCATTTTGAGCAGTTGCGCGTTGCTATAATTTTTTAAACGTAGGTATGCCTTGGAGTTTCACGCATACTGTGGCGTCATAAACTCTTCATTCTTGTGTACATGTACTCTTATGTTTTTGTGACCTACATAAGTGATAGTTGTAAACTCCTTGTGTCGCGATCGTGAAGTGATAAAGTAGTGCGTTCTTATGACTGTACCAGATCAGGTACATCACCGTTTCGCTGTAAGGAGAACACGCCCCGGTAAGTGGTAGTCAAAATATCTCTGATGTAACATACCTATCTCTAACTGTACCTACGCTTGGTAGGCCGGCTACCAGGCGCACAGCTGAGATTAGGGATTTTGCAGAGGTTATTGGACTCAATTGAACTTATCGCGAAAAAACAAAATACAATAGTGTTGTGACCTACCGCTCTTGCTAAATATCGAAAAATTTAACGAATTTAACAATTTTGTAAGACGATTAACGATGTAATCACTTTATTACTATTTGTACATTGGCCGGTGCATATCGACTGGTTATCAGGCATGTGTAACGACCCTTAAATATGACCACACCTTTCTGTAACAAATCAGTAAATCTGTAAATTCAGTAATTTTCTCTTATCTTTATTATACAGTAATAAAGATAAGAGAAAATTACTGAATTTACAGATTTACTGATCTGTTAGAAGTCGGTGCCTACTTTATCTGTTGTACCTAAACTATTTTGATGCAATCAATTGAAATAATGTGGCATCTCGGGCTAGGCACTGGCTTCTAATAGATCTATAAATTCAGTATTTCTTCTCGTATTTTTATTATGATATTTTATAAATTTTGAAGTCGGTTTTTTAAACGTAGCCTATATGGATTATCGTTATTGAGAACGCAAACTAAACGATTATTAGTGTATCTACGAGTATGTAGGCTGCAGGAATACAATAACGGCTTTATCACTATTGTCGTCTATTGCGTTTTTAAGTTAATTAACTCATTCCCACGGTATATCTAGGTTAATTAATCAACTCGACGCGTATATCTAGGCACTAAGAACTCCAATGATTGTCTCTGTCTTGTTTTATTAGTTATTACTCCAGTACCTACTCTACTCCTGCATCATTAGTTAAGCACACACGGCGGTATTTCCACCCAATTGAGCAGTCCGACCGGGAAGTACCTCCGCCCTACAAAATACCGCGGCTATAATAACTTCGTGTTGTGTTCCCAGCGGTGAGTACGTAGGGTAGCCAGAGCTCACTGGAGAATTTGTGCTGTCAGTGGGAAGACTAAAGGCTTGTCTAACGGCACAGAAACTCTGTAGGTACTTACAGGGTTGGCAGCGCGATTGTGACTCCTCTGGTATTATAAACGTCCATAGGCCACGGTAACCACTTTCCATCAGGTGGGCCGTGTGCTTGTCTGCCACCTAAGTTGTATAAAAAAAAATGGTCTCTCATATGGATTTATCGTTACCAATCTCATGTAGCTTTTGATGTTTGGATGGTTACCTATTTGTTTTTAAGCGGATTTTGATGGAATTTAACACAGGAATAGATTACCTATATGAAATGAAATAATTTATTTGCCAGAATGCGGGTAAATAAACCCAATGGCCCATTTACCTATCATTATGGTGTGCAAATATTTAAGTGATTATTAGTTATTATAGTCTAGTATTGCACATAAGTATCTAAGCTTATAATTTCAGGAATAAGTTTCTGTGATTCACGAAACCGGGATCCATTGGAGACACGCGGGCAGACCTGCAGCTAATATAAAATATATCTATTAGGTACCTACATATTATGCTATTAATCCCTTGTGAATGCGTCAGTTATTTTTGCATTAACGTTCAATTCAATTCAATACTGTTGCAATAATAATAAATCACACTTTACGACTGCCTATATTAAATACACCTTGGTCACAGCATCTTCAATAGTTATTATTATTAAATACAGTTATTGAATAAGTTACTCTATTATAACATGCACAACCAAATTTCAATATCCAATATAATTTTTTGATCATATTTTCGACAGATCAACTACTTTCATTCGTACTGCGATTGCGCTTTGTACTTAGGTACCTAGGTAATTCATACATATCTACATTACATAACTTTAACTTGAACATAACCTGCACGGTTTTCTCACCCTGAAGTGGACGGAAAGATCAGCTGTTCCGATTTGTTCCGTTTCTGTCCTTAAACATAGATCTATAATGTTCACATGTCAAAAACTTCGATTGCCCCAAAATTGAATTAAAAACATCATTTACAGCCACCGAGCCACGGATTCATGATCCATGGACCATAAATAGATATTATTTATGATTAACATATGTAGATGCACGCCTATTTAAAAATAGAGGGACTACCCATCCAACACTGGGCAGTTACGAAATCCACCGGTATATAGGTACCACGCAAAAAAAAAAACAAATAGTACCTATATACCAAACCTTGAACTTAGGGGACCGATAAGCGCCGGTCTGCAGGATGCAGGAACTTCTATAATTAGATTAGGTCTCAGATACACGCATAAATACTCTACACATAGCAAGAACTGCGTATTACAGAGATGAATTGCTGCGGTGAATGTGTCACGCGCAAGGATCATGTGAGGAACAATAAAATGCAAAGAGTCGCCATCGTCAATGCGGTCTTACTACTGCGGACCCAAGACCGTGTGAATTGGAGGAGCAAAATACCGAAAGTGGAAAGCCTCGGATCAGATGCGACCGGGACTCCACTTCGGATTGAAGACAAACCACATACCTACGAAACATCCGCCTAAAAGCAGATTCAATCAGGGTAGCAAACTAAGTCAACGAGAAGCAAGAGTATTCTCTATAATGCACTGAAGAAGAATATGATAGCCACAGATAACATAACACTAAAACCAAGATGCTATTGACGTTTGATATTGATCGTTACTTCATCATCATAGGAGGTAGGACACGACGGTATTCCCGTCCGAATTGAGCAGTCCGACAGGGGAAGTACCTCCACCCTACAGAATACCACGGCTATAATAACCTCGTGTTATGTCCCCGGCGGTGAGTAGGGTAGCCGGAGCTCATTGGAGAAGTTTTGTGCTGTTAGTGGGAAAACCAAAGGCTTGTCCTGATTTTGTATTCTGCACTGAAGGCACAGAAAATCTCTGTTCTTACAGGGTCGGCAGCACGGATGTGAATCCACTGGTGTTACACACGTTCATAAGTCACGGTAACTACTTTCCATCAGGTGGGCCGTGTGCTTGTCTGCCACCTAAGTTGTATAAAAAAAATCATAAAGGCGTTAGAGATGTACCGATTCCATCTGAGGCCTTCACCTCGGAGCCAGGGGTTTGCCTTACTGCGGAAACATAAATGCTTAACGTTTGTACATCATTGTGTAACTGTCTAAAGAATTATCGAATTAAAGTAAGTTTATTGTTTATTACACACATACTTTGTCATTACAGGTAACCTAATGCGACAGAGCAGCAACATAATTATAACAAGTTCATGCTTATAATCTAAATACTAATTGTCACACAATATTAAAAAATACAATATCAATACAAGTAGATGCAATAAAATTCAGTCATTTGAAGATAATTCTCGAGCATGATGACAAAATAATGTTCAAACTATAACGTCACAGCAATAATTACTTTTCATAGATAATGTCAAAAATAATAATTCCAATAATAATGTCACAATAATAATTAAATTACTAATGTCAAAATAATATATTATTAATAATATATTTATATAATAAAGTATATGTATAAACTTACCATGTAAAATTCTCGTTCAAACTTATCGAGACTCTGTGCAAATTTTTCATAACGAGATCGACCTGGATACAGTATCGGTGGTTTTGTCACGCCAGATTGCACAGCCACCGTTGGCGTTATTTTGAAATTTGGGGCAAAACTGTGCATACTACTAAATAACTGAGTGAAACTTCCAGGTTTTTGGTTAGTTGGAGGTAGAGCATGCAGGTTATTATTTAACATCATGTTTAATTTCGGTACAGGAGCCATGGGAGTTACATGACTTAGTGCTTGTATGGGGTACATCATGCTACTTGTATGAATACTTGGATTCATATTTATTGCAGTGGTTTGTCTTGTAATAGGCAAACGTTTCAATATTGGTCGTACGTCGGTGACCAACGGTTTAATTATATTTGCGTTATGTAGATGATACGGTCTCTCGGTAACTAAATTAAAATATTTGTTAGGGTTGCTTGGATTTTCTTCGGCTTTAGAAGAACACTCGACGTGTTTACTGTTTGATAAACATAAAGTTCTCTTTGAATTCAGCAGCGGGTACGGGACAATATGATTGTGCCCTGTTTTCTTGGGTATATTAAAAATAGTAATTTCTTCAGTCTTCACGAAATATAACATAGCTATTTTAAGGGAGATTACAATGAGTGTAATATAATCTTTATTCATACTTAATATGCAATATTACATTCTATTTTTGGTAGGTATCTTTCGAACGGCTTCACTGATTCGCGATAAGACATGTTAAACGTAAACCACTAGAACACAATATGTTTGTTGTACATGAATTTTGAATTTCAGTTGGGTATCACTGTCAGGCACGTTATATCACAGTTAACGTAACGCATAGCTTCGACCTGCGACCACTACGTACCGAGGGAATCTAATCGACTACAAACCGTATCGACGGTAACCACATTCGTTGCTCATAAAAGTGAACTAGGTATTAAATAGTTCACACTGCATTAGGAGCAATAATTAATGTACTTTAATTTGAATAAGGCCACTTAGATCAGGTAGGTAGGACTTTAGCTATAGACGGAATTTGGAAGGGTAGGTACCTACTACGTGGGTTGGGTTCCGATTTTACAAAAGTAATTAATTTCAAATTAACGTTTTTTAATAAGTATCACGAACTATTCACTCTGGGAAACCGCACATCTCTACCGTATGGGTCTAGGCTAGATTCTCGTGAAGGTATATCCAAAATTTCTGTGAGGCGGGGCGGGAGCGGCAGCGGGAGCGACGAAGGATCGCAAGCCAAGCTGCCCGCGTACGAAGGCAACTCGGGCGTCGGAGGTCGATGAACGACCTCCGCCCCCCATGAGCGCCGGCCTGGGGGTGACAGGTGGAGCCGCCTGTCACCCTGGCAGAAGCAGGCAGCGGCGGTGGCGCGCGTGGCGCGCCTCCCCGTTTCCGGGGACGAGTTGGGGACTCTGTAGTCCCCACACCCGAGAAGAGGGCCAGATCGTGAGAGATGGCCCTGGGTCGGCCGGGGTGCGAGGGATATGCCTGTCAACCTCACCTTCGGCAACCAAAGCGACCCACAGGCGGCGTGCGTTTTAGTCGGTTCGAGTCCGACATAACCTCCTCCACCGGCTCCGGTGGGGAGGTATCCGTGGGGATTTTGCGCACGTAAAAAAAAAAAAAAAATCCAAAATTTCTGTATTCAGGTGTCGAGTTTCTCGCAAGACTCTCTGATTTGCAAAACCTTACAATTTCATTTGGCCATTGGAAATGATTTTGCCCGTTGCCCTCCATGGGGCTCTTTTATCACAGCTTACAATCACAAGACACACATGAATGAAATTTAATGACGTTGCTCACAATATTGTTTATAGTCAGAATACTTTTCCAGGCAACATATTTAAGATTAAATTTTAATGGTAGGTACTAGTGGCGACGGGTCCCTATGACCCAATTTCCGCCGGCTTCTCTTTGCCGAAATAGTACAGATGTTTATTTTCTACATACATTAATGCTTCTATGTATTAAATAAATAAATTATCTACAACATTCTACACAATGCTATCTACATCCATACTAAGCATTGCGTACACATAACATAGGTAACATTTTTAGATACTTTTTTATAAATACTGTATGTATTTATAATACCAAAAAATGTTATTATACATAAAAACACTCATATCAATTTAAATATACATATTTATGCTTACAAACATTTGCACTCAGCGGGAATCGAACCCGCGGCCCCTGCACAGCAGTCGAACATTCTACCACCACGCCACAGAGGCTAGTTATTAAGTAGATAGTGAAGGCGGCACTGAGTTATATCAAGGCGACATCAATGGAATGGAAGACTGAAGAAGTAGAAACATTGATAGATAGGTAGGTAGGTATCTACCAATGGATGGCGTGGTTCTTGATAGACGTTACCTTAGCGTTAAAAAAAGTTGGGTGATTGCTAGATTGAGGTAAAAAACGTTTCCATCGACTTCCCTTTTCAAAATTTTAACCCTTCGCCACCGGTAGGTACCTACATAAATCTAATTTCATTTATTTTAATTTCTTTATTAATCTAATATAAAAAAACCATAGTATTTGCAGATATTAGAGTATTTTTTTTTTTTTTTTTACGTGCGCAAAATTCCCTCGGATACCTCCCCACCGGAGCCGGTGGAGGAGGTTATGTCGGACTCGAACCGACTAAAACGCACGCCGCCTGTGGGTCGTTTTGGTTGCCGAAGGTGAGGTTGACAGGCATATCCCTCGCACCCCGGCCGACCCAGGGCCATCTCTCACGATCTGGCCCTCTTCTCGGGTGTGTGGACTACAGAGTCCCCAACTCGTCCCCGGAAACGGGGAGGCGCGCCACGCGCGCCACCGCCGCGGCCTGCTTCTGCCAGGGTGACAGGCGGCTTCACCTGTCACCCCCAGGCCGGCGCTCATGGGGGGCGGAGGTCGTTCATCGACCTCCGACGCCCTAGTTGCCTTCGTACGCGGGCAGCTTGTCTTACGATCCTTCGTCGCTCCCGCTGCCGCTCCCGCCCCGCCTCCTCCTTCACGAGCATTACTTGCTCGCAGAAGGAGGCGCCGGCCGCCCACGCATCCGCGCAGCGAACCATCGCCGCGAGCAAGGTGGAGAGCGTGAGAACCCTCACTCCCAGGGCCGCCACAAGCTCCCGCATCGGCGTCTCCCACGCCGGACACTCGGTGAGCGTGTGCGGACCTGAGTCCTCGCTCGCGTCGCAGTGATGGCACTCGGACGTTGGCTCTTTCTGCATCCGACGCAGATACTTTCCGAAGCATCCGTGCTCGGTGATCATCTGCGTCAGACGGTACGAGAGGCTGCCGTGTGGCCTCTCTAGCCACTCCCCCATGATGGGTCTTATCGCCGTTACTACGGCGTGCCCTGCGCCTGGTCGCCCAAGTCGTATCTCCCATTCCGCCACCATTTCCCTGTGGAGCCGGGATCTCACGGCCTGAATTTCTTCGGGCTCGGGATCGTGACCCCGCTCCCGCGCCGCCTTTCGGAACCGGTATAGCGCCGAAAGGCATCTCGCTTCCAGGATCCATGGTGGCGATCCGGCGAGGAGACTCGCCGCGTTGAATGATATCGTGCGGTACCCCCTTATGATGCGGCACGCCAACTTCCGCTGCGGACGCTGCAGCAGGAGCATGTGCCGATCACTCAGGGTGTCCGCCCACACGGGACACGCGTACAGGGCCAGATATTAGAGTATATAAATCAATGATTGTAGTACTTAATTATGATAAAAAATACTTGAACTTATGCAAGTTTACATTGTCAACTCGAGTTGCCATTCAAACGCACGTTGGTCCAAAAAGGGAGGCTAGGTGCGGACAAAGGTGGCGGCGAAACTGTTTGGCGATATCGCGGTAACGCTAGTTGGAGACTCTAGTGACTTTTTAGTTAACTAAGGTAAGAAGAGGTTACATTTAGTGTAAGTTGACATATCAACTTATTCACGCAATGCATCCATGTAATTAGGTACCTACTTAGTAAATATGTAGCTTTGTAAAGGATGATGTAACACAAAACATCAAAATATACAAGAGAGAAGCATACATGTGTAGCTTGCCTAAATCGTGATTAGTCAATATTTGTAGATTAGAAGCGTGAAGAATTAATGCGAACGCTAGTTAACGATATGAAATGTTAACTAAATCGCTTATATTTTCTTACCTACGACGTTCATAAATAACTAAATAACATGAATAATCGAAATTAAAAATGCAATTAAAATACAGATAAAATAAACACAGATATCCGATAATGAAATATAATAAAGAATAATAAATATTCTACAACATTCCACACAACGCCATCTAGACCCTAAGCATAAACTTAACTAGCTTGTGTTATGGAATCTAGTATGCGGATAAACGGAACGGAATTTTCAAATACGTACATATTATACGTACATAGAAATATCCAGACCAATGCAAATATTTTATTCATACACACAAATATTTGCACTGAGCGGGAATCGAACCCGCCCTCCCTGCGTTGCAGTCGAACGTTCTATCGCTAGGCTACAGAGGCCGTCAATAATTATATTACATATAGAATAATTGACCTAGGTAGACAAGCAGGAATATAAAGGCACCTTAAGGTTTGATGCGATGAGCACCCCCTTTCCGTGGGCAAGATGGGGACAACGTGTTCCTACACGCGAGAGGGCCGCCAGGGTCAATCGGATATGTTTCAACAATCTTGCACTGGAAATCCAAGCATCTGAAGACCCAAGACAGCGTGCGGTTTTGGTCGGTTCGAGGAGACCTAAAGGCACCTTAAGGTTTACGGATAAAATTTAAATTGTCAAAAGAGGTATTTTTTTGTTCCGCAAAGGAGTCTGTAGACCTATTATTACATGATGCGGAGTGCGGACACGTGTACTACCAATTCATTTTGTTTATTTCCAGTATTCATCGAATACATATTATTCTGTGACTGTGAATTAGATGTTAAAACTAACAAATCAAGTACAGAAACTCTGTACTTACAGGGTTGGCAGCGCGACTGTGACTCCTCTGGTGTTACAGACGTCCATAGGTCACGGTAACCACTTTCCATCAGGTGGGCCGTGTGCTTGTCTGCCAACTAAGTGGTGTAAAAAAAAAAAAAGTACAATGTCATCAAATCAAGTACAATCTATATCTGACGGGTCGCCCTACGATACGCCAAGCTACGATGAAGCGCCAAGTTTTGTCCGTGGTTCCTTAGGCCGGTCAGCGCAGAACTAGGGTGAGGTGGCGATGCGTCGACAGAGAGGACGTGTCTGCAAAAACCAAAAGTCATATTAATACTGTATTGCGCTGTTAAAAAAGGCGTTGCAGAAATGATTAACGTAGATACATATATACATACATACACACATACATACATACATACACATACATATAATCTAATTTACCCCGGAAAGTTAGGCAGACGTGAATTTCACCAATCATTGTGTTCGGTCCCATGTAATAGCGGGTGAGCCATTGCCGAATATCGGGCACTTTTGTTAAATCGAGCCATGCATCTGAGGCTGAGTCTGGGCTGCATATATCTATCTGTCTGATATTAAACAGCCTGTATCTCTTAGTCGCCTTCAACGACAATGGAAAAGATGGGGTGGTTCAAATCCTACTCTGCCGAGAAGCACGCGGCTTATGTCATAAATATACCTAGTCTAGCCATAAATATTGTTACGAAGAAGAAACATTTTTTTTTATTGCAAGTAATATTTATTACTTTTACAGTGTTAGTTTAATACATAAATATAAAACAATTTAAAATATAAAAAGCTTATTCGAAGTGGTCTCCATTGGCTGCAACACAGTCCTTTAAACGTTGAGGCCAGTTATCAATAGAAGCACGCACTCTTTCCATAGGAAAATTCTTCACTGCCAATCGTATGGATTGTTTTAGGGACTCCAAATTATCATGGCGTTTAGAGCAAGCCATACTCTCTAACACTGACCATAAATCACATAAATAAGATCGGGACTAGACGACGGCCAGTCTTCAGCTCTGATGAAGTCCGAAACGTTCACTTCCAACCAAGACTGCGTGGACCGAGCTTTATGACCCGGCGCTGAGTCTTGTTGGAAGGACCATACTTGGTTATTGAACATGGTGTTGTTAAGGGGGTTTAACTACCTTTTCAAGAATGGTATCTTGATACACTTGTGCCGATGTTTTGATACCTTTTTCACAAAAATATGGCTCAGTCACTCCTTCATAGCTAACACCCCACCAAACCATCACTGAAGTCGGATAATGCCCACGTTGCACTCTGTCGACTAATTGGGAAGCTTCCTTAGAGCTTTGAGCATAAATACGGTCATTTTGTTTGTTAAAATGTTGCTCAATTGTAAAGATTTTCTCATCCGTAAACAAAATTTTTCTGTGACCTCCCTTTGCGTACCGCTTCAGTAGTTGCTTCGATTTTACCACCTTATTCTTTTTTAAATAATCAGTTAAAAAATGACCAGTGCGTCTCTTATAGGCTGCAAGTCCTAAGTCGTCTTTTAAAATGCGTGACATGGTTCTGGGTGCTATCTTCATCTCCCGAGATAAAATTTTTTGCTTTCGGACAGGATTTCTTCGAATTCTTTCCCTTACTGCTTTGACCACCTTTTTCGTACGAACACTACGTGGACGGCCAGATCTTTTTCTGTCACAAACAGAGGAGGTCTCATTGTACCTATTAATAGCCCGGTACACAAACATTTGACTAATACCAAGCATATGGAAAGTTTTAAAAATTACATTCGGCTCCATACCAACTTTGTGTAATGCAATCACAGCGATTCGGTTTTCTTTATCACCCCACTCCATTTTAATATAGCAAAATATTGTACAATGTATTGGCGCCAAAATTAGAAAACACAATGAACAATCGTATAAAAATGACAGATTCCAAATTCAAATGTAATAAATATCTTTCTTATTAATTGTAACAGTATTTATGGCCAGACTAAGTAAATACATAAGTACATTACATATATACTCACGCCTGTAAATTCTTGAAGGGGTAGGCCCACCAGGTCAAGGTGTACTAACAACACCTATTCGTCTGTCTGTTATTTTCAGAGATTTCTTGCTCAAAGTCAAAGCCAAAAATCATTTATTTTGTATAGACCATTATATCGGTACTTACAAAACGTCAACAAAAAAAGAGATATGAAAATCAGTTTAGTAAATAGACCACCGCCCGGTTCGAAACGCGACCCCGACCTGAGAAGGCTCCGGTAAGAAACTCGGCGGGCATTTCTTTTTTTAGATCTATTTACAAACAACGTAAGTGTACTTACGTCTACTTTATCTAAATGCAAAAATTTACTTGAGTAGCATACTTGAGCGAACAGCTCATATCCAAGCTTATCCATCATCCAAGTGTTCTTGGATTTTATAATAGCCTAGCTAGGAGTACCTTTAGTTGTATCTACTTTTAGTTCTTTAGTAGACTCTTTATTTACACAGTAACAGTCTGTACGTAGAGTTCTAAAAGAAAAAATAGAGTCAAAAGCGTGGAGTGCTCGATCATGATCGTTGCAAGCGCCCCCCTCCCACCACGCTTGCGCCCCACGCTGTTTAAGTATATTTTTAACTTGTATGTCTTCTATTTTAGTTTTTTTTTAATATTATCATCGGTTCTTGATAAGTGTGCACAATCAAACGTTTTGAAGTGCTCCTAAATCAAATTCAAAGATTCCGTTATGTACCTACTACCTAACTATATTAAACGTAATAACTAATTTAATTCGTATGTTTCATACGCACCAAACTAATGAAATCGTTTTAAGAAAGTACATCATTTGGTTTACCTTTGATCACATGATGCCACGGTAGATTCCGGCGAAAAGTGATACTCTATCGGCGCCCAGCAGTAAGTACAGGTAAGGGTGATCAGCGCGAAACTCGTGATAATTTTTGCCTGACCTTTTCTTGATCATCATCCCTGTGCAACATAGGGGTACTTTTAGAAAGTACTAAGTCCAACTAGGAACACTAGGCATAGTGCAATGCTCATGCTTGCTCACGAATTTTAGAGAATTTTTAAACCCCTGGCCCATGAGCCGCAAGAGAAGGCAAATCTGCTGGCTAATCTCTTTGCGGCCAACTCCCGAATCGATGATTGTGGTACGCAGCCACCAACAGTACCCGACAGTGACCACGCGATGCCTGATATCCATATCAGGCAACGCGATGTCCGTGCAGTGCTGCAATCACTCGATGTCCGGAAAGCCAGTGGTCCGGATGGTATTCCAGCGGTAGTTTTGAAAAAATGTGCAGCGGAGTTGTCTCCAATGCTTACGCGCCTGTACCGGCTATCCTACAGTTCGGGTACAGTGCCTTTGCCTTGGAAAGAGGCGAATGTTCAGCCGATTCCCAAGAAGGGGGATCGCTCGGAGCCAGCCAACTATCGACCCATAGCCGTCACCTCAGTGCTGTGCAAAGTGTTCGAGCACATAATTAACAAACAGCTCATGCGGCACCTAGAGGATCACTCCTTAATTAATGACCGGCAATATGGCTTCAGACCGAAACGGTCAACGGGTGATCTTCTGGCATACGTTACCCATCTTTGGGGTGTGGCTATGGACAAGCACGGTGAGTCACTGGCAATTAGTCTTGACATCGCCAAAGCTTTCGATAGAGTCTGGCACAAATCGCTTCTTTCTAAGCTACCTGCCTTTGGTCTGCCTTCTAGGCTGTGCAACTGGGTTGCTAGCTTTCTGCAGGGGCGCCGTATTCGCGTCCTTTGTGACGGACGAGCTTCGGAGTTTCTGCAGGTTAATGCTGGCGTGCCCCAGGGGTCCGTCTTATCACCCACTCTCTTTCTTCTGCATATCAACGACATGCTGTCTACCGGCAATGTTCATTGTTATGCAGACGATAGCACTTTACATGGGAGTTATCATGGACATCCAGCGGCCAAGCAGTCAGATATCGCAGAGAAAAGGCAGCTTCTTGTCACTGAGCTTGACGGGGTCCTGAATCACATTTCTCAATGGGGCTCTGAGAACCTGGTTGAGTTCAATGCCAAGAAGACGCAGGCATGTGCGTTTACAGCAAAAGTATCTTCTTTCCTTCCCCTCCCCACTCTTCAGAGCACGCCACTGCCGCTGCAGGACAATCTCAATATCCTAGGTATGGATGTTCGCTGCAACTTGAATAACAAAAACTACATCGAAAGCATCATCAAAACAGCCTCACGAAAACTCGGAGTCCTGAACAGAGTGAGACGATTTTTCACGCCGGAGCAGCGGTGTCTTCTATACAAGACACAAATTCGCTCCTGTGTGGAGTACTGCTCGCATCTCTGGGATGGTTTCAGCAAAGTACTTACTAGATGCTCTCGACAGGTTGCAGCGACGTGCGGTCCGCATCATTGGGAATCCCGAGATCACGAACACCCTAGAACCTTTACAGCTGCGTAGAGATGTTGCGTCCATGGCTGTATTTTACCGTCTGTACCATGGGGAGTGTTCTGATGAGCTCTTCCAATTAGTCCCACCCTCCCCTTTCCTACACAGGACAACGCGTGCAGGTCTTAGATGTCATCCGCACACGGTGCAAAACATCCGATCAAGAACCAAGCGGTTCGGAGACTCTTTTCTCTGTCGCACCATTAAGGCCTGGAATTCATTACCAGCTCACGTGTTTCCTTCTTCCTACAGTCCCGGGTCCTTTAAGCGGGGCGTGAAAAAGCATATGATAAGGCCGTCAAGCTGAGTGTCACCATTGTCACACGGTATGTGTAAGTAATGGTGACCCTCTTTTCTCGAATTTTGCCTTCAGCATACCATCAGGCAAGGCGAAGTCCAATTGACGTGTCCTATATATATAAAAAAAATAAAAAAAAAATAAAGCATCTACCTAATTGTCTGTGGCTCTATGAATATTTAAGGGCGTGAAGTCTGCAATTTCTGGTTTTGTACTTTATCTATGTACCTACCATGGAACTAATAAGTACTACGTACAACTGGAATGTGCACTCACTATAAGCCTGTACACAATATAAGACTTTAATGAAATGGGTGAAAACTGTATTTAAAACGAACGGGGAAGCGAGCCGATAGAGACAGCAAGTACGAGGTCAATGTGTCCCTTTCTATTATTGCCAGTACACATAACAATACTTTTTAGTAGTTTATTATATTTGTGAAACTATTATTAAATATTATAGTAAAAAAATGTGTGCTCTTTACTCGTTTCAGTCATGAAGTAGAAATAAAAACGTAACATTTTATGATCATCAAAACATCGCAAGGTTCTAAACTGTAAACATATAATTCTTTTGGTAGTACAATGGTAGGATTTTGAACATTAGCGTCGCAATTAGCTATCCTTAATGGCATAGGGTGTATGCGCTGACTTGTTCGTAGTCTCAAAGTAATTTTATTACCAATTTGTATTACTATCATGGTGAAAAGGTGTATTAAAGGTTGCAGCAGTGAAACATTGGCAGGATGTAACATATTGTTACGATGGACGTATCGCCATTGATGTTGCTGGACCTTTTCCAACGACTGAAGAAGGTAACAAATACATCATAGTAATGCAAGATTACTTCACTAAGTGGCCTGAAGTATTTGCGACACCCAACCAGGAAGAAGTCACTGTGGCAAGGAAACTGGTTCAGGAAGTGGTCTGCCGGTACGGCGCACCTATGGAGATCCACTCTGACCAAGGACAGAACTTCGAGTCTGCTCTATTTCAAGAAATGTGCAAACTCCTTGGAATGAACAAGACTCGTACGACTCCAGCGCATCCGCAGTCAGACGGAATGGTCGAGAGGTTTAACCAGACGTTGGAAAATCACTTGGCTAAAGTTGTCGAAGAACACCAAAGAGATTGGGACCAGTAAAATCCCACTGTTCCTGATGTCCTATCGATCTGCGGTACATGACAGTATGGGACACACCCCAGCGAAAGTGAATTTTGGTCGCGATATTAGGCTAGCAATGGATGCAATAACCGATACGCCACCTGATAGTCCTAAGCCCGTGACGGATTACGTGAGTGAACTTCGAAACCGACTAGACGAGGTGCACAGAATGGTCCGGGAAATCAATCTGAAGACAGGTGAAAGGATGAAAACCCGGTACGATAGAAATGCAAACACAAACGGTTTTTAAGAAGGAACACTGGTATGGTTTCATAATCCGCTACGCAAGAAGGGGAAATCTCCAAAACTCCAAGCTCGCTGGGAAGGGCCCTATACGGTTATTACGAGAATCAATGACGACGACCTCCGTGGCGTAGCGGTAGAGCATTCGACTGCTATGCAGGGGGCGCGGGTTCGATTCCCGCTCAGTGCAAATATTTGTATGCATGAATATGTATATTTGCATTGGTCTGGGTGTTTCTATTTATAATATGTATGTATTTACAAAAAAAAGTATCTAAGTATGTTTATCCGCATTCTAGATCCCATAACACAAGCTAGTTAAGCTATGCTTACCATGGGTCTAGATAGCGTTGTGTAGAATGTTGTGGAATATTTATTTATTTATTAATGAGGAGATGGGCCACGTCAGCATTGGGCTGCAACCCGTCTAAGAGAAGGAAAACTCTGAAATCAAAACCGGGGAGATGGGCCTCGTCAGTATTGGTCTGCAACCATCTAGGAGAAGGTCACTTCGAAATAAAACCAGCTCTCAGGGAGCATACCCGAGAAAAAACCCCGATCCAAGGTGTTAGCCGACCCGCGCCAAGGATTCGTGACCAGAGGGCAAGCTGGTGTAACGGAGGGTGTCTGTGTTGGCGGTCACAGGACACACTTGAGATTCCGCCTTACCTCCGTCAAGGGCTCTGCGGGGGTGGACCATATTTTCCCTATGACTCGTGGGAACGCAATGATGATTCCAAAAATTAATCATCCGCATGGCGGCGACGCGGTACGCCACCCGTCACGTCTCGTTTCCCGTGGGGGCGAAAAGTGGCTCACGGAGAGCCGTTTTGCTACGTTGAATGTTTGAGGAGGAATGGAAGAAAAAATTAATGATGTTTGTAAGATGATGGATGAAAGAAGGATTGATGTGCTTTGTGTGAATGAGACGAAGAGGAAAGGATGTGACACCACCAAGCACGGAACCTACACCGCGTACTGGTCGGGAGTACCCAATACAGACAGAGCTTGCCAGGGAGTTGGTGTCATCCTATCTGTAAGAATGGCTGAGTGTGTGAATATATTCGAATGTGTGAATGCTAGACTGATGTGGATGAGAATGAAAGTGGGACTCACTCGTATTTTTGTCGTAGGGGTTTATGCTCCTGTAGACTCCAGTACGAATACGTCCCAGGAAGTACAAGAAGAAAGAGAACAGTTTTGGGAGAGTTTAAGAGATGTATTAAGAGAATGTAAGGATAATGAAAGAATAATAATGCTAGGTGATTTTCATGGATGGGTAGGACTGAAACGAGATGGATTTGAAAGGGTTCTTGGCAAGTACGGAGATGAAAGAGTGAACGAAAATGGTAAAGGTTTGCTTGAAGTATGTTTGGAATGGAACCTTTGTGTGTCAAACACGATGTTTCGACACAAAAGGATTCATATGTATACAAGAGAAGCGAAGAATGTCAGTAAAAGTATGATTGATTTTGTAATAGTGGATGAAAGATTGAGAAAAAATATTCTAGACGCTAGGGTATATCGCGGTGTGGGTATCCATACAGACCACTTTTTGGTTATGTGCCGTATAAGTGATCTCTTTAAAGGATGGAGACGTAGAAGGCGTGAGCCCATAAGTGTTCTAGAAAGAATAAAAGTAGAAAATTTGCAAGAAGATGAAGTGAGAGAGGAGTATGGAAGCAAATTGACTGAAAGGTTTCATGATCTTGATAGTATTTGTGAGATTGAGGAGTTATGGAAGGTATTCAAAGATGAGATTGTGAGTGTGGCTTCCCAAGTATGTGGTATAAGTAAAAGAAGTAAAGTGCAAAAGGTGAAGCATGCATGGTGGGATAAAGAAGTGCAAAAGTTGGTATGTGAGAAAAAGAAAGCGTGGCTTGACTGGCTCTCAGTCAGAGCTAATGAGAGAATGCAGCAAGCTACAATTGAGAATGTGGATGAAGCGAAAGATAAATATAGAAGACTGAAAGGGATAGTGAAAGGAGTGATTGCTAGAAAGAAAAAGGAACAAAAAGACGTGTTTGATGAAAGGTTATCTGAGGATTTCCAGACGAACATTAAGTTCTTTTGGAAGTCCATTCGTTTAGCCAGAGGAGAAACACAGAGCTCCGAGCTGAACGCTATTAGAGACCAGAATGGAAGTATTGTAAAAGGTGAGGAATGTGTGTTAAAAAGATGGCAGGACTATTTTGAAAGCTTTTTTGAAAGAGAGGATGGTGTACATGTACTAACCTCGGTGATGGATGACTATGTTGATGCTGATAAAAGTGGTATTAGTATGAATGAAGTTGTGAGTGCATTAAGAAGTATGAAAGCTGGTAAAGCAGCGGGATATGATAAGGTGACAGTCGAGATGCTGAAGGCGGGACAGGGCCTTGTAGCAAGTCAGTTGTGCCGCCTTTTCAACATATGTTGGGTTAGCGGTCGTGTACCAAGTGATTGGTGTAAGGCCGTTATAGTTCCACTTTACAAAGGAAAGGGCTCGCATTAAGACTGCAAAAACTACAGGGGCATTAGCCTACTCAGCGTCGTCGGCAAACTGTATGCGAAAGTGTTGATTGAGAGAGTTATGAAAGAAACCGATGAGAAAATATGGGATGCACAAGCGGGTTTTAGAAAGGGAATGGGATGTACGGATCAGGTCTTTTCATTGCGAAGCATAGCCGAGAAATTTTTGGCCAAGAGTCAAAAGGTCTTTTGCGCATTTGTGGATTTGGAAAAGGCCTATGACAAAGTGGTGAGGAATGAACTTTGGTGAGCAGCAACCTTATTCGAGCTGTGAAGTCTCTCTATGAGGACTCCACAGCTTGCGTGAGGATACATGGGTCATACACCGAATGGTTTAGTATCCAAAAGGGGGTTAGACAGGGATGTGTAGCGTCACCATGGCTGTTTAACTTATTCATGGACAATTGTTTGCAAGATTTGAAAGATAAAGAATGTGGTTTAAGAATGAAGAATTTACTCGTCAAATGTCTTCTTTATGCTGATGATCAGGTTTTACTGGTGTCATTGGCAGATGATTTGCAGGAGATGGTAACAACTATGCACGAAGCTTTTGAGAGGAAAGGAATGAAAGTGAATGTTAGTAAGACAAAAGTTATGGTTTTTGAAAGAGATGAATGCGTGACAGAGTGTAGGATTTGTATAGATGGAGAAAAAGTGGAACAAGTGAATGAGTTCATATATTTGGGAACATTGTTTACGAGAGATGGAAAGCATGAAGAAGATGTTGAAAGGAGAGTGATGGCTGGAAATAGAGTGAATGGGGCACTACACAACTTTATGAGCAGCCGGAAAGTGTCCGAAAAGGCACGACTGGCTGTACATGGAGGAGTATTGGTGCCGACTCTTATGTATGGTAGTGAAAGTTGGGTGTGGCAGAAAAAGCATCAGAGTAGAGTGAATGCAGTAGAAATGCGTGCGTTGCGAAGTATGTGTGGCTTGACCTTGAAAGATAGAGTGAGAAATAGCGTGATAAGAGAACGATGTGGAGTGATAGAAGATGTAGTGATGAGAATTGAGAGAGGAATGTTGAGATGGTTTGGTCATGTTGAGAGAATGAATGAAAGAAGACTAACGAAACAGGTGTATGAGGCGAGTGTGGATGGTACCGTCTGAAGGGGAAGACCTAGGCGCACATACCTGGACCAAATCGGGGAAGTTTTAGAAAAGGGGCAGGTCAGGAGTACTCTAAACCGACGAGCATGCATGAAGAATGTAATGAGAGTGAATGAAGCGAGAGTAGTATGTCAGGATCGTAGCAAATGGAGATCCGTGATCTCTGCCTACCCCTATGGGAGACAGGCGTGATTTTATGTATGTATGTATTAATGACATTACTTACCGCATTAGGAAGGGGATTAGGGGAAAACCAAAGGTAGTCCATGTGGATAGGTTGACGCGTCATCATGAAACAAATGATGCACGGGACGAGCATGACTAAAAGGGGGGTAATGTTACGACTGACGTCGATATCTCGAAAACTAGTAATCGAATCTTCAAGAAATAAAAACGCAAATTAAGAGAGATGTCAATTCCTATTTCTTGCAAAATATTTGGTCACCCTAGCAGAGTGAGATACAAGCACCTCCTAATTGCTATCTCTTTCGGACCGTTTTCCTAGATCAGTGCACATTCCGGTTGTACGTAGTACTTATTAGTTCCATGGTACCTACGTAGTTCATATACAAAGAGACTTTTCGCTAGCGAATGCTAAATATATCTGTAGGTAGTAATACTCGTAGTAAACTTAGTACTTACGAATGGCTGCGGCAGCTTCAGCCCCCTCTTCATTAACCTCAATAATTGCTTTTTGTACAGCATCAGATACGTAAAAAGATTTCTCGCTGTTTAATAACTTGGTAATACCTGAATTATTTTTGTCAAAAATTGATTTGATGCCAAGCTAAAAATATCTTTAGGTAAATACAAATGTTACTGGATTTTGTGCAACATGCAGTGCAGGAACTGTAAGTAGGTACATACTTCTGACAATAGCTTCTTCAAATCAATTGTAGTTTCAATTTTAAACTTTGGAATAGTAACTTTTACTATTCTTTTGGATATTGCGCTAACGTCAGACAGTAGATCGTGACCAGCCGCTAATTTCGTCATGACTGAATTGAGTCCTTCGATTTGACTAGGTAACACTATGAGCATGCTCGACTCTTCGCCAATATACGGTAGTTCCAATAGCTAAAACAATATAAATGAAGTAACCTACTTATTAATTCATCACAATCACAAATACAATCGTTAATTAGATTAAGTAATATATATAATAGCATAGTAAAATTAATTGCCGCGTGGTTTCCGGCAGAGTAGAATTAGGGCCACCCCATCTCTTCCCATGCGGTGTTGTACAAGGCGACTTTGGGATAGGGCAGCTTAACATCAGACAGATATATACAGTCCAGACTCAGCCTCAGATGCATGGCTCAAGTTAATAGTGACCGGAATACGGCAATAGGCTCACCCCCTATTACGTGGGAGCGAATACAATTATTGGTGAAATGTGGGTGGTAATTCACCTCTGCCTAACTCTCGAGGGATAAAGGTGTGATTATATGTACGTATGTCGTAAAATTAACTAAAACGATCGTAGTTAACGGCTACAAGGGGAAAGAGAGACCTAAGAGGCGGTGGATGATCGTGTGAAAGATAATATAGCATGGCTAGGAAGGGAGTTAATAGAGGAAGATGGAAGGCGAAGATGATGGTCAGCATGGGAAAATTAATCTTTAAAATGAAACCTGAGCTTGAAGTGTATCACTGTATCCGAAAGTATATTGAAACTCCCTGCACATCATAGGAACGTCTACACATAATGTTTCATTTATGTAGAATGGTTGTTCCTTCGTTAATTTTGGATTAAACGTATCTTTCCAAGTTCCCTGGAAACATATTGTCTCATGTATTATAACACATTTATAAGTATGGATAATTACTGTGAAGATATAATTAAAATTATTAATACAACTAAATAATAGCTTAAATAATTTTAGAAAAATGTAGTCCCTAAACCATCACAAGGGATGGGTGGGTACCACGGGTGGTCACTCTACGTGCGGATTGTGCCAAGTTCCAATAGATGAATATGCAGTACCTTGAAGTAAATTGCATTGACAAGTACAACGCTGGTCGAACTGTCAACGCTATCAGCAGACAGCAAATGCTTAATTTTATTCTCAGTTTTGCTTTCAACCTGCAAAATAAATAAAAAAATGTAAGGTAAGTTCTGGATGCCCTGCAGTGGTGTCGTGTCGATTGGTGATACATCGATGTGCTGAGATGCTTGTATGACACTGCCACTATGTCCGTCCAGCTCCAAGACCAGAAGACGAAACTTATTAGCCTCCAGCGTGGAGTGAGACAAGGGGATGTTCAAACTATTCATCAACGCACTGGAGGACGTCTTCAAGACTCTGGATTGGACTGGGCGGGGTCATTAGGAACATTAACGGTGAGTACATCTCACATCTTCGGTTCGCCGACGACATCGTCATAGTAGCGGAATCGTTGGAACAACTGGGCGAGATGATGCATAGCCTAGATGGAGCTTCTCGACGCGTCGGCCTTGGATAAAACCAAAATTATGTTCAACGAACATGTTGCATCCAGACCGATTGCCATCGAAGGGGCGACACTCGAAGTTGTTCAAAAATATATATAAAAAATATACCTGGGGCAGGTTATCCAGCTCGGTAAAAACAACTTCGAGAAAGAACTAGCCAGAAGGATCCAACTAGGTTGGGCAGCATTTCGCAAACTACGTCGAGCCTTCTCTTCACCTCTACGGCAATGCCTTAAAACAAAGGTCTTTGAACAGTGCGTCCTACCTGTTATGACTTAAGGTGCCGAAACGTGGACACTAACAGTGGGGCTGGTTCATAGCTTAAAAGTCGCGCAGCGGGCTATGGAGCGAGCTATGCTTGGAGTTTCTCTGAAGGATAAAATTCGGAATGAGGTTATCCGACAGAGAACTAAAGTTACCGACATAGGTCACAGAAAAAGCAAGTTGAAGTGGCAGTGGGCTGGCCACGTTTGTCGAAGGACCGATGGCCGTTGGAGCAAACGAGTCCTAGAGTGGAGATCGCGAGAAGGTAAACGAAAGGTAGGACGCCCCCTAGCCAGATGGACGGACGACCTGAAAGAGGTGGCTGGGACAGACTGGATGCATGCGGAAGGCAGAGGATCGGAGAAAATGGCGCACATTGGGAGAGGCCTCTGTCCAGCAGTGGACTGCGGTGGGCTAATTGATTGATTGATTGAAGGCAAGCGTATTATACAAGTGATGTTAGGCGTGAATTATACAGAAAAGGCAAGAGGAAAAAGTATGTATAATCAAAGTAAAATTGTAGGTAGGTAGCTACGTATTGAGGCGATCGCAAGTAAAATCGCGTCGATACGTACGACTTCACTATAATTATGCCTCTTGCCTTCTCTGTAAAATTCACCTCCTAGGAAAAACTGTGTTATAATATTTACCCATTGATTTATAGTTTCAGCAGCAGATGTGCCGTCACTAAAGTCGACTTTCTCGATGGCAGCATCAAATATTTTGACCGCATCTTCTTTGAGTTGAGGTTGGAGGTCGTAATCGCCCTCTTGAATATAAACCTTATTGGCAATATTCAGTTTCACACCCTTGATATCCCTCAGTTTGGACGACACCGCAGAAAACGAAGAGCGAACCTGAATTACTTAGTCAAAAATGAAATGAATTACTGCAACAATAGGTATATATCTATAATTTGCCAGTTATCCGATATAAAGTATCAAAGATTACTCAAAACTATTAATAAAGCTTGAGCGGCTGCCAAGTGTCTAGAATTTCTAGTTTTATAGAACAGGCCCTCGGTTCTACTAAAGCAAAACCACTGCCATACCATAGACACTGCTAAAAAAGGCATATAATTTTAAACTTTATCTGTGTCGGGTTAAGGTCCAAAATTTATTGAAGAGTTTCATTATATTTTTTCGTTCACTCTGCAAAAGTTTCAATTTTGAACTTAATGCCATTGCCTTAAGGTCTAAAATTAAATGGATGTTTTAGCAGTGTCCGTGGAATGACAGTGGTTTTACTTTAGCAGAATCGAGGCCCAGGTAAACAGTCAAAACGACATGGACGCTAACTTAAGTAGGTAATTCATTAAATTGCCACCCTAAAGCTCGAGAAGTGAGGCTAAGTAATTGTTTGCACCATAGATACTAGAGCCACATAGGTCTTAGTTAGGTAGTAGTTGGCAGATTGTATTGTTTATTAGATTCGCTTTCGATAAATGCTCACCGAGTCATCATCCACAAGGCCGAGTGTCGCCAGAATCTCTGAATGTGCTGGATCAGTAGTGCCTAAAGACAACAAAGCCAGCAAATACTCGGCGGATAGTGGCGACGATACCACACTTTTATCCTTCTGCAATGCCTATGAATTAAAAATATTTTGATTAGTAAACAAGTTAACACGTATTAGGTAGGCAATCTATTTTTAATGGTAATAGTGTTTTTTGTTAATCAATGCGTTCAATTTCTTAGCATTTTAAAAATTCAAATTATGCAGTTTTAGTAGGACCTAGATATTCATCCTAACCAAACACACCTTTAAGTAATTTTTGCTGTTTACAGTTTCAATGTTGGCCAGGCCCGCTTGAAATATTCATCCTGTTATTATTATTATTATCATTCTGTTTTTACCTTCCGGCATGGACTTCCGGTTGGTATTTACCGGAAGTCTAGAACAACCAATAGTTGGTACGGTCTTAAGTATTTTGCCACGTTTTCAATTAGTTACCTATCTACTTAAAGGAAGCCGTACACAATAATTGAGTGAAAATTATTCTTTTGCACCTGGAAAAATAAATTTTCCTTTGTCTCGCCACCTCTAAGTCTGCCGCTCAAAAGTGATGGCAGAAGACTGAGAGTTTGTGCCTATATTATGCTATAGATAGTAGGTAGGTAGGTACTTACTTCACAAAACTTGACTGCAAATTTGATAACAGCATTTGAATCCATGTTTGGTAGATTAAGTGCGAAGTGAGAATTAAAGTATAGTTTATATTCCTATAAAAGAACAAGGATACAAACAAAATATTGGATAGGTAGCACTGTACCACGTGACCCCAGCAGATTACTTCATAGTTTTTGTTTTGTCTAGGAAGTGCGAATGTAGATACTACTTGCAGCAATGTTATTCACTACTAAAATTTTCTGTCGAAAATAATTTTAGATAACCTTGACTATACAATTCCTCCCTACTACCGCGGAAATTAGTATTGCCATACCTACTTGTCCAGATTTATACAAATTTTCAAATTGTATTTATTGTGACGTATTTTTTCAGCATGGAATTATACCTAAATGTTAATAATATAGCACCTTACACGTGAGTTTACCACGGACATCCTGCGGCCAAGCAGTCAGATATCGCAGAAAAAAGGTAGCTTTTTATCACTAGCTTGATCGGATCATAAATAACATTTCTCAATGGGGCAATGAGAACCTGGTCGAGTTCAATGCCAAGAAGATGCAGGGATGTACGTTCACAGCAAAGGTATCTTCTTTCTTTCCCCTTCTTACTCTTCAGAGCACGCCACGCTACGCCAAAGTGAGACGTTTTTCACGCCCGATCAGCGGTGTCTTCTCTATGAGGCACATATTCGCTCCTGTGTGGAATACTGCTCGCGTCTCTGGGATGGCTCAGCAAAGTACTTACTAGATGCTCTCGATAGGTTGCAGCGACGTGCGTATTATTGGGAATTTTGAGGTCAAGAACACTTTTTTTTTTTTACATGCAATAAATACCTACCTACTAATACCCCAACCACCGGAGCTGGTGGGAGAGGTTATGTCGGACTCGAACCGACTAAAACGCAAGGCGCCTGTGTGTCGTTTCTGGTTGCAGAAGGTGAGGTTAGCAGGCACATCCCTCGCACCCCGGCCGACCCAGGGCCATCTCTCTCGATCTGGCCCTTCTCGGGACCACAGAGTCCGCAACACGTTCTCGGAAACAGGGAGGCGCGCAATGCTCGCTGCAGCCGCGACCTGCTTCTGCGAGGGTGATAGGCGGCTCCACTCGTCACCACCAGGCCTGCGTTCATGGGGGACGGCGGTCTTTCATCGACGCTCGAGTTACCTACCTCATTACGCGGGTAGCTTGGCTTGGGATCTTCGCGATTCTTCAGCGAACCATCGTCACGAGCAAGGTGGCGAGCGTGAGAACTAACATTCCCAGAGCCGCCACCAGCTCCCGTCGAATCTCCCACGCCGGACACTTGGTGAGAGGAAAGAGCCTTTGCAAATACGTAGAGATGTTGCGTCCTTGGCAGTATTTTACCGTCTGTACCACGGTGAATGTTCTAATGAGCTCTTCCAATTAGTCCCACCGTCTCCTTTCCTACCCAGGACAACACTCGCAGGGCTTAGATGTCACCCGGATACGGTGTAGAATATCCGATCAAGAACCAAGCGGTTCGAAGACTCTTTCCTTTGTCGCACCATTAAGGCTTGGAATTCATTAACAGCTCACGTGTTTCTTTCTTTCTACAATCGCGAATCCTTTAAGCGGGGCGTGAAAAAGTATATGATGAAGCCGTCAAGCTGAGTGTCACCATTGTAACATGGTATATGTATGTAATGGTGACCGACCCTCTTTTCTGAGTCTTTGCCTTCAGCTTACCATCAGGTGAGGCAAAATCTAATTAATATGACCTACATAAAAAAATTAGCAATATTAACAAATAGCTCTGGAATGTATGACATGACTAAGAGTGTTTTTAGAGTGCCATCAGCGTTTTCGGGGCCCAAACAATCGTGAAAGATGGAGGAAACTCCGGTGCATGTCTTCCTCTCGCGCTTAGAAGGTTAGTTGCAGTCACTCCCATAATCCCTGGTAAGGTGTGACAGTTCTATTTCTAATTTTATTTTTATTTTTTTTTATTTATTCAACTTTATGCACAGTAATTTTGTACAAAGGCGGACTTAATGCCAAAGGCATTATCTAACAGTCAACCTTAGGGTGATGCAGAGATACATTGAGGTAGGTGCAGTGCACTATGACCACAATAATAATACATACATTATACATACACACTATAATACATAAGAAATTCATACACATACTTTTAAATATATTTACTTACATATTACTTACTTATACTTACTACTTATATATATACTTATATATATTCGTATAATATATACTTATATAATATAAACTTACCTATACTTACATAATTATACATAATGACAAAGTATTTCTAACATTAAGGTTTTACACATTACTATGACTAGGGGCTACTGTAGTAGAGCTGACGTACTTTGTACCTACTTGAATGTTGCACGGTTAGTAGTCATCCGGATTTCGAGAGGAAGCGCATTCCAGAGGAGAATTGCTTGCACGAGGAAAGAAGAATGAGTTAGGCTGGAACTATGAGTAGGACAGTGGAGAAGTTTCTCCTCTTCAATGAGTTATTACTTAAAAGACATCATTGTGATTGTATGGGGCCCTATCAACATGCTTAAGGTCCAAGATAGCCTCACCTATGTAAACAGGGCCGTCTTTAAACTATTTGAGGCCCTGGGCACATTAGGATCATGGGGCCCCTAGGACCTTGAGAAAACACTATTTAGTTACAATAGATAAAGAAAGACAAACAAGGTTCTAAATTTATTTTTATTTAGTTACTAACTATAAAAAAATAGGAAATATAAAAAATAATCTACAAAAGTAACTCGCTTAACATAAAATCCTTAGATTAATTCTATGTTGATTGCAAAGGTACCCTTCTAGATTTAAGATGAGCAAAATCGTTAATCACATCTTCAAAATCTATGGTATTGAGAATATCACATTCTATGGACATCAGCGACAAACTAGTTAATCTCTCTTGAAGCATTGTACTTCTTAATTCATTTTTTATTCGTTTCAATTTGGAGAAGGAGCGTTCTCCGCTGCAGTTAGTTACCATCATACTTAAAAATATTCTCAATGCAATTTCTACGTTAGGAAATGTGTCTTCAATTTTGTTTTGCTTTAATAGATTATATACTTCCTGTACACTGTTAGATGCTTCATTTTCACTCTGAACATTTTTTAAGTATTCTTTTAAATGTTGACATTCTATTTCTAACTCTTTTTCATTTACATCTTCGTGATAGATTTGAGAAAATTCTTTGCATCCTTGTCGTATCTCTTCGGAATTCAGAGTTTTTAAGTGAAAAAATAAACTAAAACGTTGACTGACGGTCTCATATGAACTTTGTCGCTGTTTTAGATGAACACTCAAGGTATCGATTATTGGGAGAAAGGTTTCTACGTTGAATCGCTCTTTTCCATTCAATTGGACTGATGGCGCAGAGCCATCAAAAAAAAATCAGCCGTGAGCTTCTACGTTTTGTTCTTTGAGATAGATCTTTGTAGTCAGATTCTGGGTTATTTTCTTTGGCAGATGATTCGAAGTTATCAAATTTATCCCTGAGGTTAGTAATAAAATCATAAAGTGAAGTCAACAAATTGGTTGCAACGTCCAGTGTTATTGTTTCTTTCTGAAGATAATTACTTGTTTTGTCTATTCTTTCCAATATGGTGCTCCAGATTTCCGTCAGTATAATAAATTCTAAATTTCCCATTTTTCTAGACAGACTAAGGGCTTCGTCTCTTGTTTCTCGTGCCTTTTCAGTATCGTTTGCGATGGTGATTAAAGCTTCTAATATTCTTTTATAACCCCCATGCAAAGCACTTACTGCATCAGCTCGGGCTGACCATCTGGTTTGTGAAAGACTCTTAACAACTTTTTTTGAACCTAAATGTTCTGTTAATATATTCCATCTGTGGGTAGAGCCCGAAAAAAAGTTGTACACTTTCTGAACTATTTCAAAAAACTGTGATGCCTCCGGTACACACCCAGCAGCATGGACACCTACCAAGTTTAGTGAATGTCCTGCACATGGTATAAAGGTGGCAAATTCACATTTTTCCTTGATTCTTGTTTGTAGACCACTATACTTTCCCAACATATTTGAAGCATTGTCGTAACTTTGTCCTCTGCAATCTTTTATGGGAATATCATGTATCTCTAAAAAATTTAAGATGGTCTCCGCTAAATACTTAGATGTATGCTCTTTAATAGGTATAAATTTCAAAAACCTTTCAACAGGAACACAGTCTTTTACGTATCGAATGAAGAAAGTTAGCTGGTCAATATGAGACAGATCGGGCGTACTGTCAACGCTTATGGAAAAATATTTTGCTGATTTAACTTCATTTATAATTTTTTATAGAACCTGTTTTCCCATTACTTCAATAAACTCATTACAGATATTTGCTGATAAATAAGAAATGTTACCCTTTCCAGGATTCCCAAATTTTTTTAAGTGATCTGCAAGAAATGGATCAAATTCACTCAATAATTCCACACAACCCAAATAATTTCCATTGTTTGGAGATCCTAGGATTTCATTGTCGCCGCGAAATGGAAGCCCTCTCGATGCCAAAAATTTTACAACAGCTACAATCCGTTTAAGTACGTTTCTCCAGTAATCCACTTCCTTTTGATGTTGAGATAATAACTCTATATCTACTCTACCAACCGCTTTACTTCGTGCCAGATAAGTCATCATAGATTGCTTATGCGCTGGGCTATTTTCATGTGTTAAAATTATGTGATTAATATGCTTCCAATCATTACATCCATTCCGAGAGCAAAGATTAACATCAGTTGGTTTAAATAAGCAGCATGAAAAACAAAATACAGAGCATTTGGAAGGCGAATACAGCAACCATTTTCTTTCGACGCTTTCATTGTTCTTTAATTTGCGAATAAATAATGCTTTGTTGAAATATCTCGTCACTAATTTATTACCATCTTTGTAGGTTCTGGATGCCTCGGAAAAGTCAGAATCTTTATTTTGAAAATATACGGGTCCCTTACGAATTAAAATTTCGCGATTTATTTCAACAAACTTTTCGTGAAAATAATCGGCGGGATCGTGCGATATTAATTCTTCTGTGTTGGAAAACTGCTGTTCAATTGACACAGTTGGAGTTGTCGGTTTTAGTGAAGTTACTGAAGTCGTTGCACTTTCGTCGTAGGAATAGTCGCTTTCTGATTCAATCTCTTTTTCAAAATTGGAACATGAAGGTTTAGAAATTCCCGCAATTTGTAATTGAGCTGAGTCATCATGTGGAACATTTATGAGTTGATTGCTACTTACAGAAGTTTCTCCAGTAGTAGTAGTAAAATATGATGTTAATTTTGGTAACTTTTCAATTACTTCTTTCTGATGTAGAGCTTTTTTCCTTTTCAGATCCAATAAGATATGACCGTTTCGACATTTTATATTATAATTCAGTATTTAATTAATTTTATACCGAAAATATTCGCTAACACAAAACAGACAAACGACGATTTAATCAAACAATACTATTTTTTTGTCAGAGCTCAAGCACAGTCAGTAACAAACTAACAACTACAAACAAAACAAACGCCACAACATCGCAGACAAATACTTGAAGGGAATTCCCGTTCGTCAAGTCAAACGACGATCGGGAGTCGGGAATTCCCCTTTTTTGTCTTTGGTATTGCGAATGACGTTCGAATAGGTTTCTTAAAGACATAAACCACACCGCATCAAATAATTCTTCTTTTTTTTAATTTAATAATTTTTCTTTTAATTGTATTCTTATACTTACATATAGGTATTTAAATTAACCTAAATATACTAATATCGGAAAAACTCATTTTTGAGAGAGAGTGGAGTACTTATACCCTGTTTATTTATTAGTTTGATCTTTCTTTTTGACGGATGTCAAATCTGAAATCGATATGACTTCGGGAAGCACTTCCGAAGTCTGGGCCCCAAATTGACGGGCACAGCCAACGCTCTGGCGCGGCTACTGCCCAACCTGAGGGGCCCGGAGGACTCCTGCAGGAGACTCTACGCGGGTGTCGTGCGGTCCATGGCCCTGTACGGGTGTCCCGTGTGGGCGGACACCCTGAGTGATCGGCACATGCTCCTGCTGCAGCGTCCGCAGCGGAAGTTGGCGTGCCGCATCATAAGGGGGTACCGCACGATATCCTTCAACGCGGCGAGTCTCCTCGCCGGATCCCCACCATGGATCCTGGAAGCGAGATGCCTTTCGGCGCTATACCGGTTCCGAAGGGCGGCGCGGGAGCGGGGTCACGATCCCGAGCCCGAAGAAATTCGGGCCGTGAGATCCCGGCTCCACAGGGAAATGGTGGCGGAATGGGAGAGACGACTTGGGCAACCAAGCGCAGGGCACGCCGTAGTAACGGCGGTAAGACCCATCATGGGGGAGTGGCTAGAGAGGCCACACGGCAGCCTCTCGTACCGTCTGACGCAGATGATCACCGAGCACGGATGCTTCGGAAAGTATCTGCGTCGGATGCAGAAAGAGCCAACGTCCGAGTGCCATCACTGCGACGCGAGCGAGGACTCAGGTCCGCACACGCTCACCGAGTGTCCGGCGTGGGAGACGCCGAGGCGGGAGCTTGTGGCGGCCCTGGGAGTGAGGGTTCTCACGCTCTCCACCTTGCTCGCGGCGATGGTTCGCTGCGCGGATGCGTGGGCGGCCGGCGCCTCCTTCTGCGAGCAAGTAATGCTCGTGAAGGAGGAGGCGGGGCGGGAGCGGCAGCGGGAGCGACGAAGGATCGCAAGACAAGCTGCCCGCGCACGAAGGCAACTCGGGCGTCGGAGGTCGATGAACGACCTCCGCCCCCCATGAGCGCCGGCCTGGGGGTGACAGGTGAAGCCGCCTGTCACCCTGGCAGAAGCAGGCCGCGGCGGTGGCGCGCGTGGCGCGCCTCCCCGTTTCCGGGGACGAGTTGGGGACTCTGTAGTCCCCACACCCGAGAAGAGGGCCATATCGTGAGAGATGGCCCTGGGTCGGCCGGGGTGCGAGGGATATGCCTGTCAACCTCACCTTCGGTAACCAAAACGACCCACAGGCGGCGTGCGTTTTAGTCGGTTCGAGTCCGACATAACCTCCTCCACCGGCTCCGGTGGGGAGGTATCCGTGGGGATTTGGCGCACGTAAAAAAAAAAAAAAAAAACTGAAATCGATATAACTTTGCAACGACGAACAATATTTTCTTATTTTAATAATATTAAAAATTGATAATAATCATAAGAATAGACACACAACATAAGAGTACATGTTAAGGACTCAAGCATTTTCCGAAAGTCTTAAGTGGTTTTTATTGCTTCGAAGTAAAATTTAAATAGAAAAACTGAAAACAATGGTACCTACCCAATGTTTTTATGTCTAGTGCAATAAAATTGATTGACGAATGAATTTATTTATTTTGAATAGTTTAAAACATACATACAGCCACATATTTAGCCAACACATTTTTTACACCAATAGATATTTTCTGTTTCCCATCACTGACCCATCTGTCAAAAAGTTCAAGCTATGTTGTACAAGGTATAGCTATCCGCATGCGGCAAACTAAAGCTAATATAATAAGCGTAGGTATTGTAGTAAGTCATTACCATCAGATTTTTCAAAATTAATGTTTTTCGGTAATACCTAAATATCGGTTATCATTTGGTAATCTGGCAGGAACTAGGGGGCCCCATTCGATCGCGGGGCCCTGGGCACGTGCCCATAGTGCCCAGTGGGGAAGAGGGGCCTGTATGTAAATCAGTGCACCTGCTAACTAACGGTACATGCTCTGATGCAGACTTTCCTCTCAGGGTTGGGAAGCTAGACGACGAAATGTCATATTCGCCTCAGAGTGATTGCTGATGGTTGTTGCCAAAACAATAAACGAACCAACTGAACCGAAACATAACCCTACTTAAATGTAAAAGTAAGACGCATTAAGCAAACAAACTAATTAGGACTATTGGAATCTGGCAACACGGCATTATCCGGTATTGTTATGAATGACGAGCCAAACGGCAGAATTGGGTATTTGACAACTTTTACAATAAAATATGAAATGTATTGCATATAATAGCTTAGGTATGTGTAAGTAATTATACTATATTATATTATATTAATAAAAAACTTCAGAAATGTATTTCACTCAAATATTATTTGTAAATAATTTATTTTTACAAAATTTGTCAAATACTCAATTGGGTTACACTATAGATAACTGTACGGGTACCTACGTGCTACCTAACTAGGTACCTACTATAAGAAACGGACATTATGGGATGACGCGGACTTTATGGGAAGTGTCAGTGTGAGAAGCAGACAATATGGGAAACAGACTATTTAGGAAACGGACATTTTGAAATGTGGGTTTATTGAAACTAGTCATTATGGGAAGTGGTAGAGCTTAAAGGTGCAGAACAACGATATATATATTTTTTGCATGGGTACCTACGTACCGCTGCCGCTGACATCACCAAAAATAAAACACACAATGTATAAAGAATTACTATTCTTTATTGTTTCATTCATAATATGATACTTCACAGATATCCTTGTAATAATAATAACTATTGCATATACCCAACATTACCTAAATGCCACGGTATGGGCCAAGGAAGAGCGGTATTTTGTTGCCATCGAGCAGCAGGTAGAGATAGGGCTGGTTCGCGTGGAACTGCATTCTAGCACACATCAGTTCGAAGCCTAAATCTACGATAAATATAATATTAGGTACTCAAGTGAGAATATAATAATATTATAATCGAACCCGCGCCCCTTACGTAGCAGTTGAGTTCACTACCGCCACGCAACAGCCACAGAGACTGTCAATGCTATTTAAATTAGTATTGACAGAGACTGTCAATGCTATTTAAATTAGTATTTCTGATAATTTATTAATATTAGGTACCTACCTACTTAGTTAACATGCTGATGATTGCGGGATTGTAAATGTCACCAGGCAACTTAACTGTAGTTTTTCACTTCTTTACAACCTACTTATGTGTAGGGTTACCCACATGAATACCCATGTGAAACGAGTAAAAATAGAATATACTTACCTACCCAAATTCGCCCCGAATAAAGCCTTGCATGCTATGCTTTTTTTATTTCTAAGCCAGTGGTTCCGTCCGCGCGGATGTCGGTTATCCTGTCTTTTGGTCATATCACCGATTACAATCAAAGTTACATAAGATTTTAAGTCTTTCCAAGACCTTTCTGACAAAAGAACCGCATCAAAATTTGTTCACTAGTTTTTGCGTCCATAGAGGACCAAAGAACAAAAATTTTAAATCATGTGATCAGTAGGTACCTACCTATCGACAATATTATATAACCCAAGTATTTTTTAAATATGTAGGTACACTTTACAAATACTACCACTTTAGAATTAAATAATAGTATAAACATGAAAGTAGAATCCTATTTCGCCCCATATTCCCAATAATTCACTGCAAAGAAATCCTTGAATGCTAAATCATTTCACCTTACCCAACATTTGGTAGATTTTTCAATGCTTTAAATTAGTTTGCAAGAATGCATAGTATTAGTACTTCCATTGTAAAAGTTTTATGATAATATATCGAGAGCCCTTGTTGAATAAGTAAAATCAGTGAGAGGTCAAGAAGTAATTCAACATTGTTTATACCAACACTTTTAATATAAAATAATACACATTATTTAACATAAATAGATTTGTATTAATATTAATAAATATATAAAATAGTATTATTATGACTGTAGAACTTATAATAAATTAATAGTTTGTAGTACATACGTCTATGAATTAATTGTTTATTTTGAATTCTATTCATCCTCACCTTTATAGAAAACATTTCAAATGCCTAGGTAGGTATATAACAATTACTGTACTGCACAGTGCTACGCTACGCGATTAGGTACCTACCTACTAGTAGTATTATTACCAATAGAATTTAGATTATTTAAAGTTAAACCGTAACAATTAATAAATGCATACTATGTAGGTATCTACCTACCACAGAATAGATAAAACAGTAGTGACCTACTAATTTTCCACCTGATGCCAACACATAAATGCAAATATTTTTTTTAAATATGTGTTTTTTATTACCTGTGCTTCCATGAAAATATAAGCTATAGGTAAAAGGTTTTCACAGTTGGAATATCACTGGTGCATATAAGTTCATTTCGGTTAACAACTAACCTTAAAATGGTTACAAAAACCAAAATTACCTTAGATAATGAATGTAATGATGGATAGCAAGAACTTTTCATGGCCTACAAACTAGCATAGTACACATTAAATACACCAATATGTCAAAACAATGTAGGTATAACAGGAGGTCACGTTTACTACAGATGCGTCTGCGATCTGAGTACTCTTATGGGATTTTACTTTTCCAAGATACCTGTGTCCCGATGAACAAAGGTTAAATATGATGAACATAGCAATAGACCAGAACACCAAAATTATAGATGAAAATAATACTAACTAATAGTCTTTGGTTTAAACAGCTTGATTTATTATAATTATTATGTGCGTGTACCTATGTATTATCTTAATCAACGACTATAAGCATACTATTATATACTTAGGTGTCAATATTGTATTTAACGTAGGTAAGCGCTACAGTAATTCTAATCATCTACACTTATTTTTGAAACAGTGCATGATGAGCTTCTGTTACTGACTTGTAATAAAGTAAACTATGATTTGTATCACATTGAATCAGCGCCACTTGGTGGCATATTTGTAATATGGGTACCTATTGTCTGAACATGAAGAAAATCATACAATCACAACTAATACCCTGACATAAATAAAGTTGTATCTACTTATCGGTACTTTAGAGTACTTCATCATTAACATGACATATAGGTGTATGTACTTATATTTACTTCACTTACAAATACATACATACTTTAATTCGGAATACTCAATTCTCAACTCTTAGCTTTTACTACATAGTTTTAAATGTTTTCGACATATATAATACTGTAATAAACATATATAAACAAAGTAAAATTGTAAAAAGTACATAGACATGTTGAACTATTCTTGATCTCCACGGTAGGTCGATAGGAAGTAAGGCGCTCGATCGAAGAAGATTGCAGCCAGGAAAGGCCGGTCAGCCACGAAGGTATCCACGGGAGCAAAGTTTATCATGGCCGAACAAAAAGCGACGCCCATGGCTGGAATACAAGGTGTGTCATATAATTCCAAAAATTCACCGCGTTGCACCGCGCCATAACCACAAGTAGCAAGTAACAGCACACGAATATCAGCAAACATTTGCGGTTACCTTTCAAATTAGAACATTCTTATGATGCATAATTTTAACTCACTTGAATATAGTTTAAGCAAGAATAGCATGGTAAACCGTCGTCGCGCCGCCGGTCCCGGTTGCCATACAAATATCTGTGGCATTCGATACGGATATTTGGAGCCCTTGAATATCTGACAACCCCATATTACGATATGGCAAATGGTTTGTGCTGGTCAGATAGCAGGAACTTCATGGAAAATATCAAACTTCAGCAGTTTCGTAGTTCGACTAATGCGCCTACCACACGCACAAGTTTCACCACAAGCCAGCCAGCTCGTGTTTTCCTGTGCGTGTGGTTAGTAAAACTGTTGGTACACCGCGCCAACCCCAAGGCCAGCCTCCTGAAGTGTTCAAGCTACACCACAGTCTTGCCTGCACAGGTATAACTGTGGTAAAGCTTGTGCGTGTGATAGCCGCATAAAACCCGACTTCAACTAATTTGGAAATAGGCTTCCTAAAAATTTTATAGGTAGGTATAATTACTTAATTTAGGATAAGAGGTCAACAATAACTAACAAACACAATTATATAAGTTATGTTAAATATTTAATAACATTTACATGCTTTAAGTAACAAATTATTACAATCTTACAATAAAGTTGACTTATTGCAATCCCGCTCTTTCTGATGAAATCATTTATTGCATGTAATTATGCACTTCTAAATTTATTTGCAGAATAAGTTACAAAACAATCGTAGCAGTTTTATTATTCGAATAAATGTCTATTAAAGGAAATAATAACAATAAGGATTGTTTATCGAATACATTATAAAGCCTTTCGTGAAAATAATAATGAAGCAGATAGCTGTTAATAACTTTTACTTATCTATTATAATAAGGTTATTCGAGTATTTGGGGACTGGAAATAATCAACTCATCATAGCTGCTGGCTTTACGTCCGTAGTAGTGAAGCTTAGAGGGTGCCTAATCATGCGGGACTGCGGAATTGTAAGCTCTAAATGTTAATAGGCGGACGAGCCGAGATGTAGTCTATATGTCTACTATGTCAGGCGTTAAATTAAACGTGAATTGCCCACTATACTTCAGTAACGGACGCAGTTAAGGTATCTTTTATAGATTTAATACTAGAAGTCAATACTCACGACGACGGGTATTGAAATCTAACAACTAAGATGTTCCTTTAATATTTGGACTTGGACAATAACAATATTTTTTATGAATTTAAAAGAAATAGTAAGTACAGAAAATGCTTCAAAATTTATTAGTGAATCGATGTCTGCCAATTGTTAGATAAAGATGAAGCATGAACCTTACTAATAACAGTTGTAGACCACATTACGGCTCGTTTGTGTATTTGATTTACCATAACGGGTTCTACTGTGTACAGTGATGGCATTAGGCGACGCCGCGGTAGGCCCCGATGAAGAGCGGAGCTTTGTTGGCGCCCAGCAGCAAGTAGAGGTAAGGCCTGTCTGCGCGGAACTCGGGTGTTGGAGGCGGCATACACCGCATCATTAACACCATGCCTGTGCCACACACAGCGCTATAGTTCATCACGTTGTATCGCTTGGGACGAGGTCGGCCTATAGATGCTCATAAATGCCACTTGGTCCCCGAACCTCACGCACCATAACGCCGCCCGGTTCACCACGAACGTATTCGGTAGCGCACGACGTCTGCGGGCGGCGACCACTGCACGTACACACATACCACACGCCAATCAAAAACATACACACCATTCCACCCAATATCCCCGTCAACAAAAGCGAAGCAATCCCGTCACAACAAATTATTAGACACAAATAAGTTTAAACGTAGATAAGTTTGTGAAAGGCGTGTCAAAAAATCTAGTATCTACTCACAAAGTCTAGTCTAATATGTACTAATGTACAAAAGAGGACCCAACGTGATAGACGGTCACTATCTAGCATGAAGATACATGCCATCTGTCCCAACATGTAAATTCATCCCAAAAGCACTCATGAGGTCGCACTCTCTTTAGTTAAAATAAGAATTCTGTCAATTCACTTTTTGTGATGCTAATACCAGTGCTGTTAATAAATTGACGTCCATTTGGTTAAAACAAGCAAAAACGTTAGTAATATGCCATAAAGTTAAAATTGTATTTTGGATTTAGAAATTTTGTATTGTTATACACACGACCAAATTTTGAATAAAAGTACATGCAAAGTGAGTGCGTTCTTGTACTTCAGTACTATCATAAAGGGGCGAACTTTTTTTCTACATAATTGGGTATTTGACAAATATTACAAAAAATATGATATGGATAAGCTATCAAGCTTATACGTAAATAATAACAATAGAAACAGTATTTCACAGAGAGATAACTTTCAATATTTTATTTTTACAATATAAAATTGAGATTTCATATGTATATTTCACATGAGTCAAAACGCAAAAAATCTGTTGACGGTTAGCGTGACGTAGCTATAAAAATTTTACTCAGCGTAACGAAAACTTTCGTTGGTAGGTCTATTCGAAGATATTATTTAATGACGTAACGCGCAGGGTGTCACGTGACCGACCGTTTTTCCCGCACTTTTTCAGCTAACAAAGTGGAAATGTATTTTTTATAATTAATAAGGTAACATAAATTGTAACAGGTATTAAATTTTCTACATATTTTAAGATAGGCTTCCGAAATTTCTCAAATACCCAATTGTATTATGTGTTCCTATTGTATATATAATTTAGAAGATCTATTTATACAACTTAAAAATAAAGATAAGAAGAGAAGACTAAGTATGGTAATCATTTAGGATTAATTTAAACTCTTCAATTAATATAGCAAAAGGGAAAGTGTTAATTTATTTCATGCACCCATAACATTTCACTTACTAAGCATTAAGCTGTAGCACCACAAATATAAGGATGGCTTATAAAATAAAATATCAAATATTCACCAACAAATAGTTTTCAGGATTATTATTTTACATGAAAATCAGAAGTACTTTAACTATACACAAAATCTCTATACATATATATATCACGTGATTTGAATTTTTTGAATTTAGAATGAAAACCAATCTAGATATCACACAACACTGAAAAATCAGGGTCCAGTGGTTATCTCGGAGTCGAACCGATTAAAACTGCACGCCGTCTTGGGACTCATAATATTTTTTGTTTATTTTAAGTATATTATTGTTAGGTATTTGTCAAATATTTTTATAACACCGTGCCGCCCATTTTCCAGCAATAAAAATGATTTTCATGTTAACTTCGAGATATTCAAACCTTTTCAGATTTTTTCGTCGTCTATCGTTTCGTTTTGATTAACTTATCGCTGGTGATAGCCACAGCATAGCAAATATTTTTGTAATGAGTTCGAGCTCAAGTGTACGTAAATTACTTACTCTAGTCATTTAGAGAAAATTTTATTACGGAAAATATCAAATGGCATATCTATTAGTCTCCCCCTTATCAGATAAAATTGGTCATATTCTACCATGGTAGGTAATTACTATAGTTCTAATTTCAAACTAGTTATTAGTTGTTATTAGGTTCAAATTGTAATACCAGGGATGTATAAAAAGGGTTATATAATCGAAAAGCGTTCTAGATAAGATTTGAGCTGGCCAGCCGTCACCCAAATAATTGATTCATCGCATATCACAGATAAGTTGGTAACGATATTGTTTAACAGTTGTGCCAAATAACTATATATTCTGTTACGAAAGACGATAAAGTCAAAGGACGGACAGACTATGTTCATAATTCCAAGTAAAGGTACATAAAAACTATCTGTTGGTGAGTTTCAAATAATTAGTCAACTCACCAGTGGCTGCAGCTGCTTCAGCGCCTTCTTCATTAACCTCAATAAATGCTTTCTGTACAGCCTTTGAAACGTATAAAGGTTCCTGGCTATCCATTAACTTAGTAATACCTGAATTCGATTGGTCAAAAATGGCTTTGATACCAAGCTAAAAAGGATATGGTTTTGTTATATTTTAAGGGGTAAACTAGTGAAATTATTTAAAAATAAAGTCGAATTCTACATACTTTTGGTAACAGTTCGGTCAGATCAATTGTAGTTTCAATTTTGAATTTAGGAATAGTGACTTGTACTTTGGTTTTGAACATTTTTTCAATGTCTGCTAGCAGATCGTGACCAGCCGCCAGTTTCGCCATGACATCGTTAAGCCCTTCGATTTCCTGCGGTAACACTATAACCATGCTCGCCTCTTCACCAAGATACGGTAATTCCAAGAGCTGAAAATTACATATTAATAAAATGTAAGTAGGTAAATTGTTAACATGTCTTTATGGAATTTTATACGATTTTTTCACGATGAAATATTTCTTAGACCCTCTTCTACCTCAAGCAAGTTACAGAACTTCGTGCAAATCATAAGTATCTTGTGCACGAACAGTGGCCCGCCTAGGGACATGATAAGTTCACACGTTTCCCATCTTAGGCCCTCTGTGGCCATAACTGTTTAAATGCAACCAAGATCGAGGCCTTCGTAACTTGGATTCCAAACTTTCGATAGTAAAAAGCAACAATTTGTACAGAGTTAAAGTCCAATAGATATTTCCTAAGAGGAAAGTACTGCACTTAAAGGGGGGCAAGAATGTACATATTGCACATAATATATCTTATCGAGATACACTTCCGCAGCACAAATCACAAAGGAAATAGCCTAACCACGCGGTAAGAGAATATAAAGTAATGTCATTGACATACTATGTTGTCAGAATATGTTTATGTTCACTTAAATTAGTTATTTTAAGTTCATTATTTGTTGTGGACCGTCGTGAATACCATAGTGAGTAAACGGAAATTCCATCTACTGACATTAGGCATATATATGTACTTAAATAATACAATGAATGTTTGACCAGTATAGGTAAGGTAAATACCACACTCGTATGTCTCAGATGCTTTCAATAACCTAACTTAATATGCCTGTTAACTCGATGACTAAAGATGATTCAGGAGTAATTAAAACAAAACTAAATTAGTAGGTAAGTAATACTAATGCTCGAAACGTATATAGTAAGCGTGGATTTAGTTTTGCTTTTTTTTGTGCGTAACGTAGTATCTATATATTAATCTATGGCGGTACGCCGTACGCCCGCCGGGCTGGCCATTTTTTTTTATACCACTTAGATGGCAGACAAGCACACGGCTCACCTGATGGGAAGTGGTTAACTTGGCCTATGGACTTGTGCAACATCAGAGGCGTCACACTCGTCACACCCTGAAGAAACCTCCTAATGCCCCTTTTGAAGAACCCCATATTGTAGGCCTCCTGATTTGTTCAAGTTTCGCCACGGTCTTGCCTGCGCAGTCTGTGGTAAAAGGTTGTGCGTGTGGTAGCCGCATAAGTAACACCATATCTGACATCAGTTATACTTATAAGGCGTAAATAGTAAGTTCAACTAATTCAGAGATTATCCGGCAGCCCCGGCAGGGGACATAGATAGAAAGAGGCATACAAACAATTTTTTTTCTTCTTATGAGTATTGTAGGTACTATTATTTATTCTGTGACATGGCCAAGTAGATACACACGTACCTACGTAAGTATGCACCTTGACGTATGTACTACTTCACAACTAAAGGTGAAGGTGTATTTCTACTTATTTTTTTAAAGCTGTTAGTTTGACATTAATTATCGACACTTCAATTTTATTGTGCATAGATGAGCTTCAAATAAAAGAGACTCGAGAGAGTCTGAGCTGGCTACCTCATTTACTGGTTACCAAAAAGGTCTAACTGTGCCATTAATATAATTATTCTGAACTGTAGCACTTTTGGTAAGCCACTAAACTATCTATTGATAGCGGTAGTTGGGTATTGAAAATAATGTAGGTACCTATCTATAACGGTAACAACTTTCCATCAGGTGGGCCGTGCGCTTGTCTGCCACCTAAGTGGTATAAAAAGAAGTTTGGTAGCGACTCCAAACTTAATTAGATGTAGGGCGGAGGTACTTCCCTAGTCGAACTGCTCATTTGGGACGGAAGGGAATACCATCGTGTAAAATACCTCCTGCAAAAATAAATACCGTTACATAGGTACCTACTTACCTAGTAGTTACTGTTAGACAAACACATACAAGTGAGGACGTGCAACCAATTCTAAGTACCTATTACCTATGTAGCAAGTCGTTCGAAATCATTGCACCTTAGCAACATATATGTAAGGCGAAGAGTTAACTTTAACCATACACAATACACGAGGTCGCCAGTTCGATCTTTTTTATTAACTGACTTCCAAAAAGGAGGTTTTCAATTCGATTGGTAACTTTTTTTTATCATTTTTTATGTATGTACACCGATTACTTTGTGATTTATGATTCGTTTTACGTGATTATTTTTTATTTCCATGTATAGGTGTCATTTGGTTCCATAAAAATTTGATATAGTTTGGACCCGTAGTTTTAATTCTATAAACATTTCTGTGTGTTTTGACATGTATATTTTAAACCGACTTCTTCTCTATGTTCTTCGATATTTCTGTCGTTTATGATTCGATTTTTTTTCATGGGTATTGGACCTTGGACTCCAGATATACACCAGAGAACTCCTCAAAATCGAATAGGAAATGGGAAATTATTGATTTTTAGCTAGTTTTATGACGATCCTGTGACACGGTAGGCGACATTACGATGGTCAAGGGCGTGCAAAAATTATCAAGTCGTGAAATATGGAAGTATATAACAGAATTTCTTAATAATGTATAGCATGATTGTCTTGTTGAAGTTCTTGAGAGCATTAAATCGAAAATTACATTCTAAAAAGGGGGAATAAATTAATAAACTTTAAAAACAACCTTTTACAGTCACAAAAAGTATAAAACTACATTTATAAAAACCGACTTCAAAGAAAAACTAAAAAATAACATAATAAAGATAAGAGAAAAATTACTGAATTTACAGATTTACTGATCTGTTAGAAGTCGGTGCCTGACTAAGGTCGATAGTAGGCATCGCGCTACAAAATCCTTTGTTTGTTGTGCCTTAACTATTATTACTATTATGTTATTTTATAGTTTTTTGTTTTTGAAGTCGATTTTTTAAACGTAGATTCATTAATATAAATATTTACCGTATCTATTCTATACATATCTACCCATATATTATAAATGCAAAAGTACCTTAACTGTCTGTCTATCTATTACGCTTTCATGCTAAAACCAACGAACCGATTTTGATGAAATTTGTTACGGGGGTAGATTAGATTAGACTTCATTAGACCCTGGAAATGACATAGGCTATGTTTGGTCGCGATAACCGATATCCACGCGGGCGAAGTCCCGGGCAACAGATGTACCGATGTAAAAAGTACATTTTCAACAGGGCAAAAGTTTACGTTACAAATCGGCTAATTCAAGTTGTAACGCCGCCAATACAGTTTTTAGAAACCTTGATACTTGTTGAGATAAATCATAAACATTTAACAGAGTGAAGCCAAGATATTCCAGGAATCTAAAGATATAAATAACAAAGTATTCCGCCATTAGAGCACTGTTTATTGTTTACAGATCTGATCTGTGATTTTGATGTTAATAAATAATAATTAGTATATGAAATGATGATATTACCTGAGCTTGAAGTACTTCACTGAAGCCGAAAGCATAATCAGCCTCATTGTACATCATAGGAACTTGAATAGTTGAATTAGCATTTATGTGGAAAGGTTGTTCGATCGTAGCTGACGGACTGAACTGATCTTTCCACGTCCCCTAAAAGAAAACATCTCCATCTTTACACAATTTCACAGTTTGAAAGAGCAAGATCACAAGATTTTATGCTAAATGGCACATAATTCTCAGCATTCATGTAATAATTACCTTGAAGTAGAGTGCATTAACAAGTACTAGTCTAGTGAAACCGTCGACACTGTCCTCAGACAATAAATCCTTGATTTTATTATTGGTTTTGCTCTCAACCTGAAAAATAGCAAAAATATTGCGTCAAGTTCATCACAATCGGAGAAACGAATGCAATGAAGACTACTATAAAATTACCCAGCCATTTATGGTTTTCACAGCAGACACGTTTTCGCCGAAGTTGACTTTCTCGAAGGCTGCATCAAATATTTTGACGGCATCTTCTTGCAGTTGTGGCTGGAGCTTATAGTTACCTTCTTGAATGTACACCTTATTAGCAACGTTTAATGTCACACCTTTGAGACTCTTCAATTTTGACGACACCGCGGTAAATGTTGAACGAATCTGCAATAGCCAAAAACATCTAATATCGGATTTCTTAGTTAAACATAACTGTAGTAAGCCGAATTAAACTACATTATCACGTTTGACTGAATTCATTTCACTGAGAAAATTTGAAACCCATTGAGTTGAGCTTAAATGTTGATTCATATGTTTAATAAGTGATGTGGCGCATGATTCTCTATGCATCTTTTACTTTATTTACAACGAGACTGTATTTAAGGGTAAAAAACGATTGAGTAAGTAATGCTCGTGAAGGAGACGGCGGAGCGGCAGCGAAGGAGACTCGCAAACCGCGGCTCCTGCGAGCGGAGGCGGCTCGGGTGTCGGAGGTCGCAAAATTACCTCCGTCCCCCATGAGCGCGGGCCTGGGGGTGACGGGTGAAGCCACCTCTCACCCTAACAGAAGCAGGTCGCGGCGACTATGGGCGATGGCGTCTCCCCATATACGGGGATGAGATGGGGACTCCGCGGTACCCACACCCGAAGAGGGCAGTCTCATAAGAAGCACATTAAAAAAAAGGGTCAAGAACGATTAGATAACGATTTTAAAATTTAGATGTGGATATTTCTATTATAGTGAACTTTTCGTAGAATCAGTGAAGTGTCGCGCTTATAGTGACACCTTTATCGATGCGGTAAGGTCGTGACTCGTGACACACCTTTCCGGTGCCATGATTACTTAGATAGGTACTTGTTATAGCAATTGTATGTAATCAACAATAAAATAGTTTCTTCGTTTTTCTAATAAACGCGTTATTGTTGTACTGTAGGTTATTGCGAACAGTCTCTGATAACAGTACGCAATTACCCAATCATAAATGAAAGTAGGTGATACTTACAGCATTATCGTCAGCAATGCCGAGTGATGTGAGAAGCTCTGAATGTGCCGGGTCAGTGGTGCCCAGAGCCAACAGAGCCAGTAAGAATTCAGCAGACAGCGGCGAGGATACCACACTCTTGTCTTTTTCTAATTCCTATAATTATAAATAGAATGATACACATTCCTTCCCACAGTAAACATACAGCCCTTGACAAGTATTTGCTTGACATGTTCTCTATTACGTGGGACCGAAACAAATCATAGTTGACGAACCTACATACTCGTATCTACCTACCTCTTCGGAGAATAACAGGCGAGATTATATGTATGTATGATACACATTTAGGAGACATTAGAGTTTGTGACACACTTGCCCATATCTATAACTTTGGTGTAAATATTGTCGCATGACAAAATATTATCCTAATTCAGTTCTAATAAAGTGGCCTTTTTAGACCTGCCGGACTGGGTAACTTCCTGACCAAAGATTCAGTCAGTACCAAAGGCAAAACGAGTAAATATGACATAATCGTAAATAATTAATAATCGTATGTTGTGGATATAATCGTGTGTAGTGGAGACCGCGAGAAGGTAAACGAAAGGTAGGACGCTCCCTAGCCAGATGGACTGACGACCTGAAAAAGGTGGCTGGGACAGACTGGATGCGGAAGGCGGAGGATCGGAGAAAATGGCGCACATTGGGAGAGGCCTATGTCCAGCAGTGGACTGCAGTGGGCTGATTGATTGATTGAATCGTATGTTCTAACACTGATAACAAATTTACTAACCTTGAGATCTATGAAAAAAATTAAGACAAATATTTGCACAGAGTGGGCATCGAATCCGTGTCACTTAGTGTTACTTGGCTTAACCGCCATGGTAAATAGATCGTCACATTAAAACTGTGCCCAGTTAATTAAGCCATATATGAATCGCAAATTGCTGCAAATATTCACGTCCTACGCTGATTTTGACTTCGCCGGCGAATCGCTGTCGATTTAAGTCGCTAACGTGTGGTGTGGCCGAAACGTGCCTTAAGTAGTAGTAGATTTATTGTAGAAAACATTAATCGTCATGTAATGTCAATGTAGTTATAACAAACTATTAAACCTTTCCAACGGGACGAACTCTTCTATTAAGAGGAAGCAGGAGATGACAGAACTCGTGCAAAACTAAACTACCCTTAGGTTTTGGTTTAAAGGAGTTGCATTTGACTTGCTGTAACTTGCATGGCGTAAGTGCCTACTCACGCTGCTACAATGTTTGAAGCTTGAGCGTTATACTAAAATGTAGGTAGGTACAATATTTATGTACATTAGCACAGTCGACAAAGTGTACCTATACATAAAGAGGCCGTCAATTAATAAGGTGATGTCTTTTTTGCAATTTTTCAGCCCAACCATAGTGATACGTGGTGAGGTTTCAGACTATAGGGTAGTCTAGCCCCTTACCCAAAATCACATAAATAAATAAACCTGAATATTTAGTTTTTATGCTCATAATTTAGATAAATAAATACATGTGATATCTCACTATACCCCTACCTCCCACCTGGTGATGTTTCGTGGTCATTTCCCCTCCCCTGTTGAGCTACGTGATTAATGGACAGCCCCTAATAAGTAGGTATACCTACATTTTTTCTTTTAATGTTGTATGTAAAGGCGCAACCTTGTCGACTGCACGTACCTATGAGTGGTATTGTGGTAATGATGGAAAGTTCGAGTAAGCATTTAGTTTGTCATTAGGTATCGATTTTCAGAAAGCAATCTGTTTTATGAATCATTCTCTCTAATAGTATTCAATGTCATGACAATGACTAGTGTCCACTCGTAATCGCAACATTCATTATTTTAGCTGGAGTTAAACAATGTTTATCCATATTATCAATAGGTAGATAAGCTAATTAATACCTATATTATACCTATTTTATACACTCATAGAATCACGAGATATCTTATAGTACCTATGTTTTTCACCATTTTGTAAATAGTTTTTTTATAAATACTAATAACTGGTAACCGAAAGTACTCCCGTTAAACCCGGCCAGCTAAGCTGAATTGCTTGCGTTAGGTTAAAAGTGGGTTCACGTCGTAGTGTAACAGCCACTTATCGAACCGGGAACCTTTCGATCGTAATGTTGATCCCTTAACCACTAAGCTTAAAGCTACCGAGTACCGACGCTTTAAGATTTACTGAAGACCTTCTTTGCGATTATTCATAAAGATCAATTCTCACTGATAGAGCACGACAGGCAGCGTACAGAATTTGTTACTAGAAATAGCTGTGAGAAGGTTCATGCAACCTCGCAGTGCCGTGCTGCCTCTAATTTACCTTCAGATGACTGTGAATTCTCTCTTCAATATAGATAAGATTCAGAATGACTTGTGGCTTGTAATACTCGTATTATACCTCAAAAAGCCGCTGTCTCCCTTTCTATATGGATTGACCCTAAATTTAGTTTTTACTTTAGTCTAGTTTTTATCCACTTCGCTCATGTTAATGTAGATTCTGCAAATCTATCCTACAGGTATATTTCAACCTAAAATAACAATATTTGTCATTCAATATTAATTAAATCATAAATTGTGTATCTGTCTAAAAGAATCACTACTATTTTTCTGAATAAAAGGGCAACTTTCATCCATATATTACCTATGTTGATTTTTTGTACCAGAAGGCACCTATCAACTAATCATTTCATTGATTGGTCGATTAGTTCTTTGATTGGTTGTTTGGTACTTTGAGCACATGCATGAACTCTTTGATGTTTGTTCAAGAAGTTTGTCGGTAACTATTTCAAAATAAAGTGCTCACAGGTTTTTATGGAAAATAAGTAGCCAGTTATGACTCGTCCTGAGAATATTTTCTATTCTAAATACCACATATTTTGTTAACTAAAATACAAACTTAATATGCACATAATGGGAATAAGGTGGATCTAAAATTGGTCTCTAAATCTGGTATGCCTCTAGGCACATGGTGAAAGTATGAAATAAAAAAGTATAAAAGGAGGCAAAAAAAAAAAGTTATAAGCTTAAAAACCTCACAATATTAGGAGAGGCCTATGTCCAGCAGAGGACTGCAATAGGCTTGATTGATTGATTGATAGCTTGAAATTTTTTTGTTTTAAAGTTCAAACCACCATAAGAGTGTATAATTTGTGTCATTTGATAATAGAAAGTTTTAAAATAATAGGTAGAGAAGCATCAAGCTATTACTTTCTTCCAGATGGTTAGGAATGTGTAAGAATTTAAATGGAATTATATTCTTAAAATATAAGATCTATTCCAATTTTACAAAAATAAATATAAGCCTGGCCATCCTAATGCTGATGGAAATGAGGAATCTAAGTATATCAAAATAATGATTAAATGTCAGTAGGTATATATGTATTTACTTATAAAAAAATATATATTCATGCGATCATGTTGGTCAAAGTCACTGTCAAAAATAATTTAATCTGTATAGACCATTAAAACGGCTATTTCAATATCCGTGATATAACAAATGTGGTGGTTTCTCCTCAAAGCCCTTATCTACATGCACCTAGGCCCCTGTATCTCTATTTAATTTTTACATTCTATTCAAAATATCCTTATGATTTTTTGCATATCACTTAGATGGCAGACAAGCATAACAGCAGCACAAGTGGTATAAGTACACAATAATATAATATTTTTTTAGTGTAGGTATTTAAAGGTAACTGGCTTGTTATTTTACATATGGAAACAAAATACTTGTGTCATTTAAAATTAAATTGTTTACATGAAAACTTTTATAGTACTCAGCTGTCAATTTCAAAGAGAAACAGATTTATTTTAGTTAAGAGTGGTTTTTCAGTTTACTGTAATTCAAGTTTATCATGAATAACACTGATTTCAAGGGGCCCACATTATGTAGGTCATAATAATGAGTTCACTAGTGGATAATAGGCTAAAAATAATACATACCCTACATTTTATTATTTGATATTTAAGTTATCTATTCTAATTAATTCTATCTTCTACAGACATAATTGCAGACATTTATTTTTATAGGTGACTCCTTTACTTAATAATGTACAGTTTTATACTTACATTACAGAATTTCGCCGAAAATTTCGCAATAGCAGAGGAAACAGCCTTTGAATCCATGGTTTGTGGTGTATTGGTAGCTTCAAGTATCGGGAATAAAATAACTACAACAACACAAGTGACTTTTAGTGCTACACCCGCGCTTCTGGTAATAATCATACATACACGTAGGTACCTACATCGATTGCTATGACATCATTTGCCGACGCGGCGGCCGGCTCACAAAAAACATCGCGAGCCGCATGAATCACATGGGTACGGTGGGGATACGAAAATCAAGGACGTTTAATAATACGTTTTCATGGGAATGTGAGTGTAAAATGAAATTATAGATAACTTACATAGAGCCCAGCGTATCGACATCGGTAATTTAATAATATACGTAAAATTGAATAACGTAGAGTACTTATTATCCTTTTACATTCCGTAAACTCAATACTAGTACTATACTATACATATATTACATTGAAATAACCCTAACTCAATTTCGTAGAACTAGAAAGAACACCACATTTAGTCATCACTAATCCTTATCTATTATTGTGTTGTGTTGTGTTACATACTGTTTATTGTTTTTTTTGTTCACATTATATACCTACTTTATAAACTGTCAATATGCTGTCAACAGTGTCAACTGACAACTGACAAGCACTAACTCTGACAAACAACAACACAAACAAGATTATTTATGATCATGGTTTTCCCCCTTTAGGGAGTAAATAACTAAAAAGATCTTATAAAATCGTAATAAGATTAAAAGGCCTATCTTTAATTAGGATATTTAGGATCTTTTCGATTAAAAAGTACTGCACTTAAGCCCAGCTGACAACCAAATCAAACCAACGAAAATAGAATGAAAGAAGGAAGAAAGAAAGAAAAACATTTATTTTAGCCCATACATATTAACACTAAGTAACTACATACAAAAATGTATATTGACTAATTCGTTGCGCTTGCCAAAACCTCTATGCGTTTTTGGTCAAGTTTTCAGGAGAGACATTAAACTGTTTTTTTAAATAATTAATGAATGTATCAAAAATCAAAAAATGCAGTATAATGGTAAAAAATATTATGCATGAATTGAGATATAAGTGAAAATGATAAAATGTACTTCCACAATTATTTTTTTTTTTTTCGTTTTGATACACATATCAGAATTGTCTTGCTAGTGCCATTTTTTACAACTGCAATATGTACACATATCAGATTTATTAAGGAACTCATAGGATTTATTCAAGGGATAAATACCGACAGGTGGAAAAGGTACATTTTGATATGAATAAAATATGAGGTAAATAAGTACCTACAATAAACTTTATTAATAGCACACAAGTAACGAAAAATAAAGCTTTCGAGATTTAACAATTATCTTAAAATTTGTCTTTAAAGTTGCCTATGCTTAAAATTAATAGAATTTGGAGCTGTTTGCTTCCCAACAATACTAATCTTTAAGATGAGTAGATTTATAATTAGGCTGTAAATTCAATAAAAAAGCTACGAAGTCACAAGGTACTTTGAAATTGAATCAGTCTTCAGATTTGAAATTCTTTCGAATTTTTGAATACTTTTTAGGATTTATTAATTATGTTTGAGGCTATCATAAAAGTAGTGGTGATCCTGATGCACTTTTTTAATGACTTTAAGCTGTCGTATTATGTCTTGTCTATTTTTCTTGGTGTTTCGTAAAGAGCAGTAAGGTTTTTGTTTGTTCGCATTCTTCTTTGACGTTAAGGTTTCCACTCATCTGAAATCTTTGCAATGGAGTGCAATTTGAAAATAATATCTCCATCTATATTAAGTAATCCTCTAATATCTGTAACTACAGGATCTCCAGCTCTTTTCCCAGGTCGTATTGAATCAAATTGACAGTTGGCCTCATAGTTTTTGAAAAATTGTACTCTATGTGATGAAGTATGAAAGGTTTTGTTAGTCGAGCGTTTGTCGAGCTTGTGCTATGAGATCAACATAGACTTTAGGTGAATATAAAGGTGGTTTAAATAGGTGTTCTAATGTCGAGTGCACGTTATCCACCTGCATCATTGTGTGTCCCTTATCTTGTATCAGCTGCTCAATTTCTATATTTTTATCCATGGCAAGGCTCAGTAAGGATGTTGACATCACTTTATTTCTATTCTGATAGCAGCACCCGTCCGATATTAATATAACTTTTTTTTTATCCTTCATCAAGTTTAATATTCAAAAAATCTATAAAGTGATAAACTCGTTTGCAGTAACACCTCCATCGCCTTCGTGCCACATAAATAAGTGAACATAGTTATCATTGCTACAATATAAGGTATAATTATAGCTAGCTGCACAGGCAAAAAATTTCGAAGAGCCTGAATCCAAATTAGTTGCGGCATTAGAGAACTTGGACCAGTACTACAAGAATAATGGACTTCGATCCAACCCCTTGAAAACCCAATCGTGCGCTTTTCACTTGTGCAATCGGGAGGCAAACAGAATCATCTCGTGGCGGCGAGTCGAGATTGAGCACTGCCCAAAGCCACGTTACCTTGGCGTTACCCTCGACCGCTTACTTATAAATCCCACTGTCTCAACACCAAACAAAAAGTGGGAAGCAGAAATAACTTGGTGCAAAGGCTGGCTTGATCCACCTCCTGGGGAGTAGCTCCACATGTTGTCAGAACAACCGCCCTCGCTCTTTCCTTTTCGGCGGGTGAATTTGCTTGCCCAGTATGGCACCGCTCCGCACATGCGAAGGAGGTTTATGCCGCCCTAAATGACACTTGCTGCAGTGGTGCATAGAAAATACACCTCCCCTGGGCAACATTCAGCCTCTTGAGAGCCTACCACCCGGACTCAGATCAGCTGCTGTTAGGTGAACCGCCTAAAACAGGGTTACCTAGACTCGGGGGGTGGTGGCTGTGATTGTGGTGCACCTCTGCAGTCGATAGACCACCTTCTGTCGTGGCCACTGTGCCCCTACACCTGCACAATTGATGACCTGAATGAAGCGACGGAAGGTGCGGTCAATGTCGCCAAATTTTGGGATGGGAGATGGAAATTTTTGATTTAGCTTCTGTTTTTATTTTATTTATTGCCATTGACACGAAGAAGAAGAAGTCTTCATATTTTTTGAGGTATTCGCAATAAAGCTGAGAGTCTTTTTACAATTTTCAGTTTCAACTTCTATTCTTCTTCCCATGTATGGCTTTCCTGTAACTCTTTGCTTCTTGTTAAAGTCCATCTTTCGTTTATTGTCATGTATTTCATTAATATCAAAGTCCTCATGCCTTTTATCTGGTCCTTCATCAATTTCAATCAACTCTCCAGTTTGTTCGTCTAGAATGAAATTTCCAGTTCCTAGTTCGATCGTATTTCGGCTTACAAATTCTCCAGTAATTTCATTTAAGCACAAGTTTGTTTTAGGGTTAACTAGTGCTATATTCGTAGGTCCTGTGTCTGCGATCTGCATCGGCAAAGCCTGAAAGTTGAGCTTGAACTCGTCATGTTGTAATTCTAAGATAGCAATGAATGGGATGGATGAATTCAGGTTTTCAACCGTTTCATCGGATGGAATAGACATATTAAAATCGAGCGTCGGTATGCTCATCATATCAAAACAATTAACCGACGCCGTCTCAACGCCATTTTCTACAAATTCTATAGGTGAAGACTTCCGTGGTTTTGCGTGGTGCTGCTGAACTGCAGCTTTGGACTGTAGCTAGTAGATTCAAAATGGTCTGATGTGCCTAGCCCTGACTTTTCTATTGAAAAGGTGCCTGTACTCATTTCAACTAGAAGCTTCCCTCGCCAATTATTCAGGGACGTCATTATTTATCAGCACTCAGGAAATTTTAAAAAGAAATAATGAAGCAACCGGAATAAAGATTAACCCTTTGGAAGCCAAGCCTGTGATAAAGTGAGAAGAAATCGAACCCGTACCCCTTGATGTTTACACTACCGCTACCATGATGATAACATGTCCCAATCTATTAGCCACAGGACACCGTTAAAGTTAAATTATCGTAATGGTAATACCAAATAACTTAATGTTTAAAAAACATGTCTTAATATCAATAATGAAACCGATTTATTTTTAAGTTAAGTGGGTAGGTCTAAAATTATCTTAACATTAAGGCAATGTAGTCAGATTCGCTTAATATTTCAAAAACTGAAAAACAACGACTTATTGGAAAAAATTAACTTAACTGTCTCGTTTTATTTACTATTACACGATTATTTACGTTTTTACAAACGTAAAACACTAATTTTACAAAACAAACTGAAATCAAAACAAGCTGTCAATAACCGGCTATGTGCAAAAAAATTCTGACATGTGCAACATGATGATAATATTTTATTATGTAAACACATAACCAATTTTGCAGTGCCAGAAATGACAATTAGGTGCAGATATAGATTTTGTCAAATCTATTTCTAGGGCGAATTAACACTTAGTTGTTTTTTTAAACGACGCGCAATTCGATTTTCCGGCCATCTAGCGAATAAAAAAAATATCAAAAAAATACACATAACGATTTTGGCAGGCGCACCGACGCTATATTGTTGCTTGTTGCCCTCGCGACCACGCCATCTAGTACAATTTTTCGCTATTAATGATACACAGAATTCAAATGGTTGAACTATCTTTGAATTGTATTGTTTGCTTTAATCATCATTCTTTGCAGAGTAATACATTAATTGGTAAATTAATTCAATAATAGACAAATAAATAATATTATAAACTGTATAATATATATAGGTATTTAAACTACCATGGGTACTCACATCAGTATAAAAACAATCAGGATATTTACCATGTAGCATTGCTTCGATTTTTCTGATATTTCGGCGCTGTTGCAAGCACCATGATCATGAAGGAACTGAAGAATTGGCGATAAACAGAGAAAAAGTTTTTAGGAGTACATATTTCGATCTACCCTCTTTCGAGTTCTTTTACTACGCGTATCTGGTATCAAAGTGTTGTTATAAAAAACACTAGGCAGAGAGGCTTGGTCAAGGTTATTGTAAAAAGATATAGCGGGATTGACAAACAATCCGAACGATTTTGCCCAAGCACTAATCCTTTTTTCATTATTGATGGCAGTAACGACCCCACTCACGTCATCAGCCCTAAAATGACGATTTAACTGCAAATCGTCTCCATAGTACTCCATAGGCGAGAGAGGACACCACCTTACGGTAACCATCCTCAGCAAGGTGACACCGGTTAAAAGAGGCTTCATTAGAGCGATCCCGAAGAACGGAGTTAAACCAAGCGATTACAGAGCACGACATATTTAATGTGGATGGTTGCTCTGGAGAATGTCGCAATCAACAGAGTTGAAGGCGGTGCTGAATTCCACTAAAACCAATACTGTCCGGAGTTGTTCTTCATATCCAGTCTTATATCATTTGATATTTTTACAAACTATTTACATTATAAAGCCGTGACTATGCTACTACGTAAGTCACGGTATGAACAGAGAAAATATAATAGTACCTACTGCCTACTGCATGACTGTGCTTTTTGTCGTGCATTTGCTGCATTTTGTCGTAGTCGTAGATACCACAACAATCGTGCATTTTGTGTCCCATTTAAATTTATAATTTGGTTTTGTCTTCCTATAATCTATATCCACTTAATAGATCTTATAAATCTTATAAATCTATATCCACTTACTTAATATTATAAAGCTGAAGAGTTTTTGAATGATACCACGAATTGATTTCTTTTTGTGTTGTCATAGTTCGTTTATGAACGAAGTTTTAGGTTATACTTAATTAAATCATCATGCTACTACTCGAGGAAGCGGAGCAATGATCATAACTGTCAACAAATCCGGCAGATTTCCATACATTAAGTATTTGAAGACTAAAAAGTTCGGGCTCAAAAGGGTGATATGAGGTTTTAAAATATGCGACGGGCCAAGCCGGGACGAGTTCGCTATTTCTGTCATAATCTCGTACTTATTGCAATAGTGGTGTGTTCCAACAAGTAATCTATCGAAGAAAATATTCCTTTTCTTATACAGTTCCAAGAAATACCTATATGCGATTTGTAGTATCTCCTAGTTCTTTATTCTAGCGGCAATTTCAGTGGTGTCCAAAACTTCCCAGCCGGCAGAAGGAGCGGGAGAACGGTCTGCTCTCGCGCTCCTTCTGTTTGTTTAGATTTTTTTTTTTTATATAGGACACGTCAATTAGACTTCGCCTTGCCTGATGGTAAGCTGAAGGCAAAGTCCCAGAAAAGAGGGTCACCATTACTTACACATACCGTGTGACAATGGTGACACTCAGCTTGACGGCCTCATCATATGCTTTTTCACGCCCCGCTTAAAGGACCCGGGACTGTAGGAAGAAGGAAACACGTGAGCTGGTAATGAATTCCAGGCCTTAATGGTGCGACAGAGGAAAGAGTCTCCGAACCGCTTGGTTCTTGATCGGATGTTCTGCACCGTGTGCGATTTCATGAGAGCGACTGCCGTATGATCTCACTTATGAGTTGGCTTACAAGTAAAGTACTGGTAAGGCACTACCCCGAAGATCTTTGTGGAGCCACATATGGGTAGGCACACCATGAATTTTATTATCATTCACAACCGAGTTAACCCGGGTCGCACACAAATTCGCTCTTTTACTCCTCTTTTTATCGATAAGATTTTACTTTTATGGGTATGACTTCCGTCTGACCTCCTAACCCCGACTGTACTGGAGCCTGGTGTTGATTTTTTGGCATATACGGCTATTATGAGTTGGATTAGCAACGAATAAATGATTGCGAAGCGCTCTGATCGATCACCGCACCACCATCACTATATCCGGGGCAAGACGACAGGTGGAAGCGGTTTCCTATTCTCAAAGTGTGTATAGATATAGGACCCAATTTTTAAACTTTGTCAAACGTAATAAGACTTAATGTAACTAGTTAAAACTTAAAGCAAACATTCCCTAATTTCCTGTTTGCTTTAAGTTTTAACTATTATATAGTACCTATATAGTATGTATATAGTTAGTGGATATGAATTTTAACGTTTAAATGTAAGATAAAACTGTAACGTATAAAATTCATATCCACTGTTTTATAATAAAATTATTAGTCATAACCATGTTGCAACCTATTTTGATGATTATGACTGTCCGTAAAAAATATTAAAATATACACTATATGCAACAAAAAAGATTTTAAAGTCAAATCTCTAAAACATTATAACAGCTCTCAGAAAATGTGAATAAAATTAATCAATCTAAATTTAGCGTAAACAAAAAAAAATGTTGCCTTCAAGCCCCGTAAACGTTCTTAAATTATCCAGCGTTGCGTGCAGATATTATGCTCAGTGTTGCCCTCCGCGAACACCACATGGCTCATGTCCATGTCCACCCGCTCCTTCGGTGCCTGGTGCCGGTAAAAGGATACTGCCTCAATCAGAGTGTCGTCCCGGGCCCATACCTCCTAACCCATGTGTGCCAAGGTTTCCTCATGGAAAGGACACCTGGAAAAAATATAGATTCATATTATTTTTCGTATGTCTTCCGTTGATCATCGTTCAAGGTTTAAACGCTTTCAGTCACCATCCACCAGCGAAGAATCCGGAACATTGTCGTGACTTCGAATATATGCGTAAATTCACTAAGCGGTTTCCCTGGCGTGAAGGAGAAAGAAAATCATTATTTCATAATGATCATGTTAATTTCGCACTTGGGGAATGTGAACCACCAGAATTAGATTGTGATTAATATTTCATTATGGCTATTTGACTCCTGTAAGTAACTAAGTTCCTTTTCCTTTCATTCTTATCTGTTTTGTATGCCTAGCCTAGATAATAAGTAGTACCTACGTCTTCATGATTATCCTATCGCCAATCCTGGTTGAATCTGCATGTCCTTATCCGTTAATCGGCAGATGTACTGACTTGCAGCCGGCAGATAAGGTTGACTTGAGGTCCGAAGATCTTGATGGGACTGTAGTAGAGTAACAATTTTGTTAAAAAAAATAGTACAATTAGATAATATTAGGCCCTTCTTCTGTTGTCTATTTATGAAACCTTTCACGTAATTCTGAATGCTAAACTTAATGTTGATGTATAAGTAGATAGGTATTTACTCGTACTTAGACAATATTGAAATTAGCATTTCTTACAGTTGCTGCCCGTGGTGATGCTTTTTTGATTAGTTACGCAAGGCCGGCAATGATTACAAGCAACTCTTCCACACTCATAGATTTTTACGATTTTGACTAAAATATTAATGAACTACTACTATTTGTTATTGCCTTATAATACTAGGCTAAAATATTCTTTGTGAAATGTAATATTAAAAGCTGGCTGCTGTAGGCAAATAAAAAGTAAGTCAAGTAAACAAGGTCTATACTTAGATTTATTAGGAAAAATAAAAGCACTTTTCCTCAGGTCAAAATCAATGTTATATAGGTAGATCTACAAAAGAGATCTACATCTTTAAAAAATCTGTGAATTTCACTTGGTTTAATTTTTTTTGCTAGCTGAGAAATCATAGGCAATGTTTGGCGGGATTTGAATAAAAATTCATTCAAAAAATGATTTGTGCTAAACACAAATAACGAAGGTAGGTAAGTAGTTAACTTTATTAACAAAAATATTAAAACTTCCGAGTGGTGCACGTTAAGAAATATAGAAAAATAGTGGATGCTTTGAAGAATAAAAGTTCCGTCAGATGCCCGTCCCCGAGATCTAATCCGAAAAGTTATTTTTTAACCTCACTTAGATATTAGAAGGAAGCAAAGAATTCAAATTGTACTTTTATGAATGTAGGCTCAATGATCCCATTTGGCAAACTTTTGCTAAAAGTTTGCCAAATGGGATCATATGGTGTTTAAGTTCTAATTTTGATACATAAGTTCTAATTTTGAGACTATATTTTTGTAATTACTTCGATCTATGCGTGTAATTTCACGAATATAAGTAGGTATATCAATGCAACGAAAATATATTATTTTGTGAATTGTAACAAATGTTTTAATTATTCAGTAGGTATTCTATTGGTATCATCAATAAAGCTAATATCAAAATTAAAAAGTCCATATCGACAATAGTGCCCGGAATACTTAATTTAATTTCAATATGTTTAAGAAGGAGTTATCGATGTTCTTGGTGAATAAGACATATTACTCTGTTGTGGCATTTTTGAACGATAACACTATTAAATGACATTGTATATTTATGATGCAATTGTTTGACATACCTTTTGACATAACCTTGACATAACATAATTTTTCGTTTGACATTTAATATTAATTGACATAGAATTGTTAAATTGTTGTATAAATTGAGTTTTAAACTGATAGTTTTATGTAGTTGCATACGCCTCAATTGCTGTATTTGAAATTTAATAAGGCATATAATGTGAATTTTGGTTAAATCTGTAGTACAACTTAAATACTTTTATTGAATTGATTGACATTTATATGTATTTGAAATTCACTATAATAATTACTTAAATTCTCTGAAAATTCTAAATTAGTTAATTAACTGTGTCAATCTGTACACCACATATGGTAGAACATAGCAAAAAAAAAAAAAAAATACGGCAAAAGGCTCACCCCATATTTAATTACTTGTGACCGAATACAATTATTGGTGAAATGTGGGTGTCAATTCACCTCTACCTAACCCTGGCGTGATTGTATGTATGTATCAAAATGACTGTACCTACATTCTCACTACCACGGACTCCACCTAAAGCGCGTTATATACACCATTATTAAAACAAGCGACAGGGATATAGCTGGCACAAGCCAGTGCGGAATTAGCTTCCAAAACGGTGACTACATAATAGAGAGAACAATAACCAATTATTATCATATAAGTATCCCATCAAAAACAAATGTAAAATGAGATGCAAGTTCAATATTATGATATATGCCTTGGTTGTTGACTTCAACGACAAAAGAAGAGAGATCTAAATAGGTGCCAAGTTCAATGTACCTGACGTCCTAAAATTTATTTTTGGCTACAAAAATATAATTTCTTTGTATAACTTAGGATATTATATTGTAGCCTAAGGTCTGACTTGGGTAGTTCTCATAACATAACAACTTAAACTCACGCTTATACCCCCGAAGGAGTAAACAGAGGTGCTAGCACCCACATTTCGCCAGTTTATATTTAGGTCCCAATGTAGTGGCGAGCCTATTGCCATTAACGATAAATACACACAACTTCGAAAAGCATCGAAAAGTCATTGGTGTGTGCCATCGTAAAACCTAGGATCAATCCCGAGACCTCGTCTCAGCAGTCCATTACCCATGCCACTAGGCTACCGCGGTTATTACGACTATCATGGTATATATACGAATTATCATGTTAGATGGCTAGTTTCTGCCAGCAATCCAAATTTGCGGAATAATAAAATACCTAAGAACCAACTAGTAACAGGTTTGGAACTTGCGAAAGCTATAATATGGGACCACTTTGAAAGTTTACCCTATCGAGCAACGCAAGAAAAACTAACGGACTTTAATTTTTACACACAATTAGACAATTAGCTTTGAAAAAACAAATTTTGGTGGTTTCTCCAGATTTCTCTAGGATTTCAGCACCAGATCCGGTTTTCTTGGATAAGGGACCTTTCTGAAAGTATACCATATCGAACACCGCAAGAAAAATAGAAGTCTGTTCATTATTGGCTTTGATATCGCGTATCAAACATACACATCGACATAACAACTTAAACTCACGCTTATACCCCCGAAGGAGTAAACAGAGGTGCTAGCACCCACATTTCGCCAGTTTATATTTAGGTCCCAATGTAGTGGCGAGCCTATTGCCATTAACGATAAATACACACAACTTCGAAAAGCATCGAAAAGTCATTGGTGTGTGCCATCGTAAAACCTAGGATCAATCCCGAGACCTCGTCTCAGCAGTCCATTACCCATGCCACTAGGCTACCGCGGTTATTACGACTATCATGGTATATATACGAATTATCATGTTAGATGGCTAGTTTCTGCCAGCAATCCAAATTTGCGGAATAATAAAATACCTAAGAACCAACTAGTAACAGGTTTGGAACTTGCGAAAGCTATAATATGGGACCACTTTGAAAGTTTACCCTATCGAGCAACGCAAGAAAAACTAACGGACTTTAATTTTTACACACAATTAGACAATTAGCTTTGAAAAAACAAATTTTGGTGGTTTCTCCAGATTTCTCTAGGATTTCAGCACCAGATCCGGTTTTCTTGGATAAGGGACCTTTCTGAAAGTATACCATATCGAACACCGCAAGAAAAATAGAAGTCTGTTCATTATTGGCTTTGATATCGCGTATCAAACATACACATCGAATTGAGAACCTTCTCCTATTTTGAAGTCGGTTAAAAATATAAAACCTAATTTTACGGACTTTTTGTTCATATTTTTTTTTATACCACTTAGTTGGCAGATAAGCACACGGCCCACCTGATGGGAAGCGGTTATCGTAGCCTATGGACGTATGCAACACCAAAGGTGTCACACTCGCGCTGCCGACCATCAAGAAACCTTCTGATGCCCCTCTTGAAGAACCCCATATTGTAGGCACTTGGGAAAACCGCAGCAGGGAGGTAATTCCACAGCTTGAGTGTGCGTGGCATGAAGTTTCTTTCATACCGCACAGTGCACACCGTCTCAGGTTGCAATGTGTGAGGATGAATTCCCTGCCTATGGCGAGAGGTGCGATGATAGAATGTAGCTACGGGCATCATGTCAAACAATTCATCTGAGCACAAACCATTGTATAGGCGGTAGAACACACACAGTGAGGCAAAATCCCTCCTAAGGCTAAGAGGTTCCACTCTACCTGTGGGTATGGGATTGTCAACCAGCCTCAATGCCCGTCTTTGCAACGAGTCGAAGGGGTCAAGCTGGTATGCAGGTGCTCCAGCAAAAAGGTGACAGCAGTATTCCATGTATGGCCGGATCTGTGCTTAATAAAGAAGGAGTTGCTGCACCGCAGTGAAGTACTGCTTCGCCCTGTTGAGCACTCCGAGTTTTCTTGATGCCAACTTAACCTTGTCCTGCAAATGACTTCGGTATTCATATTTATTAAGTTACATTGCGAATGAGACACTACTTGCAGTTCATGGCCCTGCCTGGTGAACTGGACAGACACTCTGTGGGTTCAGAAATGAGCAGATGTTGTTGGAGCGCAACACAGCGTATGTTGGCCAACAGCGTTATCAGCGGGTCCCACTATCAGCGACGCGGCGAGTCTCCTTGTCGTAACCCCATCAAGATACCTTGAAGCACTATTTATATGGCGAAAGGAAGAGCCGATAGACCCAACTCCAGTGGGTCATTATGGTGAAGTGGAAGGAGCGACTTGGGTAATCTAATGCAGGGTACGTTGCAGTAGCGTCGGTAAGTACTAGGTGACGCGGGAGCCTCTCGTACCAACTAAAAGGTTGCTTCGGTGACCACCTGTTTCGTATGGAAGGAGCCGACGTCTGAGTGCCATTACTGTGATGTGAGTGAGGATGCAGAGCTCGGCGTGGAAAGTGCCGTGGGAGCCCCTGGTGCCAGTGGTAGTCCTCTCGCTTGCGGTGCGCTATGGTGCGAAGTACTAGCGCGTGGGCTCCTAATGCGAATCTTGAAGTAAAGGAGACGGCGCGGCGGTGTAGGCCCGTAATAGATTTAGTACTCTCTGAGCCCCCCGAGCCCGCAAATCTATATATCATCTATATATCAGACTGTAACTGACATTGAGCTAGATAATTATTTTGTGGATTTTATATCTAAAGTTGTGGATTTAACCTACATATACTTGCTCGTAAAGGGGCTCTCACTGCATCATAGTTATATTGATAAACTTACTAAAATTACATACATATTAAAATTTTAGACCTAAATACTACATGAACAATTTGATACTTTTTTTAAATTTTTTTTTATTAATGGTTCACGAAACTGGACGTTATATTTGGCATATTCATTTCATAATCAATTCAAGCGATGTAAAGTCCTTCTAGACGTGAACACTACGTGCGTTTTTCAAACATAAAAAGAAAAGTAGATACAAAGCGGAGACAAAAGTCACGAAACAGGCATGTTTGTCATGATCCTATTCACGATCACCCAGTCAAGCTGCCTTGATAGGATGATCGGGTGCTGGATTGAGTACGATACTATGGACATTTTGAGACTTTAGACCTAAAGAATAATTAACATTTTAATAATTTGGATATATTTATCAAAATGATAATCTTTTATAATACTTTAGAGTAGACCTTTAAGGTCATTTAAGCGGGGCGTGAAACAGCATCTGATGAGGCCGCCAAGCTGAGCGCCACCATTGTAACATTACTTATCGGTACTCTCTTTCCTGAGACTACCAGGCGAGGTGAAGTCAAGTAGACGTGTCCTAGATAAAAAAAAGACCTTTAGATCCTGAAGGAAGAAATCCCACTAGTGATGTTAAGAGTGAATGAATAATCAACAACACTTTTGTAGGCACTACAAAAGTGTAGCAAAGTTCAGTGTTCAAATATCGAGATGTAAAACTTCTTGCACCCCGGCTTCTAATCTAGTATTACACAGTACCTTAGTAGGGTTCCTTCATCTTGGTCAAATTTAGTAGTCAAACTGATTTGACCACGAGGAAATTTAACATTCTTCGTGATCAAACTTATCTACTATACCAGCGACTCCACCTGCTGGAATGTCGACTTTTGGTCATATCGCCGGTTCAATCAATTCCTATCAATCAAACGTACGATTTCAGGTCTGCCCAAAACTTATAATAATAAAAAAATTGTGCAGTATTTTTTGCATCCAAATTATATCTCCAGAATCACAACAACAACATAATCCAAATAAGTACCAATTTTTACTTGTACCTATTTACAGAAAAAAATAGTTAGCGAGTTCTTGAACGGGACTTATCTATCTTTTCTATTTTTTATATGGTAACACTGCATTTACCTACAAAAATGTCGTGTCTGTAGATTGGAGACATTAGAAAAAAATACTTGGGTTATGTAATATGTTATATTAATGATACCTACTGAACACAAAAATATTATAAAAGTATATTTATGGAGGCAGGACACGACGGTATTTCCGTCCAATTGAGCAATCCGACTGGGGAAGTACATCCGCCCTATAGAATACTGCGGCCATAGTAACCTCGTGTTGTGTTCCCGGCGGTGAGTGAGGTAGCCAGAGCTCACAAGAGACCTTTTGTGCTGTCAGTGGGAAGACCAAAAGCTTGTCCTGCTTCGTCTTTTACACTGACGGCACAGAAACTCTTGTGCTTACAGGGTTGGCAGCGCAAGTGTGACTCCCTTGGTTTTGCACACGTTCATAGGCCACGGTAACCATTTTCCATCAGGTGGGCCGTATTCTTGTCTGCCACCTAAGGTATAAAAAAATATAATTTTTTTTGTGGAATTCTTTTCTGTCTGTCTGTTTGTCCGAAATGGAACCAAAAAGTACAGAACGGATCTTAATATGTTTTTTTTTGTCTGAAAGGTCCTGGTTAGGCTTAAAATCTTATATTTGTTTGATCGCAATCAATTCAATAGGACAGGCGATATGAATAAAAGTCGCGTTAATCGACATCCTCGCGGGCGGAGCTACGGGCGGAAGGCTAGTAATCATACAGTTAATTAATAATATGTGGAGTTAGTACCTATCAAGATAATCAAAATAAGCGTTATTTTTTTCCTAGGTAGGTAGGTATCTATCTAATATACGAATAACATTTATTTTATTTAACAAAAAATTGCCCGTGTTGATAATTGCCTGCTGCTATTACAGAATTTGATCGGTGTTAATAATTCGGTGTTAGCAGCTGGGGGGCTCTGAGAATTGTGTGCATAAATCGCTGCATAGTTGATATGCGCACGCATGTAGGTTGTACCGCGCAGTTCGCTGAGGCGGGCGGACCGCCCTGCCGCCCTGACGCGGCCGGCTGTCGCGATCAATACGCGTGCTGACGTCAGCAGACGGGTGCGCGCCATTGGCCCGCCCGGCATTATTAAATAAACCTCCGACCGGAGTGGCGCGCAAAGCGTCGCGCCGCGGGCACAGCACCGCAGCACGCGGCGGGCCCGCGCACCGCTCGCGGCCTGCCGCCGCCCGCCATGGCCGACATGCCGGACCTCTCGCACCTCACGCCCGAGGAGCGCGCGATCATCGAGGGTGTCATGATGCGCCAGCGGCAGGAGGAACAACGCGAGCACGAGATCATGAGGTGTGCCCACAACGTACCCCGCGCTTCACCGCGCCTCCCCTCCCGTGTCGCCATGTTTCGATTCGACGTAATGCACCAACGTAACTTGTGAAGTGCTGTGTTCCTTTCCTATACCATTTTATCATTCAGAAGTTATCTTAAGTAATTTCTGGACGATAGTGGACTCCAATTTCCATTTCATATAGTGTTTTGTGATGTTATCGAGATTTGCCACAGATGTCAGTAAGCACATAAAGCAAATATACCTACCAATATGCGCTTAGTTCGGTTCATAGCATACCAAGCCAACGTATCTATATTATTGTATGTGCAATAAAGTATTGACGCCATTTACTAAGCAGATTCTAATTTCGTGAAAATATCGCTAAAAGACAAAATATTATCCTAATACGATTCCAATAAAGTGGCCTTTTAGACTTCCAGTTCTATTGAGTGGTTAGTGATTATATTTTACTATTAGGTATATCAATCCCATCAAAACCAAGAGCCAGATGACGATATATAATATGCGCGTGTGGAGATAATGACACATAACTGCATGGACTGCATCTTATAGAATAATACCACAATAATATACTATAATTCAATTACACCCTTTATGATGACTCACAAGCTTACAACACAACCACAAGATCTGTTTATCTTGGTAGAACAACCGCTCTTTATTTAATCAATACTGAGGAGATAGTCTTTTTAAAGAGATGCTCTTTGCTTTTTATGGGACAAAATACGGCAATCATTTTATTGATGCTCATTTTTAATGTCATTTATACACTGTTATACGCTGCACTTAGTTACCTAATAATGATACATTTGATTTTTGGTTGAGGTAACCATCTTTGCTCCATGATACTGTCAACGGTTAAAGCCATTGTCAGAGAAGAGACTAATGATGGCCAATGTACAATACAGGTCGCCTATCACCACAATATTCGCCTAGCCAGTTTATTTTGCAGTTTACTGAATAACCGCGGTAGCCTAGTGGTATGGATAATGGACTGCTGAGACGAGGTCACGGGTTCTATCCCAGGTTTTACCATGGCACACACCAATGACTTTTCGATGCTTTTCGAAGTTATATGTGTATTCATCGCAGGTTTAAAAGTGCCCGGTTAATGGCAATGGGCTCGCCACCTATTACATTGGGACCTAAACATAAACTGGCGAAATGTGGGTGCTAGCACCTCTGCCTACCCCTTCGGGGATACAGGCGTGAGTTTATAATGAATAAAAAAAATAACTGATTATTATGCAGTCATCATCATCATCACTGCGTTAACCATAGTCGCATCTCATCCAAGGCCTCAACCTGGAAGTTACCGGGATCCACTTAATTGTAATGTTTCTTGGTTTTTTCGACTATTTTGGGAAGGACTACCGTCTGACCTTATAGTTGGGGTTAGTGACCAACCACTGACAGAATTATTTAGTGTTAATGTTAAACTATCGTGATGTAAATTCATAATTATATAACTGTTCGGTACTTTTCGCGATTATATCATGAAACTTAATTTTTTTGTCGACGTTTCGGATGCGTTGCAGCACCCGTGGTCACGACTTAACTGGCTTGCGAGTGTCGAGAGGTATGCGGAGAACGTGTTTTGTGCGCCTACCTTCATTACTTTTATAATGAATGGTAAGGCTGGCGACATACCACACACACAATGACAGTTTTTAAAAGCATGGCCACACTATCACTGCGACGCGAGGGAGGACTTGGGGCTGCACACGCTCACCGAGTGTCCGGCGTGGGAGACGCCAAGACGGGAGCTGGTGGTGGCCCTGAGAGTGAGAGTTCTCACGCTCTCCACCTTGCTTGCGGCGATGGCGTGGACGGCCGGCGCCTCCTTCTGCGAGCACCGTAGTCTCCACACCCGAGGAGTCCCACAAGGCTCCGTGTTGTCTCCGACCTTGTTTTAGCTGCATATCAATGACATGCTGTCTGATGGCTCCATTCATTGCTATGCGGACGACAGTACCGGGGACACTTGTTACACGGGCCGTGCAAATATCCCTCAGTCCAAGGTGGAGAAGGGTCGCGCACAACTTGTGTGTGAAATCGAGACTACTCTCTCTGGAGTATCCGATTGGCGCCGACTAAACCTTGTCAAATTCAACCCTACTAAGACACAAGTATGTGAATTCACCGCTAAGAAAACCCCATTCATTGTAGCGCCGCAATTCCTGGGCACTCCGCTTACCATCTCCTCGAGTATTGGGATCCTTGGTGTCGATATCTCCAGGGACGTCCAGTACCGGAGTCATTTGGAGGACAAGGTTAAGTTGGCATCAAGGAAACTTGGAGTACTTAACAGGACGAAGCAGTACTTCACTGCGGGGCAGTAACTCCTTCTTTATAAGGCACAGGTCCGGCCCCACATGGAGTACTGCTGTCACCTTTTCGCTGGAGCGCCTGCATACCAGCTTGAACCCTTCGACTCAGTGCAAATACGGGCATTGAGGCTGGTTGACAATCCCATACTCACAGGTAGTGTGGAACCTCTTAGCCTTAGGAGGGATTTTGCCTTACTGTGTGTGTTCTACCTCCTATACAATGGTTTGTGTTCAGATGAATTGTTTGACATGATGCCCGTAGCTACATTCTATCATCGCACCTCTCGCCATAGGCAGGGAATTCATCCTCACACATTGCGACCTGAGACGGTGCGCACTGTGCGGTATGAAAGAAACTTCATCCCACGCACACTCAAGTTGTGGAATGACCTCCCTGCTGCGGTTTTCCCAAGCACCTACAATATGGGGTTCTTCAAGAGGCAAGGGCATCAGAAGGTTTCTTCGTGGTCGGCAGCGCGAGTGTAACACCCCTGGTGTTGCATACGTCCATAGGCCACGGTAACCACTTCCTATCAGGTGGGTCGTGTGCTTGTCTAACACCTAAGTGGTATAAAAAAAAAAAAAAAAATAATTGGGCACGCCGTAGTAACGGCGGTAAGACCCATCATGGGGGAGTGGCTAGAGAGGCCACACGGCAGCCTCTCGTACCGTCTGACGCAGATGATCACCGAGCACGGATGCTTCTGAAAGTATCTGCGTCGAATGCAGAAAGAGCCAACGTCCGAGTGCCATCACTGCGACGCGAGCGAGGACTCAGGTCCGCACACGCTCACCGAGTGTCCGGCGTGGGAGATGCCGAGGCGGGAGCTTGTGGCGGCCCTGGGAGTGAGGGTTCTCACGCTCTCCACCTTGCTCGCGGCGATGGTTCGCTGCGCGGATGCGTGGGCGGCCGGCGCCTCCTTCTGCGAGCAAGTAATGCTCGTGAAGGAGGAGGCGGGGCGGGAGCGGCAGCGGGAGCGACGAAGGATCGCAAGCCAAGCTGCCCGCGTACGAAGGCAACTCGGGCGTCGGAGGTCGATGAACGACCTCCGCCCCCCATGAGCGCCGGCCTGGGGGTGACAGGTGAAACCGCCTGTCACCCTGGCAGAAGCAGGCCGCGGCTGTGGCGCGCGTGGCGCGCCTCCCCGTTTCCGGGGACGAGTTGGGGACTCTGTAGTCCCCACACCCGAGAAGAGGGCCAGATCGTGAGAGATGGCCCTGGGTCGGCCGGGGTGCGAGGGATATGCCTGTCAACCTCACCTTCGGCAACCAAAGCGATCCACAGGCGGCGTCCGTTTTAGTCGGTTCGAGTCCGACATAACCTCCTCCACCGGCTCCGGTGGGGAGGTATCCGTGGGGATTTTGCGCACGTAAAAAAAAAAAAAAAAAAAGTGGTATAAAAAAAAAAGATCGAGAGAGGCCTGAGAGATGGCCCTGGGTCAGCCGGGGTGCGATGGATATGCCTGTTAACCTCATCTTCGGCAACCAAAAACGACCCACAGGCGGCGTGCGTTTTGGTCGGTTCGAGCCCGACATAACCTCTTCCCCCGGCTCCGGTGGGGGGTGGGGATTTTGCGGACGTAAATAAAAAGAGCATGGCGACACTGTGTTTTTTTGGTTTTAGTATCTTCATGGAAAGTTGTTTAGGTCGCCCATAAAGGCCTCCTCCTCGACCTAGCGACTATTGTTGTGTCAAGTTTTAGCGTGTCCTTCACATGCACCGACCGAACCGTTCAGATTTTTACTGGTGGTAGAAACTTGGTGGCACAAATTTGTCTCAAGTTTCGACCGGGTAGGTACCACCGTGCACTATTGCGAAAAACCCTCCATAGCAATTCAATCTCGGTTGGATTGTGTTCAGGGGTCAGCATGTGCATAGCCGGGCAGAGGTGGTGGTTGTCGCAGCACTAGTGGGACCAGTGGGTCTTGGCGTAGTCTAGTGGGGATGGCGCGGGGCGATGCGCCGAACAGGGAGACCTGTAGAAACGGTGGTGCCGCTGGCCGCCCGCGGTATAGTACAGGGGCCCAACTGGGGTTAACCACCTTGGGAGGCTGCCTCACCAGGCCGCGCATAATCCCGATATGGTTCGTCGTGCCGGTTGGTGACCGGATTTGGGAGCCCGGCGACCATACTCGGGGGGGTACGGGGGCCCTTCCGTTCGGCGCGTCGGCTCTCGCCATGCCTCACATTCATAGATAAAACCAATATCCCGCGCTTTGTCACACGGTGCTGCGGCGGCAATCACTTCTTTTTTCACGCCTTCTCCCACCCAAACTCATGGCAGCGCAATTCACAGAAAAAGGCAACACAGCGGCTCGTCACACTCCCAAAAGCTTGCTATTTGAGGTGGAGTCCACAAACATCTGTGGGCTCCATGCAAACCTCAACGCCGTCCACCAACACCTAGAGACGGCGAAACCTGCCATGTTTTTTCTAACGGAGACGCAAATACACCGCCCTGACGACACGACCTACTTGCTCTACCCTGGCTATGTTCTTGAGGAAAGTTTTCGTGCAAAAGCCGGGGTGTGCGTGTTTGTTAGGGCGGATGTTTGCTGTCGCCGTTTGCGCTGCCTAGAGGACCCATCCTTCTCCGTCCTTTGGGTACACGTAGACCATGGCCCTACGAGTCAGATCTATGTGTGCCTCTACCGTTCCCATACAGGAGATGCTGAGACAACTCGACTCTTTGAATATCTGAGTCAGGCGGCAGATGATGCGCAGGAGCGATTTCCGAATGCCGAAATGGTATTTTTGGGGGATTTTAACGCCCACCACGAGATCTGGTTGGGCTCCTCCAAAACAGACCATGCGGGAAGAGCCGCCCACGCATTTGCTCTGGCGCACGGCCTGACCCAATTGGTGCACGAGGTCACTAGGATACCAAGAAGGTCGGGCCAAGCACCTTCTCTGCTAGACCTTCTGCTGACGAGTGATCCGGACCGGTACAGTGTATCGGTGCGAGCCGCGTTAGGCAACTCTGACCACTGCCTGGTCTGTTCCACGGTGCCTATTATGGCGCCTCCACGACCAGTGCGGGGGAAGCGGCGTCTCTGGCACTACTCGTCAGCGGACTGGGATGGACTTCGTGACTATTTTGCGTCCATCCCGTGGGTTGAGCGCTGCTTTGAAGGTAAGAACCCATCGGATTGTGCTACTGCTGTCGCCGGTGAGATCGGTCTGGGTATGGAATACTATATCTCATACACCGATGTCACCGGTGACCGCGGGGTGCGCCCTTGGTTCGGGCGCGAGTGCGCGGAAGCTGTTGAACAAAAACAGTCTGCGTACCGCGCTTGGGTAAGGGCGCGCGCCACGCGCCATCCCAATCTGGGCCACTTCAAGGCGGCGTACAACAGAGCCACAAAGGTCTGTAGAAGGGCCTATGTCAGAGCGGATGCCCTGCGCATAGCGCGGCTTGGTCAAGAGCTAGTGATGCATCCCACGGGAAGCCGTGGCTACTGGCGACTGGCTAAAGCCGTGCAAGCCAACTTCTGTCAGCCTTCGCTGCCTCCGCTGCGTAACCCTGATGGATCCCTGGCCCATGAGCCGCAAGAGAAGGCAAATCTGCTGGCTAATCTCTTTGCGGCCAACTCCCGAATCGATGATTGTGGTACCCAGCCACCAACACTACCCGACAGTGACCACGCGATGCCTGATATCCATATCAGGCAAAGCGATGTCCGTGCAGTGCTGCAATCACTCGATGTCCGGAAAGCCAGTGGTCCGGATGGTATTCCAGCGGTAGTTTTGAAAAAATGTGCAGCGGAGTTGTCTCCAATGCTTACGCGCCTGTACCGGCTATCCTACAGTTCGGGTACAGTGCCTTTGCCTTGGAAAGAGGCGAATGTTCAGCCGATTCCCAAGAAGGGGGATCGCTCGGAGCCAGCCAACTATCGACCCATAGCCGTCACCTCAGTGCTGTGCAAAGTGTTCGAGCACATAATTAACAAACAGCTCATGCGGCACCTAGAGGATCACTCCTTAATTAATGACCGGCAATATGGCTTCAGACCGAAACGGTCAACGGGTGATCTTCTAGCATACGTTACCCATCTTTGGGGTGAGGCTATGGACAAGCACGGCGAGTCACTGGCAATTAGTCTTGACATCGCCAAAGCTTTCGATAGAGTCTGGCACAAATCGCTTCTTTCTAAGCTACCTGCCTTTGGTCTGCCTTCTAGGCTGTGCAACTGGGTTGCTAGCTTCCTGCAGGGGCGCCGTATTCGCGTCCTTTGTGACGGACGAGCTTCGGAGTTTCTGCAGGTTAATGCTGGCGTGCCCCAGGGGTCCGTCTTATCACCCACTCTCTTTCTTCTGCATATCAACGACATGCTGTCTACCGGCAATGTTCATTGTTATGCAGACGATAGCACTTTACATGGGAGTTATCATGGACATCCAGCGGCCAAGCAGTCAGATATCGCGGAGAAAAGGCAGATTCTTGTCACTGAGCTTGACGGGGTCCTGAATCACATTTCTCAATGGGGCTCTGAGAACCTGGTTGAGTTCAATGCCAAGAAGACGCAGGCATGTGCGTTTACAGCAAAAGTATCTTCTTTCCTTCCCCTCCCCACTCTTCAGAGCACGCCACTGCCGCTGCAGGACAATCTCAATATCCTAGGTATGGATGTTCGCTGCAACCTGAATAACAAAAACTACATCGAAAGCATCATCAAAACAGCCTCACGAAAACTCGGAGTCCTGAACAGAGTGAGACGATTTTTCACGCCGGAGCAGCGGTGTCTTCTATACAAGACACAAATTCGCTCCTGTGTGGAGTACTGCTCGCATCTCTGGGACGGTTCAGCAAAGTACTTACTAGATGCTCTCGACAGGTTGCAGCGACGTGCGATCCGCATCATTGGGAATCCCGAGATCACGAACACCCTAGAACCTTTACAGCTGCGTAGAGATGTTGCGTCCATGGCTGTATTTTACCGTCTGTACCATGGGGAGTGTTCTGATGAGCTCTTCCAATTAGTCCCACCCTCCCCTTTCCTACACAGGACAACGCGTGCAGGTCTTAGATGTCATCCGCACACGGTGCAAAACATCCGATCAAGAACCAAGCGGTTCGGAGACTCTTTCCTCTGTCGCACCATTAAGGCCTGGAATTCATTACCAGCTCACGTGTTTCCTTCTTCCTACAGTCCCGGGTCCTTTAAGCGGGGCGTGAAAAAGCATATGATAAGGCCGTCAAGCTGAGTGTCACCATTGTCACACGGTATGTGTAAGTAATGGTGACCCTCTTTTCTGGGATTTTGCCTTCAGCTTACCATCAGGCAAGGCGAGGTCCAATTGACGTGTCCTATATAAAAAAATTAAAAAAAAAAAAAAAAGATGAAATACCATTAGATAAACGATTACCCGTGCAAATGACAACCGTGCTAAAGTTTAGCCAACCCCCTCGTTTAGTGAACAGTGAGCGCATCTGGTGCAAGTAATAATGGTTTAATACCGTGTCTATCTACCGCTCATATAGGTATTAATAAAATATATGCTCAAGTAGTACAAGCAGTGGTAAATAGCTCGTATTATATGAGTTGTATTAGGTGGAGAAAACCAATACAATAGTGACATACAAACTGTTGGGAGAAAAATTGCAGGGCCCATTGTTGTACTTTAACTTGGTTATTGTAATCTAAATGTTATTTTATAGATTTAATTAGCTGTTGCCCGCGGCTCCGCCCGCGTTGATGTCGTTTATCTCGATAAAACATAGCCTGAAGGTCTAATTGCTTTAATAGGCCAATCTCTGAACAGAATACAGAATGAATGTTCTGTATTCTGAGACACAAATATCACTCATTAAAATAAAAACTACTTTTTAACGGATGCTGTCGTGATTTTTTTGGTATTTGGCTAAAAGTAAACAACTTTTAGCCTCGCGGTCGCGGGATGCCTAAACATGGTAGTTTCTTCATCTCAGGGTTAATCTCAGTCGCATCCGAAGCTTTACCAGTTACCTGCGGATTTGGCTGAACTTCGATATTTTCCATGAAGCAATTGCCATCTGACCTTTACAACCCAAAGAAAATATCGAAGCATTGCATCTAGCAGCAGTTGTTGGACTTTTTAAGGCGCCACCTGCCCGTAACGACGTAATTGCTAATTTTCTCATAAATGTGGGTAAATCTAAACGATGTTTCAGTGGTAACACTGAACTGCTATCACAATTATTACTTTTATAACTGAATTATAGCCGTATTTGCGTTAATATCAATTTATAAATGGTATGCTTACGTGTGAAGAGTATTTCCGTTTCCTTAGAATCAAAAGATTTCACTGTACATTTGACCATTTTGGCGCTCTCGGTTCAATTCGTACGTGTGGCAGAACTGCGAGCCGTCCATCAGACTTAAGTTGTAGTTGCCTCGATACGTCTGTTGGCACATCTGTAGTGGCATTGATTTTGGCGCGCTGATTGCTGATCTAGTGTAATATATAAATCTATGGCATCAGACCTGTAAGTGGCGTCGCCAAAAAGTTAGCGAATTTGGGCGCAGGTTGATGGACAAAACTGGTGACTCTCGCTCCACCTCATACCTGGGGCAAAGGCTGGCCATTCAGCGGGGCAATGCTGCCAGCATAATGGGCACCTTTCCACCGGTAATAAAATAATGTGCCAATAATTATTCATGAAAATACATATATTTCATAAAAAGTTGATTTTATAAATAAATCCGGTATACGATTTCTTTCAATTAAAGCGAACTATGTATTTTGCCCAGCCCGTATGGACGTAAAAATTACTAAACGGATTTTAATGTGGTTTTTTTGTTTGAAAGGTCTTGACAAGACTTAAAATCTTAGGTTTATTTGTTCGCAATCGGTCAAGTAGAACCGGAGATATGGCCAATATTCATAAAAATCGACATCCACCCTGGTGTAGCCGCGAGGGGAAGGCCAGTCTATTTATAAGCATACCAAACAAACTAATATTAGGGTATTTCTTCGAAATTTCATTCTTTTTTTAAGTCCCAGAAACTGATTCATCAGGCCAAAATTAAATTACACTATAAGCTATGTAACACATATTCATATGAAAATATGGATTCCAAAGATCATATATTTGAATAGTAGTTTTGAATAGTAGTTTTCAAGATATCGACATTCAAATATTTTGTGCCCAGAGGAATCAGAATTGATAACAGATAAATCAGAAACAAAAAAATAAATTAAAAAACTTTAATACTTAATCAATTAGACCCATATACCTGGCACGGCTGGCTGTGCTGGTGCTATTGCAGCTTCTGCAGAGACTCTTAAGCGGCGCAAGTATTCTAATCTCATTGGTGATTATGAGTTTGTGCCGTTTGGAGTAGAAACGTTTGGGCCGTGGGGTCCGAGCGCCCGCAATCTCTTCAGGGCGATTGCGAAGCGTATGGTCGACGCTTCTCGTGACCAGAGGGCTGGCCTCTTCTTAGGTCAGAGATATAAGCACTGCCATACAACGTGGCAATGCTGCCAGTCTTCTGGGAACGCTACCACAAGAGGCATGCGATGAGGAGGGATTCCACGACGCATTTTAACTTTTGTTTTTTGTTTTTATTATAATTTTTATTAATGTAAATATTACCATAGATTTAAAATACATTAAATGTAAATAGATAAATAAATAGCTATCATCAATTAGATAAACATTTTACAATTAAAAAATCACAGTATAAACTAATTCTAGTAATGGCACTTGACATCAGTCTTAGTAATGTATCGTGTGTCCAACTATCAAAACAAACATACACAAGTAAGAAAATTAATAACATTACTAAAAGAAATATTTTCTTGACTTTTTGCAAGGGAGCGAGCTGCTTTCAATTTCATCCTACTTATATATACTTGTTACTTGTCTGGACCTTTTCTCATGTTTTCCATAATGCGTTCTGCCAATCTCTTTTTCTCCTATTTTTACCTTCAGGTCGTGGCATTGTTGTAAACTACAATATTAAAAGAAAAAAAAACAGATATTTAAAGAAAAATAACTTTTCATGTTTTTATTAGGGAAAATTAATCTTAAAATTGCCATTTTATCAATAGCGTAATAGTTATAGTACAATGTAACAAAAATGCTAATTAAAATATTTAAAAATGAAAGTATAAGGTTTAACAGAATCCGGCTCGAAGGACCATAAAATGTAGAGTTTCTACAAGCGGCTATATACTTGTAGCAGCTATACTTTAATACGTATGTATGTATGTATAAAAGCAAATTGACGCTATAAAACCGCTCCTTTCTAATCCATATGGTGTTTTGACCATATGAAGCAGGCACAGAGAAATCAGGATTTTGCCTTTAATTATGCATAACTCCATATTCATACAGGCTTCAGTATTAAAAAAATTCAACATTAAAATATTACCTAAAAGCATCACAGCAAACGCAAATTGAGGTTTTAAAACAATAAAATAAATCTGATAAAGTAGGCATTGTAATCAGAATGTCACCTGAACCAAGCACAGATGAATCATATATTTACCTTCGTAACACCAGGTTATCTGGCTGCCAGCCGCATGTCCACCTCCTAGCTTGTTCGTTGCACCATTGATTCCTCACGCGCGCAAAATCACTCTCCTAGCAGTATTACCCGGTCAACTATGGTCAAGCGCATCTTGCACCATATTAGTCAGTATTATACGCCGGACACTTATGTTTTACTTATTTATAAAAAAAGTATCAGTAGTTTTAACTACTACGCATTATTTTATAAAAGGACAATTCATTTCCTTTCCTTAAAAATTATTATTTATGTGAATTTGTCAAATGAAAAACGCCAGATCTAACATTTTCTTCCGGAAAATGGCAAACGGACGCGTTATATGAATCAGAAGAACATAGTTCAAATGTTTTTATTTTGTACCTAGACAGCAACTATTTCTAAAATATCATTTTACCAAGTTAGGGACAAAGCTAAAGTATCCAAAACACAAACTCACAGGCAATTATATTAGTTGGTTACAGAAATACACCCATAGAAATAGAAAATTTTGTCTTCGAAGAACTACCCATTAACTTTCCGACAAACTTAAGTAGTAGAACAGTATTAAGTAGCACTAGTACTTACTTTAGGATATTAGCCATAAGCTACAACGTGTAAGTTTTTAAAATCAATGACATTATTCAACGGAAATTGATTTATTTGCGTGCGAGTGTAACTCTTAAACCCCTCTCTATCAATCAATCAATCAATCTCTTCATTCAATCAATCTAGTTTTCTTCTCATTTTAATATAATATCATTGTTCATCACTACATTTTTATATAGCTTAGAACAAAAAATGCAACATGCAGATTTGTTTCTTAACAGTGCCTGATAATTTTATTATCATAAACAGACGAAAGCAAGATGAAGTCGCAGTACTTGAGCAGACGATTCGGACGAGGAATGAAATGCATCGCGCAGCGGGTGTAGAACTAGCGGCTACTTGTCACATCTGCCTCAAGACTAAATTCGCTGACGGTGTTGGTCATTCGTGCCATTATTGTCGAGTCAGATGCTGTGCTCGATGTGGGGGAAAAGTCACACTTCGCTCCAATAAGGTCAACATTATTTTACTCAGTGATCCATAAGAAATATCGCTGTCAAATATCAACGAATCTGATCTATTCATAGTCATCTCATACATATGTCGTTACAGGTGATATGGGCATGTATATTGTGCCGTAAAAAACAAGAACTTTTATCTAAAACTGGACAATGGATAAACAAAAGTACCGCGCAAGATCCTATGTTGTGGCGTATGGAAAATGACTTACGAGGTCTGCCACAATCTGATATTGCTTTAGATAAAAGACCAAAACTAGAACGGGCGCATAGTGCCGCAGAAAAAGAAAATCTTCCACTTCAGAGAGCAGGTAGTGCTCTACGGCGCCAGTACAGCCAACAAGATCAAAGATGTTACGGGGAGCTGGAGGGATTAGCGCGAACTCATCCACACTTAGTACATCCACGACAAAAGGCTGCTTATGGTGTAGTGGACACAGGGCCCCCGCCTGTCCCACACCTATTACCACATACACCCTCGTCTCATCCTGTCCTACCTCCACGGTCTTCTTCCTCGGATGATGAGGTCCCGGAGTGTGTTTCGGATGAGAACGACGAGTATCGCGACCGCGGTGAGTATGCACGCTGGCCAAACACCCATCGCCCCATCCCACCACTTGTTACACTACAAGATCCCTTCCATCCGAGCTAATTTTGTTTGTTAACCTTACACACTACACTACACCACAAGTATTACGTATATTTAATATAATTATAAATATGATTACTGATACATAACGTATATTGTCATGTTCATCACTGCCATTACGCAATGATCAAGTTAAGGTGTTCCGTGCGAGGTGTTCATTAATTTAAGTAGCTTCAGGTAATTATTACTCTTAAGTTATCTAAGTACTAATTACATTTTCACTGAAACTTATAGTGTTGAGCACCTAAACTTATCTTTACCTATTACCATCACGTTGAATCATGTAGTATCTACTTCTTCCATTGTAACATTTTAGTGCCCGAATATTTTAACAATTCAAGACAACGAACACTGTCTGTCAATGAACCTTGTTTTCAGAAACTTCAAGAGTTAGCTTTCAAACCTGGCACACAAACGATTGTCGTGCTTTGTTTGAAATAAAAGTTTATTGTATTGTTATATTGTGTACCGCCGCGTGCGTTTTGTTAGCAATATGCCCCCTGTGCGCGCTCGGTAGCCAATTCGCAAGGCATAACTGGGCTGGCGAACTGGCGACGTGTTGCCCTCATCACGTCATCACCCTGTTTGCAGGTACAAATAAAGATAAGAGCAGTTCCGAGACTTCCAGGAGCCAGCGTCAGACGATGTTAAACGAGAAAATGAATAAATTTTTATCGGTGAGAGGGCGAGTTTTGTCGGGAACTTATCTAATTATGCGTTGTAATTATATTGCTGAAGTTTAGATGTGATGATCAGTATTTCTGTTACGTACAATACTTCCTTCTCTGGTCAACCAATTGTGATGGCTGTTTGACAAAGTCCTTTCTCTTCGAAGGCATCTGTCCTCAAACCTGTCTAACGAAGTACGTTCACTATGTTTTGATTAATATTTTGAATTTGCCTAAGTATAATCAGTTTCTAATCTATATTTGAATGAGTACAATACTTAATGAAATCAGTGAATGTACTTCTCTGTTTCAACATTTCTATTGTTTGAACCAAAAATGTATTTTCAAAAACTATTCTTATAACAAACACTACATACAAAACATAATTTATGGATACATTAGGTGAGTTCTGCACAAGATTTATGGTTCAAGCAAATTACGCATGCTTGGGCGAAAAGAAGTGTACTTGTCTACTTGTTCATATTTTTATTACCAGTCCGTTAGATATGTCTGTGGTGGTGTACTTTATTTTATGGTTGCTGTTTTACTGTCTTTACTCGGGTAAATTTGACACATTCTTTCCGCTTGTGCGTGATGATCACCGCTTTCGATTGATTTCTTTTGAACCCGAAGGAACACGCAATTTAAACTTTGGACTGCACGGATGGCCTATTGGTTAATGAAGCCGATGAGCTAAGTGGAGAGGGTTCGAATCCCGTGTGGGGCAATATTTATGCACCTTACTCATAAATAGTTGTTCCTAGTTTATATGGTGTTTTTCAAATCCGTGAATTCGCTTTGTGAAGTTGCCGCGACATAGTGATATTAGGGTGAGTGAACTCTGTATAAACTAAAAAAAAACTAAGCACCTTGTTTAGTAAACCTACCTACTTCGATAAGACTATATTGTTAGCCGATAGAACATTGATTGAAATTATAAATAAAACACTCAGTTAATGAGTAATTTGGTTCCGGGCGCGTACAGGCGCGTGGATATGAAACAAGAACGGACGCAGGCGTTAACGAGATGTATAACCGTTACAATTCATACGATGTCATTCTTAGGACAACTAGAGGCATGTGCTCCAGTTCGGCACCCGCATCTTCGTAGCGCCAACGTGGCTGCCAACAATTATTACAATTTGCTTAATCATTCGCCCGCTGCTTACGAGGCAGAAGTGCGCGGTCCATTCGATGTGACGAGGACTGGACCATCAGGGGGACGCAGTTTCGATTCTGTTACCGATTGCCGGTGGCGGGCTCGCGACGACGGCGAGGGTGCTTACTTGCGGCCTTACGCTCCGGACGAGGGTCCGCGTCCCGATCGAGAGGTGTATAAAAGTGCCTATTTGTGGGAAGACTCCTCAGATAATAGACGTTTTACCGAGAGGAGAAAAAAAACCGTTCGTTTTGACGGGCACGAAGGCGCAGCTACGTTCCCGCGCGGAGGACGGGACGCGTCAGGCGCGCCAAATGACTGGGCCTCGTTACGCTGGGAGTCCGAGCGCCAGACCAGCCAAGACTCCGCCACCAAAGATTCGGGCATAGATACCTCTAGCACCTTCACATCGAGTGAAGATTCGAACAGAGGCGATTGCCCAAAGGTACATAGATCGTTTCACATTGTGTCGGTTAGTTGCTTAAAACTAGTATACTCATTTTATTATTAGTGCCGTTTTGCGGCTTTATTATGCATTACTATGTTTAGGTAACATATTCGAACGATTTAGTTTTTTTATATATATTATTATTATTTTCTTACCAAGAATTTCAATAGCGGTAGGCAAACCTAACAGAGTAAAGATAACGTTATGGCCCATACATATTATTTAAAATAAAGCGTGTATTGAATTATTTTTTGTAACAATCTAGTGCATATACCTATGTAATTACTAATTAAGTATTATAGATCACTCTATAATTTCAAGTTCTATTCAGACCAGAAGTAGCGTGCGAATAGATTGAAAATGTTGATATTTTTAAGGAATAATTTTGTTTGGCTGTAGCATGATTGCATTGGCATGGGTTAATTAAGAATGTTGAATGTGCACATCTTTGTAATTACACGGTGATAAGCATAGCTTAAATAAGTAGCTGTACCTGCATATACAACTATATAGTCATGTCTCCTAAAAGAATTTTACAATTATGATCGTTAACTGTAATATTTTAGTAGTTTAAATGAAATTTATTACATTTAGTTTATAACTTCATATAAATAGAATTGATGTTCGTTTGTTATATGACAGTTTCCGCTGAGCTGGCAGGTATCGGCCGACGGGACGCGCATGGTTGGCCACATGGTGTTACGCAAAAGTATTGTCGAAGGAAGTTCACACTCTTCGGCCGCTATACTCGGACTGAAAGTAGTGGGTGGAAAGTTATTAGCCGATGGTACTCGTGGAGCAATTGTTGAAAAAGTAAAAAAAGGATCTATTGCTGATTTAGAAGGACAACTTAGAATAGGTAAGATACGTTGTGATGTGGCAAATTAGGTTAGGTATATAAAAATTAAAACATTGAATTATGGACCGTTTCTGTAATATGTCTACAGGTGATGAAGTATTACAATGGAATGGAGTACCACTCCAAGGTCGCACAGCAGACGAGGTCGCGACCGTGGTAGCGGATAGCAAGCATGACTCTCACGTAGAGCTTGTAGTCTCGCGTCCTCTGGCGGCAACTCGACCTCTAGCTCAACCCTGGAGGACTCACAAAGGTATGTAAGATTTGTTATATCACTTACGTAGACAATCATTTTGCATACTTATGAGCTTACAATGTCAGCCAGAGGAAGGGAGGGATAGATAGGGAGTAGATATTAAAGCTCAATGTAAAACTAAATTTCTATCACTAGTGATAGAAATTTCTATCAAACTAAATTTCTATCACTAGTGATAGAAATTTAGTTTTACATTGCGCTTTAATATCTACTCCCTATCTATCCCTCCCTTCCTCTGGCTGACATTGTAAGCTAGGGATAGAGAAAGATGCCTAGATAACTATATCTAGGCATCTTTCTCTATCCCTAGTTCATTTGGGTTGGATAGCACAAATGAACTGGGGCCAAAGAATGATGATTTTGCCAGTGGTTGAGGAACCGGTTATTGTAATCATGCGATAAGACGGTTCTCTAAACTAACTTTTAAACTTTCGCGTTCCATGATATACAATAATGTTTACGGGAATTAACGCGACCATGGTATAGGTAATTACCTACATACCTTTGATTTGCCTGACGTTCTTCAAAGTCATTAAAGTGCAAAGCTGCGCTCAATTAATCCTCTCAGGTTTTATTTTTTCAAAGGTTAGGTATGTACACAACGCATTACAAGCACCAGACTCCTTTGCATTAAGTTAATTTGTTAAAGTTCGAAATTGTTTAAGTTTGCACCTAAGTTACTTATAAGAACATTTTGCTGAATCTAATAGTAGTTGATTAAAGTAGAAATTATTTCATAAGAAAAGATAGTTACCCTGAAGTGTACCTATTGATGTAAATTTCTTCAAAACTAAAATAAACTCTATTCATCCACAACAGAAGTCTACACGGAAGTTATAGGTGGTTGTGAAAAGCCGAGCGTTTTAGTGACGTCACCAGGGTCTCCCGACATGCATTCGCGTCGCCGCCCTGCTCGACACAGTCACCACAATGCGAACGTAGCTGGACGAATACAGGTATCATCACAGTCAAATTACATATAAGAATTTCTTACAACTCTGAACTCCATAAACCTTCGGTGACTTAGCTAAAAGAAAATCGAGGAAATCGAGGAAAATGTTCTCGCGAAAATTTGCATCAATAATATAACATAACGTAAACTCACGCCTATATCCCCGAAGGGTTGGCAGAGGTGCTAGCACCCACATTTTGCCAGTTTATGTTTTAGGTCCCAATGTAATAGGTGGTGAGCCTATTGCCATTAACCAATGGCATTTTCATTGGATCATTGATCATTGAATTCAATGGAATAATTGGATCAATCCAATTTATAATAATTGTTTTTTATAATATGCGTTTATCGACTCCATCTTCTTTCGAATTTCCATCTTCCTAAAATATCTAACTAAAGATGACATGCATTTTTTAAAGTACAAATTTTTATCATAATCGCATAATTTTTTCATTAATTAAGTCTATCTGGAACATAAAGTTTAGTGTGAATGTTGTGATTAAAAGATATCCACATTACCTATATTTCATAATTCATAACTTGGTATACCTACCTAGCACTAACATTGTTTGAATTATTTTCCGTAGCTCAAAGTTTATTTCGACATATCGGCTCTGCAACTCCTTGTGACGGTGGTGTCAGCCGCTGGACTTACCCCACGATCCGATGGATCTCCACGCTGTCCGTACGCGAAAATATTCCTTCTCCCCGACAAGAGCGAAAAGAGTAAACGCCGAACTAAAACATTGGCCAATACACTAGAACCGCGGTGGAATCAGACTTTTGTTTATTGTGGAATTCGGATCACAGACATTAAGAAGAGGACACTTGAGGTGACTACGTTTAGCTATTAAAGTTTAAATTCTTGTTATAGTTAGGCTCTTATTGCCTTGTTGAACGGGAATCTGTATATTAGTTATTTTTCAATAACACTGATCATGAATATAACTTTTTTTAGGTCACCGTTTGGGATTTAAATCGTTACGGCCCGAACGATTTCCTTGGAGAAGTCCTACTAGACTTAGACAACATTGTAATGAATCACGAACCAAACTGGTATACACTGAAACCGCATGAGGAAATTGTAGGTTTTAGCGTAAGTACCACAATTTTCTATACATTCAAATCTATATCATATTCATTAATTGTGATGTTATAACATTACGCTAAAGATTATGATTCAATTATCATCAGAATTTCAACAAATCATTGTCTAGAGATCATTAATTCTAGTTCCAAACCTCACATAATCAGTCAAAATATAATTGAAGCTTTCAATTAGACTATCCACGGTGTTGCTTATTTAGTTAGCTTACTATTTCACCAGAGATACCGCGAAGATGAGGCCGACGGTGAACACTTATCACCGCCATCGACTTCAACGTCCCGTTTATCAGATTCAGATACGCCAAGCGAATGTGATCTGCGCCGTCATCATTCGCTCTCCAGTCTAGCTTCTAGCTCCAGTCCCCCGCTACCACATGAGGTATCAAAATCATTTGAATATTTTTTATAAATTTAACTGTAAATTAAACTCACCACTTGGTCCATTGCTAATTTGTAAGGATTGATTTCGATTTATCCATGCTCATATTCGATAAAATATTAATATAGTTATAAAACTGTATCAGTGTAATGTCGGTGTAAACACATCGTAGAGTTCCGTGGTCCAACTTATTCTGTATGGTAACTGCAATGATATTTTTTTGGTACAGCGGATGGATATGGAAGGAGCAAGATCTAGTCGACGAGACATGTCACCCGCGGGTAGAGTGCGAACTGCCGGGTTGAGCAGAGAACGTGTAAGTTGATTCAATAATTTATGGAATAAGTATATTGGAAATTGTAGCAACTTCACACTGAGTTAATGGGTTTCTGTAGATATTGCTATTGATGAGTTTAGCACATTTGATGGCAGTTATTGCCGTCAATTACAAAAGTTTTTCATCAACGTGATGAAATACATTAAAATTGCGTTGAGGTGCGCGTTTCTAATGAACGCGGTTAGTAGGTATTTGCCACCTAAACTTAAAAAAAAACCCTTACTCGAACCAACTCCAAAGACGTCGATAACCAGAATACAATTTGTATTGAATTCGCAATAGATATAAATTAGGCTATGAAGACTAAACCATCGTGTGATATTTTCTTTTGTCATAGAGCGCCGGACACACCGTGGCGCGGTCACAGTCCGCAGCCGGCGTGACCCGGCCTAACTGTGCTCGGAGCAAGTCACCGCGACGGTCTCTCTCTCCACCCAACGACCGCGAATGGCGCTACACAGGTGCCAACCGGCGCCTAAACGACTCTACTCACCAATCAAAAAAAAATAACAAGTTTTTCAAAATCTTCCGATTGGTCCGTGGATGTCGATATAAAAGCGGGCCTGTAACCCGCACGGAACACTTGTCGTCGAGACACGCACGTTCTTTCGCCGCGTTCCGCTCATCTCACCACTTTACTGCCACTAACTGTTTTCACCTCCTAGCTCTGGTCCACCTTAATTTTATTTCACGCATCTTCCGCTACCTCGTCCTTTTATACCTGATACGAGCACGCTATCCATTAGGTGTTTTATATCTTACTATAAGTGCGCTGTATTCAGGTTCTTGCGTGTTGATTAATGGATACCAATAACAATGGCCTTTGAATACAGCGTACTATGTTGGTGATTAACTCATTTCATGTTTGATATTGCATGCCATTTTCAATTGAACAACCTAATAAGTATTATCTATCAAAGGCTACTTCGTATGTCTGTACTTATGTCTATGTTTTTCAAAATGTGTCATGTCCGTTTTGATATTTCTTAAAATACCTTACTTCACGTATTATTTTCTCGGGGTACAATAGAAAATAATGAAATTGCAGTGAACGAGGAGCGAGTTAACGACGCCACTCGTTTACCGACGCATGCGTACGCGCCGCGGTTTCAATCACGGTCGGCCACTGCCACGCCAACCACCAGCCCCAAGAAGCGACAATTGCCGCAAATACCTCACCAGGTAAGTATGAGTAGCATGATGTCATAATCTAAACAAAAAATTTTTTCCAACTTCAACAGAATAAATAGTAAATTACCTACATTATCTTTCATAAATTTGTGATTCATAGTTTGTTATACTATACAGAGTGCCCAGAGGGCTGTCCGGGCTCAAGTGTCGGCGGACCTGGAGGAACGTAAGTGGATCGCCCCGCACCACATTGGCGCCACACTCATGTACCGCAGCACGCCACAAGGTCAATACACGCTACCCTGTCCTAACATTCCCACAAAAAATCAACGAACAGTGATCACTGCCAAACAACAAAATATTGATAGAAATCACTAAGAAGGCTACTTTAACTCGGCAATATGTATTTGAAGTGCTATGCAATTTTAGAACCTACCTAAGAAGTAGATATAATAACTTAATAAAAATCTTCATTTTCTATATCAGCTTTCCTGGGAAATATAGTCAAATGTATATACCTATATAAGCCACAACGCTGCTAAAATGTTATAATCCAAATTGCTCACAATCAACTAGCATTTTCCATCTTTTTGTGCCTAGAATATCATCTAGACTGCCCTCACTCACACACATTTTATACAATATGCATGAAAGCCCTGTCCGATCCGTTAGTGTTATTAGAAAAGTGAATATGAGTAGGTAAGTATCTGTTAAGTTCGATTTGTGTACTAGATAGGTAGTTACATAAAGTGTCCCCATTCGGAAGTAAATTATAGTAGACGGTGGGTACCTACCTAGCAAAATTAAAAGTAATTTAATTAAATGCCTAGGTACTTAAAAAGCTTTTGCAAAACAAATGGAGTCTATACGGATATATATAGATTCAGAACTCCGACTCGGACAGGATTTTTTCATATTGTTAGAATGGCTAGTAGTGGCTATTATTAGTAGATACTAAAAGAAGGTAGATAACTTGTATAAACCAGTGAGTGTCATGGTAATATAGGTTGGGAGAGACACTACGCGGGTTTATCAGACTCAGAGCTGGCGGCACGAGGTGGTGGCGGGTGGGCTCCGAGACGTCGGCTGTCACCTGACGCTACCGCTGCTGACTCGGATCTCGAATCCGTAGGATCAGTGACTTCCAGCGCTTTCAGCACGCAATCGGAGCGACCAAGACCAACCAGAATGCTCAGGTAGGTATTTACATGGCACTCGATAACATTAGCAGTATGTATATAATAAATAGTACCTAGATAACATGCACTTAATTTTATTGAATACACTAAATACAATATCTTAGAAGAATAGGTACAATAACAAAGTTATTGTTGGCGTAACTTTACAGCCGGAGGCGGATCCTCCCACCTCATAGCACATCTTCTTCCTGCGATAGTGCTACCCCTATCCCTAATCCTTACAGTCGATTTCGTTGTACTAATAGTACCCCTCATCGTGTACTGCCTTGTGTTTCTGTTCCGGCGGGTGCGGAGCGCGCGGATCGTCACCAGCTTCGGTCTAGAGTCGACTTGCATCAAGGTTTGCTTATAATGAATACCTGCGCTCGCCCCATCCGCCGTCTTCGCCGCATATTCGCTCGTAGCCGCTCTGCCGGCTCCTGCACTCGCGAACGCTCCTATAAGCACGCTTATGAAAGAAGTCACAGTTGCCCCGAGTATCCTGTACCCAGTAATACTTACAAAATAACAGAGAAAAGAAAAGATTATATATTTCAAATGGCACATCCGCGTATTACAAAACCAAACACTTTTGTAACAACTGTCTTTTTAGACCGAGAACAATGGCCTTGCCCAACAAACATATTGTATGGCTCAATCCCTAACCAACCCAAACCTAGTAGGAAAAGAATACCACTTCCACAGAATTCTATTCATTGGATTGTAGATAAACCTACGCAAGGTCTCCATATAAATGACCATCGTTCGAAATCTGCTAAAGATGGGAGACGAAGACGACTACCTTGTGTAGAAAAATATAATGATTTGAGAGTCAGATATCTTCCCGATACTCCATTCATTAACTTTCGTAATGAATCTAGTCTAAATGCTATGGTAAGTGGTACTACAAATTCATCACTAAAAGAAGAAATAAAATCACAATATCACGGTTACGATAGTGAAGGTAGTGAAGCTGAAACTACGATTCATGTCAGTATTGAAAAACAAAATAATTTAAGCACTGAGGGAGCAAAGATAAATAAAGGTAATGAAAGTCAGTCATTAGAGAGCATCGATTTGAGTCTTCAGCAACTTAATAACATAGACGAAATTAAAACAACAAAAATGGGAAGGAAAATGTTTTTATCTCTAGATTTGAAAACTAATTATGATAACAAAAATGTGATTGAAACTCATTCCATAGATGTGCATAATGCTATAGAAACGAACTTTAATTCCAAAGATGACATAAATTCCATCGTGGATAATAATGAAAAATTAAAAGGTATGATAAACTCGGGCAGGCGGAATTCTGATTCCTCAGTAGGTGTGGATACTTTGGCTGGTGAAGTCTTTAGTTCACCAGCCAATCCTAAAATATCCACACCTGAACAGGTAAATAATATGTTCAAAAGAATGAGTATATGTCCTAAAGGTAAATTGATGGGCGTATCAAATGAAATAAGTGAAAACGTCGAGAGTGAAGATAAAATTGTAAAAAAGCATTGTAACACTGTTAGTATCAACGAAGTTCCAACCTTTCAAGAATATCGATCACCTAATTCCCTCTCTCCTTTAACTTCCATAGATCAAGCAATAAAAAAACCTTTACCATCTATCATTAAAAAAGCTCGTATCCGTTCATATTCTATAGCAGCGACTGACCATTTAGATCGAGAGTTTAGTTTTATGGCTAATTCTTTGTCTCTTGCTCTTTCTCCCCCGAACCTCGGCTCGCCCCGTCGTGCGCTCACTCCTGTCGTCTCACATCTGCCACTTGATGACATTCATCAAAACATTCATGAAACATCGATGGAAACTTTCGCTTCGGACAATGCTCTGTCCGAAACTCAATGGGCATCACCACAAAAACGGCACCGACGTGATATAAACGATGCGAAACATCGATTGGCGAGCAATACTGCAAATCCTACAACTCGATGCAATTCAAAACGAAGTAATGACTACGGTGGACGTGAAAATGGCCGTAGCAACAATCAGCCACAGCCATTGGAGAGACGAGAGTCGCGTCGGGGTCCATTCACAAGGAGTTTAAGCAATGCAGATGTGCCACCAGATGAAAAAACAGGTAACATTAAATAATACATTAGTGAACTTTGATTCGATAAAACTAGCATTTGAAAATAAGACTTGGTTTTTAATAAAGACGGGAGTCTCAGTGACACTGCTCTCGGAGGGACCAGCGAACTGGAGCCGACCAATGACGATGTCCACCTAAAAGCAGAACCCCGTGACTACTTCGGCTCCGGCATGGGCAAAAAGAGCAATTCCACATCACAATTATCAGCCACAGGTGAATTCTATCATGATTATTAAATACCTAATTGTTCATTATATTATCTTTAATACCTACATTTTTAGTTTCTTGAGGCACAATATATACTTTACACAACGACCAGCTTGAAATGATTTAATACTAAACTTAAGTATTGGCAAAATAACCACAGGACGAAAACGGAGGTTAGGTTTTGGTAAACGTGGCAAAAATTCGTTTACGGTGCAACGCAGCGAAGAGGTGGGGCCTGGAGAAATGCGTGGAGCCGCCAGTGGAGTGTCACGGGCTTCATCTGCTTCCAGTGAGAACGACGAAGACAGGTTCGCGCCTGTGGGTGTTTGTCACCCAAGACATTGACACAATAGTGCCTCCGATGGGCGGTAGATTACTCACAACATTTCTTTTTTGTCTTAAATTTAAAGGTTATGAAGAAACGAAAGAGAAGATAAATCTGCATAATCGTACACGAGTCGTTAATAATAATAATAGCATGTTACAAAATTCACAAGGCATAGGTAAATAAATGTGCAATGTTGCTTTTGTATAATCAGCTAAAGTCGAGCTTGTTTATGTGTTAGCTAGGAACAAAAAATCCTTTTAGGTACAAGATTTGGCATGTGGGACGAACTAATATAATTTAAATTGAATAGGATCGAGAAAACGTGAATACAGAAATAGGTAGGGGCCTACCCGAGTGGGTGGGTAGGTCCCTATCTATTTCTAGATTAGAGGCTCGATCTAGAATCTAAATATACTTAGGTACCTACCAAGTAAAGTATTTATTTTTGTTTAGAACTTCATCCCTATCATTGATTAGTTTTATAATATGTGGTAGATTGTACCTAATGGGTAGCATAGGACGGTCAGCGGCAACACCAAATTATTTTTACCTAT